>JACCIB010000011.1:5317500-5917500 GCA_018906965.1 Philotrypesis tridentata | reverse complement strand
GAACGCTGTGTCTTCCTCCTCCCATGCCCGCCGAGCCCGAGCTCTTGGTGCTTCGATTTCGCGAGGGCCTGTGCTGATGCGACTGCGGACCTGCTCCCTGCTCCTGCAGCAGCATCATTCTGGGGGAGACCGCGACTGGGGCTGGGAAGCCGGGCAGAGTCTGATGAGCCGGCGCTGGCGCCATGGCGTTGCGATAGAGCGGCGTGAGGTAGTAATAGTCGCCGCCCTTGTTCGCAGCGGATCCCGCCAGCCGCGCGGGCATGTAGTTGTAGTCGTGGCTGGGAACTGGACTGACCCACTGGCTCAGAGTGTCCATGGGCATGGGCCGGTAGCAGAACGACGGCCCGCGGGACGAGGAATGCGTGTTCCGGTAAATCGAGGGCCAGGGTCTGTGCTGGTGCTGCTGGTGCTGCTGGTGCTTCATGTCCGCGCCGAAGCGCGGATCCAAGATCCTGATGTCGCCCATTTCAAGCAATCACAATCTCCACTCACTCACTCGACTCTCTCGGTGAGAAAAATGCCCTCCAAGCCTGCACTGCAACAACTGCGTACACTCATCGATTTTTCGCTCTTGCTGCACAGTCTGCGCAATGAAAGCGGCTAATTGGCCAGTCTGCAGCCAGCTCGCACGAGTATGCACAGCATCGCGAAGAAGAAATTTCAGCTGAACAGAGAATTCACTCGGCCGAAGCAGGACGAATCGGCGCGGCCGGCGTTAAGCTGCGCGCGCTCGCTGCTTACAGCGATTCTCACCACTTTCCAAAACGATCCGATCCCGTGACAGGCTGCAGGTCCTGGAGCGACACTACACTCTCGAGCGTATCATCTTCACAGTCGACAGTGTCCGATGGAAATAGCCGTCACAGTTGCCGTTGGGGACGCGAAACGACAGTCGCAGGCATCACTCAACGAGAGAGCACTATGGAGAGCCGCGCACAAGCACCGCGAGTCAACTGAATGCTCGCGCTCGAGTAGACGGTTACTGCTACCGAGCGAAGCGAGCCGCGGAGACGACCCACTTCTCTCTCTCTCTCTCTCTCTCCTCTATCTCTCACTGGCTCGACGAAACGTCGAGAGTTTCCCCACCTTGGGAAAGACGGGCGTCTCTGCAGCTGGGAAGGATCTTGATTTTCTTCGGCCCAGGCACACCACTATACTGCATTAGACACTTTCTCGCGCTGCGTAACTCTTACTCGATGCGCCTCTCCTCTCCTGCCAGAATCCCAAGGTGCATTGTCTTTTTCGGGGTTGAGTAAAACTTGACGCTTTTTTTCTGGAAACATCTTCTTTTCTTTCCAAAGTTTGTCTTCGAAATGACGCTACGTGGATTTGGAGAAAGTGCCTAGAGCTAGTTTCTTCTTTTTTTTGTTTTCTTCATATACTTGAGTTAGAGTTGCGCGGACTCTGAATTTCCTCACAACTGTAAACTCGCGCATACTTTTGAAAGGAAACATTGCTTATTGCTGTTTTGACATTTAACGTTAACGCGAAAATGAACAAATGGATATTCTAGTTATCGGTTAGTTGTAAAGTCGTCGTATATTAACGAGAAATACAAACATTAGATACAACGTTTGTTTTGATTGATGTGACATTACTGACCGAGTCCGGCGCTGACGACTCTTTTACTGCCTCGCAGAGAAATTCATATGTTTATGCATATATGAAAGAAGAATCAGAGTAGGTTAAAAGTGGGAAATTTTTTTCGAATAACCGAGGCTATACTTTTATCAGCAAAAGTAAAGTAACTTTCGATCTTTTTATTAGGATCCCATTTAAAAGATCCTCATTAAATATGCAGAAGCTCGCGTGCTCGGTGAACGCGCGAAAACAATAAGCTGGAATCCTATAGCATTGTTGTAAAGCAGTCTTCATACTGGCGCGATTAGCATAGCAATTTATGCGAGAGCCACACTCGGATGGTTCGCTTCTCGTTCAATTAATAGGTGAAAAGTGCGATTATTGCATGCGCCCGCGGCTTTACATCGGGGCGATCGAGAAATTAACGCGAGCGCTATTAATACATAGCAGCATAAGAGAAGCAAAAAAAAAGCGCTTCTGGAATTTGTTCGGAGCGCGAGTGTATCGATGGTGCTGCAGAGAGCGGCGTAGCGTAGCGCGACGGGCCCATAATTATTACACACACATTTTTGTCCGCGTAACGAGAGACGGCGGGCTCAGGTTGGGTTCAAAATCCTCCCGGGTTGGATTTCACTTTCATTTTTCCACACGAGCCGGAGTAGACGCGTATATACATAAACGCCGGAGCGCGCGCACTCTCTATACATATTTTACCGGGGAAATTTCACCTGTGATTTGCCAGAATAAAAAGTCGACCGTATATGGATTTTCGCTTTTCGAATTTGTCGCCGCTGCTGCGAATAATGCTTGAACCGCGGACGTGATGCGCGCATAAAGTCGAACGGTCAATCGCTTAGCGACAATACCATATCAAATCCGTCAATTCCCTTCTCTGGCTTTTAAGCGACCGCAATGACATCCTATTCTCTGTTGCTGCTGCTGCTGTGTGTGTGCACGTGCTTTTTTCTAAAAGGACTGCAAAAGTGCGTACGCGGCAAAGACTCGTCAAATTTCTAGCCTAGCTTTCTCTCGGCTACGCGCTACGCTCCGTTAATAATCCGCCGCCGCCGCCGTTTCTTCTCTTCCTCCACTCGGTCCATTCAGCTCATTTTTTCCGATCTGCACAGCTGAGCTTTCGCCAAAGAGTCGGCGCAAGAACGCAAAGAGCCGTGCACGCATAAACAATGCAGAGCATGTATTCCAGACTCTGTCGCGTCGTCGTTTAAACGAGATGACTTTTTTGCGCGTAGAGGCGCGGTGGGAATTATTTACGAGCTTTTTTTCCGATTAATTTGAATTTCGCACACTCGTATATAATCTTCTTTGAAAATGAGCGGTGCCGGCGCGTTGCTGTGATGCTAAAAATTTATAACCGCGCCGCGCGACGGCTAAAGGGGAGAAAGTGTATATACAGCTGGCAATGCATAATTATTGGTACAGGAAAGAAGGCAAAAGAGGCATAGATCGTCGCGATCGGCAATCCACATTAGATTCAAATTGTCTCTACGGTTGCCGCAGCGAACGGACAGCTGCGCTCGACTTCCGGGTTCCCATGCATCCGCGAAAGCCTGCAATCTCCAAGCTCAACGAGCCTTCTACTCTACTATTGCAGAATTCCAAGGAATCAATCGGCATCTGCATCGATCCGTAATCAAATCGTCCGACTCTTACGACCAATTGCGGCCGCGATAACAGTCCGCGTACATAAATAAGAGTCGTATGTAGGTCGAGAGCCTATAGTCTACATAATGCATCGCTTTATCCGTACGTTTACGTCTATGTTTCCAGCTCGCGCTCGGGAGAAAGTGCAAATTGCGCGGCTGCTGCAGTGTACACCGCAAATTGTCATCGCACCCCCTATGCGCGCAGCTGCTATATGCTTGCGCTCTAGCACGCACGCAGGAGAGCGAGTTTTCTCTTTGCACGCGCGCAAAATGGAAAGCGAATTTCCGATCGATCATTGCCGGATTTATACTTTATTTCGTTCGCTCCTTCGCTCGCAGTTAAATAATAAGCGGTTCAGTCTACACCACTGCTCTCCGCTCCTTTTCCAAGAGACGGAGAGAGCACCTGCGTCGTCCTTTCTATATGCAAGCTACCGCAGCAGCCTCCGCGAGCCACCTCGCGGTATCGCGCCCGTGTAACACTTTCACTTGTCATTTAAACTTGCTAAACTTTGCATTATATAAACATTGAAAGTTATTGAACCGCTGGATTCTCGTCGCCGCGCTCAGACGAATCCGACTCTGCCGCTTATCAGATAGAAAGGTTGCACGACTGCCCGAGCCGTTTCTTGCGCTTTTTCCTTTATTTTTTATTCCCCGGATTATAATGTTGATGAACAAAAAAAAAGCCAGCAAAAAATTTGTTCATTATAACTGTATCAGAATATCATTTTTGGCTTAATCGTTCGCGAAATTATACTCGCACGCGCTGCTACATATCCATTTTTATTTTTCATTCTTATTCGCGACAACGCAGCTGTTCACGGTAAAATCAACGGTGCAATAATAATATTATGCAAATAATAGTGTTCTTCCCATTCAATACTTCGCAGGCTTGCGCTTTTATATTTACATCGCACCCGCTGTATAGCTACATTATAACTTGTGCGATTAAAATCTCGTGGAAAAATAAGTGAAACTCGAGCAATTGCGTCGCGCAGCTAAAAGCAAGAGTGTTATTCACATCGTCAGAGAACGTTGTAACGTAAATGTAATAAATCATTCTCGCACACTCCGCGACACTCATTTGTAGATCTTATTTTATATACGCTGAACTTTTTCTTTTTCAACGCTTGACCAGTTCTCTTAATAACTACTGAATTACGGTGTATCGTGCTAACATAGTAAACGGGGCAGATTAATGGAACCGACGAAAAGCTTATTAATTTGGACGCGTCAAAAATTATAGCTATATGAATAAATATAAAAGAAGTTTCATATATCTTTTGAGTTAAAAGAGTATTATAATATTTCTAGTTTTCTCTAAGTAGAAACAATTAGTTGGAATAATTATTTTGATATATTACAGCTAAAATTGAAAATTAAAATGGAAAGTATTGTAGGTATAGATAAGGTCTCTCGTAACATCATAAATACGTCTGAATTTGACTAGAGCGCTAGGAGGCACGCGCCCGAATAGATCCGCGAAGCGAAACGCGCGCTAGATGTGAAAAATAAAGAGGCTGCATCGCGATTCAATTAACTGTAAACTTGTTCTTCCACCGGGCGTAACAAAAGCTGCCGAGGCTGATGTCGGTGCAGAAATATGGCGAGTGTTACACGCTGAGGTAAGAACGAGCTAGAAGAAAGAAAAGAACGACGATGGATGCGCACACGCCATACGAATCGTCGCGCTCGACTGCGATTTTCCGTGACGGACGATGTTAAGAGGGATATTATTGCTACGTTTTAAGGCTCTAGCGACTCGAAAAAGTGCGTATTTTGAAAAAGTAGTGTGGATAATTTAACACTGAGGCAATAACCGAGATAACAGTTCGGTCACAGGTCGTAGCCACTGATGTCGATGTGTACGTAATTTCAATGTAATTATAATTTTTCCAACAGATAACGTAATTCTCGAAGGACATTTTCTAACGTTATTTTTTTCTGAATAGGATATATCTCATTAATCAACGGTTCTTACCATTTTTCTCTGATTTTCCGTATTTTTGTAAATAATTATAGTGCAGAACACAAAGGTCATAAATATTATATTTTCATGCTAAAAATGTTATTTGTAAATATTATAAATATAATTAAGTGATTCTATTATGAATTACAGGTTTCTATTAAATACTTGAAAAATATCCTAATACATTCCTAATACATTTACGAAATAGAATATGATTAGACTATTTTAATAAATACACAAACATAAATACAAATGTGATGTCGCATGTTTGCGAAAAAAATTATTCAACACCAGTTTTATTGCGTACTTAATTTGTAAGTAAATTATAGAAAATGGTCGTATTTAATTAAGGTATAGCCTATTACCAAATCAAAAATTCATGAAAATTTCTCTACAAAAAGTAGTTAGTAAGTAGATGATTATAAAAAGTTTTTTTTTACACAAGGACGAGTTTCTCTTATTTATTTATTTATTTATTAACTTATGTTTTTCTTTCGAGGAAGAAAACATTATCATTTATTTAATTAAAAATCTATAAATAACGTTTTATTTTGTTTTTAATTACTACAATGCAAGAATACCTATCGAGTATTATCATGTGCGTGTAAGCGATTCCTACTACCGATCAAGCTAAATTCTATTCTTTAGACTGCCAGTTTTCTACATTACCGATCTCTGCTACTTTCGAGTGTAGTTGCGTTGAATAGTCGCACCGTGGCGCATGAATTTTTCATGCGCCATCAATTTAGGTTTTGCATTGTATTTGAATGATGATGATCGGAACAATCTCTCGAATTACTTATACTAACGAAATAGCTACTTAGTAATCCAGTCTCTTCTTTTAAAATATATTTCCTCGACACGGTTTTGTTCTCAGCAGAACAAAAAAGCATGTCCTTGTGGGGAGAGCTGCAAGGAGTTCCGAGGTCGAAAATGAAGGTAAATAAGGGGAGAGTAAAAGGTACAGGATATCGTAAAAAAGAGAGTCAGAAAAGCGGCTTCTGGCGCTGTACGTTGACTTATTTGGCGGACCGATTGCAGTAATTGCTTGCGTTGCAGTAATTCGAATTGTGCGAATACCTCTCTGAGGACTACCTGTTTCTTTACTGCTCTTTGTTTCCTATTTAAACTGTTACGTAATGATGTTATTTTCCAAGTATTTTCTAACAAATGTAATGAACATATTATTTTATTGAAAATTTTAATAAAGAATCTCCCACCTATAAATATTAGCTGGACAATTTGAATGTAAGAACATTAAAGGCGTTTATAAATACGTACTGCACGCGCGCGCACACACACACACACACAGACACACAGACACTCATATAGGCGATAATGTTGCGATAACAAAGCCACACAAAAATAAAAATTAATATAAGTTTTAAAATGAAAATGAACGAATTAAAATAAGAATATTGTGAACAATTATTAAACTGTTAAAATGTCTGACTGTATCGGAATAGTTGCCAAGCTGATTTAAGTAAACAAACACGCAGATATACTTGGGCAGACTGGTTTGTGTTTATGAAGTGTTCGCAAATTGCACAAAAGATAAAATCACCGAAATTTAATGCAACTTTTAATAATAAAGTGTACGAGTGGCAAATATGGATGTATCTGTTGGAGTTTCCAAAGATAAGGTATCGTGTATTGGAGTTTACAAAGATGAGGTACCGCACTGGCTGGACTGCCGTGTTGCAGGGGTTTATTGCGGAGCGTGAACTTGGGGAGCGGGAGAGGCACATGGATGGGGTATAACAGTGACCAAAATTCAGAGCAACTATTTATCATACGGCTTTTGAGAGGCGACTGTGGATATATCCAAAAGGTGTGAAAGAATCAAATGGTAAAAACGTATATCGGTTGAACTTTACAATTTTTCAAGCACAGTACAAATATCTTATTTCTGATAATCACAAATATCTTGTTTTTGTTATTAATCATTCCTGAGTCACTAGTCATAATTAACAGTCGTACCTGCCTATCGATTTCAATTGCAGATGTTTTGAATATAAGGCACCCACACACTGATTTCCATTGACTCTTCCGTGTAAATTTGAATATAACGACGATTCCGCTTATGCTTAGCAATTCAGATATTCAAAATATTTGAAAAAATTAGTGGCAACTGATCACTTGGTTTTCATTTTTTCACCTTGACGTGAGAATTATCATGACAATAAAAAGAATGTTATATTCATAAAAATTTTTAATTACATTTCGTTATCATTTTAGCTCAATGAAAATGTTGAGCATGGAAAATGGATTTTAAAACAATTATTGTAATAAAATTTAACTGTTCTAGCATAACAAAAGAAACGCAGAATTATTGAAAATCATTATTCGTTATTATTAAGCAACCAAGTTTTTACATGATAACACAATAAATGAAAGTCTCCACAAGCTATAACTACATGTTTTTTTATTATGCGCAATGAAGTATTAAATCAGTATGTTTCAGGTTGGAAATCATGAGTAAATTTACATATAAATAATGAGCAGCGCATATGCGTAGCGTCAGCTGCGGACGCAGGCTTGGGCGAGTCTTATATCTGCGAGCATAAACTTTATCACGTGCATTTAACTAAAAAATTGGACAAGCGTTTACTAATGTATGAAGCCCAAGCCACGTTGGTAAGGTTATTTTCTGTGAGGGAGTTAGTTCTTCAGAGAAATCGTGTTTTCATTTTAATGTTTTCAAAATTATATATAAATACATTTTTTATGTCAATGCTTAAAGTATTCAATTTAAGTGTAGTACAGGCTACTTTCTTTTACTCTTTACTTTATACCCATACATCAAGTAATATATCTATTGTAATTGTACTCTTACTTTATATCACAATTAAACTTTCAGTTATCATTGTACAATTATTAATCATCATGATGTGCGTAATTACTATGTAATCTAAGAAGTGAATTTTTTTTAACAAAGAATAGGTATGCATATTTATGAAAAATATTAAAATACTGTGTTTCTTATGTAGAGTTTTTTACGGGTCGAAAGTTTTTCACGCATTTATTTTAGACATATTTAACGAGAACTTTCAATTTTATGAGTAGAAAGAGTGTTAGATAAATGCACATCTTCGACCAGTGTTCGTATTTAACCAGATTATCATAGGGACTTTGTGAAAAAAGAACTGATCCCATCAAGCTATTTATAAAGAATAAAATGATAAATATGTAAGAATTTGTTCAACACTTACATAGATTAAAGATTATTGATATGATATCTTTAAATTTAACCTTTCTTCTTGTAGTAAGTAATTAGAACTCACTTGAAAGAAAAAAAAGTAAAATTTATTATTACAGAAATGATAATCAGTCAATATAATAAATAAAAATTTTGAAAACTTGTTCCAAGATACTACAAGATTTTTCGTGCTATCGATGTAAATGAATAAGAAGTTGGCCCAACAAAATTTAGAAATCTTGAAAGATTGAATAAAAAGGTCGTATTTAGCATCATCAAAACTTTCTTATCGACAACTCCATTAAGTGAGTAGTAGCACAGCACGAAAAAGCTGTCAAACCGGACAATCGACTCGCGGCAACTGGCAAACCGACAATTTCTCCTTTTTCTTTTTCAACAAACCACAACTCATAGCAATGATCCAGTCGATAACTAGCGCGCGAACTTCACCTTCGCAGCCCGGAGATTTTGCCGCAGGCCAAGCCAACCCTGCTTAAAATAAAATCCACCGACAGTAAGTCGTGACAAGGCTCGACTCACGAGATAAAATAGGTGCAGTGTCCCGCCAGGCGATAGGTTAACAAGAGAGAGAGAGAAGGAAAAAAACAGGGACTTGGTTGGGCTGCATTAATTTTCACCGAGGCTGACACAGCGTAGGTATACATAAGAAACCGCTGTTGCATCCGAGGCCAGCTTTCACCGAATCACGATTATAGCGCGTGGCGGAAGTCATTTCACCGTGGATTTTCATTTTTATTTTCATGAGCTGATCTCTGTTCACAGGACAGGTAGTGTGTGTATGTGTGGGTATGTACGTGTGTGTGTGTATTTGTGTATATGCAGTGCATGCAATTTGTGCACGGCTGCGGTAATGCAAAAATTAGCCTGGAGATTTTGGGCGCGATACTAGGCCGCTCGTGTTCTTGCCATTTTTTTAAACACACAATAATTTGAGATTTTGTAATCCTTTCAATGGGATACGTTTTCTTCCGTATTGTTACAGTTTTGCAATACAACTATGTCCTGCATTGTCTATCATCATCTATGATACAATTCTTCTCAACGCATATTTTTATCGGCTGAGCGAGCAAAATATCTTGAGAATAATGAGAACTCGTGGAAATTTCTACTTTTGACATTTTTGCCAGTTATACGTGAAAAATAACATCTGACAGAGTAAAAGTAGCGCTGAAAGTGTTTGCTCTCACTTTTACGCATTGGACAAAATTATCGATTTTCGTGGTACTGCGTCGTATTTAAAAGGTTTCGTCAAGTTTAATTACCGCATAGTTGAGTGAATCCGTCCGAGGGCTTGGAAAATTCGATTGATCCCGGAGGTCCCGCGGGGCCAATCCCGCTCGCGTGCTCTTGCCGAAGTAGGGTAAGTCGCGCATGACGCCGACAAGCTGATGTGTGTACGCGTGTGTTTCACGGGGCGCAGAAGCAACGACACTCCGACAACACTAAATCCGATTGGCACTCGGCACTCGGCACTCGGCACTCGAGCACTGCCGCGGCGCGGAAGCTCTTGTCGCGTGAAGATTCGGAGAGGCTCTGCACTTACTCCGACAGCGAAGCTCTCGTGCAGGCTGTCGCTGTGTCTGCTCTCGTGTACCGGCAGCCAAGCAGGTATGCGCCAAGGCGTAAGAAGACAACTTTCCATTTCTACGGGCGCGCACGCGACTCAACGCTGCAGCGGCGGGGGGTATTACGCTGCGTACTGTAGCCGACTTTTCTTATGCGCGCGCGCACGGGCTACCGATTTTTCAAGCCCACCTCTCAAACTAAACTTTGTCGTCTTATTATCATTTTTTGTTTTCAAGCTTTCCGTTAAACTACACCACTCGGCGCTTACTCACTACTCGCACTATTCTAATTAGAATTCATTTGCGGCGCCGAGGAAGCGCAGTTTGATACTCCTGCGTGGGCGTTATGTAAGTACTCTTTAGCTAGAAATACATTTCTTTGCTTTTCTCTGCCTACAGAGGCGAACAAGCCATTTCGCAGTTGTCTACAGTTACGTTACACAAAGCTCGATCTCTTAATTATCAGCATCTTATGTAAATGCCTCCTTTAATTGTACTTGGAAATTAGGCAGGTGCGATAAGTAACATCGTTCGGAGGAAATGCCTTTGCATGTAAACGAATGAGAAAAGAATTCGACATTGTCCCGCGGGTTGCCATCGTAATCACAATGCTGCAATCGCGATAATAGACTGAACCGGAACGCAAGCGAGAGAGCGCGCGCGTGAGACAAATTTCCGAGCGACAAAAAAATTGTACCGGAGAAAAGATTTCCGCCTCTTTCGCAAAAAGGTACCACGACGTGCGCGCACGAGAATGGAAAGTCTATAGTGCTGTTAATTCACGAGACCGAATTAGCGATGAATACTTGTAATCGAATTATAATTGAGTTGGCTGCTCGTTTCTCGGCGCATCAGATTTTTCATGGAAAAATTAATTGCAGGCGGCGCGGCTGGATTTTTTATCGTGGGAAACGCGCGTTAATTAGGAATTCATTCTGATTGAGTAACAGAGCAACGTCTTCACAATGTTTGCCTGTATAATTTAATTTTTAATACAAATTCTTAGATTTATAATTCGCGCAGCATTGAATTTTATTGCAACGACAATCGCGAGTAAAACGAATCCAAAGTCATAATTTCCGAATACTGAACGTGCGGTAGCAAAAAGTTCTTACTTCCACTATTATTAGATAGTAAATGCCAGTTGACTGCGGTTCATTATATTGAAATTACTTATTTTTAGTCACCAAACTCAACTTTCTTTCCGCATGCTGAAAAACTGAATGCAAGTGAAATTTCAAAATTAATTATAATCATTCATCATTATAATTTCGAATTATAATGATTCAGAAAAACGAACAACTCATCGATAATCATTAACAATCAAAAAATTAGATGCAAAAAGCGTCGAAAAAATAGTCGGTTTTTCAATTCCAGTTGCTGCATTAGTGGCTATTTTTTTCTCTCCTATATTTAAAACGTGTATGCGAAGTACTGCGTAATATAGTTCATTGAAATTTACATAGATTACATAACAAAGCCTCCGGAATATTCATAAATCGATAATTTATTCGTTTTCCTTGACACTAGCACTTATAGATTTCAATGCTTTATGCATATATTATACCGGAAAAATAATTCAGAGTATATATACAACTTGAAAAAGTGATTCATTACTTTTCCGTTAAAATACCTAAATATTCTCTTATATAAGATCTTCGATAAGAAAACTCAACATCAAATAATGTATCAAATAAAGAAAACGACACTTTTCTGCATAAAACAAAACCTATATTATTATGTAAGAATTGAAGTTATCGATAAAGCTGCAGCTATTATAATTAATGGAGAGTAATTTAAATTCACAAGTAATAGTTGTGCTGCTTTATTCTTAATGGAAATTACTTTAATAGTACGTAAGCATCGGGCCAAGGCATCGCATTTCACAGTCTGAATAACGCGGAAAGTACTTGACGTAACATAGGCGAACCGAGTGAAAAAAAGGAGTAGCAGCAACAGCAGAAGAAGAAGAAGAAGAAGCAGTGAGTCCTTCCTGCTTCCCGATCTTACAAGGCACAGCCTGACTCAACGACGCACATGTATTATACTTATACACTCACAACACAGAGACTATATGTTGGGCATAGAGCAGGCGACGCCGAGGACGGGAATAAAGCCTTCAATTTTCGTTAACGGGACGCTAGCCCGATCGGTCGATCAGCGGGGACAACCTAGCATGCAAAGCAACGGTAAACCCATGCTTTTATCATGTTTCCGTGAGGAAATCACGTTGTGCCGTCTTGAGCCTTTGGTCTTCTTTCTATATACCTTTTACAACTTTATTGCCTCTTCAGAGCTTAATTACGAGTTCTTTCATGGATCAGCTAATTCGCTCGCGCGATGCCTCATATTCGACACTTGTTCTTTCAAATATTATCCTATGTTCAAGCCTAGCAATTATCCTAATTATAATTAGATTTCTGAAAAACGGAAATTTAATTAACAACTCATCTTATCTAGTTTCAGTTCAAAAATAATTTATAATTCCTATGTACAACATTGCTGAAATATAATGTTTAGGATATTTTTCATATATCAAATTAAAGAAACTTTAATGAAATTTAACAAAATTCTGCTAATCATGAGCTCTGTATATTCCATACATATTTTTAAATTATTAGAAAGAAAAAAGTAATTAAATAAATCTTGAAAATTTTTCTTAATTTTTTAATAGAAAAAAATGTGTAGAATTGATTGAAAACTTATTCTATAAAAGTTTTAGTTGAAATAATTTTACTATATTACAAAGCTAATTCCTCTTGCAAAAATAAGGCATAATTAAAATACAAAAATTATAATCAGACGTGCACACGCCTGTACTTAAAAACGTTATTTTATAGAAAGTTCTCACCTAGATCTATTCAATAAATAATCATTTAATTATCGTGTCACTTTATAACCAAAATTGTTCTGATAAACTTTGATTTGATTTCTAGGCTCTTGTAATATAAAATACGGTCCGATACTGATGTGACAAACATTACATAAGCCAAATAATCACCTTACACATTTATGTCGAAATCTACTATTGATTTATTATTTAGCAATAATAATGATACTATTACTGAACAATATGATTATTGCAAAACATTTCGAAAAGAATGATTTGGATGAAGTAAAAAGCCGCTAGAAGAGAAAAAAAGACTGATGGCTGTATAAAAAAACTTGTGCTCGTTCATTCATTCATTGCACATGTGCGCTCTGAAATCCTACGCAGGACGCTAGCAGTGTAAGAGCAATAAAAAGAACGCCTCTTCTATATTAATTACAAGTCCAAATGCAAGACGACTTATAAAATGTAAGAAATTGATGAAGTTATAAAAATTATAATTTAGAAAAATAAGAAGATTAACTAGTGATGTTATAGTTCGAAAACAATAAGAAAAACGTGAAATACTCGTACTATAAGTTTCGAACCTCGCGAAACGAAAAGCAAGACAATGCACACGTGCATAGTTATAGGTGCTTCTGAAATTCCATTATTCCCGCGTGTTCATCCGAGGCTATCCGTTCTTAAAATCACACTTGTCCCCATCTCACGCACGCTACGTTTATTTACCATGACGCAATTATTCGCGCATATATTTTTCTATTTTTTTCGCTCCACGCATCCGCGATATACCGGGCTCAGCTGCGCCTGGAATCGCCATATCCAGAGAAATGCGTGGGACATCAGAAGCTAATATTCTCGAGGTGTCGCGCGAACTGCGTAAAATCTCAGTGAACGAGGCGAAGAGACAGGCAGACAGACAGAGAGAAAAGTAATATTACCCACGAAACGTGCAGGAAATCTGGAAAAAACCACGACGCTGCCGCGGTTCAGTCACGGCCGCGATTGTTTTGTCGAGGCGTGGGTGCGAGAATGGATCGCCTTAATCGCTTGTTTCAGGAAATAAACAGCGTGGACGAGCCGAGATGTCTGAGATGACAGAAGCTAGTTCGACTTGATTTGTTTACAATACTCCGCCGAGACGGAGTTTCTCGACAGTCATGCTTGCGTAGAAATATTATTCTCATTCCATCCAAATTTACGCTTATGGAGCTTGTTTACGCGGAGATGCCGACGTGTCGTGTCCATTTTTTTCGACCACGGATCGTTACGGAGGATATGTGCTTGTTATTTTTGACACAGCGAATCAGCTCTTTATCCAAACGGCTTTGATTCATCGAGCTCTTCGCGTTTTCAGAATCTTCTTAAACATCGATTTATTCGTTCTACCTTTGTTACAGTTTTTCACTGCAGACGATCTCAGATGTGTAGATATATATCTAATGGAAACTGGGCTGCAATCGTCAAAACAGAATCGCCTTATATCCCACTGACGTAAAACCGGTTACAGCTTTTCGCAAAGAGGTCTCCTGCCTCTATCGGTTTGTCCTTATTACGTCCGATTGCATCGACATTCGACAAGCGATCTATTCGTCGATGTAAGGGGAACGAATGGGGGCTAGACGGGGAAAACGATCTCGTCATGCACTCGCTTCTACTTGGTATTGCATGGCTTTCGTAATTCAGTCAAAGGAGGCTGAAAGAGACACGCGAATCGAGCCGAAAAAGGAATTAGGATCGCATGTGCTCTCGAATCCCATGCCAGACACGCTCAGTCTCTCACTCGGTTAAATTAATTGCACTGCGCGCTAGTAGAAAATGCAAATTATTGTACAAGTGTTCTTTTCGAAGGCTTAGGATCTACAACCTGAGACAAGGACATTTTACTATATCATCCTCGTGAAATGATGCGAAAAAGTAAGAAGCGTGAAAAAAGTAAAATGGTCCGAAGGAGGAGCGAGTGCAAAAGAGAAAGAGCACATATTGAGCTCCAGCTGAGACTCGCGCACTCGCTCGCGCAGCTCGCACAGCACTGCACAACAAACAAACAGACGGTCGAGAGAGAGAGAGAGAGAGAGAGAGAGGAATGACTAAGTGCTGCGGCCTCTCGCCATGCACGGCATACCGATGACGCGTCTCCGCGTATACCGGCAGATAACTACGTCAGATATAATATACGCGCGTATCAGGCGAGTATTATATGCAAGCACACCATTGGGAAACGCCGTTTGCGGCCCTGACCATGTGCGCACCCATGAAATTTCCAAGTCGCGTTACGCAGCGCGCCAGCCACCGTTGCGTCTATATACACATCAGCCTCTCGGCTATATATCTGCGCAAGCGTAATGACTTCTTTTATGATTCCGCGGAATCGGCTTTGCGAGAAGAGGAGGATACTTTTCTTCGCGAGTGTGTTGTGCCGGTTCGGAAAAATGGTGCGGACCTCCTTCGCCAATTTAATATTTAAAAAGTTGCATTTAAAATTGTAAAAACCATGTACAGCGAAAGAGTCTAAGTGAACAAGTTTGCTTATGGTCATTGCAGCAATCGGCGTATACGAATGCAAGTCATCAACTCCCCGTATTTAGAGATGATCCTACCTAAAAGGTCTACTCTTAATGGCTCTGGTTACTCGAGTTGTACACCCAGACTAATTATTTGCAGAACCGTTTCCACTATAAACTCGCGTCGAAAGTAACGTGCCTGTAGCCATAAAGCATGAAAGAATGTCTAGTCACCTCGTCGACGCTGGTTTCGTAATCGTTTTCCTCCCAGATAGCGTCATCCCATCCTCCGGACGATCCCGAAGATCCTCTTCTGGTCGGATCCCAGGAGTGCCTCTTGTGGAGGTTCTCGAGTGAATCGGCCGAATACTTTCTGCTGTCGTACGACGGCGACATCCTCGTGTGCGAGCCCAGACTGCTCAAGGAACCAGCGGCCCTCAGATCGTTCTTGAAAGCCACACCTCTGGTCGTCTCGCCAGCCGAGGAGAGTTTCTCCCTGATCTTCGCAGTAGTGGAGAGCATCGGCGAGACATTGCCGACCGATGCCTTCTGAAGACTGGACATGGACTTGGCCACGTAGTCGCGTCTCAGGGGAACGTTGTAGCTGTCCTTCTTCAGCGAGCTCATGGATCTGCCCAGGCTGTCGCGGCGAACATTGGGCGAGCAGGAGGTACCGATTGGCCGGTGGTACGCGTCCTGCTTGTGAATGGAGCTCGTCGACGAGCCGAGAGGATCCTTCCTCAGACTGCTGGGAAAACGCGAGGGATGAGCGTCGCGTTCAGGCACTGACATGGGCATGTGAAGGGATGTGCGACGAGCCGCTGGCGTGATGGTCGTCGTCACGATGCTTGCCGGGGCATTTCGACGAAAAGCACAGTTTTCCTTGTAGCGGTTGCCATGGACTTCGCAGCAACGGTCTACTTTAGTTTCCAGTCGGACGACGCGAGGCTTGTGCTCCAGATTGACGTCCTTGAACAAGGCCTCCAGTCGCTTTATGGCTGCCTGCTGCTGATGGCCGGGTGTCATGTTCACTTTGGTCTCCTCGATTCTTGCTCCCTGCTTATAATTTTGAATAGGTGTGTCGGGCTTGACGAGCACTCTGGAACCGCGCGCGCGCACTTCTAAATAGACGCATCGGCAGCCTCGGTAATGGAGCCGAGCCGATGGAACGAGTCCGAGCAGCTTACTTAACACGCGTCCGCGGAGGTACTGCGCTCCGAAGCAAAGTCCCACGGCTCGCCGTCAAAGGAGAGAGACCCCCGCGCTAGCGTTCTTGCTCTCGTATATACACACGATCAACAGCGAGCACGACAGCGAGCCGCTCAGTTGCTCGTGCCGATCCCCACTACCCGCTGCAAACAGCCAATTCGCTCTCGGTCACACACACAAACCGCGTGCACGCGCGCGAGGAGACGAACAAGTTCGCCGAGGGGCCCCGCCATATTAGGTCAAACTTGTGGCTTTGTCGCGAGAGCATTATGCACAACCGATCCAACGAATATCGAAATCTCTGCGCGCCCCAATCCGTTCAAATCGTCATCCCATCATCTTTCTTACATTTACCGGGATAACATAAGCGTCTGCTCATTTTTATTCAATAGTTTTCAGTCTCTTTCCCAATTTCTATTTACTCCACACACGCGAGCATTTTCTTCTTTACATTTTTCAGTGCGAGACAAACAAACAGCAACACTGCATCGTCGCTCTCCGTTTATGTTTACATTATTTATTCTTACTTTGTAAATACACGTTTGTATTACTCCGTTCAACGCCATAGAATGCAGTACAACGAACAAAAAAAAACAGAAACTTTCTGACGTACAAACCCCGATTATAAGTATAAAAGTGTAATTACAGATTTCAAAATTTCCTCTTAAAAGGAATGTGCCGTTAAAATGTTATCAAATATACAAATATTTTTGTACACACTGCGCGATATTGGCCGTCTTCAAGTATATAGTATCATTTATTTATTTTTTTTACGAACTCACAATCACAAGGTTTATGGGGTTAAATACAAAGTAGAGAAAGATGGAAAGTAAACACGCGAAGGATATATATACGTGACAGGCAGGTGTTTTTGTAATGCGGGTATCGAACACATTATTTATGCGCATCTGCGTTGAAGGATGCCGTGTACGCTTTTTTCTACGTAATCGAGAACACTACGCATTTATCGGTATTAGAAGCATAAAGATGTCAAGTTCAGAGAGATCCCCTTTTTCCTATAGATTTATTGTCATCGGTCGTCGATTGTCGACGAGAACGTAAAAATAAACTTGTAAAAATGTGATTGAATTGTTTGTATATGCTTTGACATGGATTTTAAATCTTTATGAGCGCAATCGACATAGCGAGCGTCTGGTACGAAAACCATTTACGGCGGACTGTTTATCTCATGCGCAAAGATCGCTCAAGTCTTTCTACAGTTATTCGACCCATTAAAAATGTATCGAACATTACGAAATTGGAAGCTCGGAGAGGCATCGGCGCGTATGCAAAACGTAGCCAAAGCGAGCAAATATTTGATCGTTTCTGTGTTAGCAAAAAATTCTCACCTACTCGTGAATGAGCAAACACGGAATATCATCCGCGCTAAAATCTTCTCGAAACAATGCACGATCATAAAAAGTCAAAGTAAGCAATCTTTATAGTAACAAAAGCAAAACATCCGCAAATCATACAGGAAATACTCTTGTATGCTTCTAGAGAGACATCCTACGAGCCTATGACGATGACGAATGTTTATTCTGGATACTTTAACGGTTCGTCTCTTCGGAGGTAGAGAGAGAGAGAGAGAGAGAAAGAGCTGTTGTTGTGTCTGTAACTGTCGCCGATCGAGCCGCACGCGTTATAATGCCGCAACATAATAATGCTGCACTCATGCGCTCATGCGTTGCTCGCGAAAAATCAAGCGCACGTGCGCGCGTGCACTTCTATAGAAAGATAGAATGTATTGTGCGAGGATTACAAGGGCTCGACGATGAATTTACGACTTTTATTTCTTCTTTATTATAAAAAGTAGGTATTCCACGGCTATCTTTGGATAACGAGTGCTGAATTCGAAATAAAGTTTTGAAAAAATATCCAAATTATTATTTCAAAAGCTCAGTTGACAACGTCGCGAACGTCTAATATTCATTGTAAGCGTTTTGTAACGCTGAGAAAAAAGTATTGCGCCGATGCCGAGGAATCGAAAGTGACGTAAGATCATGTTTCCGTATCGAGAGAAAAAGGCGTTCCAGTGGTATCTTTGATCTTTTACTGTTTTACCGACTCTGTTAATTGAACGCTCTCTTGTTTCGTGTAAGACGCAATCAATGTGCATGTATACGTAACGACTAACGCCGCTGCGCCTCGGAATAATAATTGCACTGCTCGCAAACAAGCTTCCGACTTTGTTTCAAGATGGAGCCACAGCCTATACTTTTATTTAACAAGTTCTCGTCTTAGATCGCTCGCAAAACTTCTAATTTAGCTTCTCTTTACTATTTTCAATGCTACATCACTGATATTCCTATGCTCTTTTCAAATTCATCAATTCTGCACTAAACTACTAATATAGGGTCTATTGAAGTGTGTACATTGTATACGTCGAAGAGCCGTAAGTATCTCCGAGTTCATGACCGATACGGAACGAATTGCGATGATTGCCAGAGAATTTCTGTCTATAAATACCATTCGCTCATTAGTTACTCTGAAATCTAATAAATGATGAAGCATAGCAAATATCGGCAGTCTTACCGAGCGCGTCTGTTTCTACTGAAAGCTCTGCTACATGTAGTATGTACAGTTTTCTAGATCGACTAACTGAGCTACGATTGACGAATTTGATTTTGTTAGCTTTATCGAATTTGAGAGTGCAGTGATATGCTCATGTGACCTTGACAATTGTTACGCCCACACCTAACTCTATTATCTGCTCAAATAGCAATTAATCCCAAACAAATTTGTTTAAATGGCACTATACATTACATCACCGTCTAACGAGTCAAATCAGATCGTTAGCAACTCTTACATAATTCTATTCGTTACTTCTTTTTAAATCTTCATTGAAATGCGCACCTATGCAATAGTCGTCCACGACGCACTTGAACGTAACATAAAGGTGCATAAATATCGTATTTAATCTAAAGTTAAAATAATAGCGTTATCACACCAGAATATTCAACATTACAATGAACCTTAAAGCTCACGCTTGCAGCCCAAGAAGTATCAGCTGTTGCTCTCCGGTAACAACGCTTGCAAAACGTGCGCACATGGGTGTCGCATATATCGGATTACACTTGGCGACGTCGCCCACGCAAACTCACTCGATTCCAGTTCACCTTGAAGCGGCCAGCTGAGATCTCGCGCCGGCCGGCGCCACTTTTTCGCGGGTATAGCCGGTATCTTTCTCTTGGCGCTGCAGTAGCTATAATAATAATTTTATAATAAAGTCGACGTTGAATAGATGCGAGCTCGCCGAGCTGATCTTGCGCAGACGACTGCAGTTTGCGTGAACTTTAGTTGCCGGTTGACTGATCGCAACTGCAACGTACGGAATGATATTCATCATGGACATCATGTGTATCGGAATTTTTGCTGCATGAAAATTAACTTGAAAGCCTGAGTCATCTTATCGCCATCCAAAATTAATATTTGATCATCTCGATCTGTAATGGCTAAAAACAACTAACCATAAATTCTATCTATCCTAACCTACCAAATGATTCCTCTCTTAAAAATACATCAATATGCGTAATAATGAATGAATTCGTGTATGAATTAGACAATCAGCGTTTATGAATACGTGCTCGAAAAATATACAACGTCCGTGGAATTGCGAGTAACGAGTGGGCGAGTCCTTGCGCGAGAAGATTCTCGTTGGAGTCGTCTTAACGACGATAAATAAGCATCAGCTAAATAGCCGTCGTTAATTTTTCAATGTTCGTACTGTCTGACCTACTGAAAAAGCTTGCAAATTAGTGTCGCGTGCCTCCGCTACATGGAAAATCAATTTTCTGGACTGTCATTTTTCTGCAACTATTATTATGAGTTTTCTTACTTTACGCTAACTAGATTTTTAAATTCTAAAGATCTGTCGCGTCAATGGGGCTTGAAAATCATGTATCTCTTAGAATCTTGAATCTGCGAGGAAAAAAAATCTGTGTTGCAGTATGTGTTTAGTCTGTTTGTGTAAATTTTTGCTTTTTGCGTCTACTGTTTGATGACTGCAGCAATCATCATCAAACGTAACATCTAGTTGTACAACACTGAGGCCATACAAAATTTGCATACAACTGAGACTTCATTTTACTTCTTTCTTCAGTCTTCAATTAATGCAACTTTTTTTAGCAATAGGGAACTCATTAAAAAAATCTCTAAATTCCTGGTAGAGCGCTAACAGGTTTCACCCGTTAAGTTATTAAGAAGTAGCTGGAATTCAGTAGCTAGAAACCTTATATAGAAAGATGAATAAAATAGCATATTAATCAAATGTGCAATTTGTACAATTTATATGGAAACAAATTAGCCAATTAATCAAAAATAGCTTTCAGCAAACGGTATATTCAGTGATGAATCAACCTTAATTATAATAGTCTTAATCGAACATAGTATTATCCATGACCTGGGGAAACTATCTATAAGAGATATCCCATAGACAGTCAATGGTGTCGATTGTTTTAAGATCACAGACTTACTGTTAAGCGCGATCAGTAAATGTGACGTAAAACTTGAATTTTTGGAGAACGAAGTGGAAAACGAGAGTAACACACTCATCGTTGACAGAACCTTGATTCTCTCTCTCTCTCTCTCTCTCTCTCTCTCTCTCTCTCTCTCTCTCTCTATCTCTCTCAACTCTTCGTCTTGTCCTTAGCCTGGTTGTAAATTAAGCCATCGTGATGCATTTCTCATGAATGTGCAATGTGTATGCTCGCGATCCTTTTCATAAAAAGTGTGTAAGTGAAACTACGAGTGAAATTATAAGAGATACTATTCTCTTCAAAAGCTTGATTGTTTTTCTTTTTAGAGTTTCATCTCTTAAAAAACTTACTTACACGTACTAATTAAAACGTGAATCTTAATCATATTTTCATTAAAATTGCATTAGTTAGACTTTAGATTTTTTAAGATTTTTTTATCATACGCAAGACTGTAATAATTATTCCATGCATGAAAACAAAGGACTTGTTAAAAAATAGTCACCGACAATATTAACTGCAAACTAAAGAGCTCAGGCACGGAGAAAAGTCACGCACGTTCTCATGTGAAGCTGACATCAAAAAAGGGACCGTCCGATAAATCAATGGGAATCCCCTAACAACAAATCATTGTCAAGAGTGTTCCATGAATCCAAATTCGTTTCAGCTATAATGCTCCGTTGTTTTTCCCTTTTTTTCATCCGCGTGTTTTTTCCCTTTGTTATAGGAATACGCACCGACGTTTCCGCTGTTACCAGCGCGGTGAGCAGTGCAGACAAAGGCCTTTCAAATGGAAATCGAAAGAGACGATGTTGGCAATGGCAATTGTCAAAATATCTTGGCTTTTAACTTCAAGCAAATGAAAAGAGCATCGCTGAGCGTGTGTATCGACGCATGTAATGTTAAAATTAACTCGGTTCGATTGAGTTT
This sequence comes from Philotrypesis tridentata, assembly GCA_018906965.1. Lineage (NCBI taxonomy): Eukaryota > Metazoa > Arthropoda > Insecta > Hymenoptera > Pteromalidae > Philotrypesis > Philotrypesis tridentata. Next base: position 5,895,550 of record JACCIB010000011.1, on the reverse strand, counting down.
CTTTATTTCGGCTCGTATCGCTTGGATCATGATTCTGTTAGATTGAGCGCTAACTGCGATCTGACAATTCAAATTACAGTTTTGTCAACTATTTTTATTTGAGTTTGTACAACTTGGAACACAATGCGATTTATTTGTATAGGTTGCTACGCGCTGTTATTTTTAATTGTCATGCCAAGTGTAATTAGAATTGATCGTCATTATTAATTGGCCAAGACTAATTGCTATATAATTGAGCCAATTGAACTGGTCTCAATTTCTTGGAGAGACCGGAGAAACGAGGGAAAATGAAGAGAAAAAGAAGTAAAAGAATTAAATAATGAAACCTTTCACGTAGTTTACTTATGTTTTAGTTTCGATTTAAAAAAATATTTACAGATTATCACACAAGATAATATATACTGTTATGAAATTTATATACAGATAAAATAAATTAGAATCAAATTATTGAAAAGTAGAAATGATGCAATAGGCGAATACAACTATTTTACAGCTGAATCTCTGCAGCAGAAATGTAAACGTTTTACACGGCGTTTTACATGGTTTACACGCACTGGGGATTACTTATTCGGACAAGTAGCGTAAAATTGAACGTTGCGCTCTCAAGTAGCGACTGTAATACCGATATTTTGCTTTTTATTGCCCTATGCAAATGACAGGGTGCAATAAAGTCGGCTTTGATTTTCAATTTCAATGTTGTTTAATGGAGGCGAATGCGAACTCCGATTGAAAGTATAGCTACCAAGGAATGATTTATCAAGTATATGTGCAATCATTTTAATGTGTCTATTATACCGGTGGACGATAGACCGAATTGAGATTTCCACAAGAATAAATGTTGATTTATTAAGTAGTAAAGCAGACTATTTGAGCTTACAAATGTAGACAGGACCATAAAGTAGGACGAAGAAAAAAAAAACTCACCTTAAGCGGTTTCACGATGTCGTAATGCCCTTCGTGTATCCTCGAGTCGAAATTCGACGACGTGGAGTTTTGCCTCCTGTGAAAAAAAGAAAGAAAATGCCTTACTCTGCAATTTTGTTTTCACCAAGGCGCGACAGCATACAAATCAATGGCGATACACAAAAGAGAGGCTGTATACTATACAGTGCAGAGTTGCATAACTCACGTTAACTGGTCGGAGCCGTTGGTCGTTAATTTCGGGGACTGCATGCCGGATCTCGCGGGTGTGATCGAGTGCACCGGTGATTGTCCTTTGCTCAGCGGCTGCTTCATGCTGAAACAGAGCGAAACCTTTGTTAGCTTCGAAACCCTTTCGCGAAATCGTCAGTGCGGACTTGAGAGCGTTCGACTTTTTCATTTATTTTGGCGTTACGCAATCTTAATAAGAGCTTTCAAGGTATTAAACCGCTGTTGATTTGGTGAGCGTAGTGAACGTAAGCTCCTGCACATTATGTGTCTTATGTATTTACATAATTATTACGCTGGCATCTGCGAGAAAAGTTTTTTTTCTTATAGAACTTTACATTATTTAAAAAGCAATAAACCGACTTTTTAGATCATTTTAAGTTTGCCTAATTACGGAGTCGCCGCAGTATGTTTAAGAGGAATTTTAAGCAGGTCAGCCTTGAATGCAGAAAACGTATACGCTCCGCATAACTCAGCAGGTCGTCTAATCATCAATACAGCTCGCATTAATATTTCAACAGGTCACACTTGATGACATTTCTTATTCAACCCTCCATACGGATGTCAATCGCTAATCACACAGCAATAAAAGCCCGCTCTCTGATGCTCAGCTGTGCTTTCTCGTCGATTCCAAGCCATAAATTCCCGCGCGACGGTACACGACAATTTCTAAGACACGTCGAACCTCTATGATTTAATTGCGAAACGACAGTATCTGATTTATGAAACCTGCGCCGGCGGTCATTGTTAATTTAATCGATTCGATCACTCACCTGCCCGACGATATGCACACCGAGTACAGTTAGACCCAGGGGACACTCGACGATTGACATTTGTACTTGCAAGCACAAATCTCAATCGTTATCGACACGCTTCTATATGTTATACGAGACTTTTTACTGCAGACAGCTCCCCGATGGAAACGTTATGTTCTTCAACCGGACATAATAAATGAACGATGCAAGATTAATGAGATGCACAACAAGATTCTTAAAGTTGTATGTCAAATGTAAACAGATTGCTTCTTCTCAGGAAAATATATTGATTAATTTAGCACGCATGCTTTTCCAGTTTGTTTATCTGTTAAAAAACATCTTTTATTTATCGGGCAAGTCAGCATTGAAATACTGACAACAGTATCAGCGTGTTCGTTGACACAATTCGTCAGAAAAACCAACAAAAAAAAACATTGTAAATTATTCTGTGCAAACTGACTTGTACATATAGATTAAAAAGTGTATGTTTTTTAGGAACACATTACATTTATTACCTAGCAACATTTTTGGAAAACAACAGGTACTTTAGTTAAACGTTTTTAAATAATAATCACAGTTTCATTAGCAAAAATGCCGTGGAAATAAATTTGAAATAAATAAATATTCTGATTTGATTGATATATAGGCTAAGAACGAAACATCGTTGAATTTCTATAGCAGTGAAAGTAGAATAATCTCGGCGCGCTTATAAATATTATTGAAAAATGAGATTCGAGCTGTGAGATACACGTGTAAAAATTGTTAAAATTAAATGTTTGCAGAGTATGAATTTTAAAAGTGGCGCTTATCCTTGAACCTTGAATATTTATGAATTCATGAATTTTCTTTAATTGCATAAAAAAGAAAGTAAGAAAGTAGCATCGACAGTTGTGCGCTTGAAAACGCGGCGTCGCGTCGCACACAGGACATGATCAGGATTGCGCGTTCTAGCGTGGAGAAAATGCAGTTGACGATGCTGGATGGACAACGGTTTTTTTTCACATACGAAAAACTGGGTTTTTCTAACGGTGAAACAAAAGGTCTTGTGTTTCACACTCGGTACACGCAGGCGAGAGACGTGATAGGTGAAGAGGAGTTGAAACGAGAGAAAAACTATCGAAGTCGACTAGGCATTAACGGATAAGTGCACATCGGTTGTTTACCGGCTAAGGCAAGGCGGCGTGCTTCCCGCGCTCTTGAGATTGCAGCTACTGCTGTGACCGTTCGGCTGTTTGCTGTATACCGGTCGATTGTTTACGGACACGCTAACCCGCTCGGCGATTCGGAAGCGCGGCACAGTTGGCTTGTGGTACATCATTTTCCGGCAGTTTTTTTTTCCTTTATCTCTTCCACGCGTACTACAAGCCGTTTTACACACAAGCATCTACATGTCTCACCGCCGCGGCCGTTACGAGCACTGATTTCCACTGTTCACTGCGACTCATCCCGACTGAGCAATACCGACTTGTATAACGTACATATGCGAGCGACGGATGTGCTCGACGGCGAGAAGCGGAAAAATTAAACTAACACTGGAGCACGAGGTAGAGCGCAGTGCAGCGGCTGCAGTCTGCACGCGATGCTACCTCGTACGAAGGCGGACGTCGAGTGTACTGCGCGGCTCGCTATCTCCACTGCTCCGTATAGCCGTACCTATATAGCTGCGGCTACATACGCGCCGCCGCACAACTAAGCGACGCTATGCGCGACGAGCTTTTGCTGCGCCGCGGCCTTTCCTTAGGGCTGCGCGGCTATACCTCCGAATTCGCGACTTTGCGTGACGAGAAGCCATTACATTCACCGCCGCCGAGGTTGTTCTATTCCTCTCGCTCTTTTTCTCTTTTCCCGCACCTCCTCCTTTTCTACACCTTTTCAACTCAAAGTCTCAATTTTTCTTTTATAGATCAAACATTGAGGTCAGTAAGCTGTGTATTTGTTTCTAAGCTAACAATTTAGTTTAGTTGAGTGTTATAGTTTCAAACTAGTACGTGAAAATAATGAATCTGACTGTTATCTCCACATCTACAAGACAAATCGCAGTTCTCCTTTCTAATCATAAAAGCGTTTGTTTAAACTTTCGAATCATGTTTTACAAGCAGATTGTATACTAATAAAATCGAGCCAAGAGTGAATCACAACTTGTTGACCATATACCAGCTATATGCCTACTGTGTATCAATAATTAATTGCAGTTTTAGCAGTTGAAGAATTTTGAAGAACCATTAATTCTTATCCACTGATTCGAGTGCGCGAGTTCAGTTGCAGCTTTAAAGTGAGGTGTAGCTAGAGCTCGTGTGTTATAGCCTTATTGCCGCAGAGCGTTGCACACGAGTGAATTCGAAATACAGCATATCCATAGCTCTCGCTCGCACATGCCACGCGGGCTCGTATAAACGTTCGTGCGAAACGATCGCTCGATAAGTCATTGTTCGAGCGTTCGATACAAAATTCAGCCGGCAAATGTTTGCCAGTCCTCGCGAGATTTTCCGATAAGAGGAGTTTGGCTACAGCTGTTCGCTCTGCAATTTACTGGTTCTGCGATATGCAAACTTGATTTTCGTCGGCCTATACACAGTGCGTGAGAAGTAACGCGCACGACTTCTAGGCTCCGTTGCGAGTCTCATTAAGAGCTTGAGAGTTCTTCGATGATCGAAGCACGTATACAGAGCAAATTTCGAAATCGATATTCGAGAATTTTCTCACGTTCATCAATATACTGAAATTCGCTCGATATTTCAAGCTATTGAGAAACCCAAGAGTTTTTTGCGCGTCGAAAAGAAAAAATGTATAGCAAAGCAATTATGAGTATACTTGTAAGCGCGCAACTGCAGAAATATAAGGACGTCAAATTTTTCTTGCGCAATCTATCGCTCGATCTATGAGTGTCCCCATTTCTCACAATCTGCAGCTGTCCCATTGTATAGTGAAAAAAAAACCCATTGGAAAGCTGCTATATATAAAAAAATATTTCGCGAAAAAGGAATCGGAGCGGTAAGGAAAAACGAAGGCACCGTAAGTTCATGCAAATTAAAACATAAATAATAAAATACAGGGAAAAAATGCTCGAGGTATAAATAACAATAAGGCTCTGGAGGAGGGAATAAGTGAGATAAGAAAAAAAAATGCCTGCCCATCCACGTGACCGTCTAGCAGCTGTCGCGCGCGCATTGCAGGCAGTCCGTTATATACTCGCGAGCAAACGCGCGCGCAGTTCAAACGAACGCGACGCTCCAGCCGTGCGTGCATGGCTTTACGCTTATAATAATAATATTCCTCGCCGAGAGCAGAAACTTTATAATTCACTCGCCCTTTTTTTTCCTCTCCGCGAGCCTCTTTCACGCGGCTCTTCCGCTTGACCGCTTCGTTCCGCAATGCATTTATCCGCACTTTTGCGCTATTATCTTAATTTCCCTGGTAGAAATCGAAATCGTGGACATAGTCCATACTCGAGGGGGCAATCCTTGCGTGTGTCGGCTCGTGCCTTATTGGGAAAACACACGAAACGTGGAGAAAAGCTTGTTTCGCCTCGCAACAAGTGTGAAAATTCTCTCGTCTTCGGTATTCCGCGTAGCTATGAATGAGCGCGGGGGGGGGGGGGGCGAGCAGCGGAAGTCGCTCCGAGGGAGTTATTTTCGATTATGCGCGCGCGCGCGCGAGGAGAATGGCCTGCGAGCGAGTCTAAACGTCGGCCTCGTCAAAGTGCGCTTAAAGGGCCGCGCGGTAGACAGCCTTATACTGTACTTAATCGCGCGCCAGTCTTTTTACGGATCTCTCGGGCTAACGAGTTTCCCCGCGCGAGCTGCCCAAGAGGGCACGAATGGACTGCCTGGAATGAGGAGAGAAAGAGATAAACAAAGAAATAAACGTATACGTATGACGCGAAGCCACTTGGATACGATTCGCAGCTATATTCTTTCGACACACGCTCATGTAAGCTTGTATATATGAAAAAAAAAAAAAAAAAACACGAGTAAACGCTAATCCTGATGCACGAGAAGACGTGTCAATTTGAAAAATTCTCATTTCTTTTACTCTCAAACATTTTTAACATCTTATTTTGCTAATGCAATACAATTATTTCCGAATGGAAAAACATGCATCTAAGCAGATACAGCCATTGAATTTCTAAATTGCGGATGAACATCGATTCACGTAGTTTTTATTGGACATTGCCGTGCAGCATGAAATGTCAGTCGAATACGTGAAAACATACGCACCGTGAAATTGCGATTCGTTTTTACGCGCTGATTTTACGCATTCGATACAGAAACAAATCCGATACTTATCTCGTTGCATTAATACACGTTACTATATGATGATGACCATAAAACGAATGTAGAAAGCTGTTCTTTAAGAGGAAAATGAAAAAAAGCAGAGCAAAAAATGGCAATGCATCAGTCAATGATCGTGAGGTGAGCGCAAGGAAAAAAGCTCTTTTCTTGATAATGAGAGAAATGCGATCTGATAATCGTGCTTGAATTATTTTCCCCAGCAAACTCAGTATATTATTTCAATCTCGCGAGTCACTGAACTTGCTTTAGGCTATTGAGTGCATGCAATATTGAAAAGTTTTTTTTTATTCTGCATTATTTACATTGTATACTAGTATATTTAAAGCGTTAATTAGAATAACACGGAAAATTCCTTTGATTTTCAGATACTGTAATTGGCAGTCTGCGCTTAGTAACTCACGCGCTGGTGTTACATGTAAGGTATATAGTAAGTGTACTGATACTGTAGGACATGTGGATTAAGGCTAATGCCAAAACGTATTTGGAAAAAGTATTTTAAACGAAGTGCAAGCGCCTTGGAGCGTAATGATCCTAATAAAACTATCACTTTCTACAGAAAAAAAATGTTGCTGTCAGCAACATTAATTAGTAGCTTCACGTACATTTTTGTGCCTCCCGTAAGCAGCAAATAGCTTATGAGAAAATTTAGAGAAATTTTATATTTCTCGTCGCGATTATAATTTGCCAAAAGTTTGTTCGCCATCGAATGAGAGAGCAATCTTTGTTAAGGTCTATCATTAAAAGAGTATAATAATATCAAGATAATATATTTCTATGAATGTCACAACTCTCGTGAAAAAAATACGTAGATATACGAATAATGACTTATGAATGACCATAAATTGGCTTGCGTCTAGTTAAAACTAAAACAGAAGCAGAAAACAACGGCATACATAGTTTATTGCGGTGCGTTATATTAATCATAAAGAACTCGCGGAGGTAAATTTTTCGGATTTATATTCATTATTTGAAACAAGAAATGTCAAAGTCAAGCTACGCTATAAAGGGCAACGAGGAGTGTAATTAGCAACATCTGTGCCTAGACTGATCCTGGGTGCGATCGCTGCTTTGAATTACGACTGACAACGGTTAACGGAATGGAGCGCCGACAGCAATGCAGAATACAAATGGAGAACTCATCTTTTCAAGTATTCAAACATGCATTAATCTTCACTTTTTATTTTCTCCAATAAAGAAGAAAATTTAAAAGAAAAAACTGATCACATTCTCTACATCCTTTAACCAAAGTCCACAAAAGACAAAATTCTCGAAAAATATTTTATAAAAATGAAACTTTGATGTCTCGCAGCAGTCCATATGCCTGTTCATTAACGTCACGGCCGCGAATCTGCCCACTTGTTGAAGCTTCTCTCTCTCTCTCTCTCTCTCTCTCTCTCTCTCTCTCTCTCTCTCTCTCTCTCTTTCTCAGACAGCTTGCAATTAGCGCGTCGCACGGCTAAAAACAAAGAAGCCTCTGTCCCTTCGACGAAAGAGCGACGGACTCGAACGAAAAAAAAAGCAAAAATTGCCTAGTACACAATTATAAGTACATAAAGTACTCTACTTGAATATTGATGTTCATGATGATTTGTCGACATTGTACTGAATCAACAAAAAAGATATTACTTTGAAGTTGTAGTGCATATAATTTCACGTGAGTATCGAACGGCCAAAGATCAGGCGCCAAGTGATGCATCATGAAGAAGAAAAAGTTAATTGAATCGAAAATTTAAGGAGAAAACCGCCAACAGAATACGCGTGCAGTGGGCGCCATGCGTGCTATACATAGTAGACATAGCATGCATAGCACGCGTATAACATGCACTTTTGAGTTGCTGTCAACTTTCAAACTTTACACGAAGCTCTTATTATTTCTTAGAAATTGTCTATCTATTTTTTCAGAATAAAAATTTTACTTAATTGTACAGTGTTTATGAATAAACGAAGATTTAAGACTAAATTAATTATAAACTAATTAAAGCTTAAACACTGCACGATAGCCTTTCAGATTTAACCTGAGTTTCAGCTCATGTAACGTTATATTAATTAAATTTTCATGCCGATCGTTTTTGCATACATTTTCAAGCAAACTATCAAGTATTTTTATTACCACATTCATCATCGCTTGATCATGTAACTGAATTTTTAACGATCGTCACTGAATACCGCATATTTCGCTAAGTTTATACGAAAATTCTTCGCACGACGGTCGATTGAAGATTATCGACCTGTGTCTCGATTCTCCTATACTCCCGTTCTATTATGAACGCTGTAAATTACGAATTAGGTTTGTCGAAGACTAGGATGAGTCTGCACTACAGCTGAACGCTGATGAAGAAACCGTTTGTAGAACTAATTTAGCCTCATTGCAGTGCACAGAAAGTTAAATGTTGAATGATGGTTAAAGTAACTGATTTTATTTTACAGTGTGCAATTTTCTGCAAATGCTGTAATTTTGAATAAGTATAAAGTTGTATAGACGTATATCAATTATTATAGTTGCAGTATATATATATAATAATTGTAGCGATACTAAATAATAACTAATTCACACATGTTTCAAACAAATTACCAGCATTTACTTATTTCATATAAATTTAAGTAACAGTATTTTCTTCATTAACTTAATTTTTAAGCGTTACCAGAACAGAAAATGACAATGCACAATTGCGCAAATTAAATTTTGTCTAAACTTATTTTATCTTGTAAATTATTCTTGACATTAAAATAATGATGAATTATTGACGCCTAATAGTCGGGCGACGAACAATAAATTTTTTCGCGCCACGGGTTGTTATACCTCCGTACTTCCGGTACACGGCATCCGGTCACGATTCTTCAGCAAAGACTAGACAATGTCATCGATCCATGTCAGCGAACCGAACATCCTGCGTCGAAATTTTCAAACAGTCAGATGTTGCATAACCAACTACAATTGAATCGTCGATTTTCAAAACACAGCTTTTTGATTGAACTTTACAATGGGAAATAATAACAAATATTTCTATTGGAAGAACGAAAGCAACAAGTTCAAAATACGAAACTACGAAAGATCCGATAGTGATAGCACAATTGCGTCGTTAAATATTTAACGGACATCCTGTTTACCCCCGTGCAATATAAGTTTATAGTATTTCCCGAAATAAACGTCCCGTTAATTTACGGCCAAAAGTCTTGCCTGACTCAGGCGAAAAAATGAGCGAAACGAAAGCATCGCGCGTTGAGCGCATTCATCTCGTATACGAGAATGAGTCGAGCTCTTGACATTTCGCGTTGCGATAATTTTAGCCCATTCACAGAGACGTTTACGAGCTCGTCTCTATTATATAGACCGCGTGATTTGTGCAGGACACAAACGCCGATAGAGATAAGAGTCGCACTGCAGCGCTGGCCGGAATTCGCTGGTAAACAGGTGAGTTAATGTCGTTAAATGCTTTACGGTTAATGCCATTAGTCGTGGCATTTAAATCCCACATGAGCAATAATTGTGGATTACGTGCTTTTTCACTCTAGCACTATTCGGTATGCTATTTAAATAATTATTTGCAAAATTTACTTCAAAGTTAAACAACGCGTTAACTAACGCGTTTTTACGGAGAAATCTTAATTATTCTTAGTACTCGTAGACGGTTTTGGGGGTTAACGTACGCCAGTCAAAATAATTTCTCCTGCTCTCCCGTTCTTTCATTCTTACTAGAGGCATTCCCTTCTGAAAACTTTGCTATTTTCATCGACGCTGTGTTGAATGTCTAGACCACAGCATACAACTGCTATTTTCGAAAATATCTTAAAACCATAACGAGAAAAGACTTGTGCAAACAAAAAACTTTTCGCGCGTAAAGATTGGTAATTACCGACAATAGCCCTGAATTACGAAAAGTTATTCATGAGTTCTTTGTTATTGAAATCAATTATTAAATATACATAATAGCAGATCTTCAATTGGTTAATTATTATTCAGAATTCAAATTTAGCGGTAGGCATCAACGACACCTGCTAAGTGCAGCTCACAACAACTTTACATTGTATTGACGAATGATAAGGAAGAAAACTCACTCACTTTACATTACAATGTATTATACGTAAATTATTTGTACTTTATTTCATACTTTTTTACATTGAAATTAAAAGGACGTAAAACAATCTCAACTATGAATAAATAAAAAGGCCGTAAAAATATACAAGATTTGACTAACCTTTCACTCTGCAGTCTGTTGTTGATTGCCTGAGAAGACAATGGTGCTGCCGACAGCTGCCTCACCAGTTCGTCTCTTTCCCTCTCCTTTTGTTGTATTGTTTCCTGCAACCGCTGCTTTTGCTTTTGGTATTCTTTGAATAAATCACCATTATAACTTTGCTCCAAATGCTGCTGTGGCTGTGGTTGCGGCGATTGTGGCACTTGGTCACCAGCTCCAGAAATCGCGGCTCTAGCAGGAGCAGGCTCAACGATTTTACCTTGAACGATTCCTGTCGGTTTATCCGCCAAAGAGTCGCGTCGAGAACTTCTAGCAGTAGAAGGTGCAGGTGACTCCCGTCCTGGAATTCGACGTTCTGGAGTTGAAGCTGCCGAAGGATCTGCCTTGATACCTGAACAAAAAATTTATTAATTTAAATAAGTTAATATAACTCTGAATTATTTATAAATAAATGCATGCTTTTACAAAAATGTTTAACAAAGCCTGTGACGACCGACACTGCTACCATATAAAAATGTCGTTGTTACAGATTCCTGTCCTACCGACGTATTTATTTTTATTCCAATAAGATACGAGTTCTCAGCTAATAAAGTTTTTTGATATGATTGATTATACTCGTGTATCAATAATTAAAAATGGAGTAGAATTAAATGTAATATTTATTCTTATGTCAAAATATTGTTGTAAACTGAATCAAATTTAGACAGCAATCTTCGACTTAATTTAGCTCTGAGACCTATGAAAATCACATATAATCAGAGAAAATACGTATCGAGTTTTATTATCTTAGAAACTGGCATATTTTTCAAATTCTATCACTAGCTCATCATCAAAATAACAAGCCTCACTTTCTCGCTCTCACATGCATGCGAACAAAAAAAGGAAACCAAGCCCACCTTCCGGACTCGAATGTCCCCTTGTCCTTGGCGGCACCTTAGGTTGAGCTGTTGAATTTATAGTCTCTTGTATCGAGGGCAGTTGCTGGAACTCCGCGTAACTCGAGCTCAGAAACACATCGCCCTCGTTCTCGAACAATCTATCAACACAATGATACATGTTAGTTAATACATGTGATACTCTTTCCTATTTGCAATGTATCTTCTAATGTATAAAATGTTAGGAAATAATCGTATTAATACATGACAAATAAATGAGAAAGAAGAAATAAACTCTTGTTAAGGGTTTGATATAATATGCAACAAGCATTTCGTTCAAATTGTGTCATTGTCGCGAAAAATCTTTTCTCGCGACAATTAATTAAATTAATTTGTTAAAAATATAATTCTTTTCCCTTGATTGTCACGAAAAATGATCAGTCCTATACTTAATTATTACATGAACATTGAGCACTCGTACCGATCAACGCTTGTATTCATAAGCTTATTATTCTTGAAGCCAGTCAAATGGAAGCTAGCAAAGGAGCTTCTAGACATCATAGGATTATTGATATCTCCGGTCGACAGAGCCATCAGCGCAGCTGACGGAATATTCATGTGTTTGGGTCCGGGACTTCTGGGTCCGAATCCAGCCTCAAGAGCCGGAACGAGGCTCCTCGACATCATGTCGGCGGCTGATCTTGGTCTTGTGAAGGGCATCGCACTGTGCGGGAAAGTCTTTGGCTTGATGGGGGTGATAAGCATGTGCTCGGTCCAGGAGGTTTCGAGCGACGGCCTCTCTAGTCGCTCGACATCTACGTTTAGGGTACGTTGGGCAAACGGCACGGCGAAGGTTTCTGGTGGAATTGACTGTAGCCAGGAAAGTAGACTGAGATCCGAATCGCTGAAGCCTACCGAGCCGTCGAGCAGTCTTGAAAAGCTCATCTCCACCTGCAATTTTTCAGACATTTCAATAAATTGTGCTCAACTGTTCAGTGAGCTATAGGTTTACTTTTTCTTCTGCGTCGAAGAATGTCAATATTACCGTAATATTGTGATTCTTAGTGTCATAATTGTAGTGATTCAAAGTTTGTTTGGCTTCTGAAGGTTTTCGTCACGAGAGACAAAATAATATTTTGCTTGAAAGCTTAAATCATTGCGTCTCTTTAAATGTGTGCATTTGTATGTGAACTATGGTTATTGAAAGTAATATTTTTAATTCAGTGTTTTCATCGTTGCAGTTATATTGGTCAGTTCTGTCAGGACAAAAGCAAGAATCTACAATACAACTTTATTGCTTACAATTATTCTCTATTCTTTATTTGAAAATTATTAATCTAATGAGTTTGAATAATATACTCTTGTTCATTACGATAAAATTGCGAATAATCACCTGTTCGCTCTCCTTGGAGCCAGTAGCTTTGGCTTGGCAATAATTCACACATGATTCATACAATATTCCCTTAATAATGAGTTGTATCAGTCGGTCATTTTTCGCCACCGTGAACGGGTGATTTGGATCGCTACTTTTCCTGTCTCCGGGCAGGAACTTCTCGACCAGTGGATAGACTTCACGGAAGCACTGTACCCGGGCATTGCTGGGATTCCAGTCCTTGTACTGCAGGTGATCGGTGAGCCTCGGTAAAGTGAGCAGGAGGCACAAGCTACTATACTCGTCTTTCGTTGGAGCAAACTTCTCGAGATCGCTTAGAACTTTGACTACCTCCTCGACGGCATTGTCGACGCTGCCATTTGTACCAGTGCCTATAATGTTCGCCTCGGACTTTATGCAGAGCAATTCGACGTATTTGTGCCTGGAAATATCGTTGAAATTAAACAGTTTTACAATATACAGTAATACAAAATATATGTGCTGCGCAATAAGACTTTGTATTTGAAAAATTTCAGATAAAGTTTAGGAAAACGTTTACACAGAATTGATGAAAATTCCTCATAAATTCATGAATTTTATCTGAATATTTCACAAACTTCATTTGAATTTTTTATAACCATAGTTAATTTATATTTTTATAACCATAGTTAATGCTTCGTGCATTTTTTTTGTATTGGTTAAATTCCTTGTTTTGTGTCTGAAACTGGACTTGAGCATTGTGTTGAAAACTGCTAATGCGAAACCTCGCAAACAAATTTCCAAATAATGCACAATGATTGTATTGTGCGTCTTACTTCACAAAGTATATATTAAACACAAAATATGCTCTGCAAAAGTTACGTACAGGAGAAGAACCAATTAAGAAATCCATAGAGTGATTACTCAATTTACCTTTAAAAATAGGAACTTAATGAGAACTTTATGTCTTATTGGCCAGGCTCATCAAAAATTAAACTAGAACAATTTCAAGTATCATAAAGAAAACAGCAAGTACGTAGATTATCATAAATACTTGTTTATAGTACATAATGCAAGAAAAACAATGGAATCAGACGTACTTAATTAACAGCAGGATATCTTCGTAAAGACAATCGCTTAACAGTAGCAATATCCTGTTTTGAAAATGTACCTGAGAATGGAGTAGGTGAATCTACGCATATCGAAGTCGGGCAGAGCCTCGAGGGGCTGTATAAACTCAAGCACGTCGTCCCATTGTCCATCGAGGATGAGCTGACGTAGAAAGAGAACATCATCGCTGTATTGGCCATTGATGACACCGGTCTCACGCTCGAGAGACAGCTGTGAGATATGAAGGTCGCGGCTGTGCAAGAACTCGAGGGTCAGCCGAACCACGTCCTCCTCGCGCAGCGTCAAATGCGCCGCCGGCATCACGTACCGAATACGCAACCTGCAATCAATCGATGACGTAAATTATTATTTTTCCATACTTCACTCTCTATATTCTCTATCCCCTACAATATGGCATTAACTATGCTAAACATTTGACTTTAAATAATTGTAGACTAAAGTATATGCTTTCTACAAGATGAAATAGATCGTGATCACTCATAATTTCACTCATTATCTGTACAAAGCTTATTTTCTAAGATAACTTTTTTTTGTCTGATATATTTGAGAACATTCTTCTTCTAAGTACAATACGAGAGTAAAATTAATTAAGAATCTTGATGAAAAGAGAGATGAGATTCCCTTTTAGATTAAAATTGCGTAATTTAGGTAATTATTATGAATAAAAACTTTTATGCATGTTACGTAGTTTTTATTGTTATTATTATTATTATTATTATTATTATTATTATTTTACAGTATAACTAGACATAAGCTCTCACGTGGAAAGAATACACACTATTTTAAATTAACATATGAGTGAAATTAGTATAACGTTTGAATTAAGTCAGTAACGTATTTTCAAGGGAAGCGAATTACCATTTACAAGGTGAGTATCAGCAATGCGAAATCTTTATTAAAGTACCTGTCTTAGAGTAGCACACAATTTCTCTGTAGAAGTAAATCACTCATGCGCATTGTTTTTAATTTCTATTACTAATTGTCGAAGCCACTTTCTTTTGTAATTTATAAAAATTATATACGTAAATCAAACAATTCGCGACGTCTCCCCTACTGTACACAGCGTACATATACCAATACGCCTTCAACGCGAATTCTTGATGCAAGCCATAGCGTAAAGCAATTCAATAGGGCGAGCCATTCACAGCTGTGCTCCAAAATCGCACGCGAACCTCAATAGAGGATACCCTTCTTACATACATCCTGCATACGATATTCAGCGCAAATAGTATATGTAGATAAGAAGCTGACCAGCAGCGAATTCGCCGCACTGAGCTATCTTGACAATCAAGGCACGTCACAGGCGAACAGAGTTGCAGGGTAAAGTGCAACGTACCCGCGCTAAGAAACATTCTTCTTGCTCTGCGACTCAATCGTAAGCTTGACGCTTGTCGGTAAACGTTTCGCAAGTCGCGCTAAACTTGCCAGAGGGAGAGCCGCGTTTTACGAGCATGTGCGTTTAAGAATGGAGAGTTATAGGCTTAGCTAGTGGGCTCGATATTCGTTTTTGGAAATGGTGAAAATAGAAGCTGGCTTGAGTGAAACGGTGACGTTTCTAGGAGGCAAGAGTAATCAGGCCGTTCAACTTACAAGTACTATGCAAACTATATTTGTCCATCAATTTCTTGCATTTTCTAAATTACGATGCACCCATATTTACTCGATTAAGCATATTAAAATACAAAAACTGACCTAGGCTATACAAGTATAAAACGATGATATAATTTCAAGAAGAAATTGTATTTTTTAGCTTCAAATACTGAGAACACTCATTCATCGTTTAATATTGCGCAACTGAAATTGGACTACAAAAAAGAAATAAAAATCGCTGCCACAGCTGAGCAGTCTGCATAATGTAGGACATACGTTTGTATCATTTTAACAGATTCTCGGAAATCAGTGTTGACTTATTTTTTGTTTTACGTTTGCGTAAAGTTCGTCAATCAACTTTAAAAGATTGACATCATGCCTACTTACACAATTAACAGTCGATAAACGTTTTCAACGCAACTTAGTAAATGGAACAATTAACCTAGACTATATGTGCATTTATCTTACTTTATCAGTATTCTATTTTGGAAATTAATGTTTTTAGAGCAAAAAGATGTTAAAATCATTGAATTAGTTTAGAAGATATATAAAAATCAGGAGTAATTTTAAAAACAATTGTGGAATATATGTAACAAATATTTTTATAGTTAAAAGTTCATAATGATAATACTAACATATATATAGTAATCATTTACCAAATTATATTTATTACTTAATTGCTTAACAGAAAGATTTTTTTAAATCTAGAGTAATTACGTGGAAGATGTTTTAGCACCAGTGATAATTGAGAACACTTCATGATAATGAAATTTATAAAAAAAAACACAGTACACAACAATGTACTAGTTATATTTTCAGACTCGAATGATAATTTGAATATCATCGTTTAGAAAAGTCAACTTTTTTTCTTTCAATTTCGAAAAATTCATTATCATTTTCCATTCATTTTGCTAGCCTGATACAGGACCTGAGAAATATGATTTCCCAATTCAGCGTGAAATTGATCATTCTCCATATTTCATAGTAGCATGGAAAATTATGCATTTCGAACATATCTCGACAAGTAACCTGTAGCAGGGAGTATTTTTTGTTTTATTACAATTAATCAGAAAATCAATTAATATCTTTCACATAGTTGAATCAAAAACTCCAAAACTACCATTATAACTTTCATGAGATGTTTCCACTTACAGATTTTGCTGGTTGAAATTTTTGACCAAAATATAAGGCAATACTGAATTTCAAAAATTTCACTTCTTAAGTTTTCGTAACACGACATGATTCTTGCTAAATTTCTGCGAATGCTCGCGTCCGTGCAAAAGTATTAGTGTGTAGCAGTACTAAAACATTCGACGTTAGCAGATTTGCTCCGAATATGATATGAAGCATTCGGTTTACATTCGATCAGTCTTTGATTCGCAACTACACGGTACAGGTGAAACATCAGAATGACTCTCCGGGTGTGCTTAGTGCTGGTGAGTTTGTGCATACATTTGACGAAGAAATAGAAATAATAATAGTTTGAAAAAGAAAAATCATTCCATTCTCTAGTCGTAGGATAATATTCTAAATTTAGAAATAAAATTATTAAATTTAGTTCATTTTGATTAAGAATCATTATGTTTTTAAATTTCAGTATTTTGCAACAGTTTTTTTGCTCATACCTACGTCAAAAACTCAAATAATACCTGGATTTATTTCACCAGCACAAAATGTACAAAAATCAGTATCAACACTCTTATTAAATAAAAATCCATTAGCACATCGCGTGAGTACTACTTGAAATAATTATATATAACGTTAATTATTAAATGATGAATTTTCTGAGCTGATCAAGGCGTTCAAAAAATTCGATTAATTAATTTGATAATATTCGTGATGCTTAGATAAACCCATTGCAAACAAGATCGACAAATGAAAAAGGAAACACTGAAAAGGATCAAGTGGATCCAGCTTTAAATCCAATACATCAAGTTGCCGATGATGAATATAAACAAGTTGTTGGCTCATCAGGCTCTCTTTCTAATGACACTACAGTGAATGCGTCACATAAAACAAAAACTAGATCACCAGGTATATAAATATAAAGAATTAATTACTTGAGTATTCTTATTGTATTGTTTAAAAGATTGCTGTTTTAAATTTAATTTATACTGGAAATATTAGCGTCGATAAACGCAGAAAGCATAATTATTTATTCATAAACATTTACAGAAAACGGCGATGACTTCAATTATGATTATTTATCTAAAGCTGCAAATCCTATTGGTGATAACAGAGGTTCGTTTAAAGGAGCAAGTCATGAATTTGCTTCACACAAAGCTTCACACAAAGAAGAATCTAATGTTGAGTCTAGTTATGCTAAATCAGAGATGATGCAGGCTGGAGGCATGTCTGGAGGTGTTACAGATAGTGCAGCATTCAGAAATTGGGCAAACTCATATATGCAACAACATCCTGATTCAGTAAGTAACATGATATGAAAAAATTTATAACAATTATTAATAATACAATTATTATAAATAATATCTTTAAAAATACATTTACTTATTTTATAATAAAAAGTCGTTAACTGTTATGGACCTTGCGAATATGTATACAAATATAATACACGAAAGTAGTGCAAAGAGTAGTGCGCAAAGTGGATTCCAAAACTCAATGTCAAAATCTTCGTCATTGCAAAACCAAAATTCTGCAGGATTTTCTCAAAAAAATAACTTCCAAGATTTCAATAGCCAGCAAAACTCTGCACAAGAGTCTTGTCCTTTTGCCCAAAATAAAGCAAATGATCAATTTTGGAAATCTGCAGTAGCATTCGCAGAAACAGAAGAAAATAAAATGCGATCATCCACAAATAATAATCAGTTCAATATCTGGGCTCAAAGATATCTAAGTGAACATTCTAGTGAAAACGTAAGTAATGGATTAGTATTATGGATTTTTCAAATAATCGCATGGCAGCAGTGCAAAATCTAAAAAATTGTATTTGCTTTTTATATAACAAAAACAGCTTACCATGAAGGAACTTACGAGTATATACGTGGACATGTTAAAAAAAAGTGGGCGTTCCGAGTCTCAAATATCAGAAGAGTTAACAGGACTAGGATTTAGTAGTGCAATGAGTGGATTCCAAAAATCTACGTCAGAAAGTAAACAAACTAGTGAAGAGCATCAATTTTGGAGTTCAGCATTTTCATTAGCTGAACAAGAAGCAAAAAGTGCGCAAGTATCTATAGACACTAATCACTTTAAAAGTTGGGCCCAAAACTATATAAGTCAACATTCTAGTGACGAAGTGAGAAATTGTATTATATTATACGTAGTATAAATAATTATAAATTGTGATATTTTTACAAACTAGTAAAAATTTGTACTTTGTTGCATAAAATAGTCGCTGAATATGAAGGAAGTTACGAACATGTACATCAAATCATTAAAAAATAGCGAACAATCCGGTTCAAGAATGTCAGGACAGCTCGGATTTCAAAGTGAAACAAAGGGATTCCAAAAATCAATGTCAGAATCTTCGTCATCACAAAACCAAACTGTAGCATTTTCTCAAAAATTTAGCAGTCAACAAGATAATGCAATGGAACAATATTGGAACTCTGCGATAACATTAGCTCAAACAGAAGCAAAGAATTCTCAAGTATCTATAGATACTAAGCAGTTCAAAACTTGGGCTCAAAAATATTTAAATGAGCATTCGAATGATCATGTAAGTAATTATATCATACTATAGATAATTTAAATAGTCACAAATTATGATATTTTTTCTAAACTATCAAAAATACATTTTCTTGTTTCAAAATGAAAAGACGCTAACTATGAAGGATCTTGTGAGTCAATACGTTAACACATTAAAAAAAAATAAGGGTTCAGTAGCGATGGCGGGAATAGGATCAGGATTCGGCAGTATATTCAAAGGATTCCAAAAATCAACTTCAGAAAGTAAGCAAGCTAGTACCATGGATCAATATTGGAGCTCTGCAGTAACACTGGCTGAAAAAGAAGCTAAAAATGCACAAGTATCTATAGATACTAATCAATTCAAAACTTGGGCACAAAACTATTTAAATGAACATTCTAGCGATCATGTAAGTAGTATATCGTTTTAAATTATATTCAATACAAATTACTTGATATTATATTGTTGAATAAATCATTAAAAATACACTTCTTTGCACAACAAAAAGACATTGAATATGAAAGAACTTACGAGCATATATATAAGCTCATTAAAAAAAAGTCAACAATCGGATTCTCAAATGACAGAACAGTTCGGCTTTCATAGTACAACCAAAGGATTCCAAAAATCAATGTCAGAAAGTAAACAAACTAGTGAACAGCATCAATTTTGGAATTCTGCATTTTCAATAGCTGAGCAAGAAGCGAAAAACGCGCATGTATCTATAGATTCTAATCATTTCAAAACTTGGGCTCAAAACTATCTAAATCAACATTCAAGTGATACTGTAAGTAATTTTACTATACTATCAAGAATTAAAATCATATATTTTAATATTTCTAATGAATTATATAAAATACATTTTCTTATTATGTAATGAACAGACGCTGACTAGCAAAGACCTTGCGAGTAAATACTTATGTACATTAAGAAAAAGTGGATACTTTGATTCTCAAATATCAGGAGGGTCAGCAAAAATTGGCTTTAACAGTGCAACGAACGGTTTCCAAAATTCAATGTCGGGATCTTCACTATCACAATTTGGAAAATCCACGTCATTTTCTCAACAAAATAATCAAAATAACAATTTTCAACAAAACTCTGAATTGGATACATTAAAACTCTCACAATGTACACAAACCATTGTTCCGTTCGAAATCTGGGCCCAGATGTATCTAAATGAACATCCTGAGGATCATGTAAGTAATGATATTCACATAGTTCATTTATGCTTTTTACTGAAATTAAAATATATATATTTTTTAGACTTTTAAAGATATTCTACTTGAATATACGAGACAATTAACTGAGAGCAAAGCACAAGGATACAGTAACCAGCAGAACTTTAAACAATTTTTCGATACCGCAGATAACGGAGCTAGTAATTTTGTAGATGCGAATTTTCAATCAAGTAAAAATATGAATAGTAATGACAATCAAATGGCTGAATGCTTATCTAAATTAACTAAACAAATGGCGAACAATAAAGAATGGCAAAAGATGCTAGAACATGCTAGACAAATGACGTGTTCTAGCAAAGATGAACAAAAGATATATGACAAATATCAGATAAACAATCCAATACACAAGTTTGGAGATAACGGCAAGAGCAATCAATTTCAAGGCTTTTCAAATCCAGCTAATTTTAATAATGCAAGAGCTTCTCAAGCATTTTATCCGTTACTTTGGAATGCAGCAATTACGACCGAAAAAGATGCTCAATTTAAAATGTATCCAAATGGACAATATTTTGTAATTCAACCATATTCTTCACCTTTGAGCTTCGATGGTTCAGTATTGAAAACAGCAACTGATTTAGCACACAGTATCACTAAGTTTAACGGTCAGCCTTTTAATAGCAACAATGCACCTGAAACGTCGTTTAGTCCGATGATCCAATATCCGGGTATGTATTCTGTATCATTTCGTAATTCTTTTGATCAAGGGGGTGGATTAGGATCATTTCGTAGTTCGTTCAATCAAGGAGCTAACTTAGGATCATTTGGTAATTCTTTCCATCAAGGGGGTGATTCGGGATCGTTTAGTAATTCTTTTGATCAAGGAGGTTCAGGATCATTCCGTAATGCTTTCAATCAAGGAGGTAGCCCAGGATCATTCCGTAATTCTTTCGGTCAAGAAAGTAGTCCAGAATCATTCCGTAATTCTTTCAATCAAGGAGATGGCTCGGGATCTTTTAGTAATGCTTTTGATCAAGGGGGTAGATCAGGATCATTCCGTAATTCTTTCAATCAAGATGGTAGCCCAGGATCATTCCGTAATTCTTTCAATCAAGAAGGTAGCCCAGGATCATTCCGAAATTCTTTCAATCAAGAAGGTAGCCCAGGATCATTCCGTAATTCTTTCAATCAAGAAGGTAGCCCAGGATCATTCCGTAATTCTTTCGACAAAGGGGATACCTCAGGATCATTCCGTAATTCTTTCAATCAAGATGGTAGCCCAGGATCATTCCGTAATACTTTCGATGAAGAAGGTAGTCCAGGATCATTCCGTAATTCATTCAATCAAGATGGTAGCCCAGGACCATTCCGTAATTCTTTCGATCAAGAAGGTAGTCCAGGATCATTCCGTAATTCTTTCAATCAAAATGGTAGCCCAGGATCATTCCGTAATTCTTTCGATCAAGAAGGTAGTCCAGGATCATTCCGTAATTCTTTCAATCAAGATGGTAGCCCAGGATCATTTCGTAATTCTTTCGATCAAGAAGGTAGCCCAGGATCATTCCGTAATTCTTTCAATCAAGAATGTAGCCCAGGATCAGTCCGTAATTCTTTCGATCAAGAAGGTAGCCCAGGATCATTGCGTAATTCTTTCGATCAAGAAGGTAACCCAGGATCATTCCGTAATTCTTTCGATCAAGAAGGTAGCCCAGGATCATTCCGTAATTCTTTTGGTCAAGAAAGTAGTCCAGGATCATTCCGTAATCCTTTCAATCAAGATGGCAGTCCAGGATCATTCCGTAATTCTTTCGATCAAGAAGGTAGCCCAGGATCATTCCGTAATTCTTTCGGTCAAGAAAGTAGCCCAGGATCATTCCGTAATTCTTTCAATCAAGAAGGTAACCCAGGATCATTTCGAAATTCCTTTAATAATGGGGGAGATCCAGGATCATTTCGTAACTCCTTCGATCAAGGGAGTGGGTCATTCGATAATTTAAATTTTAACAATCGTCGATCTATAGTGAAAAGAAGCGATCCTCCTGAAAATATTTGGGATTCTGCAACTGGTTTAGCTGATAATATTGCAATTGTAGCTACAAATTCTGGTCAAGTAAATGCAGAGCAAATCCGTGATTCGACAAGTAAAATTCTAAGTTCAGCTTCAAATTTAGCGGGAAATATTGGAAAAGTTGCAACCAATCAAGCCATTAACATGGCTGATCAGATTGTTAATACAGCTACGAATCCGGCGTTAACTAGAAATAGACAGTTGTTACAATCTTCAAGTCCCGTAAACGTGGGTAGAATTTTTCCAAGAAACGTCCCATCAGGATCACTTGATGATTCAGTTAGCCAATTAGCCAGTCAAACTTTAAGTACTGACGGTACAGATTCTGTTAATGTAGGAAAGAGTGCGTTAGCTGGTAATGCAAAAAAAGTTGCGATTGCTCCTGAGAAATTGTCAGTCTAATGTACAAATTAATAATGTGGTAAAATTATATAATTAGAGAAATTATGAAGAAGTTTTGTTTACGAATTTCATAAAGCTGATCAATACTTTTTAATACTGTTTAATGCAATTATTTTTTATTGTTATCAATTTCAATCGTATGAGTTATAAACTTATTTTTACTAATGTTACCTTACTATTTATTTCATTGTCATATTCTAAAACAAGTATTCCACAAATATGTTCTGTGCAGTCGTATTTTGTTGTACAAGAATGCAAGAAAAATATGGACTACAAAATTTATTTTTAAAATATACATGTATATACCAAGAAGAATTATTGTTTAGCTAAAATTATGTATAATTTTTTGAGTGGCAAAATGTAGATATATAGGTTATTTTTGAGTAAAGTTTAGCCGCTGCCTCTATTTTGTTGTATCTATCTTACTCATTCTAGAACTTACTTATGTCTATAATAGTGTGTCGATATTAAACTTCATCAACTGCCATCCAATGTACATTTATACATAGACAATTTTATAAGTTTATACGTACCAAATGATTAAAACTTATTGGTAAATAGGTAAATAAAAAAATTTTATACGAATTTTAATTGGCGTAGTTTTTATTTTATTCAAGGACACCGAGGAGATATCGAAAAACCTTTTTATAAAAAAATCTATGGCAATAAAGTTTAATGATTTAAATGTCTGCTCCGAAAATTTCAAATGAATTTATTTACTAAGTACAATTTGGTGAGTATTAAACAATCCGAAAGTTGATCTAGCAGACCGTAAAGATCCAGGATAAAGGTATAATATGCGTAACGCACTGTAACGTTGCGGACGTTAACGCCATTCATAACTATGCTGACAGAGAACAACTGCTATTATTTAACCGATTTCCAACATTTTTAAAATTATTATTCCTAATTTAAAATGAATCCTTTTAATAGTTAGAATAAAATAATTTGGTTATGCATGATCATTAGTATTAGTTAATACACGAGTTCTTATTTGAGTGTCACACAATTGTGGCTAACAGATAATATTTGAAAATAATTCTAAAGTAAAATAATTACAAAAAGATAGTATAAATTTTAAAAAATGCTACCTTATTTTGTACTTTATGTTTTTCTTAATTGGAAAAGGGTACAATTTAAATAATTTGAGAAACATTTTTTTACAATCGACAAAATGTTAGCAACTTATCCCTTTTAGAAAAACCACTATCAAGCTTTTTCATATTGATTTTTATAAGTACTACACCACACTTTCGTTTAGCTCTGCTTCTGCATGTGAAGTTCATAAAAAAGAGATTTAAAGAGCATCGTTTCTTTCAAAAAATCCTCCTGCAATAGACCATGAGGTAAAACTCTCTCAGCTCATGCAATATCGCTCATGCATGCAATTGACGCGACGTCTAGCTCGCAGCAACAGACTGCCTTAACGGCTACGTCTGTCCAGAGAAAGCAGGAGGCAAAATCTCCCAATTATTTTTCAGCACCTGGTACATGTATATTTTAATTTTTATGAGACGAAGTGCAAAATGACATTGAAATACTTCAAGTGAGATATTTTTATATTTGC
Source organism: Philotrypesis tridentata (assembly GCA_018906965.1). Lineage (NCBI taxonomy): Eukaryota > Metazoa > Arthropoda > Insecta > Hymenoptera > Pteromalidae > Philotrypesis > Philotrypesis tridentata. Next base: position 5,871,347 of record JACCIB010000011.1, on the reverse strand, counting down.
TTTGCTTTGTGTGTACTGTATATTCCGACTCTGTCCAAGGAGTAAATCAGTACGTATGAGTAACGATATTCTTACATTTTTCATATGTTCTTATTAATATAAATCAGCAAGAAATGAAATTTCCAGATAGAATTTATGTTCACAAAAATTTATTTTACAATTTAAGAATTTTTTATTTGTAAATTGAACGTACTGCGAAAGATGAGTAATAAAAATGAGTTCTTACCAATTCTCAAATCTACGAGAAATCCATTTATACATATACATATAATACCGCACCAAGGTCCCAATTTCGAAGCGATTAAGCATTCTCAATAATTTATTCTCTACACCCTACAAACCACATAAGACTCCCATAAAATCCAGCATTGCTGTAGAACCTCCTAAAAAAGCGAGAATCGATTGCGCGAGGAGATGTGTGGGCTGTTGGAGTAAAAGTTGCGCCTCGCACATGCAAACTAGACACGAGTGGGCCGTTGACGTGTGTTTTCTTTTTTCCAGTTATCTTCTAACGCGCTCTAGACTTGCGGCATTTTACAGTCTGTGTGCTTGCGTCTAGTGTGCAACCCGCGATTGTTGAGAAAACCGTGCTCGGTTATTAACGATTTCCTGGACTGCGTATACGTGTTTTTAATGTCTACCAAACTGACCTGCTTATAATTCGCATTTGTATACATATCGCGAGAATCTTTAAATTGAGGGAGCTGTTATAATGGCATATCGTGTTTTGATAAATTTTAGTTTTCCTTGCAGTTCTAATTGCTTGGATTTGTATAAAATAAACGATATTTTTGAATAGTTCAATTACTTTTTGAAGGATTATAATGTAATAAACAATATAATTACAACTTTTTTTACGTAATATCTTTGAAATTGTCGAAACAAAACCTCTCGCAAATACTCTTTCTACATTGAAGTATTTCCTTTGGAAAAAAATAATCCCTGACGATTTAACAAATGAGAAACAGTGCAGTAAAAATAAGCAAACTGTACCGCACAGTCTATGTCAACAGCCACGACGACGTTGTTGCAACTGCCTTCTTAGCATGAGCAGTTGCAAAAGAGGCTCATTATCCGCGTTAATGACCGAGCTTTCAAACTGTACACCTTTGACCCCGCTGAGAGACTTCATTTCGCGGTTATATACTTGAGGAGGCGCACCGTCTGAGACGGTTTTTGACTTCCGGGTGGATATAGACCCTCGTGTCGCGGCACATATTTCGCGGGCGACGAATGACCAAGAATCTCGCCAAGACTCGTACAGCGTTAAAAGTGTATGCTCGAGGAAAAAGCGACGAAAGCGGAGGTGAAGATTAAGATCTTCCCAGAAAATGCTTTGTCGCGAATACATGCTTTTGGCGAATTTTCGTCTTTAAAGCTTGCTTCAAGTTTAACTGCTCTTGCATAGTACGTCTTGTAGTCTCACAAAAATTTTCTTGATAATGGATAAACAATATGTCAAAACAACTATGACTGTGAGCTTTATCACCCAACTTCGTGTATATACAGGATATTAGATTTCGAGCACGTTTGTAAAATGCGCAAAATCACACTTTATGCACAATGTATACACATAAAGCGAAAATATACTTTATAAAAGTTGAATATGCTTCATATAATGACTCTTTATAGCACTTAATTGAAATTCATTCATCGAAATTCACAGAAAAATCTTTAAACCATAAGGTCATAAGTTAGTTTTTTCTCGTTGTATATAGAACTCACAGAACCGAAAAAATAGTGTTCCCAGAAATCGTAGGTACTACATCGATTTTTAAATTTTACATTTTCTTTTGATGTACTTAGTATTCGCAGTGTACAGACATATTTGTATACAAATATAAAACTTCGAGGTTGCTTCTTCGATTCCGTAGAAACACCTAGAGGAATAGTAGAACATTTTTTTTTTTTTAATTTGGGAAACCCAAAAACTAAGGTACTTTGGGTATACACTATTTCATTATCATGATTTGGCGTTCAATTTCAATCATGTAGTAGCAAACTAATTTGAAGATAATTGAAATTTATAGTATTTGGATGAAAAGAAAAGACCAGCATAGCAGTCTCAGGTTCCATCTAAGCAATCCCATAAAGTATCCTCTGAGAACGTTAGGAAGAAATCAGCAGATAATGAAAATAAATGGAGAGATATTTTATTTTGTCTTCTAAATGGAATAAAAAATTGCACATATATGTCATGCAAGTTTAGCATCTTTAAATTTATGTAGCATATTAAATTATACTGCTTTTTATCGTTTAAACAAACTCAAAGAATAAATTAGAACATGTCATTCAGTTTTATCTGAATGATTATTTTATTTCAAACAATTTTGTCAGTAAAGATGATAATGAAGTGATGCATGTTAACTCTCATGAAATTATAAGAAATACGAAGGTTGGCAATTTGAAGAGAAAGTACTATTATTGTACTTTGGATATCAATAATAACCGCAAAGAACAATCGGAATAACGCAGGTATACACTCTAGAAGTGAGGGTAGCATGACCGAGAGCAGAAAAAAAATCGAGCTACATAATGTATCATCAGAAAGGAGCGAGATAGCGTGCAATTTGCCGAGGTACCAGCTACTGTGCGCGAGTTCGCTGCACCGTATTGTGAATTGTGCAGCCATTCATCCCGAGCGGCGGCATTATTATTCGTCTGCTCCATGCAGCAGACTCTCGCTTTATGCGGATAGGACGAAGAGATGAAGAGAATAGCTTGATGAAAGACAGATCAAACACAGACAGGACACAACGGCAGTAGCACTTTAGAGACTATTTTTTTCGACGCTCGTCCAATGCTGATCAATTCTTCATTTTCTCGATTGCATTGGAGTCGGAGCTAATTGGACTGGCATAATTATTATTGCATTCGTGATTCGAGTGCGGTCGATTTTTCAACTGATGCTTCAACAGTAATGCTTTTTTCAGGCCATCTAAGCTGAGTATATTTTTAAATTTTTACTTCCAAAAAACAGAAAACCTCTAAATAGATACCAGAACGAAATGGACGTAAAAGAAATTTCAATTTAAAGTTCTAAAAACAAAATTGAGAAAAATCTTTTAAAATCTCTGGAATGCCTTTCCCTTTTCTTTAGCAGTCTGTTGCATCAAGTACTGCAACGAGCAATTAGAAAAACCGCGAGGGATCGCAATAAACAGCACCGACAGATTACACCGGCTACGAGCGTAGCTCTACAACACAATGAGAGAAGGAGACACGCGCGGGAGAGCCGGAAGTGGTGCGCGCGTACAGAGCGCGTGCCAACGACTTAGGGCGCCACTGCACCGCTAATTATCGAAGGGATCGGCTAAAACAACAACTGCTCGGCTGTCAGTTTACGCTCGAATGACTTGCATCTACTATATCGATGAATAGCTTCGATTGGCATAAGCAGATTGAAGTGAGCAGCGAAACGTAATATGAAGATAATTCTGGTTCCAATCGTTGAAGAATATGTCAAATAAAAGTTCTGAAGAATCTTTATTTTATACATTTTTTTCTGAGAATTTTTCTGTTAAGAAATTTTAATTTCATGATAAAAACATGTTTAAAAAACTGTTTCCAAATGTCGTCTGCTCAACAAATTATTTGTATCAGTTTTGAACATGTCATCATATTCTTTATGAAAACAATTTTTAATTAAGCACTACATTCATTACGATTTTAAGAGAATTACATGTTTAGACGTACGAATGTTGTCAAAATTAACTTTTCAAGCTTAATTTTCTGTAATGTGTTCAGGATAGCACTTATAATTTTTCATTTGAAATATTAAAATTGTAAGGCTTTGAAAATTTTTAAATATGATTTAAATATTTTGAAAATACTTTGAAAGGTGGATTACTTTTGTGATTAAAAATTTCTGTGCAAATAATGCAATAATTAGCTGTGATAAATATTCATAGCGTCTAGAGGGAAGGGAATTAAACTTTTTATAAATTATGCAGGCGCCGCGGCGCCGAAAGTCCTCAGGATTTCTTAGATACTTGCGCGTCTATATATGCATTCAAAGCAGCAGGTACATTTCTGCCCTCTTAATTCTTCCGGTGAGTCAATTGAAGGAAGGAAACTAGAAATTTTTTGCCGCGTCACTCCTTTCGACTCTAGTAGATTATCCAGAAGAGAGTAAGTTTCTAGAATACAGTTTTTTACACAAGTTCAATTACGTGCACATTCTGCTATGAGCATGAGTACGAGCACGTATATGACGGTAGTTATACGAACACTTTTAATTCAGTTTTACTAAACTCAGTTTACTCATTGAATTTCCTTGAACTTGATATTTGTAAAATATAAAAAGAGTCTAAAAGGAGTAAAAATGTCCGGTGAACATTTGTGTTCTTTGCCAATGAATGGACATGATTAAAATTTTGACTTTTTCCGAGGGAAATTAGTTGCCGTTAAATTTGTTAAATTTTGGCAGTACCGTTTCGTTTCGTCTGCCTTCATAAAACGTGCATACTCGAGAGAAATTCCAATGAAGTCTCGATGCAGAGTGATTCATCGATCGCTATTTATAAATACTCCTTCTCGTATTGGCAAGAAAGCCTCGTAATTCCAACGGCGCATAGGAAGTTGGGTTCGCGCGCGCGACATCGCTCTTCCCGCTAAAGCGCGCTTACATATCTTTCGGCGAGCATTCATCTACTTCATCTGAGTGGAAATGCGCAAGACCCGTGTCTCCCGCTAGATTTTTATGGTTAAGAGCTTTCGCGGAAACCGGAAGATCGCAACTGCTGATGCAACCGGTCGCGCACTTTGCAGTGACCCTTCGCTTCTTCTCTCGAGAGGCTTATGCAGCCATAGTCAAGATAATCTGCGCTGGTGTGTTGGAGTGTCGACTTTTCCCTTCGGCGAATATTAACATTGCTTGGCGGTCAGTGGCAAGTGCGTGCAGACAAAGTACTATTTATGAGTCTACGATCTTACGCGTAATCTAAATAAATTGCCATTTTCAAGGTATATAGTATCTCAAGGCTTTTAGTGTAATGCCTATCTCCGGAGGATAACAGCGCTTATTTTTGCTTGATTCGCTTGTAAGGGAAGTGCGCATTTAACGGTACAAGCTACATGTACAACGTAATGAGCTGAAATCCACAAACTTTTCTTTTATCTTAGCCATAAAATGGTTAATTATTTCAAGCATATGTAACAAAGGAAATGTAGGCATTATCACATATTTTACCAGAGGAGAGCTTTGAGCGCATGTAAACAATGGTATAATTATGTTTAACAACTGATAAATGTGCGGGTGCGATGGTTATGGCCGTCGACGCGGTCGCGTTCACCAGAAGAACGACTGATAGGCCAAGCAATAGAGCTAAAAAAGGGACAATTTTCAAGTGGTAAAGCCTACAGGTAGAGAAGTCGGCGAATTGATCAATAATAATGTGTACATTAATAAAAAAATATTGCCCACCGATTTCTCTGGGAATTGCATTTTTTTATTAATAATTAACTTGCAAAAATGTGATTTTTTTGCATTTTTTTTCGGTTTTTCGCACATAAGTCAAAAACTATTAAAGATACGGAAAAAAACAACAATATGCATTTTGTGTAGTATTAAATTTCAAAGAAAATGAGCTATTGAAAAGCTCAGTAGCATGAATGGAAGCCGAGATATATAGAAAAAAGCGTTAAAATATGCCGAATTTTTAAAAAATCATAAGTCGGCCGTTTTTTCACATTTAGAACTAAAATTTTGGGTTTAAGAAGGTATGCATACGTACTTTATACAAAAAAAAATTTGGCACTGTACAACAATTATTTTTGTAGTTATAGCGATGTGAATATTTACATGACCGAATTTGCAGTCGTTCCCGCTCGTCTAATTTTGGTCCTATTAAAAAATTAAAAAAAGTTTTGTAAAGTTGACGTTTCACACAACAAAACGCATTGTTTACTTTTTCGATAGCATGCCTCTAAGCAGCCTAAAAAAGCGGTTAAACATGGGCAAAAACGCCGCGCGCGCGAAGAGTGGGGGAAGCGTCGGTGATCGAGGGGAAGCGTATATACAGATATACGCGCGCAAGAAGTATATCTTTTCAATGCATTTACTCGGGAAGTAATGCATGTATTTTAATCATTTTTTTTTAATTCAGGGTATTTCGACCTGAGGAATTCGATTATTTATTTACGGCGAGGCGCAGCGCGCTTGTATATCTGTATATACGCTTCCCCTCGATCACCGACGCTTCCCCCACTCTTCGCGCGCGCGGCGTTTTTGCCCATGTTTAACCGCTTTTTTAGGCTGCTTAGAGGCATGCTATCGAAAAAGTAAACAATACGTTTTGTTGTGTGAAACGTCAACTTTACAAAACTTTTTTTAATTTTTAAATAGGACCAAAATTAGACGAGCGGGAACGACTGCAAATTCGGTCATGTAAATATTCACATCGCTATAACTACAAAAATAATTGTTGTACAGTGCCAAATTTTTTTTTGTATAAAGTACGTATGCATACCTTCTTAAACCCAAAATTTTAGTTCTTAATGTGAAAAAACGGCCGACTTATGATTTTTTAAAAATTCGGCATATTTTAACGCTTTCTTCTATATATCTCGGCTTCCATTCATGCTACTGAGCTTTTCAATAGCTCATTTTCTTTGAAATTTAATACTACACAAAATGCATATTATTGTTTTTTTCCGTATCTTTAATAGTTTTTGACTTATGTGCGAAAAACCGAAAAAAAATGCAAAAAAATCACATTTTTGCAAGTTAATTGTTAATAAAAAAATGCAATTCCCAGAGAAATCGGTGGGCAATATTTTTTTATCAATGTACACATTATTATTGATCAATTCGCCGACTTCTCTACCTGTTAGCACAAAAATCGTGAAAAAAACCTCTATTGATTGGCCTATGATACAGAATTGTCACACTCGATCGATCGATATCCCCGAAAATTGCCGAAGCGCAGGCGGCGAGTCGGTGCGTGCCAGCTGAAAATAGAGCACCGATCGATGAAAAGAAGAGAAAAATGGGAATAACAGAAAGCGGGTCGCAAGACAGCCGCACTTCTGCTAGGGCATCGCTAGAGCAACGTCCGTTCCGGACTGAGGAACGCGAGAGAGACCCTCTTGGACTGGCATAGTGCCGGCGCTGCTGTAATTGAACACGATGAGCGCGTACGTGCGCTCATCTGCGCCGGCCAGACCTGCGGAAGAGGTGGCTATGAGCTCGCGAGTGTGTGTACTGTGTACACAGAGATATGGCGAGTGCCGAGGAAACGCATAATCGCGTCGGAGGAATATGCGCTACTGGAGTCACGGAGCGTGACAGCGAGCATAAGGAGAAATTTTCATCTTGGGCTGCTGCTGCTGCTGCTGCTGCTACCACTACTGCTGCACAACGCGGCAGTTTGGGAAAAGAGTGCGTTACGAAAAATCCTCGCTGCAAGGTGTTTTGCGACATTTTTAATGGATGGAAATTGCAGTTTTGCCGATTATAAGCTAATCAGCTGTCATGTTAAAAACTGCTTTTGAAGACACTGCGTTCAAAAGTTTTCTTTCAACATTCTTGCATTTTGTTAGGGATACATATTAATTAAGTTTTGCGGATGGTGATACCATTTTTTTTCCTTAATATAAATTTGCTGCTAAATTTATTTTCCATGTTTCTGAAGAATTGCTAGAACAAAGATTTTAGACAAGACATTTGAATGGACAATTATTCTGAAGATTAAATCATTTATTCTAAATAATATTATCACATTAAATCCACGAATTACTTTCAATTTCATTACTGAAGAATTTAAATTTTTAAGTAGAACCTTGACTTTTAACTGAATATTCAACATTTTTTCAGGTCAGAGTGTTGGGCAAGTTGGAAATTGTTTTCTTTGAGTCTACTCAAAGTTTACTGTCGCTGCGTGTAATAATACTAATCAAAATTTCACAATGCAAGGTATGCAAAACGTGAAATAATTTTGCACGTTTTGCATATGAGGCACAACCCAATTAAACACGCAAAACTGGTTACCGAAAATATTCGATTATAATTGATCGAGCATTAATTTTCGAAAAAATATAATACACTGAATATTTGGAAATAATTTAGAAATAATATTATTTGACTATTAACAACAACATTTTAATCTCTTTGATGAACCATGGTGCAATATATTTTATCTCATATATTTTAATTATGAAAATATTATCTCCCATTAAATGAATTGCGAATTCACGCTAAAGTAAACAAACTTATATATATTTAAATTTGATTAGTAGGCCAATTTCGATACATTTTTTATTGCGACCTTCCGTTCTTTTTCAATATATAAGTTTCATCCTGTTAAGCATTATTACGCTAAAATATTAAATCAAAAAAAGCAAGTTTTTCCCTGGATCACTTCGAAAATTCGAACAGGATACTTTCATTTGGATGCAGGTAACGAGGCGACTCTTACCGCATATTAGCCACACATACGCACACACACATCAAGAGAAGCGAGAGAAAGATTTCTCTGACCTTAAAAGTGTGCCTCGCTGCTTATTTTTTTTGCTTGCAAAGTATCGTCGTCTCATTCATTTTTATAACTTAATTGAACACAGAACTGTGCGATCCTATCCATGCGATGATTGTCTAGATGGACAAGTAGTTATAATAGACAATTCAATAGAGCTACGATTGAATGGTTGTCAGTGTTGAATGTATAAACAGAAAATAAGAATAAGAGATATGTGAAAACACGTGTTCAACTTCAACAAGTACTTATGTTAGAATAATTTGCATATATCTATAAAAAATGCTACATTTGAAGAAAATAGAAGCTTCTTTTATGGCAATGTGAGTGTCAGTAAATTAAGCTTGACGAAATAGTAAAAACGTAATTCTGTAGCAATCACGCAGTTATGGTTACACAATTTGTTTTAATTTTACTATCTATACTACTTTTGGAATTTAAATATTTAAATCAATTCTACACCTAAATCAATTTTTATGCATCTTTAGCATCGTATTCGATGCGCTTGAGCGTCTTAGACAAATTAGTTGCCGCTTAAAATAACAATCCTAATGATTTCCATTTTTATTACAAGAAATATTTTAAAATTAATACACCTATAATCCTTCAGTAGTTATTTCAGTCAATATTTATAAGCCAAAAATCGGAACATATGCCTCGTACCTTACTTACGAATTTGGGCCATAAAAAAGAAAAGAAAAAAGAAACAAGCGTGGAGCCATTTTAAGGCGGTAAAAGTTGTACTCAACTGCTCTGCAAATCGGTCAGCAGGGACCATTAATTTTCGTACCTTCTGAGAGTATCCTTCGAAAAATCCTCGGCTGGAGCAGCCGCTGCGTTGTTGAATGGAATGGGCGAAGTCTCAAGCGTTGATGTCACAACCACCATCGTCATTAAAATCGTGTTCCATTATAATAACCGGTAGCTATTTCCTTCGCAGACGCCATTCAATATTGGTACCGGTTTAAATTTCCCGTCGGCAAATCTGACTTAATTCGTTCATCAGTCACGTGTGTACCAACGGCCTTGATGACGCGCAGATATTATTTCCTAGGTCAGGCACGTAATTATATGCACAGTTTTATTTTATTTATTTGCAGCGCGTTTACTTGAGCACGAGGTGCTCGATGATGGAAACGAACTAGTTCTGAGCGGAGAGCCACTTCGCTGCACTTGCACTGCTGAGCGACGTCGAAGAGGACGTGACACTTTTACCTTCCGTTTGCATCGAGCTTTTACACTTGATCGGCATTTTCCGGTTTCAAGTGTATGCAAGGAAATAAAGTTGTTTGTGTAGGATGTTGGCTAAATGTCGGCGAAGCTGACGTTATCGACAATGCTATTCTCTTTGAGTTCTAGTTTCGGATTGATCGGTTGTGCGAAATTTGAGCTTTCCAAAAAAGAATGTCTTGAAACGGCACGTTAAAGTTCCCATCTTAAGCGCATTATCATTATTCTTCTGCACTGTTGACACAAACGAAACGATTAATTTCAGATCGTTGTGTTATAGAATGAAGTTTCGAAACTGTAATCTTTATAGATATTTGATATTTTTTGTTTTATTTAATCGTCTGATTTTGAGAATAGGACGACAGCGAAATAAAAGTTTCATTAAAAGTAAAATTTGATCGTTGATGAAGATAACTGCACTGTACTTATTTTTGCATGTTAATCATTACTACATAAAAATAACAATAACAATAATAATAATAATAATAATAAGTTACAGCAGTACTATCAATTGCCTTCCACTATCCGATACCAAAAGAAAGCCGTAACTGACATCTTTTTTTCCTCGCTATTCTCATAAAAAATTCAACGTTTCGATACAAACTGTTCATCCGCAAACGAAACCGAAATTCACGAAAGCTTAACGCTTCTATTACACAGCACAAATCATAAGTCTAATCAACAGAATCCACGTGCAATGCCGTAAACTGTAAATGAGAGTTCGCGAGACGCGAGTTCGATTGCGACTGCGGTTGCTCCGCAGCCGTACGGAGCGTTCACCTTCCTCCTCCATCCTTCTCTCTCTCTCTCTCTCTCCCTCTTTCTCACTCTTTCCCTGCAGCAGAGCTTTCCTCTCGCCGCTATATAGCGCAGTGCAGAGCGCGCGCACGTGTCGTTGCGCTCGAGAGACGAACGTAGGCGCGATGTCGCAACCCCGCAAGTAGATCCTCGTTCGAGAGACCCCCGACACCCTCCTCTGACGAGGCTATAGTCTACTGCTATTCATCAGTGGGAAGACAACAAAAGAAGAGATTTTTAGTTCTTTCTTTTCGTGGGTGTGCGTGACTCTCTTGAAGCTTTTTGGATTGTACGTCCGAGTATGCAGGGGAGACTCGTTGTGTAAGAGAATGAAGGGTGCATGTATAAATTTTTTTCAAGGTTATAACATTTGTGCGATGCACTGCATAGTACTTCGTCCTGGCTCTACGTCGCTTACTGAGAGAATATTTTTAAAGCTTGAGTATTATTTTTGCTGTGTTTGTTAGTACAATTACTGGCTTGTAAATTAAAAGATTTTTAGAAAGCAATATTTTACATTGCAGTAATGTTAAGGTTTTGATTTCTTACAGATTTGGTTACAATTTTTTAGGAAAAAAGTACTTATACTCTTACAATGTTTCTTGGAAGAGAAAGAGAGAGAAAAGAAGAGAAGTAGTAAAAAAATATCCAAGATAAAGGACTGCATGTGTTCAAGAATGAACAAGTTTTCAACCTTCTATAGTAACCTTGCAGTATCATCTTTTTACGAGAAAGCAAAAGCCAGTTTTTCTTCTAGTCTTTTCTTAGCCTTAGTAGTTGTAAAAATAATTCAATCAAAAATTATGAATGTTTAATTATAAAATTTCTCGGAAAGAAAAGGAACGATGATTCGTTTCATAGCAAACTTTGAATTCATTCTTCGTAGTAAGATGTTTTACTTAAAAATTTTTTGCGTTTAAGCACAATACTTCATGGATCAATAATAATCATAAATTTGAAATTAACGATATATTATGAATAATCTTCGAAAATTAGTTAAGTTTTGAACGTCAATACATCTTACAACAGATGATAACCTCTGAAACGATTTATCAAAATATTGGCTCTGCCTGTAAAAAAATTGTAATTTAAAAATATGCTGCGTAAGATGAGTTCAGGTTTATCAAAAATAACAGCTGGAGTAAACTCATCGTAACTGCACGATCTCGCATAAAACTTGTGAAACTGGCGAAAACTTGTCCAACGAGTTTTTCTGCGGCATCCCCGTTCGCTACGAACATCTTGCGTGCGCATCTTTTTCCAAGATTGCTTGCAAGTCGTGTAATTGATACGATGTGACGTTTGCAGATGCCAATGACAGAAAATGAAGCACAAAGAAAACGAACGATCGTTCATCTTTTTGACGAAATAGCATCGAAAAGCAAAAAACGTAAACACGAGAGAGAGAGAGAGAGAGAGAGAGAGAGAGAGAAATACAGTACTGGTAAAAAAGAGAAAGGATGACGAAAAGTTAAAGTGAATTATCGATTATCAAAGTGAATCCTATGGAATCAAACCACTATGATCGATATTCCACATATAATGGAAAAGGAAAAAAATGCATGCTTAATCGCAGTATTAATTTCTAGAGGGTCGATCGTTTTGGAAGTGAATCGAATTGCTCCCTGATTAAATAATATTCTTTGTGATGCCATTGAATGTTATGTTTGCATGGGTTCACGTTTGTGAATAACATATTATAACGCAATCTGAAACCAGTTCGATTGAACACCAATTATATGCATGGATTTGATGATACTGTGTGAGTAACAAAAAATAAACAAAAATTAAGCCATTTTAAACGATGTGGAAACAGTTATTTTTTGATAACAAATCACATATATACACGTAACAGTAATTCACTGTATTATTTAATTTTAACTGACCAGAAATATCGCGTGCACGATACTATTGAATAGATTTCACGGCTTGAGGTTGCACGAAACAATTAGCAGTCTTCAGTTTGTTTAGAACAGTGAAAAATAGTTTTTGTAAAAATAATATGGACTATGTCAAGCTATTATTTTAAATGAAAATAAAAAAAAAAGTGCACATAAAAGTGACTTACGCAGAGTCGTCTATCCATGTACAAACGGAACTAATTGGAGATTGACGAGACTATTGTAATATCTAGTCAGCCGTAATAGGAGTCTAAAGTTACCAGTGCAGCAAATAATGATCAAAAACTTTTTCTTCTAATCTGCAAAGGCACAAACTTAGTAATTGCCGATCACTATTTCACAACTGTGTTGTCACGTCTGTTTAACGTGACTGGAGTGAAGGTTTTTGTTTTTTATTTTTTTAAAAGTTCTGCAATTCCTGAATTTTTATATCTAGACCACTTGATCCAATTTAAAATATAAACTTATATTAATTTATTTATCTGGGATAGAAATTTAATTTAATCTAGCAGTGCGAAAAACTGTGTTTAAGCGAAACTATATCTATATTTTAACTAAGTTCTGATGTGTTTATAGTAAATTGGTTAGTTAATGAAGTACTAAAAGACTACAGTAGTAGATTTCTAATTGCATAGTTAGTCTATTTTAAATTGAAACATTCAACGATCAATTAAAAGGCTTTGAACCAAAAAGCTACGCATACCTCTTCGAAACGCAGTCGTCGACGTGTACAACGCGCACATGCAGCTAATAGTCTTATACTTTCGGTCATACTCTAAATGCGATGAGACCACAACGTTTCTTTAAATTTCGCCTCCTAAACGCCTCGACGTATACAACGGTAATTTTTTACATTACGCCAGACCGCTGTTGGCGCTACTGCAGCTCTTTACTTGAGTAGTGCCTGGATATCGTTAAATTAGCGAGCAATTAATTTGTTCCGCGTTCGGCGACGGATGTGCTTCCCTTTCACTGTACACGTGGCAATGCTGCACTATATTTATTACTGATATTCGAGTGGCAATAGCTTCAATAATCTTGATTTATTAAAAGATAAAACTGGTGTATAAGAGCCTCTTATATATACGATTATTGAACATTAATGGAAATTCATGTGCATTATTTTGGTTCTGTATAATATTTTTATCGTGTGCACATGGATGGATAGAAATGAGTTAAATTCATAAATTGATAACTTTTAAACGATAGATGATTTTTATTATTAAATGTTATCAGCGTTAAATTTATAATTGACCATTCGACAAGATATTTATAACTGTTATAAACTTTAATTTAATTGATTAATTTGACATTTCTTAACAGCCGTATCACTAACTGTACTAAAAATAAAAATCGTTTTGTTTAATGACTTGAATTTTACAACTCTAAGAATGTTCATTTGATTTTAATAGCTAAAGGCAAGACGAAAAGCAAATCGAAAATAATCGAGGCGCTTTCCAATACACGTATAATTCTCAGCACGTGTATCCGGCCTCACCGCCCTGCTACATTCCATCTGTAATCCACGCACTCAATCCTATATATACATTATACAACTGTCATTTTTCAATTGTTGTTATCTCTTTTTCTCGCTTCGCGAAAATCCGACACTTACTGTATTACAAATGTATGGAATACAGCATCTACAAATCGACACTTGACTTTTGGATCGCGTTTCATATAATATATACTGAACGAGTGAGTCGCAGGAGGCCTCTGCACATGTATGCCGATCGAACGCCGACGCGTGTGCCAGATGCCAAGTTTGCGCGACGCGACGCGAGTTGCTTGCACTCACGAGATCCCCTAATTAAATCGCGCGTGTACTTATACCGGAGCTGCATGCTCTTTACTGTATAGACAGGCACAGTGGCTGAGTTTACGCGACCTCGACGCGTTTCTTTACTGCAAATCGACTGCAGTGCACAGGCTCACGTGCCAGCGCAAATTTTAGCTTTTAAAAGTCGGTGTGTCAATTTAATGGGAGGGTGCTCAATCAATACCGATGAGCTTGGGATGGATATAGCTTTGAAAAAATATCTGTGGCTTACAGGAAGAACCACTTAAGTGACATTTTCGTGTTTTCGAGAAAAAGCGATTTCAATGTTTAGAGTAATATGTAAGATCGAAATGTCAGAGAAAAGATCTAAGTATTGGCTCATTTCATTAGGTATCTGATACGGATACAACCGTAGTATTACATTTGTAAATAGTTTCTTTCTCAACGCCCAAGCTAAACAAATTACTCGAGTTAAGTGGTTCTGCGGGAACTTTGCAGATAAGTGGTTATGCAGTCACTTTCTTTAAGGGCTCGTAACTGATGTAATTTGCGATTAAAAAAATTCGGACGGGGCATATTTTTAAAGTTCAACTCATGCCCTTTCTAATGGTGTAATTAAAGTTTTCGAAAATTGTTATTAACAATGAGAAAAAACGGTTTAAAGGAAAAAAGCATGGTTTTTCCACAATTTTTTGTTTTAATTCGGGATTTCAAGAACGTTTTCATTTGCAATGTATCTGGAACCCCTCTAACCAATGGGATAAATGTCCAAACCTAAAAGATACGTGATTTGGGGATTGATTTTGAACCTCGGTGTGGTCAAACTGGCGCATATTATAATTGTAAACTTTTTACGAAGACTTTTACGAATTTTTTATTCAGAAACCACAAACTTTTGGAAAAAATTTTCAAGAGTAATAAGTTCTTAGAATTAGCTAAGGAATACGTATGAATTTTATCAGAGCGATTCCAGTAATTTTTTTGTTTTTGCAAATTGACAATTGTTGAAAAATTTAAAAACGTTAAAAAAATTTTTTTAAATTTAAAAAAACCGACGAATACATCGGTATAGGTAATTAGATATATATTATACCGCTTTAATGTACTCCACACGGTGTATCTCGCACAAAAATAAAAAAAACAAGTGCACTTAAGTGGTTCTGCGGTAACATTTTTACGAGAGATGCCGTTAAGTGATTATGCAATCGGCTGGCATTTAAAATATTTGTGCATTTCGGAAATCCTACTATTGTACAATGAAAAGGGGTACTAAGAGCACCTCGAATTCGACATAAAAAATTTTTTCGCAAAATGTCACTTAAGTGGTTCTTCCTGCAAGCCACAGATATATAAAATTATAAATTGAAGTTTAAAAAACAACTCTAGAAGTACAAGCGTAATTTCTGATATGAAAGATGATTCTACACTCATGCTGTAAATCAACACATATCTGAACTATCCTTGTTTGATCAGGCTGCGGAAAGGCCATTTATCTCAACAGGTTCTACTTTCTCGAAAAAAATTACTTCGATAACATTTTTGAGAGGACAATTTTTCACAGTTCTTTGCTCATACATATAATCTATACATCTTTTTTACGTAAAAAATAGAGAAATAAGTTTTTGAAGTAGCCACGTTTCAGTGTAACCATAAAAATATGAGTAATGAGCATTTTACTTCGAAATAATCGCGAATAAAGCACGTCGCCATAATATCATGCCTCTCATATATAATTACGATAGCAGCACCATAGTAAATCACAATCACTTTCAATTAGATCACGTTTACAAAACGAGAATAACACACTTTCGTTCAGCCACTTCAATAAGTAAAAGCCCTCGAGCTTTATATCGCTCTTAAACATGTTCCATTTAAAAAACCACCGCTAGAGTAGTCGCATCTGCCGCAGCTTCTGGTACTCGCGTAATTGCGCAAAAATACCCACAGGAATCTCAGAGATGACCGTTGAGGTTCTGCTTATACCAAGAGTCGCAATAGTTTTCCAGAGTAGCACACACTTATCGCGGGATTCAAGTCTCGAGTCAGCCTTTGAAACGTCAACATAAAAATCAAATTGTAATATTGTGTGTCTGCAGTAGTTTATTTACAAGAATCACATCTAATTGGTTTTGATATATTCCATTCCTATATGAGTGACGTCAGCGTAACTTAATTAGCACCAGTTAATATTATAATTATATTATTGATAAGTAATTAACATTGGACAGGATCTCGTTAATTTTCCATATAACAAGCTATATAATCACCGTTATCTAGAAAGTATAAGCTTTATTGGCCAATAGATTAACTTCGTTTTTTTAAACAAAATATAAGATACCATATAACCAGGAATTAAAATGTTAATGCGATTTTTTTTCATTTCTTTACATATTCAAAGAAAATTTACATTCATTTAGATATCATCCTTTATTATGCTAATTAAGTTAAAACAATGTTTACTATTATTGATATATAAATAAAAGAAGCACATGATTTAAGATTATACTATACTAAAGACTCTGAACTAATTTAACTTAAATCTTCTCCGTGTGTATGTGCCTTCAATGAAACACGTTAACCATAAAAAATATCATGGCTCATGCAACTGTAATCCGTCTCTTTTGTATGCCGTCATATTCTAATGCACCGAGTAGTAAACACAGCGCAGTACTCATAAAATACCTACTATACCTACAAACATAATGCAACCGCACTTCTTACGTATTCCCGCTCGGAACCAGGCAAACTTGTTACTCCCATGCAGGCTAAATCTATGTTGAGACCGCATCCTCACATATTTATACTCACTAGAAATAGAATTGCATCCACTGCATGCTCTAATATTTCCTTACAACTAATATTTTTATGGAAAAATGACGATGTCATTAATATTTAAAAAATTTTAAAATCTAAATCTCATTTTAATCGGATGTCTAAGATCTAAATTTTTATTGTTTTTTGGGGATATCCAGCAAACAATTGAAGCTCCAATAAAACTGACTTAACATTTTGCTTCTATAGGAGTTCACATTCAGATTCACAATATTTCCGTAAATATTCATCGGATGTTATTTAAGTAAACGTTAAATTGTGCATTTTCTTATCTTATTCTATTCTATTGACAATATAATAAATTACAATATGGTATTAATGATTCGATAACATATCAATTAAAAATTAACTTTTGGATCAATTTGCCTCAATTTTAATTAATTTAATCGATAAAATTTAACCAGAAGTACCGCAAACTATTAGATGGTGTATATTGAATAAAGTTTTATCTAAAATAACAAAGACTTTTTTTATTATAATTGTAAGATTTATATCTCGCTTTTAAAAAAAAATAATAACTTTTCTTAGAAATTCCAATACACATCTAAATGCTTGCATGAATTAATTTGCGACCTTGAAATTAGAGCGTTATATTTATTTACTTTTTTTCACTTACAAACTATATAAAATGTTCTTTATAATACTCTAACCTAAAAATCGCAACTTGGACATAATTTTTTTGCTCTCGTGGAATAAAATACGATTTGATGCAGATAAACAACTGGTAAGAAGATTTTTTGCTCATTTGACGTTTTTCACACGAGTGAAGTGAGTAACTACCTTCCGCCCCCGTATCGAAATTTACTAATTCGTGACCTAAGTGATCCATCGCTTTACGTGAATATTGCCCTCGCTATACACTCGGGTGCTAACTGCTCTTACACTTCGTGCAATAATGAGCCACTTCAATGACATATATTGTAATATACTATAACAGGCAATAATAATAAACACAGACTTGCGCCATGTATTTATCCGTTTACTATACGTCAATATTTTCGGTACAATTATCTTATTGACCGATTATTGCACTATTGTACTTTGCTAAGTATTCTAGAAGCAAACCATTGGGAGATTTATTAAATAAAAGTGCAAAATAATTCGCCATTAATTCTCGCAATCGGTGTCAAAATGAAATAATCGCATAAAACTCGTTTCCCGCTGAGACTCAGAAGTGTGCGAAGCAAAAAAAGGGTGCATCATTCGCCTTCTTGGTTTCCCAATTTATACGAGTCGCCAGTCTGTCAGACAAATAAGTATAGGATCGAATAACACATTTGCGCGACAACCTTGAAAAGACGGAGGGATGATATCGGCATTTCAATCACACGCAAGAATGGACAGAACGACGCGAAATAAAAGAGGCGACGCGTTCGACAACTTGTAAACAAATGCCTATGCTCGACGCTCGAGCCTTAAAGCCCGGCACAAATGAAAAAGTGTAAAATTCATGATCAGCAGCTGATCCCGTACAGTTGATTCGCGCAAAAGGGCTTAAAAAATTGAGGTTAGTTTTCGCTCGGTGGTTGGCCTTTCGACAACGGACATTATATAGAGCGAGATGAGTCATGAAGCTCACGATTCATCGTATATATACACGCAGCTCATTAATAGAGTATTGTTTTCAACGAGAAGTCGGGTGTGTCGGTACATTTTTCACGAGCTAGTTCTCTCTTTCTCTCTCTCTCTCTCTCTCTCTCTCTGTCAAACGAAATACTTATTTCGACGACGATGAAAACAAAACAAGCGAAAGCGAGCTGCGCAGGTGCAACCCTCCTGCACTGTCCGTCGATTTTCTCTCGCCAGCGGGCGCAAACGTAATAAACAAACAAAAGATGTGCGCAAATACAACGAAGAAAAAAGGGAGAAATATCGAACGCCACCCTGAGAAAGCGCGATGGCCATATATTCGATCGATGTAAGGGCTGGGAGAAGCGAGAAGCGCAGAGCGCATGCAGGCATATAGCGGTGCCTAGCAGTAGTAGCAGACAGAAAGCGCGCGACTCGCTGATTTAGAGAGATCTGAGATACGCTTTTGGCATGTGTTGCCTCTCCCATTGCTTCCTTTTTTTCGGACGCACCGGCGACGGAGGTATGTGCACCGGCCTCCCCATATAATTATGCAACCAGTCGCGTGCGAGTTTGTTCGCTAATGTCTGTGCGAGTATGCTAATACAGTGTGCTCAGACTCACCGTCACCGCTGAACGAGGCGAAGAACTTGATCGTCCGGAGAGCAGCCAGCGTACTACACCACACCGCGAACACCCGCGCCCGCGCGCACACACACACATCCAGGATATTATATACTTATACCTATACAGCACTCGCACGGCGCTCGTACGAAGAAGCGCAGTCTGCCAGTGCAGCCGCAGACGATCCGACCATCCGCGGACACGGAGTGAGTACAGCTACAGACTGCTGAGCTGGATAGTGTGAGCTAACGCCGCGACGAGGCGCCAGCAACAATGCGAGCGCGCATGCGTGCTGCTGCAGTCAAGTCGTCGATTCCTCGAATGCCGGCAGATTTTGAAATGTATTATATGGCAATGCGCTTTTTCCATTAATCTCTAACGCGTGGCAAATAAAGTCAATCTCTACGGAATATACATAATTGCGGAACTACTATAATACTGTAATGCACAAAATACTTACTACGGAAAAGTAACATTTTTAGCTGGTGCTGAAATATTTTATTAATTATTTTGTTGATTTCGTGTGGTAAGCAGTAGACATAAATAAAAGGCTGACTCTTTTTAATTCTCTCATTTAATGTACATAAATTGAAAAACAAACTATATAACAAATTATCAAGGCAAACGGCATCATTGCACCATTCACTGTACAATCAAAAATGTCGATTTATGGTATAACGAGTGTTAATATAAAAATCATATACTCAAAAGTAAAAAAAACAGCCTCGTTATTTCAAACAGATTGCTGTTCACTATCGAAGACATTTACACTCAGAAAAATTCAAATAAATAATACAACGACAAAAAATACTATAAATTAATACAAAACGAAAAAATGCGCTTAGCGAGATCAAGGCTGGCACTAGTTATCATTCATTTGAAATACACAATTATTTAAATATAATAATATAGTAATTAAAAAACACTAACAAATACATTACGCACATTTCAGTTTGTTCTGCTTTTAAATATATATTTATATTTATAATGTAAGTTAATGCGAACCAACCAGTCTTTTAACGACTCACATTTTTTCACACACATAATTCATACTCTCCCTGTATCATCAAAAAAGGCGATTCGTTTCATTTAACTTCTTGACATTTGATTATCCTATATGACAGTATATAAAGGCCATATCAACGCATGGGTCTTAAATTCTTACAGTTTCAGATAATCTCACTTCTGCTATCGTACAGATCACATACTTACATGGAAATGAAAAATCATTCTTTGGACGATACTCGTCCTCAATCAGCACTTTTGTATCTACTAAATCTAAAATTACAATAAACGACTTATTTTGACGTTTATTAAACATATTTTCGGTTTTAACGAGTCGTGTGCTCCGCATCATTCAATTCCAGTCATTATTTTCAGTCACTGCCATTTAAGTATTTAGCAAGTATTCTTTATGAAGAAAAATACGAATAGGAAATTCTCACTCGATCATATTAATAAGTTAAGTATTGTAGTATTTTTCAGGTTTAATCACGGCTTAGCTCCGGAAAACTTCGTTCAGAGTCTTAAAAATCAATGTTTAGTTGCAACATGCCTAATATCTTAAAAGGTCTGTGCATTGCGACATATACCGCAACCAAGGGCAAATTCTTCTCCAGTCGGCGGATGTTTGACATGAAGAGGGCACTCATCCCCTTCCATTTGTTTCGCTTTTGGCCCTGTAAGAAAAAATTGGAATAGTTAGTCATTAATTGTGCACTCATTGTGATAATTTAAAATAACAAATCTTAGTATCAACCTGCAGGGCAAGAAGGCAGCTCATCTTTAGGTATATTAGTGACTCTCTGAAAGTCATCGTGACAGGGTTTGCAAAAGTGAGTAGTTCCAAAACAAAAAAATACCGCCACGGAACAGCAAAACCTGCACTTGTACTCGAGAAAATCGGTGCCATGTTTAGGACACATTTGGGCTCGGGCCACATCACTACAGCCACCACAAACAAGTTCAGTCGGATCGAAAGATTCACCACCTTGCTGAGCGTCGCAACGGGCTTCGCCACCGTAATAGGCCTTCTGACATTTATAGCATACGTAGTAGGCGTAGCGGTCCATTGCGTAAGATGCTGGGTCTTGGTAGTAACGACCACCTGGTGTCGTAACCGCATCAGCTCTGAAAGTTATAACATTTACAAAATATTAGTATTTCACTGAAATTTGAGGATACTAAATAAATAGCTTTTTCTCATTAATTCAATTTAAATATATACTTGTGTAGGCCTTCATACTCCAGTCTCATAAGTGCCTTTCTTTTTACATCTTCATAAAGAGCCTTCACACTTATCAGTTGCTCTGTAAGGTTGTGATTCTGTATAGGTAGCTTACAAATTGGACATAGCGAAAAACTGAAGGTAATTCTTGGTCCATGCCACCGTTTTAGAAGTACCGTTCTACAACAATGCAGATGAAAGACGTGCCCGCATTGTAATTGTATTGCCGGAGCGCATGATAAAGCTTCGGTGAAACAAATCATACACATATCGTCGGCATCTTGCTTCAACTCGCAGGTGGGGTTACAACGATGTAGGCAGGGAAGACATGGACGTTCATCGCGTACACCACCACAAATATGGCCGCACGAATGTACCTTACTACAGGCATTTTTCGCATGTTCTTGACATTCATGATCCGAGCAGATGTTGCCAATCGCCAACAGACCGGTGTTACCTAAAAAAACAAAAGTTTTAAAATTAATATTATTTTTTCCAAATCTTCATGTTAATTTTTTTTTCGTATTTTATTACAAATATTGAAAAACTACCTGTCATTCCACAAAAGCGACATACACCAGATGTAGCTCCAACAGGTTTTTGTGGAGGTCCATCCCGAAATTCTACCAAAGCTTTCAAAGTTTGACTGTCTGCCAAGACAAGGATCCAGAAAAGCTTCATTCGTCCACAGCCCTCATGAAGGTCTACTCGAATAGCTTCTTCCTCTTCTTTACAAACCTGCCGTATATGCATTCTCGTTCTGCGATGAAGATGAAGAACTCGATCACAATCAGCACATAGGTTTCCACAATTATTGCACTGAATTATTGCCGTTGTTTCTCCATCATCGTGATTACTACACGTAGGCTAGAAAAGTACCAAGTTATCATTATTTAATATGTAAATCATTGTCAGTGAATTCTTGTTATGAAAACAAAGTAAGGTGCGTATATTAATAAAAATCAATTTTTGATCTTTTACAATTTAAGGTGAGTATATGCCCTTAATACTTACTCTAGGAGGAGGAGGTTGACCATCAGCACTACTCCATTGACCAGAAGATAGCCTTTCAACGTGATCAGAATCTAAAACACAAAGGGAAGACAAGGCCAACCACAGAGTTGGCGATCGGAGACATTTTGTTGGATCTCTGTTTTTGTCATCCATTCTGGTCAAATTTAAAATATTCTCAGCAATAGCAGCCTTCGTCACAGCAGCCCAAGAATCAGACAATTTTCCCTGTAATTTGAAGTTGAATATAAAACATCAATAGCAATAGAATTACACAGAAATATTTGCAATTCAAAGGTACGTACAGATGCCATATCTTTTAATAGCTGTATGATTTCTTCAGCCAATTTTCTCGTAATGCAACCTCTTAACCACCATCGTACTCCTACAAAACTCTTGGGATGAATACTTGTAGCTAATGAAACCGATTGCAAAGCTTTTCCATTGCTTTCCTTATCCTTAACTTTAACTTGAACAGTTAAAGCTTTAGCTATACAACTTAGGAAAACATCTAAAATGCCCAAACTATGTTCATCAAATTCCATTGACTGTGAATACCCATTACTAGCTGCAGATATAATACTAAAGTCTGATGGTGGTAATCGTTCTGCACCAATGACAGTGGCCAATGCCTCTGGTTTGATTTCAGGCAAGATTCTTCTTAAAAGAGATGTGACCTGCCTTTGAACTCTTGCTGATCCTGTATGAAGTAGACTGAGAAGGTCTTTCAAAAGTCCGCACTGATGAGAGAGGTAGTTTCTTCCTACGGAACTTCCACTTAAAGCTAAGACCATTGATAGCATTTCAAAACAGTAAGTATCAGCTGCTTTTGGCATATCACTACTATCACTTATTAAACTATTGACTGGGGTTGGAGAACACAAGAGGGTTTCCCATTCTTCTCTTAATCGAATTGTTTCTTTCCGAATAGCTTGTACGATATGAGTGCATACTTGCTTTTGAAGATTGGTCAATTTACTTCTGCTAAATAAAATTCCAACCATATGTTCCCGAAGTTCATTACTTTCTTCTAGTTCTTCATTATTTGGTTCTACACATATAGATGAAATTGGTCCAGAATTTTGTTGCTCGCCTTGAATTAACTTTCCGAAAACCTATAAAATTTGATAATATTGATTTAAATATATTTACTTTACATACAAATTTAGATGAGATTAAAATAAAAACATTATTTACCTGCGAAGTGATTGACCGAAAAACCTTAAGAGTTTCTGATTCGCAATTCTTTTGTTGAATAGATATTGCACTAAGCTGTTTTCCAATTTTAAGGGGCTCTCCTTCAATTTCCCCCAGTACTCGAATTTGTCTGACTCTCAATGAGTTATCTGGTCCTTTTAACTCAAGACCAACCACAACATGACGTAAATTTATAATTGGACATTTTACCCATCCAGTTGATCTACTTTCTATTTCAACAGTTTTTAACTTTACCATTTCATCTGTATCAATGCCCGATTGGAATGTAACACAAGATACTTTATGCTAATGCAAAAAGAAAATATATAAGTAGTTTTTATACAAATTTTAATTGTAATTATTCAAAATTATAAATCAAAAATAAAGAAATAATGAGCTTACAGTTAAATCACGACAATTATCGATATGAATGTAAACCATTCTGGGGAATGAATGAGCACCGCAAATAATTGTGATTGTTTTTGTTTTATCTCGATCTTCGTCGCCAGATTCCCAAAAGGTTTCGGTTGAATTATCCGTAAGACTTCTGATCATTGCTTGTCTACTCGACGTTTTAATCTCGATTCTTGCTGTGAGATCTTTGAGCGACTCAACAGAACTAAGTACTTGTCCAGATAAGTTTGACTGGTGACTCTTATGCATACTCATAGTCGTGTCCTCTTCTTCCTCTGAACGTGAAAGTATTTTGCTAATATTACTGAAAACATGACTGCGATGTAAAAACATGTGATCGGCGGGGGTAAACTGAATAGCCCAACATCTCACTGCAGCTCGTTGCAGTGGAGAGCCTAGAAGACAAAGTCATTTGTCACATATTAAATATGTACAAATATTTATTTTTAAATTAAGTACTAAATCTGTACCAGGAGGAGGTAGAAGCATCAAATCAGCAATAGTTTGTAGTAAAGTATGGAAAGCTGTGGGAAGAGGATTGGCGGCTTCACCAGCAATGATCAAGTCACTCAGTGGATGCTCGCATACTCCAACCATATCCTATAAAATTAAGTTTTTTAATAAAAATCTAAAATTTAATGCTAAAAATGTGAACCTACAAACTTACGTTGTCTTTTCTCCTTTCAATGCATCTCTTCCTGTTATCATCCTCATTTATATCTAAAGAATCTGAAACTATCGGTGTAAGTGATGCAACAAACCACCATAGTAAATCATGAAGGCAAATTGGTTGGGTAACACTCCTTAATAACCAGTTCAGCGCCTGCATTGCGTAGACCCTACAGGCAGCGCGCCTTAAAGCCTGCTTCATTGCATACTGCAAGTGTTGCAGGTTGTGCTGCTGTAGAACAAACAACATTACCGGCCTCATTAGAAGTTCAATGCGATCATTGTTGGTCATTTCCACTGCTTGATTTGATGATACTATAGCTGATTGATCCATCGATGGAACTAATTTCTGAAGCGCAGCCGATGGATAGCAAAGCAATGATGAACCAGCATCTGAAACAACAGTAGTGTCATTTAGTATTCATAGTTCTAACATTGTATCCAAAATAGTAACAAATTAAATAAGTTCTATTTTATTATTACCATTAGTCAATTCACTACTACTGTTATTTCTCCTTCGTAACATAACAACGCGACCGTCATTGCTGTTTTTCGCCCAAGGTGCTCCAGTCGACATGGAAACCGATCTATGAAACATTCCCCGATTTTTTCCACTATCACTGTCACTGTCGCTCGTTGGGCCCTCTGACAATGGCTGCACATAAAAAATATCATTAATATCATATATTTCGATATGATCTTAATAATGTACAGTGACATAAAATAACAACAAACATCTAGGCAACATTTAGAATACATAAAAAGTGAAACGTACCCTTCTGTTACTTACAGTCAGCCCATTTCCACTGCCAGCATCATATGAGGTCTGTTGGCCGCTCTGACGTCTAAGTATTTCTTCGTAAAACTTCTCCTCGTTGGTCTGAGAACTGTGAATACCCAGAGCAAGTAAGCACTGGAATGGCCCGGTCGATGGAAACGGTCCAGCCGCTTCTGGAGGACTATAATTTTCCGCCACAGCGCTCAAAGTCTGTGATGGTCGTCGTTGTTGTTTAGGAATATTAACACCTGCAGCGCTTGCCAAATCAAGTAAAAACATTGCATTGTTCTTAACAATTATGTGCGTGTCATCATTTTCTGGCGACGTGATCGGCGACATGAGCTTGTTCGTTTTATCGATGCTTCGCCTATACCTTTTTTTCTTGGCCTATAATAAATAAATAATCATTATACTGAAACTAAATTCATGGTTACTAATTTTTGTTAACTACTAGAGCAGGCATTACAAGGGTTATTAAATTTCCTTGACATAAAAACTTTTACGAATCCATTAATTCAAAGTCATTACGAGGAAGATACCAACTTCTTAATCTCTTTTTACGGAAGATAAGAGGAACTAAATTTGCGATAGGAAATAAAACAAAACTGGATTAAAAACAGCGACAAAAGTCAAACTATGAATTCATAACAACCTCCGACATTATCGAGCACTCACCTTCAAATACTTATCGCGACACGTGTCACACAATAGATACCACGAACTACCACCACCGCCACCATCTCCGCAATTACCGGCCCAACCAACGCAGTAATTCCCTCCACTATTGTACCCGTTACCCCCGGCATGCCATCCACAGCCCGGGTGCATGAGCTTCATATGATAGGTTACGGGTGGAGGAAACATCAGTCCGCACAGCTCGCACGTCGTCTCGCGTTCGATACCGCCTAGACCATCGACAACCGGTACCTTCGCAATCGGTTTCCATTCCTTCCGTTCTTTTGCTCCACGCTTCTCGCGCTTTTCATTCACAACCCCATTGCTTTCCTTCGCCGGTGTGGAAGTAGATACCTTCAAGGAGGAATCGTTGATGTAGCGCTTTGTAAGTTTGATGGCTGGAGGCTGGGTTAATGGGCTGGGTAAAACAGTCTGTTGATCAATCGCTTGTAAACAATTCATGCTCAGCTCTTCCCACAGGAAAACTAAACTCTTCAAGGCTGGAGGTAGAACCGCTACTGTTGTGAATTCCGGGAGCGACGTGAGTTTATTTTCTGTAAATATTAAAAATAATTAAAATTGTGCATTGATTTCATCTATTTCAAATAAACCTGATTATGCATGTATTTAAAATAAAAAAATCTATGGTATGTTAAATGGGAATTAAAGTGAAGATTTTAAGAAGCTGCGCGGAACTAGTTAGTTTTTTTTAACAATTTTTACTGTTTAATTATATTCTATTAACTTTCTTCTATTAACTATTATAATCTACTTACCAGTCGGTGGTGGTTCTTCATTTATACCTGTCCTTGGCTCCTGCTTCTTTCTGTTTCTGTTAGCGTTCGCGTTAGCTGCCGATCTTGTAAGGCTCTCCAGAGTGCTGGGTTGGATATGTAGATAGTTACCGTCGTTTGTCACCTCGACGGAGTGCCTTTGCCTGGCACGTTCCTCTCGTGTCATTTCAGTTTTATGGCCCTCGTTATTAGCTAATGCTGTTTGCCGGGTAACTACCAGAGTACCTTGTTTTGGAAGGCTGGGATGGAATTTGAGGAAACTCGCGCAAGCCATAGCATCGTGTACTATGCCTTCGTGCCAGAGAAACGCAGCAAAAACAGCACGAAGGCACTCTGCAACTGATGGGCTTATCGCTTCCTTTACCTATGTAAAAGATTTATCAAAATATCACCAATGACTCTAATTATGTACATAATTACATACAGTCTTCACATTTATTATTCAACATAAACTCCGTACTGCACCTTTTCTTTATTAAGATTTAGAGTTCTACTGGGACTAGGTGTCTGTTGATTTTTCGCAGGCGATATTGCACGTTTTGCTCTCGCTTTTACAACTTTGTTGTGATCACGTCGATACATTTTGGATACGTCGCGATCGTCTTTGGTATTCGTGGAATTGACAGGAAAATGACCTTTCATAGCTGTCGTTACACTTTCGGGACTAGTCTGCGTCTGAGCCTCGGAAACCTTCTTGGAAGTATCTTGAGAATCCTATACAAAGATTCATTAGTAGTATGATTTTATTTAATTCAGTTATTCAAAAAGAAAAAAAAGTTCTACTTACGATACTTGCGCTCTGCTCCTTCTTGGGCGTTTCGGGTGGGCTGGAGGTACTACCTTCGGATCTCATTTGCAACGAGCTACAGCTTGGACTTGGTGATAGATCCCTAGTGGTATTCGCAATTGAACTTATACCGCTGGGTGATTGTGATGGA
Source organism: Philotrypesis tridentata (assembly GCA_018906965.1). Lineage (NCBI taxonomy): Eukaryota > Metazoa > Arthropoda > Insecta > Hymenoptera > Pteromalidae > Philotrypesis > Philotrypesis tridentata. The sequence continues at coordinate 5,843,436 of JACCIB010000011.1, read as the reverse complement.
TCCCGAGTAAGACTGCTCACCAGTGCACTGGTATCGCTTTGTGTAGATCCGCGACGATGCGAGGCACCACTGTCCACCATACAACCTGCTACTGTGGAGATAGAATTATGCATTATTTATTGCTTTTTTTTTATAGAGCCAAACGTTGAAACGAAGAAATCATTTGGAAATAGGTGTTATACATAGGGTACCAATGGATATTTTATTTAATAATCACGTTTGTTTATTTTATACTTTTACGAAAAAAATTTTCTATAAAACTTTTCAGACTTATTTAACTTACTATACTATAGTTGTAACCTGATGATTATTTCTAAACCTTGAGATTATTAATTCTTAATTAACCTATTGTAATTCACGATACATGCATTTCATTCAATAAGACGCAGTAAATAGCATATTAACTTTCATTTATAGATTTCTGTATTTTATTTTATGAAGGTATTTTATTTTGAAAAATAACTAAATATTGAATACCTTTGATCCAACATTGACAATGAATAACGTCGAAATAATAAAGAATTATAACTATATTAACATGCAATATATAGCGTGCATTTTTAAATTATTTTATATAGGAATCCTAAGTTCACAATATATTTTTTACATCTTTATTCTATTAAAATTGTTGACTTCACATGAGTATAAATTAATAAATCATGTAAACCTCTAATAATGAAGTTCAAAATTAATTATTCCAGATAGATTTATCACTAATTATGACACTGGCAATAATATTAAATTTCACGTTGGGTTTCAATTTTTTTTATAAAGACACGCTATTGCATTTAAAATGCCTTACCTACAGGTGAGACGCCGATACATCGGGGGGAGCGAAAAAGCAAGGGACTGCTGCTGGTGCTAGCTCCCCCTTTAGTCAAAATTTTTCAATTTGATCATTTTTTATTAGTCGCAAAATACTTAAACGTATCTAATTCACAGACACAAGTGCAAAGAGTATAGATGTAAAAAAGTATACAGTATATAAATAGTTTTTATGTTCAAATTTTAGTAAATAGTTTTCATGTTTAAAAACATAACATATATATATATTAATATTATAAAAAGTTCTTTAACATTTGCATACTACTTGTTTCAATTATTAATTTTCGACGTTGAGTTTGCGCCTGGGTCTACGTACTTTTTTTGATGCGATGAAAAATTGTACTGTTTTGCATATACACATACAAATTAAGGATTCACTAATATGAAAAATACACAAAAAAATAGAATTGCGATCTCTATTGCGATTGAGATATTATTTCTAAAGTGTATAACAAAAGTAATAATAATAATAAATTGATGATAATGTAAAATAATTGTATCAAAATAAATCATACAAAATCAGAATTAACGTAGATATTTAAATTTAAATAATTCTAAGTGGTATTATTTATAAATTTTTAAACACCTAAACAGCATGGCTCAACTAAGGAAAGCTTTTGTGATAATATTGTGACCACAAAACAACAGTAAGTATTGGAGTAATCTGTTAGTACCTTGAGCATTAATAGCAGGTGGGAAGAGCGCAGAACCAAACGGCAGACGACTGGACCCAGCTAAGACCAATACCACGCATTTGTTTTAGCTAATGAAGCCGCGTTGCTTATAAAAATATTTTTGGCATCTGACTTAGCTTATAATGCACTGTGCTTTTCAAATTTAGTCAGTAACCCCAAAATATTCTCGTATACACAAAGTAGATTAATTAAAACCATTTTAAAAATAAAAGTCAAATACATCCATTGCAATAAAAATAATTCTTAAGGGAATTAAAGTTGTATTTTCAATATTTCCCTTAAGTTTGATTTTATAGCGCCTTTTTTTTAAGCTCAAGACCGAGCACACAGAAAACACGCGCTAAGAGCGTGTTAATGCGCGAAACAAGAAAATGTAAATGTACGCTAAAAAGAGATAATCTATTAAAAGTATAAGATAAGTCAAGATCACTCCATGAAAGAAAAACCATGAGATGCTATGATTTGCTTTTATGTACATACCAGGAATGGGAACTGGACTGGAAGATCTACTAGCAAGTCGAGGTGACCCAGCTTGTGGATTCTTTGGTGAAGAGCTGCGTGACATACGCCGAGGCGTCTCAGGCGGTGTGGAGCCATTTCCATTTGCTCTGCTCTCGCCCATTGCTTTTACTAGTTCCTTTACGGATACTCCCACGAATTCCGAAAAATCCCTATGTATGTACAGGTAAGAAATTAGTAACAATTTAAAAAAATTAACTCGATCAATCGACACAATAAATAGCCAGTAAAATTCAAACCTTCCAGGTGAACTTCTCTTCTCGCCATGTGTTTTATCATCCCCACGAAGCCATTTTTGCAAAACACTAAATTTTCCTCCGCCTCCGCCTCCTCCTCCTCCAGCTCCACCTTCGCGCTCTCGTTCCTTTGTCGGTCGCTCCTTTAGGTGATTTTTCGGAAACTTCGATGAAGGTTCGGTTGCCTTATCGGTGGTGGTCGATGCTGTTGTCGTTGTGGTACACTTATCGCTACCGCCTTGAGAATCATGTTGTTTGATTCCAGAGCTATAGGTTCCGAAGAGAAAAGAGCTATTGAGGCCATCTCCGGAACCAATGCTGCTATGAGGCGGTGGAGTACAATTCTGGAGAGATTTGGCTTGCTGCTGAGCATTATGCTGATCATTCTCCTGACTACCCGAAGGCATCGACGGTGATTTATCATAGCCCTTGTGATTTGGCGTTTGATTCTACAAAAACAAACATATGTATTATGTATTTTATTTATGATCGTCTTAATTGTATCCTGTAAAAATGAATGCAAACCTGATTAGTAGGCGTTACATCGCCAAGAACTGATTTCTTTTCGCCTTTTCTCGCATCTTTGATTTGAATGTTTTTCATATAGGCCACTCCGTGTTTATTAATAGCAAGAGACCAAGCCTCTCCATCGTTTTCAAAGCAATATTTACCAACAGAATCACTGTCAAAACGTACCCAGGTACCATATCGATTGACAATCTGCTTAATGCACAAAACATAAATGTAAATATATACAACAATTATTTCAGTAAAGCGCATGAAACTCATTTTAAGTAAAATTCTAAAGACTAACATTTTCTTGAATGGTTACAATGTTTCCCAAGGTCAACGTTCCAACGACTGCAGCTTTTAAACTTGGCCGACTCCTTATGTTATGTCCGGTAGCACCGCACGCAACCACCATCATTGTTTTTTCGCTATCGAACATAACGGTTTTTCTTTTACTGCAATCACGTCACATTATACACAAGATTAATATTGTCAAGTTAACGCAAACATTATAATGAACAATATACTCACTCTTCGCCTGTTTCAGATTTTATCTGCGACAAACTGTCGTTCGCATTTTGAGATCCCGTATTTTTTTGTTCCTCCACTGGCTGCAATAAGGTTTTTCCTAAATGTTGGTTGTACTGCAGACACCAGGCTTCCAAATGACCGCTATTGCAATATTTTGCTATTGTATCTATATTAAGTCGAAGCCAGATTCCATCGTCGTTATGAATCTATCGAAATAAAAGTGCAAATTCAAAATAATATATCTAGACCATCGCTTGAACTAGCTGATTATTGAATATACCTCGTCGCAGTAACTAATCGTACTGTCGATCGGCACGACCCCGATTTGTTTGCTCTGCAGAGACGGATGAGCTCTAATCCTAAGCCCTGCACTGTTTTTCGCCATGAACTTTCGCACTCTGCTCGGTAAGTGCTGCGGTTTCTTCACGATGTTCATCGCTGGCAATTCCATGCCCTGAGGTGGACGCTTCACCTCAACTTTGTAGTTCTAATGCGCACAAAATACAAGCATTGTGATGAAACCGTTGTTAAATGACCAATGATCATACATTCGATAATTTGAATGTAAATGAAGTAAGAAATAACTCACCTCCTCCATATCGTAACCGTCGATATTGATCTGTATCGAGTACCAACCGACAGAGAAGGGCGTCCAAGTGGCCTTATACGTTCCATCTCCATTGGGCATAACTACCATGCTCTCACTCGATCGTTTTAGCGCCGACGAAGTGAATCGCAACTCCTCGAATGAGTAGTTTCGATAGGCCTTCATAATAGTAATCGCGTGAAAGCTGACTTTGTAAGGATCGTCCAAAACTGTCACTTCGTAAGGTGCATCCAGTGAAGGCTGAGGATGGCCACCAAAGGTCATGGGATCCGGTTGCGAGATGCGTCGGATCTTCTTGCCTTGCTCGGGCTCGGACAAATCGCGCTTGTCTATTGGCACCGCTTTCGCTTCGATCTGCGTAAGAGATTATCATGTGAAAAATTTCTACGATTTTTATTGCAAAATTTTCAGAAAATTTCGTGCTGTACTCTAATGCCGTGTTTGATGTACGTACACATTTATACATACAAAATATGCGTTAATTTAAAATTCAAAAAATCGATAGGATGGTGTGAGTATAGCTATGACGATCAATTTTTCAAGTAAAAAGTCGCACGATTATTATATTCAAAATAAAATCCCTAATTAAAACGGATATCGATCCGTTAAAAAGCAAAAAGGTCTATATAGAAAGAAGTAATATAATTAAAGGTAAACTTGCCTTCAAGCCGGGCACGTGTACGATCTCGCCGTACTGGTCCCTAGTGACAAGGGTCACAACAGCCGGCCAGCCGTAGCGCATCTCCTCGCTCGCGTATACGATCTCGCACTTGCTCGGGTCGACAAAGCTGTCCGGCTGGAGCCATCGCGCCAGTCTGCCGCCACTGGTACCCGACGTGCAGGACACGAAGTCCCTCAGGAACAGCCGCTCGTTCGAATGGTAACTGCAAATCAAAGAAACGAGTTAAAACTCTCTTAGTTAAAACGCTTTCGATCCGCAAGACTGTTAAGCATCAATTATTATATGCATGTTTTATGAATTATATTATCAATTTTATTTTATAATATATCGTTCGCTGCGTGCATATACAAAAATGACGAACTGCTGGAAGTCAATGAACTGTGCCGCTCAGTTTCAGTGAAACTAGTTTTGCGCTTTTGTAGTAAAAGAAAGTATTACTTTTCGTTAAAAATCCGAGCTTTGCTCCGGGTCGCTCCTCAAAATTTTATCTCGACGAAAAAGTGATTCCAGAAATCCCCTTTCCGCGAGCAAATTCGCACGAGCCAGCGAGCATGACTCCATCTCTTCAATTTGCAGTAAAGCCAACCCTCCTGCATCAAACTCCTGTAAAAAAAGCATCTGCCGCCGTAGCTTGGTAATCACCGAAAAATCAGCGCTCCTCAAACGAAGAAAAAAAAAGAAGCGCCTCGAATCCAATCTCCATTACGCGAAATATAACCGCGAGCTTTGCAATTTACGAAGGTTTGCGCGAAAATAAGAGTATATATACGGCAGTATATATAAGAACGACTCGATTCCGAGAAAAAGTCTGTCTTTAATTGGCACTGCAGGGAGAATCGGTGTCGTCGTCTCTGCGCCGACAGTTTTCTCTTTCTTCACTCTTCTCCGGATTTTCTGTGCAGCCGAGGCACTTCCTTGAGAGACTACCTATTCAGTACACAGCTTTACAGCTCGAAAGAACGAGAGAAAGAGAGAGAGGTAGACGCGAGACACGAGGCCCTAATAAGGCGGCAGTGTCATCGAGCCACTTGACCGATTCGAAGAGTGAAGTCTTCGTTTTTGTGTTTCTGCGCACCTGACACTTTATCTTATATATACGTGCAAAAAATCTGTCCTACATAATATGCGCGTTTTAATGCGCGTTTCATTTCCGAAAGCGACGCGGAAATCGAGGAAAAATCTGCCGAGTTGTCAAACAATGCGGAAACGTGTAGAACCCGTGAAAAAGCCGAGCGGAACGAGCGCGGTAAGTTGGAAAAGCTCGATGCACAAAGCAACTCTCGCCTCTGCGTCAACAAAACGTTCCATAGAGCTCCTATTTATGTTCTCGCGTTGCCAGCAGTAAACATGTGACGGCCACGTGGTCAAGCTGTGAAGCTTCGTCTTCGATCTGCAGGTATATTATATTATGCGGCGTCACGAGCGAGCTTAAGGGTCTCTATGTCCCTCGCATTGTGCCGAGGCACGAAAATATACGAAAACGCTGCGTAGAGCTGTTGCACGTGTGACGCAGACGCTGCACTGTTGCGCGCGAGCCTCTTTTCTCATGGGAAATTAGACGAGACGACGAGCTATACGGCGGCTAAATGGCCATGCTACAGTAGCTTTCTAGGAGTGTATTAGGGCTGAGAGAGAGGGAGAAAGGATGCACTTCCGTTTCCGATGGACTGCGCGAAGAGCCGAGTTCCGTGTAATACAGCCTACCACATAATAATGTAGGCTCGACGCGCTTTTCGGCTTGTGATTGCCGGAATTTTGAAATATTTCAAAATCTTAATCTCTCGCGTAGTAAAGCTAGTACTGGCGGCCTTCCTTATACGCACACGTGCGCCAGCGATGAGGCGCTGCTCCGGTGCCTCGTCGGATCTTTTAATTACTTCTGCGCCGGCAGTGTAATAAAGCTGCTCGGGCTCCTCTGCGAAATTACTGCAATGACCACGAGCCATAGGAGAGAGAGAGAGAGATTCTTATTTCAGCGCGTAGTTTGCATTTCATATGCGCAGCGCATGCGAGCGTTCGAGCGCGTTTAGCGCTCGGCTTTTCTTCCCGAAAAAGGCCTGCTGCTCACTCGTCGCGCTTTATTAAAATTGGGCGCAATTTGTTTTTCCTTAATCAAGCGTACAGTCTGCGATTAATATTTTTTACCCAAAGTACAAAATTTGCGCTCGAAATTCACTCGCGCAGACGACAGCCCTCCGAGTGTCAAGGGATTCATCCAGACTATAATTTGGGTGCGCATGAAACGAGAGCATCGCCGCTACGCAGAAAAATAAATAAAAGAACTGGCCATCTTCAGGAGGCGTCCGATAGAGGCGCGTACGCCGTACGTCTATATATAGAAACTGGCTGCGTTCCTCCCCCGCTCCAGCAAAAAAAAAAAAAAAAGAGACGAGACCTGTCTCGACCTGCCGTATGCAGCTGAGGCTTCGGCCGGGTCGAGCTGCAGCGCAGCATGATGCATTGCGTGCGCGAGAGAGGGAGAGAAAATCACAGACGAGAAGGGACGCCCTATAGACCCTCTCATGAGCTCATGTAGAGAGAGTCTCGCTCTCGAGGAGAGTTATAGAGGCTGCCAAGAGCCTCGGCGCTCTTCTCGCTTAGGACAGATTCTTTCCTCCAAACAGTCTGGAAAATTAATGTTTGTACGTACAACTATTTCGATAATCTGCCCGAGAAATGTAAGATAAAGTTTTATAAGTCGCCCGTGCCCGCTAGATAGCTCTTACAATCCTCTCGCTTTGGGAATGAGTCGTATAGTTTTGGTTGACTCACGTTAATATGCTAATAATAAACACTGCGGATTTTCTCTTGAATCATTCGCGCGGCCTGTACACGGCCTCAGCGATTTTCTCTTTTCTGCTTTCGCTGCAGTGTTTGTAAACAAGGCGCTTTAGTTTGCGAAAAGGAAATTTCTCGCTCTGCCTTGGAATAACTCGAGTTTTTCAACTATCGTAAAGACGAGATGAAAGCGAGTAATCGACGAGAAGAATAATTATACGAACGACGAGTAAGAAGAAGCTCAAGTATACTATCGCGTCGACTGAAGCTGTCTTGAAACGTGTGTATTTGCTGCCGTTCGTGCACATTAAAAATTCAATCGGAACAACATCGGGTTGCCGATGACCGATCGCATAATGGCAATATCATAAGAACCGCGCGCGCAGTTGCAGCAGCGGCAGGCAGCGGTACGCACGCATATAGTCATCGTATAATATACCTCCACAGCACATATTCTCTTTTAAAAGGCCTCGCAGCCGTAGCAGCAGCAGCAGCAGCAGCAGCAGCAGCCAGTGCTGTAGAGTAGGGATAAGAGAGCAGTCGGTCGCATAGCGCGGCAGAGGCAGAGCCGAGAGCAGTGTAGGTAGGGGCGAAAAACGGCTGCGGCTCTCTTCTTTCGATCGGCTCGGCTCGGCTCGACTGGCGGCTCGAGAGCGCAGTGCCGATGCGGCCTCCGACACGATCGCGTCAGCTGGTCCCTCGCCTGCGCGCGCCAACGTATTTATAATATACCTCCGTACGTACGCGCACACGTTCATTGCGCCTGAAACATCTCGGCTTCCCTCGGTTCTCTCGACCGGTTCGAAAGTCCGCGGAGTGTCTCTCGCACGCGCGCCTGCGCCTATACAACATAGGTATATATTAAACCTCGCGCGATCCCCGAGCTCCGAGTACGACTGCGCAGCAGATCGTAGCTGTGACTCGCGCATGTGATTGCGTGCGTGCCCGCTTTCGGATTTCGGAGCGTCCGTCGAGTGAATGATATATACATGGTGCGTGCGTGATCCTTGAAGGATTATTCCTCGGAAAGTATCCAATCGCATACCCCGGAAATGAAGATTTTCCAGCTAGCCCGTCAGTGACATGCCGGCGAGCAAGTGCGCGAATAATCGTGAAAAATTATGATAGAGCCTTCGGCCAGTCTAGATCAACAAGTAGACGCTTGTTGTGCGCGACCTTCGGCTTCCAGCTCAAGATGAACCGGGGCCCAGCTCTGTTTCCGCGGCTGCAGCGGCTCGCGGCGGCGGCGACGCTGCTCGTCCTCGTCGCCGCGGTCGTCGTCGTCGGCGCCGACGCGGAGGATCAGCCAGACTTGGAGGAAGCGGCCGCCCCCAAACCCGCGGGCATTTGCGCCATGGACGGCTGCAATTGCACCGTCAAGGCTCATCACTGGGTCTTCGTCAAGTGCGTCTTCTCGGATTATCAGGTGATTATCTTCTCTTTCCTTTCCACCCCTCTCTCTCTCTCTTTCTCTCTTAAATGCCTCGCTCTTAAACTTCTCTCGTCCGCGATAGTTATTATATCCTTTCGATTCTTCCCGATAACAACAATAACAATGACAATAATCATTATGATTATGCAGAGAAAGAACTTCCACTATAATGGGCTCTCACTTCGCGCATGTCGCAATTTAATGTACGCGTAACTGTTAATTGCGCTTGTCGGAATTGAGGTTAAATAGAAAAAAAAAATTATCGTCGATCTTTCCGAGTGCATTGTCTGCGATTTCGTGCCATCACAGTGTATAACGTCGTTGTATCGAACTAAAGCCGTATTTTTATTCGATTCTAAGAAGCGTCAAAATGTATTTTAATCATGGCTTTCATTCAACTTTTGTGCTTACCCAAACCGGAAGTTCACATTAATCCAATCACTCTCTCGGTGTTCACAGCGTCTAACTTTATATTAATAATGTGGCTATATATACTTCAATTTAATTCGCTTTAATTGCTCGGCAAACTTTATTCTTTCTCACGAAGTAAAATACAAACTCTTTTACACATACTAAGTTGATTCTGGTCGGAGCAATCGTATGATAATTTTCATTGTTTTCTTACGCGTATAAAATTAGATACGTTGTAGGTTATCTTCGCCGCGAGATGAATTCACATTAAATATGAAATTACATAGCTTCAGCCATCCATTTTTTTTTCTTTGACTCACGTTAGCTCGCAAGTTCTGTTTTCGCTTTTTTAGTTTCACCTTTTCTAATTTGAGGTTACACGAGAAAAGATTTTATTAGCCTCATATATTCTATACTTATCCCACCGACTATACACTTTCATAGAAATCGTTAATAAAGCATGTTCCAAGAATTATCTCTCAAATACCGCATTGTCCGAAAATAGTATTCATTTTATAAACCAATTAATTCAACAAATTTTTTATCCGATTCACGCGAATCGTATGTGACTCGTAGATTTAAGCTGCATCGATTGCAATTTCCTCAATTTATTTTTCTTGAAATTCTCCTATATCATGTAGTGCTTATGGTTGCACTGTTGCATCTAAGGTATAATGTAACGTTACTTCGCCTAATAAAAACGCTGCTTCAGCATCGCGGCTCGGCATGTACAATAAACAATGTCCACAACTCGGGAGCTTTGAAAAGAGCCGCTGCGCAGCAAACACATGCTTTCCTGCAGGCCCTCGATTTCATAGTTTAGTACGTGTGCAGCATATTTTGCGCTCATCTGCGGTGGAGTAAAATTAAGAAAATAATCCGCTCCATTAGCATTAGCGACTACAATTGCCAAGGTTGTAAAACCGTGAAATTAAAAATCTCATCCTCGATTACGCACTCCCCCTTGGAAAATAAAAGCGCGGTGAACGACTCTTTCACTCGCTTTACTCCTCGCCTCCCGCGGCAACTGGTTTCCTCCAATGCTTTTCTTCTCTATCCTCTGATCTATTTCGAAATAAGCCAAGATCGAAGCTTGGGAGAGGATCATCCGGCGTGCGCCCGACTGTAAATCCTTGATTTAACGCATGGAATGAATCTGCGGCGCGAGGCTTCTGCTGCGCGGCTCAATGTGGGATAGGTTCGGCTTTTTCAACGTTTTTGTCGTCGTAGAAAGTGCCCTTTTCTTTAACCCACTTTTCAGCTCATAATATATATATAATATATATATTCGAGTACGGATATATATAGAGAGATCTGAGATGGGAATCGAACGGTTCGGGGCTCTCAGCGGCAACAGGCTGGCGATGACGTTCGGAGTAGACGAGTTTTTAAAAAAGTTGCGAAACTTTCGTAGAAAAGCCGTGAGACGAACGCGAACTCTCCAATAAATTTAATGTAAGAGAAGCACGTAGGCTTGAGCTGTCCTTTCCTTATGTGAGCACTGCACTGAGCAGTTTCACAGCGTAATTGTTTTATTTTTTATCGGTTTTTAACTTTGTTACCGCGCGAGAGCGAGAGCGAGAGAGAGAAAGCTCTTTACGAGCCAGCGTAGAGACTTTACTAAAACTGGACCGAAATATTGCACCACTTTCGAAAACAACGATTCTGCCAAAATGTATGCAGAATTCCAGGCGCTTTCTCACTCGCGAACTGCGCACTCGTGGCCGAAAATCTTCGGTCCGATGCTCCACTTATAATGAGTAACGAGATGAGAAAACGGAAAACTAAACATTGAAGCAGCATAGACGAGTTGTTATTATTTTGACTGGAAAAAACGTGATCGAAAAACTGACGGCTGCTACAGTCGCAGTGCCTTGAAAAATTTGTCACGCGTATTCTCCCGTGTGCTCGGAATCCCAAGAACCCTCGCAATTTCGCGGCAGCGGCGGCGGCGGTAGCAAGACGAAGATGCGAATAGTACAAACCGTATAAAGTCGCGACGGGGAGAATTTTCGAATTTTTCCCGATGCACGTCTGCGCGCATGCTGATTCGGAGCCACGGCAGCGCAAAGAACGGAACAAAGGAAGGGATAGGCGAGCGCCGCATTTTCCTCGGATTGTTAGAAAAATTTCGCGTTTCGCTAGGAAAATTTCATTTTCTCAGAGCTGCAGCCGGCATTCTTTACAACGAGCCGCGCATTTGATATGCAGAAAAATGATAATGACACGCGCGGCTTCCGTAACGCGATGCTCGCTTTATTATTTCAGCCGCAACAAAGACGTGTCTTTCGTAAAGGAGGTGTTAGAATTCAATCTGAATCCTTGACTATCTGAATGGAAGTCGGCTGACGAAGCTTTCCAAAAAACTGTCGAGGCACGCTGTCCATTGACGACTGTCAACGGCTCGGCTTTTCGACGCCTCGCGCCGTCAGTCGCTCGCTCTGCACGGTATCCGCCCTCGAATTATGACTTGAGGACGGCGCGTTAGTCGTTACCTGCGGTATTGCATAATGAGCTTGCAGAGCGCTCGGAGGAAAATAAGCGGTGCCGGAGAGAAAGTTCACGCCGTGCGCAGCGGCGTCTCGCATTACCCCGGCGGGGGATTAGCATATAAACCATCGACGCATTAAAATACAAGGGCTAAACGAGCGAGAGCCTCGGCGAGAGCCGTAAGTGAAAAATGCGATTATATAGCAGTCGCGCCGCGATGCTCAAAAGAGTCTGTCTCTCCTTCTCGCTTGACAGGCCGCCTCGCGAAACAATGGGAAGCGATGCGCGAAATCGAGACTGCGCAGGGAATTCAGGGCTGCGCACGCAATAAATAATGTATGCTCAGCAGGCGAAGCAAAACGAAGAGGACGACGAGATAAAGGCGATGACTAAGTGTCGAAGAAAAACAGATGAAATTTCGGTTGGAATGGCTGCAGCGCGTGTGGGTGAAGGACAGAGCAATAATTTATATTATATGCCCAGGGGATTAAGATAAGATGAGCGAGCGCGCCGAGGAGTCTTGAGAAAGCAAACATAGAGGAGAGCGCGCGAGATAAGGATGATTTCAACGAATCCTAAGACACAAGCGCACCGCTCGAGTACGTGTACGAATGGCACGTCTCGAAATTTACGAGAGTCCGAGTGAATCAGAGACTGACGTCGAAGGGCAGGCATCAAGGGCTTACGTTGTACGGGGGTAATGAAACGTGATCTCCGCGAGGAAAGATAATCGGCCGCAAAGATGACGGGGAGAGATAAGAAAGAGGAGCTCTTCGGGAATACGAATGGGAGGCGGAACAAAGAGTTCAACGCGGCCTATGAAAAAGTGTACGCGTTACGAAATTAATACGTAATGCACGTATGCGTTCATCTCACACACACACACACACACACACACACACACACACACACACACACACATTCACACACAAGAAAACTTATTAAGCTGGTAAGGCAGAGCCGCAGTACCTCAGCAGTCTTTTAAAGTAAAGCAACTAAAAAAGCAATATGATTATTATCTCGCATACATCGCGTTCAATCAACGAGTTACGTACTGTCTTCTTACAATAGACACGGTACATAATCTCATAGCTCGAGTTGAATTAAGTTGTTGCAATAGTGCAAGCGTTGCGTTTTGTTGAAAAAATTGAGACGCAGAACAAGCTGTACAGTTGAGTATAGAAGAGAAAGCTCCAGCTAAAAATAGAAAAAAGAGAGCCAATAAAGGGGGGAAGAGTTTGAATAGGATACAGGATGCCGAAAAAAGGGCTGGTTCGAGCCATCAAGCCAGCGCGCGCACAGCAGGTATAGAGATACATAACTTAAATAGCTCTAGTGTGTACCTATCTCCGTTCGAGACTGTCTATATTTTTCTCAAATATAACTCTTGAAACATTTTCTCCCGAGCAAATACTGCTCTCGTCTTCCCTATTCTACATTTTCGAAATTCTCGCAGCCCGCCGTGAAGTGCTCGGCTTTTTTTGTTAACCATTGGCGGAATGAAATTTTGTTTACTCGTACGAGTGAAGCCGCAGCATCTCGTGAATCACGTTCGCAGTGCCGTAGCAGCGGCACTTATAACCCCATTAACATTAATCCCTTAACAATGAAATATATTACATCTGTAAATTATGACTCAGCTGGCGGTGCTGCGTATCTTGTATATCGTACGTGTAGAAGAGAACGGCGGCTCTGCGTATACATGTGCGGCCACACGTATACACATTTAAATCCCCAGAAGGAAAGAGCGAAGGCGACATGAAAGAAATTCTGAATGGGACTCGCCAGCAGGTAGCGGCGAAGAGAGAGAGAGAGAGAGAGAGAGAGAGAGAGAGAGAGAGAGAGAGAGCGAGAAGAACTTGCTGCTCGCACAGGTCTTATTGTGTGGATGGATCTATCGCGACGAGTCTCAGTCACAGTCGCCTCAGATCGAGAAAAATATTCCAAAGCTATAAGAACGGAATGAGGTTTCGTCATCGAAAAAAGGGAATAACCAAAGCAATTCTTGTATACGGACGCAGCGTGTACGCGCACTACGACTAAAAATCCATCCTTTGATCGGGCGCGTAACGCACGTGGGACATTGGGACTGCCCGGGACAGTCTGCGTGTATATGTATATATATATATATATATGCGCGAGCTACGAGTCGTCGTTCCACTTGCCGAGCTTCCTCGCTCGGCTGGATTTCATCGCTCGCAGTCTTGCTCGAGTGTCCATAAGCACATATGTATATACCAGTCCACGTGTTATACGTGTGCGTGTATACAGCTATATATGCAGCATGCACGCACGTAATAATAAGGAGGCCCTACCGGCTTTCCCATGGGAAACAGGTTCACCGCCGTAAATCCGTCACGCTCTATGGTAGAAGCGAAGCGGAGCGAGCTCATGGCGACGAGACTCGGCTGCTCTTTTTTTTTTATACGCGATGATGATACGCGTATTTTTCCTTTCTCTATACACATACCCACGAAAAATCGAACAATGATTCGTATGTATAGTCGATAACAACTCGTGCGAGAGAAAATTCAATCGACGTTTCGAGAGAGTAAGGAGACACCGAGGGAGACGACGAGCGGAACGTACGTTATTCCATAACCAATGCGAATTTTTGAAGGACAAATAGCGAATCCGATACATTAAAATATTATCGAGCGCGCGAGTGACTCGGCTGCTGTATAGCGTTCAAAACGAGCTTAATGGAATTCGCTGGAGTGGTAATACGCGCGTGATTCACTTTGCGCTCGCGACTCGCAAGTGATTTCTTATTCAAGGCTCCGCGCACGTGCGTGAGTCGAAAAAAATCTCTACGGCCGTAATGTATAATTAACAAAGACGTAGGTGTGCGATTACGGAACTCTGGAATATCGGGAGCGTGCGACACGCCGATATATTCTAGCACAATATTTTCTTTCCGACTACATGCGTATGACTTTCGTTTATTCGAGAGCACCTTCGTGAAAGTCCGGCGGACTGCAGTCTGTCCACCGAGTGCATCAAGTCCAATAAAAGCACTGAGAACCACTGCTCTCGCGTGGAAGAGTCAACGACTCTGGCCAGTTCTACATACACACACACATTCTCTCTCTCTCTCTCTCTCGCCATTAGAGGGTCTCCGGGCTAGACTGCGCTGCAGTGCACATACGGCAGCAAGAGGAGGACGAGAAGGAGGAGGAGGAGGAGAACCAGCGGCTTGTATAGGAATTCCTCTCTGACCCTCGGCGATAGGCGACACATTCGCCCAGTATTATCTCGTTAGAAGCTACCGAGGGGGCTCCGCAGCCTTTTCCGTCTTACGTTTTGTTCTTCCATTATAAATTATGAGCCGTGCGCGTGCGAATGCTACTGGAGGGGCGGCGTATTGTGCCTGGCTTGAAATTGAGCTGTTAATTACTTGAATGAGCGAGAGAGTCTAGGCGAAATTCTGCGTTTATTGTGTAAACACCAGAGTGTGACTTGGCTAATTAACCCAGATATGGTAATGAGGGGAGTGTGCAACGATTTCTGAATTCACACACGCAGCCGAATTTTCTGTCTTCTGTTCTCACAATTTTCCCCACGTTCGCCCTAAATGTATCGAGGTAATTCATTTTCCACCACGTCATTCACTTTTTTTTCGCATTATATGCATAATCTCGAGATCTGTCGACTCGAACACGATCAATCAATGAAAGCATGCAGCGAACGAAAAAAAGTCCCGCAATACCGCACACACTCGAACTCGCGCGCAGATTCGATTTTCGCGGAGGTCACAGCGTGATGAAAGTCAATTCAGCGTGTCTACATGCAGATGTGTGTGTGTGTGTGTGTGTGTGAGTGTAGTTGTCTATTGGGTACAGTGTACACGTACACTGTACAGGCTCCATATGTGTATTGCGCATTGATATACTATGAAACGAAACGGCCGATTCATGGTGAAATGTGCTGGAGCTCGAGGTCGAGGTTCGATATTTATCCGATTTTGAGCTTGTACGTATTGGATTTCGGGCTCGACTTTCTATATAAACCTTGTTGCTGTACTGCTTGCGTAACACACTGCTGCGCACAGCTGCGCAGTCGGTTCGATGATTCGTCGTTGCGCCGCAGCATGTATATCGCGCTATAGATGCCTTTTTGCCGGGAGAGGAGACAACGACCGGCGTTTCTTTTGTGTCGCGCGCAGATAATACACCGCGCGTTATAGCTCTCAGTCGGAGCGTCGTGCAGGCGCTTAATTCAACTTCCAGTCAGTCTTCGCGTATATTACTGCGCTTGAAGTTTGCTCTTTAATTCTCAGCGAATCTTCGTGGCGAGTCGTATACCGAAATAGCCTCCGGAATCAGCGATTACGATAAGAGCCCTACTCTCTATACATCGCAGTCGGCGCGTGAAAATAAGCCATACGTTCCTCTCGCTACACACGCGTTTGCGTTACACTCTTCATAGTCTTCGCATATACATGTATAATGTATATATATATATACGGCCAAGTGAGCAGGGAGCACGTGGGCGGCCGCCGAGCGGCCGCGGCAAATACGATTTAATGGGAGCGTTTCGCCGAGTTCGGCTTGCCGAGAACATACATATACGAAAACGAAAATGCGATAACGTACGTGTACCGATAGAGCTCGTTATGCTTGCTACAAGCTTGCGTCGCCAGTATAAATCTTAGAGTTCGCGAGAACTGAGGGAGACAAGAAGTAAGAACGGATACGTACAGTCGTTGTTTCTTTGGAGCGACGACTACACAGCGGGCTGGTTTTCCACTGGATCCAATATCGATATAACTGTCTCTCGGTTGAAAAGAAGCTGGCCCGATAATTTACGTACACGCAGCGCGACAGGGTGCATTCATAAATTTACACCAAAGCGTTTCCGCGGCTCGCGAAAAGTGCAGACCCCGCATTTTTCAAAGTAGTGCCCCTATCGTAAACTACGCGCCGCATTAGCATTCTCAATAGAAAGTGCACAAAGCCCGGTGCCTAAATCACTCGGTTGCGTGCCGAAAAACAACTCGGAAAGAAGAGAGAAATAGAAGAGAAAAAAAATTTTGAGGGAGAACCGCAGAAGAAGCGAGAATCCTCGACACGATCCCGGAACACACCTGAGCTTGTCTCCGTAGCGCCATCCACTGTCCAGAAGTTGGCCGTACGCGACTCGACTGCATTATGCGCCGAGGCAGCGACTTATCTCGTCGGTGCATCGAGGGCCTGCATAAAAAGCCGGAGACGCGCCGGGATTTTCGACTGGAGCACAGGGATTAAAGCTCGAGGTTCACACGAGGTGGGGCGCATGTCTTTTCTTTTCTTCTCTTCAAGAGGGGGAGCTCGATTTGTCATTTGTGTCCCCGGGCTGCTGCTTTCTTTCGATCTTTAAACGCTCGTTCGGCGAGAGAGCGAGACGTGGGAAGTCTCGGTTAGGCTTATTGTCAATGGAGCTGATCTCAGTACAGTAAAAGCTACAGTTTCTTCGACTGCAGCTGATGCGCATGTCGAACAGCAATTTGTGTCATTTTATGTGGGAGAAAGAATTATTACTCTCTCCCCGTGTGGATGCGCATAAAATTTTAATCAATTTTTATCAATAGGTAGTGTGTAGGTGGATGTGTAGAATGAGAAATCGGAGAAGCAGAATGAGACAACGCTGTAGTTGAGAGAGCTGTGTTTCAAGTATACTCGCAACTGCACCAGTGCTATTCTACATGTATATATTGTACATGCACTAGAGAAGTGGCTGTAAATCCCGCAACGACTATATATATTCGAAACGCACTTCCTAATCGAATCAGATTCACGGCGTCACTTATCATTCCAAAGCTGTTGATTCCATTTGAACCCGACTCGCGAGGCTGTCTCTCTTGCTCTATAATACCGAGTCAGCGAGCCTTTAATCATGTTCGATGTTTCACGTATCGCTGCGCGCTCTCCTATGGCTCTCAACGGCAAATATTCTGATATCCAAGGTTAACGTACTGCAGCGTAATTTGTAAATAAATTATTATTATTACAATTTTTCTGCTCTGCAATAGTCTTACGACGCGAATGGCTTATTCGAAATTAAGAGCTAAAGATTTACAAGTGAATGCGCAGTCCAAGCCTAGAAACTTCTCACGCAACGACGCAATGCCGTCCGAGTATACAGAGGTGCGCAGCCACGCGTCGTTAATTCAATCGTATTCTCGGAAAGTATGAGAATCTACCATACAACGCTGCAGGCATTCATAGGCTCGAATCGAGTTTAGACCCTTGAAATATCGACGCGTTCGCGCATTGGAGTGAATGCGCGTTAGCTGCGCTGCGTTGATGCATTGCTGTATGCAGACGATTTCTTTGAAAAAAAAAAACAAGGCTTTTATCGCTATACAGTAGCAGGAAATTGAGTATTTAGTGATCAAGTGTAAGATGCTTTAATTGCGCGGATGGCATTAAAAAAGGTGAGGCCTAATTGCTGCACAGTTTGCGCATGCAGTGCGAATGTATTAATAGAATTCACAAAGTACATTGCACGCCGTGCAGTACAATATATCGACGATCGCCGCGCCGCGTGCTGTTTCTCAATGGTCATTATTTTCAGAGCAGCTGGCACAATATCTAACGTTTCCACTGGGCTTTATATAAAACTGGATCTCGTTAGCATTTTCCGCGTGGCGCTGCAAAGTAAAAGAAACTGCCGTGTGGAAACGAGGAAGAAAAAAAAAAGACTCGTGTCTCACTAATGACGAATACGCTTTCATCGGTGCACGCGTCAACTATAAAACTGTTGCGTTCATTGAGGAATTTCTCGTCTCGGAACGCGTAAGAACGATGACGCCATCGCTGCTGGCAGGGCTGTTGCTCTTGCTCGGTGAGCGACGGCAAATATTAACGTGTACTCGGTTAGGCCGCGCAGGAATGACTCGAATTAAAAACACCGAAAATAGACGTCGGCGGGAGTGTAGCTTTTTCAGGCTCGCATTCACTGTTATCTCTGCGACTTGTATCTACCTATAACAGCTTAAATTCGGAAAGATAAAGCATATTTGCTTGCAAGTTACGCAACTGCCTCTATACGTATCATTATTTTTCGTTGAAATTTTCATTTTTATTTTTCAATTTCACCAAATGATCCAAATGATAATGATTAATGAATCCGCGCGCTTTGTAAGTATAAAGCTCGCATTTCCCCCGAGAAAAAAGAGCGATGTAACCCGCGACTCAAATGACTTTTGCTCGAAAGCCGATACATGCGCGCACAGACCGAGTACAAAGCTGCGTATAGCTCGAGGGTTCGCTGGCTTCGTCTTCTCAATTTATCGACAATGCAGGCTCTCTTTCAGCGCGCAACGAATCTCTGGCCGTCAATGCGCAGAGGACGTCCATCCATGCGGGCTGGCTTATGACCGCCGGTCCGCTTCGTTCTGTGTCATGCGCGCGCGCAACAGATTGAGCTCTGCAGCTCATCGCGCGCCCGTCTGCAATTGATATTTAATTATGACACGACTGTTGCGCCGCCGCTGCAGAAAGAAACCATTGCGAGCCGCTCGAGTTCAATCTAGTCTTTGCATAAATAAATAAACACTCGCGTCGG
Source organism: Philotrypesis tridentata (assembly GCA_018906965.1). Taxonomy (NCBI): domain Eukaryota; kingdom Metazoa; phylum Arthropoda; class Insecta; order Hymenoptera; family Pteromalidae; genus Philotrypesis; species Philotrypesis tridentata. The sequence continues at coordinate 5,824,172 of JACCIB010000011.1, read as the reverse complement.
GGATAATAACAAACGATCGAAGGTTCCGCGTATCATTGCGAAAGTGCGTAAAGGCGGTCGCAGCGGCGAGGATCGGGCTGGCATAACGCGTTTCGAAATTCAATGCGAAATCTATATATGAGGCGAGCAATAAAATTTTAATGATATGCGCTACTGTTAAACTATTATGCATGCAAATGGAGCCAACGGCAACGTATACTTTTAGCAAACGCGTCGGAACGAGAACACGTTCATATAACCATTTTTTTACTGCCCGTTTGTCCTGTATATCAGAGTCTAATAAAACGTTTCATCCTGATTTCGCCTACGATTCCTGTGTGCACCGGTCGATAATCTTTCGAAACCAGCTGCGCTCTATACTTATGCGTAACACGCACGACGTGGTGTAACAAAATCAAGGATGAAAAAAGAGCGTGTCTGTACAAAATATTTTTTAGTTGAACTGCCAATTAAAGGAAGAGCTCTTGCGGAGTAAAAGTCACGAGCTTTGTGTGGAGAGCGAGAGTCAGAGAGAGAAAACGAAGAATTTATTCGGGGGCGTAGATATAGCCGACATCCTGCTTCGCTCCGTCACCGCGAATAGCGTCCGATGAATGCCTCTCAGCCACTGGCGAATTACACTCGTCGTCGGATCTGTGTACACAAGAGACTCGCTCGTTTCTAATGCGCTCGCCGGCTCTCATTATTTTTTCTCGTACGAGGAATTATCAGTTTCCGGTTTAGCATTGTGCCACTGCCGGAGTGCATGTAAATGCTTCGCCGATGCAGTCACTGTATTATCGCATCTTTTTGCTTTGCCGGTTGCAGCATCAGTCAATGATCGACGGAAGAGAGAATTAAAAGAAAGTGATAACACGACTGTTGCACAACTCTGCAATTTAAAATCTTTCATTACGCATACATAATATCCTCTGGTGCATTGATCGCGTGGATCGGCCAATCGCGTCGATTCGTCTCGCTATTTCCGAGCATTATTGCGGATAACGTGTGTTTATATCGTCGAGTGCAGAATAATTGCGGTGTAGCTCAGTATCGAACTCGATTCAGAATGAAAAGTATAAAAATAACCGTAGCCAATAAGCCCTGGCGTCGATGTACCGAAACAAAGGAGAAATTGCCAATCGTTCCGAGGCTGCAGTCGCGCCTGCACGAGTTTTTGCCCTCCACTTATGTACTTAAATACTAAACTATACTGAAGCGGTCGACGTAGCTTTGAGAGCTTTCGGCACCACTCGCTCACCGGATATAACGCGCCGTCGACTCTAATGACTCTCTGCGTACATACATTTGTACGCAATTGTACGTATTATATGTGCTTTGTAAAAATGAACGTTTATCCATTGATAGCGCGTTGAAATTCATGAAATGAACGGGGAATTACGTTGCGCGTACTTAAACAAGCGCGTCTGCTATTTTATTTGCGGGAAAAATTATCCTTCGAAAAACAGCAGCGCTCGCAGCTCCTCCTCGCAATAATAACCGCGGAGAGAGAAGACGGCTCGGCAAAAAAGGCTCGCTCGCAAGTTGTAATCACTCCGTAACAAGTCTTCCCTCCCCCCCCCCCCCTCTTCCTCGTCTCCTCCTTGTCCGGCATGAATTAAGTGCAAGATGTCTTTGACGCGCAATCTACTGCACACATTCGCCCGTAGCTTGCAGGCGCACAAATAATGCGTACACAAGAGAGGAAGTGTCGTAACAGCAGCAGCGGCTCTTCGTGCGTGAATAATTACAACAAGAGACTTACATAGGATCTGGCTGCCGCCGTGCTTCCAAAGCTGCATGCTACTGTGTCCAGAAAGTAAGTGCAAGTAATTGCACGGCATTGCGCGCCACAGTGATTATATTGTATCCGAGATCGAGGAAAAAAGCATGCATGGGAGGGACCGAAGATGCTTTTGTCTGCAGCATTCTTACTCTCTTTCTATCTCTGGCTCTCTTACTCTCTCCAGCACAAACGAGATAATAGCGTAAAATACCTGCAGCTGGTTGGAGTAATCCTCCTACGACTTATAATTTTAGTAAAAGACACTGTAGTGAAAAGCGAAACTGAACTCGCAGCCAGCATTCGATACACTTATAAATTTCTCTCTCGCGCCTATTGGACAATGGCATTCTCACGATCGACTCATTCACCCGCGCCCACATGCGTATACGCACAATGTACAGTGTACAATGTACAATGTACATTCTACATGTATCTCTAAATTCGAAAGATTCGTCAGAGACGAGCAAACGACCTTGTTAAAGCTCGTATTCATGAGGTCAGGACAAGGTTGCTGTAAAAAGACTCTCACATCTGATTTACCATAATCGAGTCAGAATCGACGGATCGAAGCGATTGCGCAATAAAAAAAATCTCATTTTTATCGATGGGTCGAGTCCTCCGAGCTGTTATTAATAGTTAACTGTTACATAATGTGTGCAGTCAATTACTGCGTGAAATCCGATGGCGGCAAACGACTGTGAAATGTTATCGATTATCGATAAATTAAATTATAGGCAAAGTAAAAAGTCTCCAGTATTCCTGATAGATGTGAATCTCATTATAGAATCGACGAAATCCCCGGGAGATCATGTCCGTTCGTTAACGCAAATGTCTCGAATCATCCTCGAATCATCTCCTCGCGTTAAAAACTTCCTAAAGGGCTCACAATTACACGCGCAATTAGCGGCAATTAAGTCAGCCGCCAGCGTCGTTTCGCAGATTCTCCGGCGAAAAAGTGCAAAAGAAAAGTGCTAATTTAATCCCAGCTACAGTCTAGAGGGGGGTCGGGATAGAGATTCCAGACTCTCGGGGAAAGTTCTCGTTCGACTTGGCGTTTTTTTTTCTTTTTGCGCGACCGAGTAATATCTCCGATGGCTTTATGCGATTGCAATTAGCCGATTAATAAATTCTCTTTCGCGCTCTTTTGCTAAATTGCTTAACCGAATTATCGGGATATCCGCACAGTCGAGGGGGGGGGGGGGCAGAGTTTCAACGCTAGGTTACACTGGGCAATGTACAATGTACGTCATAATACGTTTTACGTGTCTCACAAATGTTCGCCGTGCAGGTTACCGCTTCAAAGTTGAAAACTCGCGAATCCAATGCTCGGCATCGTTAAAACGACGCTCCCGACAAATCGAAACTGTCCGGAAAAGTCTATTAAACTCGTTTCATGCTGTCATGTCGCGATATACACACGCATACCCGGTGAGTATCTCATCTTTATGACGATCTCGTAAAGATTGCGCGTGCGATATTTTGAGGGGGAGGGGAGGCGCTATTTGAGCATTCTTATGCCGCCGCTTTTATCACCCGGGAATATCGTCCGCGCGTTATCGGCGAGACTCTCGCTGTCCGCTCGAAAATTTTGGACACAGTCCAATATTGCGCCATCGCAGCTGCGTACGAGAGTGCGTTTCCAGAGATTCCGGTAGTTTGAATCTCAATGTGGTGCGTTTTGGAAATCAAGTCGGCCAATAAAAATCCCCTGCAAGACTGCAATGCATAAATTGATGAGGGAAAATATATCGGACTGCCATACTCGATAGCATATCTCGCGGTCATATCCCAACTTCTTAATGTACGTGAATATAATACAGTTGTGCAATGCTGGTCATTCAACCTATCCCACTATCCCAGCTAACTTCGACTTCCGCGTAAATGAAAATATAGATGCAAGCACACAGAGAACCTTATCACGGAAGTGACAACTTCACGCGAGTTTGGCCCTGCATTTTCTATGCTGTCTATTTTGGAGGGGAAAAAAAATCTACGCACGTTCCAAGAACGCGAGATAGCGATGAGGCTTGATTTTTCGGCAGAGCTCGCGCGCGTGTATGGATAGATTAGAGTGTTGACTCAATTATTCGATAAACTCGATAAAAGTGTCTTTTTTATCGAATTTTACGCCCGCGCTCGCTCAACATAGTCAAAGAATTGATTTAAAAAATGTAACGAAGCTTTTTTCTCTAAAGTGAAACAAAAAACACTTGAACATTGTAGCCCCAGAACTTAATAATCCAATCGGAGGATTTCTCGTCAAGTCGTTGCGCCTAACAAGCAGCGTTAATTGAGTCACAGTCGTCGCGTTAATCCGCTTGCGTCGTGTCTATTTGCTTACATTCGCGCGATTCTCCGTTGAATGTGGCACTGAGCTGAGCAAAGTGTACATCAAGTCCGGAGGAATTGCTTTGTCTGCTTTCCACGACTATGAGCCTGGGACGACACTCGTCGTCTCTCCCGAGCCCCCTCAAATCTGCAATGTTTATATACCAGCGTACACGAATTGATAAATTTCTAACGACCCGTGTGTATATAGAAATCGTAGCGCCCGTCTATCGCGTTTTTTCCCCTCTGCCGTGCACACAAGCGTCTCCTAAGCAGCCTCTCCTCCGCACCTCGGCGCATAAATTTTCCTCGCATCGTGTATGTGAAATTCTCCGCGCATCCTACCCACCTATACCTATTGTACACATGGTGTCGTCTCTACACACTCGCGAGCGATCTAATGAGAAAATATTCCGGCTGCAGGCTCGCACTGAATCATCGGAGATAAAAGGAGAGAGAGAGAGAGAGAGAGAGCGCGCGGCCTGTGCGTGCGCGTGTAAATAGGAGCGATATCTGGCGAGCGTTGCGGAGCGAGAGGAGAGGTTCTCCACGCTTTTTCGACGAGGCGTTTTTTCTCTTTATTTTGCTGATAAGATTTATCGTTGACGATACGCAGCTTACCTTGTTCAAAGGCTATTATTTATGGCGTGTATCTTGACCAAATTTCAATGCGCTACAGAGCGTGTACGTGTGCGAGTGAACTTTCAATTTCGAGCGATTCGAGTCGTGAGCAGTCGCGCGAGCCTCTGGTAAACTGATTAATTATTTATCTCCGGCTGATTAGGCATGCGATAGCGGCCCTCCTACGCGCGCGTTCTCGACGAGGCCGAACTTATATAAGGAGCACACCCGAGCAGTAGGCGAGCTGTCGAACAATCGGTTATTGGCGATCATCCTTATGGAGATGCAAACCGATTCATTGTTTCGCACGCCGCGGCGAGTGAAGCTCATTTCAATGAGATTTTGGCTCGAGTATATGCAATATATCGTAAGATCGGGAATTGGGTTGGCTTGTAGTTGGTAAACGGTCCAATATTCACACTACCATGCACACTTATACGCGGGTGTACTGTACATTCTATTTTCCCATACAGGCACGCTCAGCTCCCTCGCCCTCGATATATTTCATTCTCGTGTTGCGTGCTGACACGTTCTCGAGTCCAGATTCTTTGACGAGATCGACCTAACTTACGGGGTTTCCACGTTTCTCAGGCTGCGTAAAGGGTGCCGCGTATATATATATATATATATACACACACATTACACACACACGCACTCGATTTTCAGAAAGATACGCAGATGGCTTGAGAAACCGTTTTCTTTTCCCCTCTTAATTGCTCTGTAATCCGACACGCAGTAAATGTGAGAATTTTGGGGATGTTTCTTGTGGGTTTATAAGCGTACTAGCGCATAGGGAGGTGAATCTCAGAGAAAACGATGCAGCCTTCACGTGGACTTACAGGCACAATTTTTCTCAGTATTTTCGTGTGTTTTATTGGTCATTGAAATATTCAGAGCAACTTTCCGTCAAAAGGAACACAAGCGAAAAATCAATTTGAAACTTTACGTCTTTGCTGCCTTGTACTTCTTCCTACGCGGCATTCTCTCTCTCTCTCTTCATCCGCTGTGTATACAAGTTCGTCTGTGGCGCCGAAACGATCACGAGCCGATGGCTCGAGGCCAAAAGCAGCGCAGGGTCCGAGCGCTCGAAATTAATTCGCGACTGCAGGGGCTGCAGCAGCAGCAGCTGCTGCTTTTGCAGAGAAAAACCTGTACCGAGAGCAAGCGACGTGAGAATTGCGCTCGAGAGGAAGTCGGCACTTTGGTCTGGAGAATCTTTTTGTAAGCCGCACGAACCGAGGGAATTCTCGCGGCCGACCGTCGGAGTAATTGTTCTTATAAAATTAATTGGGTTCTGATAAGGCAGGTGTGCCTTCCAAGAGACTGCATTATATTCTCCTAGCACACTTGCCGATCATTTTTTTACTTTAAAAAATTATCTTGTAGCGCGATTATTTGTCTTAATAACTTGTCAAAATATCGATCCTTTTAATTTCGAATTTGTTCGCAGTGTATATTTACTTTCGTGATTCACTTTTCGAAGTTTAAAACTTACGATTTTATTATTCAATGAACTTCAAATATTTCTTACGACCAATGAAAAATAGTCTCCAGATATAAATACAAATTTCAATGAAATATTGTTAATATACATGAAACGAACACGAAATTTCAAGGATATCCCAATTTTAATTGTATTCACCGGTATAGACGACTTTCTTAAAAATAACTTCCGCCGTTTTCCTCAAATCCACAAGCGTAAACGGGCAATCCAAACAAGCATATAAGCGAAGTCGTGGAGAGAAAACGCAAGCAACGACCACAAAGCTCCAAGCCCGTAAAAATTAGTGACAAGCCCTTCCCACCCAAAACAACGCCAACCACTCTTTGAGTACACGCATCAACTAAACAGAGCGGCGACGACTAAGATGATCATAACTCGTGAAAATTCCCAGCTTCTTTGTCCATTCGAGACTGCGGCACAAACGCTACCGAAAATAGACTTCCAAGCTCATCCTTCTCCCCCTCCACACGTCTGTACATGGAAAAGTCCATAAAATTAATGCATTTTTTTATAAGTCTCGAAATTAAAAAAAAATATCGTACACTACATCCTCGGTAACTTTTTTCTGTATAAGGATTCACAGTCGAAAAACAAAGAAGTGACATAGATTTTTTGATAAATTTATTATTTCTGAAGTATAATAATAAATTTATATTATTAAAATACATACGCATTAAGTATATGTTTTTCTTTTAATTTTGGTACTTAAAAAAAAACTGAATTAATTTTATGGATTTTTCCTTATACATGTTGCACCAACGAGATGCACAGTAAACCAAAAAGCCAGTGCAACGTCTTAGTCATTCAGTCGGTTGGAATTAGCGCAACTTTTTTTCACGCTCAAGAGGCTTTTCACAGACACGGAGATTACAATGTCGACGGGAGGGCGGGGGGGGGGGGGGGGGAGTATAAAGCCACGAAAATGCATAGTGCAGCGTAGGGATGATGAATTTTTAGTTAAAGAGTGAATAAGTATGCAATATAAAGTAGTTCGGGGAAATTGTTTCACAAATATTTCTTGATAAAATAAAATTCTTAAAAGGCAATATATATTGACGAAATTCGCGTTAGCAGCAGTACGTAACACGTAAAGTACTGAGAAATGATACACTTACAATGACGTATAATGAAAAAGAGACTGCGTAAAGCACCACACAACAGATACATATACTTATATGCGCATAAAATTCACTATTTTTTCGGAACATACGTAGTTTAAGAAAATTCCAGCAATCGTGTTGCATTTGCTTGAAAAAACTACATTCTCTCTAAAAGCCTATAACTCGACAAATTTGAAAAAAAATCGTAAAGCCTTCGCTTTTATAATTCGATATATTTACTTCTCCAAAAAAGCAAGAGACCTCGGTGGAGAGGTTTTATAAAGAAAGAAAAGAAAAACAAACAAAAATGACGAATGATTAATAGAGTTCCTGAGTTTGCACTTTACACTCCGTCTGAATTCTCAACCATCTAACCATTAACACAAATGGCAATATACATATACTACTGAGTTTATTTGCATAAATCCCGCGAGCTACAATATCGCCAGTCGCATAAAAAAATTGACTCGTTCCACATTTAGCAGAATACGTATTGCTGCATCTCCGTTTCCTTCTCTCTCTCTCTCTCTCTCTCTCTCTCTCTCTCCCTCTACTTCTCTCTTCATATAGCGTTTACAGCTCGCCGAGCGGCGGTGTGTAATTTGCGGCTCAATTTCAAACCAGCGCAGAGGTTTGCCTTGAGCGATCGGATTCTGCAGGTAGCGAGGATTTCAGCTGCGTGCATGATCGCATGTGAGAGAGTATGTGTACAGCATGTGTGTGTGTGTGTGTGTGTGAATGCAGGAGAAGGAGATATTGAGATATGATGCCAGCGTCTCGAGTTCTTCGTTTTGGCGCTTACGGGGTGGGCAAACATTAAATTTATCGTGCGCAAGGTTGTGCCTAGCGATTGGCGAAACAGAGAGAGAGAGAGAGAAAAGAGAGAGAGAGAGAGAGAGAGAGAGAGAGAGAGAGAAAGAGAGAGAGAGCAGGTGTGCAGTTTTTTCGCATTGGCTTGTGTGCTTGCTTTGAAGCTCCTAATATAGAGATATCTCGAGTGTGTACAATATACTCAACATTGTTTATCCGGTATTACGCGTATGCAATATATCTGCAGCTCCGTGATTTTGTCTGAAAGAGCGTAATACTCCGTTGGGATGTTTGGAAGGCGAATGGAAGTGGGATGAAAAAGGAACCGTTGGAAAAAATAATTTTAAATGTGAATACGGATCTGTGGGAGCCAGTTCTCCACTCAATCGGTCCTTGGCTCGATTCGAAGAAGAGGAGCAAGTCTGATAGCTATCGACTCGATATCCCCCAATATGCAGCCCGTCCACTAGGAAAATTTCCATAATACCGCAGCATCTGAAACCGCGTCCTCGTCCGCGCGGCCCACACTGAAATGAATTCCCTCGATCTCCACGGCTCTCTATTCTTATTTTTCAGCGATAGAATCTCTCTCTCTCTCTCTCTCTCTCTCTCTCTCTCTCTCTCTCTCTCTCTCTCTCTCGCCGGCGACGTTTAATATTTCTCGTTTTCCATCAGCGCGTAATACGTAGAGGAAGCGCGCGTTATAATATCATCGGTTTTCCCCCCTTATGTAAATTTTCGGTGGCCGGAAATGCGGCGACGAGAGACAGCCGTGTTATGACGATTCAACGCTTTGGTTAGCTTCCAAAACTCAAGCATGTGTGCCTATATGTCGAATGCGTTGGACGACGGCTTGTTTATTTGAATTACAAACTCGGGATAGGGGATGGCTGATTGCAGTGTCTTCGTATTTTCAAAGCTTGGAATGCCTAACTGATGACATGCAGAGAGATAATTCAAGGCGATATAGGCTGATTATTGTTTTTAACATTGAATAGTGGGCCGGCTGATTCACGTAGAGCGGATATCGAGTTTGTATTTCTCTTCGATGCAAAAAGTCCTTATATCTGTAATGGAATCACTCGAGGTATAGATTGAGAATGTTGCAATTTTTTCAAGAATTAACTTGATAAAATTATCGCTAGATTGTATGAAAGTAGCATATTTCTATACGCAAATGAAAGAAAATCACGGCATACATCGGTGGATTCATTCCAAGAAGCGCTCATCAATAAGGAAAAAAAGGCTTGCCGACTACATTCCGGCTTATTATTCATCGGTCGTAAAAACGCTACTGCAGCAGCGGTGGCGGTGGCGGCGGCGGGGCAGCAGCAGCAGCCTACAACTCGAGCGCAGTATCCAATCGCGAAAGTACGTCTGCCGCGCGTATCTCGAGTGCAGCGGAGAGGCTTGAGTGTCTGCCGACGTCTCTGCACCTTTTTCTGGTTGCAGTCGGCGGAATTTATAAATAAAATGAGCAAGTTATGCCGGAAGCGGCGAGAGTTCACTTTTAACAGCAGAAACGCAGTCCTCCATTAAAATAGGAACGATCGGCGCGTGAGTCACTTTCATCACGTGTTCGCGAGCATATAGCCTTGGTCCCGCGCTCCTAGAAGATGATGAGCGTTTTTGAATCGAGTGTGAAATCTCGAGCTTTGTTTGACGATGGAAAAAATGCTTTGTCCGTTCAATCCATTGTTATTACCGTAATAATTACAAAAAACTACCTTCCGCGGCTCTTCTTCGCTTTCGTTAATCCTCTGCAGTTATCTCTCACAATAATTTCCAGCTAAATATTATGCTAAAGTATGCTGGAAAGGTTAAATACTTTGCATAATATACGGCCGTTCTAAATCACGCGTTTTTCGCTGGGTTACGAGCACATATGCCCAGATGCCCGCAGATGCCCAGATGCCGTAATATTCGGGTCGGGTTAAATCGACTGTTAAATAATTCGCCATAGCGCGCCGAGCGCATGGCGCGTATATGCGTCATAAAATCTATTTTGATGCATACATCGCGGCTATAAAAGGGAAACTCGAGCGCAAACTGATATATATACCCTAGCTCGCGGTGCTGATATCGATTTTGAAGCATTTCAATTTTTTATCCTCTCATTCGGCTCGACAGCCGCGCAAAGATTGTCACGCCGATCGCGCGCACTAACTCGATATCCTCGTCGATATCACACGTCCCGGCGGCAGCGGCTCGTTAAGCCGATACCGATCGCGCCAAACCAGACAGTCGGATTGTGTAATAAAGGTACATACACATGGCTCTCGTAACCTTAGAAATTGCGCGCTCTCCACGCACAATCATTGTCATAACGCGCTCGGCGCTCTGCGCTCGCGTCTTCAACACCGACCAACAACAATGCCATCCGAGTCCATAGTCGAGATTTCAGACTGCAGCCGACACGTGTGCGACGTCTGCCCGACTGTCTCTATTATCAATAGGACGGGGTTAATTCGTCTGCCGGGCACTTTGTGCGCGGGAATAACGATGAATGCACGTTGTACACTCCACAGTGCACACTCTGTGTCAGAGAATTGCGATGTAGCTTATGCATAATAATGTCGAGATGATTTATTACCTCAGTCGTAGTCGTCCAACTTTTCCGAACTAGTCCACACTGGATCCTTCAATTCGCTCGCTCGAGCTCACCACGACGACCCTGCGATATCCTTCGAAAATACGAAATTTTACGAAGCTTTAGGAACGATATGTTTTATATAAGAGCATAGACAGACGAGGAATTATCTTGCGCAGCATCGCTGTTTAACTCCGCGGTTTCCTGCGAATGAAGAAAAACGGCCTGCAGAGACGATCGGGACATTTGCGTGTCACCTCGAGGAACACGACATCGCAATTATATTATAACCACACACGCTAATAACGAAATTATCTCTCGATGCTCCCTCTCTCCCCCCCCCCCTCTCTCTCCATCCACAAGCTCGTGCACTGTGCAAGGCTATCTCGAAATCGATAAGCAGCGTACGGTTGCAGCCGGCGAATTTCCTCGGAAGTGCGTACACAGCGACGCCTGCTGCGTCGGAATCCCGCTTGTAATATTACACTTTCATGATGCGCTGCTCACACAGCGTGCCGAGCGCGTATTATAGATACGAAAAGGAAGTCTATGAAACTCGAGGTACAAGCGAGAGAGAAAAGATGACCGTGACGAGGACACAGCAGGAGCAGCAGCATCAGTGCCGAAGGAACGGTTTTCCAGAAGCGAGTCACGTATCTTCTTCTCGTTTTTCTCTTCTTATTTCCGTGTGTTTATATACTGCACCGACTATACACGAGAAAAGAACGCTGGAGAATTTTTTTGCCCCCTTCGCGCTGCTTCTTTTGCGCAGCTCAAGCCGAAGAATGAGCCTCATCTCCCGCAGCGCCGGAGTCGTATGGCTTGGGCTCGTTCTATCGCGTGTTCCCTTGACTTTTTACTCTCGATTTCTCTCGAAACGAAGTCCGCCTTTAACTCGTAATTATGTCGAATTTTCTTTCAAATTCAAATAATACAATAAAACTTTGCTCTTCTCTGATTCCAGGACGTGGAATTGTCGGAAGGCATGATACCAGAAGATACAATGGAGGTCGAGGTCTCGCACTGCCGCGAGCTGCGAATCCAGGCGGGGGCGTTCACGGGCGGTGCCCAACTGAAGCGCGTCCACGTTTCGGGGATTTACACTCTCGTGGCGAATCGACAAGCTTTCCAGAACATCAGTGCCCCGAATCCGCTGCTCGAGGTGTCCGAGTGCAATCGCGTGATTCTCGAAAGCCACGCATTCAAAAACAGCAAGGGACCGCTGAGCGTAGCGATATCTCGCTGCAGACACGTCACCATCAAGCCCAACGCCTTCAGTTGGCTACTGCAGATCAGCGTGAAGGAGGTGCCGAACCTCGAGCTCTCCAGCAATGCCTTTAAATTTGAAACTCCGCAGCACGGTCGTCATGGACCAGCGACCAAGGTTAGTATCGTCTGCACCAACTAAAAGTAGTTATTTCAAGAACCGCACTAATGCAAAATAAAAATGCTTTCTCTGCAGATAATGTTCCAAAGTGTTAAAATCCCGGAGTTACCCACGGCAGTCTTTCCCTCCAATGCAGCTGAGATAAGGATTGACGATCTTTGGACTGGGTCAATAAAAAAAGATGCCTTCTGCGCCATGAATATTTTAAGCGTGACGATCAGTAATGCTTCCATCGTTGAGATAGAGCCCGGAGCTTTCAGTGATAGAACGCTTATCCACGGCTTGGAGTTCGTCGATGTGAGAATGACGACCATCAGGACTGGAGCTTTCCGAGCCGGCGCCAATAATTTAACCATTCAGTATTCTAGGTCAGTAGTAAAAACTTATTTTTACGTACTTCTTTCTAAAGTTTTTTTATGCTAGTCCTACTCTCTTTTTCTCTTCTCACGAAGCTTACTCAAACTTACTTTGCAGACAGTAATAAAAAGTTTGACGTTTCAGATTAAACGACGTGGAAGCAGGTGCCATCGACATCACGGTAGCGACTGTGACCTTCAATAACAACGAGTTTCACAAGCTCCGTCGTAACTCGATCATCTTTCATCAATGGAACCGAGTAGCCATCGATAACAACCTCTTCCGCGACCTGGAGACCGAAGCCATCAACGCTGTCACCTCGGACATGGCCAAGGCACCGAATCTCGAGTTCTCCTTCTCGAGCAACCACATCAACGAAGCCGAGCCCAAATCTCTGACCTTCGTCGAGAATTGTCAAAGTGTGGCGGCAGCTCGCGTTGGCAGCAACTACTTCAAGCGCACTTGTAATTGCAACTTGGAGGACTGGGTCCGAGAACGGGTTGGCAGCAACAGTTCCGTGTCCTGGATCATGGATTCCAGTTACTGCATGGTGGACAAACTTCTTCGCAACTGCTTCAATCTACCCGAGGGATATCTGGGTATGAGGAACTATACTCAGACTATTTGCTCCAAAACCAACCGAATAAACTGCACCAATCCACCGGCTAAGCCCGAGCCTAGCGTAAGTCCTCCCAGTGTTGGCCCGCACCAATACCCTAGACACAAAGGATACTTTGATGTGGAAATGAGCGATCCCGATCAGCTGGAGCATGAAAAACGTATCATAGTTATTGTCTGCGTCGTTGCGGTCTTCTCGTTGGTAGTAGTCATCCTAGCTTCTGGAATTCTTTACATGCGGCGACGAGGAGTTTGTCCCAAATTGACCTCAGGACCACATTTTGCCAACTCTTGGTTCTCACCGACCAATGGAATGACGGCTGCTACCTCAGCCAGGTCGATCTCACGACTGAGCGTCCATGAATACGCGGGTCTGCAGCCAGAAACTCGGATTTTCGACGTTGAGGCTCATCAAGATGCTGTTGAGGAAGATGAAGGAGCTGCTGAGGGAGGAACTTATGCTTACACCGAGAACAAGGCTACGCAGACTCTACCCGAGGAGCTGACTGAAGAATATCTTAAAGAGCTTAGAGAGAGATTAAACGATCCGGACAACTATAGCTACGCTAGGGACATGATCGAACATCTGTACGATCTTATCAAAGTCGAGGAGAGCTGTAACAACAATAACGATCGAAGACCTTCCCAAGACGGTAACGCCTATGACATCATCAGACCCAGACAGAAGAAGACTCGAACCGGTCCGAGGCAAGCTTCCGTGAACGTCGGTACAAAAGTCCCATCATTAGAAAAACTTTTACCCAGCCTTGTGAGCCCCAGACCTCAGATAACAGAGTACTCCGAGCCAAGAGATCAGAGGATCCAGAATCACCTTTACGCAGAACTGCCTGGTGACGAAACTGTTCCTAGCACCAGCAGACTCTCCCAGCCTGTCCTAGCTACTCTTGCAGGCAGGGCACCACAACCCCTTCCACCAGACGTCATCAGTGACTACACAAGCCAAGTCAACGGAAACGCCAATGGTGTAATATATGGACTGGATGACGAGGATAACGGATCTCGAAGCGCTCAAGAAAAGCGACCCATGAACTTTCTCAAGTGCCTTGGCGACACGCTTATAGGCTCGAAAAAAATAACCGGAAAGAGGCCAGACTCCCTGCTCGGTGAGTACGCCGATCCAACGGATGTCTCCGCGCATCTCTACTCCGAACTTCCGGAGCCAAAACAGCAACAGCAGCAGCAACAACAACAGTCGACGTCGACACTGCCACCCAACAGCAAAATGGCTAATAGACCTCTACCTACGAAACCGACGGAGCACCCGGAACCCGTGGCGATCACGAGAACGTAGTAAGCGTTATCTATCTCTAAACTTTGAAAAAACGATTTTTCGTGATACACGGGAACACCAGTTTAGATCGAAGTTTATGGTGGAGTGTGTGATATGGTGAATTCAGTGATCGAACGTTTCAGTGGTGAACTACGCGAAAGTTGAAAATTCCATTGCGTCTGGTAACAGACGATGGTCCGGAATTTCTGACGAGGGGTTAACGACCTACACGCCTATCTGTGATATCGCATCGTCGAACGACTGAGTCGACCTCGAGAGAAGATTATACTCGGTGGACTCTTTGTTATTTTCGAAAATAATACGTTCTCACTAACGTAAAAAATGATGATTATATTATCGAGAAATTTGGCAATGTGTATTGAATACGCATAAAGATTCCAATGACAATCGAATGTGTTTTGTACTGAATGAGTGACTGTTCTTTGACGAATGCGAGAGACAAAAAACGAAATCAAAATAATTATGTATCGACTTTAATGCGCCTCTGTAGTGTATATTATTTGATATTATTAATAGATAATTTTGAATCAAAAGCCAATATGGCTTTGTACACAAACCATATTCAGAGGCGTGATTGCCGAAACGTATTTTGATTGTATAATTTTCGGTCGATAATGAGCAAAGAAAATATATGTATATGCCCATGTTTTTTTTCGTTGTTATATATATATATACAATAAATATAGAGTTACGAATGTATGAGAGAAACTATACGTTAGAGTTAACTTGGAAATGCGGGGCGTACGCAACAGAAATCGCGTGCGTGTCACGCAATCGTTTTTGCGAACAGATGCGAACAAGCGATATTCTTTATTTAATGACCAACCTCATGGATGTAATATACGATTTTATAAATATATATGTAAATGCCTCTACAGATACAATTAAATCTTCATTTTAAAATAATATCCTTTGCGTTTTTTGTCATC
The DNA here is from genome assembly GCA_018906965.1 of Philotrypesis tridentata. Lineage (NCBI taxonomy): Eukaryota > Metazoa > Arthropoda > Insecta > Hymenoptera > Pteromalidae > Philotrypesis > Philotrypesis tridentata. The sequence goes on along the minus strand of JACCIB010000011.1, from coordinate 5,808,851 downwards.
CTCTCGCATTCACTCCAAATAACTTTATTACACGCAAACTATGACGAATAACAGGCTTAAAAGAAAGAAAGAAAAGACAATTTTAAAAAAGAAAAACAATGGTTTTTATTGTTCATTAATTACTTTTTCATAACTTTTTAATCGAGCGGCAGTGTTTAACGTTTCTTTGGGGGCGATGTGTCTAGGTCGCCGTTAAACGGCCCCTTAATTACCCATCATGATCACAGACGCTCTTCGTATAGGTTTTCTCGTTTTATCCCTCCAGTGCCAGACTCCGAATCTCCAGCGGACTTAATGCGACTTCCTGTCGTTTTCCAGGGCAACTGCGAGGCTTTATCTCGCCGCCGACGTCTAAGAATACCCCTGAGAATATTTATTTCCGACCGAAGGGCTTTCGGAAATAGCGCGAGCGCGTGGCCTTTGTTTCGCTCAGCTGCGTGTATGTGTGCGTACTGCGTGCGCGTGTGAGCGCTGTGTATCCTAGTCGGGATTTTTATCGTTCCTGGTCGAGCCCTACCCTTCCTTTCCTTCGGGACAAACTCATTCGAGGTAAATAGAGAGATTTAAAACAATTCGGTGTTTTCTTTTACGCTGGGGAGGGCCGCGGGGATTTTTTAATTTTGGCCTGTGTGCACAGTAGCTTTTTCCTACTTCTTTGCTGCTTCGATGCAGGGTAGAAAGGAAACGAAGTTTTGTTTTACTTCAGTTAATGTGCTTATTGTTTCTAATCACGGATCTCAGTTCTCAGCAGCAGGAAATAGCCTTTCGTTAATTAAATCGCCAAATTAAATTAGAATTTACGTTCGATTTTAGCCGAAAGGGAACAGCCATGCAGATTGAATTAAGGTCACAGTAAATTCTCCTCAAGGTATCTCCTTCCTTCAGACTGCCGCTATTTTGTTTTCATATACAGCTTCTAGAACTTCAAAGGCACGATGTCTTATATATACATAGTACGAGGCATAAATTACAAGCTCGACATCTTGACGGATTCGCGTGTTATCCCACGTGTGGCTAGAGTATTATCCACTCTGAATAAGAGATTATATTGTGGTAATTCGAAAATTGAGCAAAGTGCATTAGTTGACTAATGAAAAAGTAGATTAACATCAGAAGGAAAGGCTTCTCCTGCACTCGTAGGCGCGCCTTATTCTCCCAAGTGCTTTCACAGACGCAACACACACTGACGAGAGCGAGATATTCTAGTCGGGCCAAAGCCGAAACTATCCTACCCCGAGAATGCAAGAAGAGCAATTCGACATGACGGCGATGGCGAGTAGAGCCTGCAGCGCAGCTGTTGATGCTCAAGAGCTTTGCTCGAACGCGCGTATACACGTGTCGTTTCGTATCGTGAGTTCTCTTCCTTTCTTCGTTCGCTGCAGAGGCTCGAGGAAAACTTGAGAAATTATTGGTCGACATTTATTTTTGAAGGATCGTACGCGCGTCCGCGTGTAGATCCGAGTGAGCCGAAGAGCGAGGAGATTGGGTCAGTGTTGCGCGCTTACGAGTAATGCTCTCTCGCTCGTCGCTGCGAATGATGAGATGATTGGCCCCGGCTGACGAGCTCTGATGAAGCTGGCAAGAACCTCCGAGCGCTGGCCCATACGAACTATGCGCTCTGCGGCATTGCGCCCGATGACAGATCAAAATCTCGTCCGCTTCCGTTCGATTCTTTCCATTCAGACAGCTCTCGGCTGGATTAAGAGCTGTTATGTCTTGGCTTATAAATAGCACCTCTGTCCTCTACTGGCGAGCAAAAACGTGCCTTAGCTCATTGATTTTCACGAAATTGCAGCTGTTCAGCCATAGTTCGGTGTACTACGCGTGCTGGGCTGAACTCGGCTTTCTTTTTACGATGATTACACGCATTTCGAGACATAGATGCGCGATATTGTTGATCTCTGAAGGATCTTCTTGAAGGATTTTATGTAGGGCTAGGGGCGTACTTTATCGGTAAAGACATCGACGCTTTCCCATCCATCGCCAAGGCTTTAAATTTTCCAGAGGCTTCACAATGGAAAGACGCGGTAAAAAAAATAAGAGCGCGCGATGAAGATGTAATAAAATTCCACGTGAGCCGATGTGCAGCTAACTTTGCGCCGTAAACAGCGCACAACACAATAGCGAGCGGTATTAAAAGGCAACGCGCTAAAAGCCGACACTCATATTTTTCTCCGCCTCTCGCAATCTTCAATGTTCAATGGCGTATGTTATAGAGTTTTGCAGACACAATGCCCGCGTATATAGAGTACATGGACTGTCGGAAGGAGACGGTCAGCACCACTTTGACGATTCGCCGTTGTAACTCAATGTCGTCGAGAGAGCGTTTACGATTGACCGGCATTTCTCCGTTGCGTTACGCGCTATGCTCCAACTATTATACTCGCGCGCACATATATAATATATACGCCAGTGGCACTGCACTTATGCGCGCGAACGATCCCGGGAACATCGGCCTCCAGCATCGTAAACACCGATGGTAAATTGGGGAAATTGAAATTTCTCCTTCTTCATCTGGCAGAAAAGGATGATACGCGGATATATAGTGTCCTCTCGCTTTCGGCTTGAGTGTGTGTTTTGCTGGAATTGAATGAGCCGGCGGGCGGCGTCGCATTTGCAAGTTTATTAGAGTTTGAGGCGCCTTGAGCGCAATACCGCCGGCTGCACACAGCTGCGGAGCAGTAAAACAGGCGCAAGCGCAGCGAGGCAACACTCCGGCGACAGTCTAGTTTACTAAAACATCGGGCCGCGGCGCATCGGCGCATGTCGTGTCTACCGCCGGCAGAGGAAAGACGCCGCATCGCGCAGTGAATCTCGGACGGCAAGAAGCCCGCCGTCGCCGCTGAATTTGCAGCTTATACGACTCGAGATTGATACTCGCACTTTTTAGCCGGCACTCGTAATTTCAAATGCGTAATTTCAAATTTCAACTGCATCGCTAATTCCTGGAAGGACTGCGATACAATAGTAATATGAAATTCCTTGCAACTCGCAGCGCGACGTCCGCAAATCGAAATAACCTCTTGCAGCACACAAGTATTCGATAAGGCGGCAGGTTGTTTTTTTCTTCTCCAATGCTCGCGAGCTGATGCTTCAGGGTGCGCAGCGTTCAGCGGCTGCAAAGCTGCAGCGCAGCGATATTGCGAATCGAGCGAAGGTACAAGCGTTACGCAGAGGCGGGAGCGGCTTTAATGGAGCTTTGAGCTCGCCGGCGCAGGTCAGCCCGGTATTGCGCGCAGTCGATCGCAAAGTCGTTTCGCGAAAATTATTTTCCTTCGATAATATCACCCGAACCCACCGCCGCCGCCGCCGCCGCCGCCGCCGCCGGGGAATTCCTTCGCGGCGATTGCGCTGCGAGCATCGGCTTTTATCCTCGATAATGACAGCTCGCGCAGGCCATTTCTCCTTTTATTCCGTATACACTTGTGTGATTCGCGGGGCTCGTTCAATTCTTACGCAAAAAAAGGGAACGAGTCTCGTGAGCCGTACCACTTAAATAACCATAATAAGAGAAACGCTCCAGAAATCTTGACACATGCATGCGTCTCTCTCTCTCTCTCTCTCTCTCCCCCAAATCGTGGAACCTTATGCTTATATTCGGCTGACGGCTGGCTTTCGAAAAAGAGATCCAGCAAAGGCAGGATGTCGCCTCGAATGTCTTCCCCAGCCTCCTTTTCTCCGTCTCGGTTCCTCTATATTGGAGCGGCGGCGTCTTTCGCGTGTCTGGCGAAAGCCGGAAGACGCTTCGCGGAAGGGCAAAGACACTCTGCCAGCTTTTTTAGCGGCGAACCGACTAGACGACGCTTTTTTCGTTTTTAGGTAGTCGTTAAAGGCTCGATCAGATGCAGCGTGATTCCGGGCTTTCCTTGGTTATTAGGGACTTGCGCTTGGTTACTTTCGTTAAATACCTGTCGTTCACTAAGCCATTTTTCGAGGGCAAGGATAATTAAAAAGAAAGTAAAGAATCTTCTCCTAATTTAGTCTGCACGGATAAGCGGATCTCTATTCGCGCGAGTTAATCTCGATTAATTCGGCGCGCACCCGCGTAAAAAAAAATTTAAGTTTGGCCAACTTTTGACAAACTTGATACTTTCCAAACTTCAGCCTAACATGTCCATGAGACTTTAAAATTTTCCAAACTTTTAACAAGATAAATTTAATTTCACGAGTGATCTTTAAAGTCTCATAGACATGTTGAGCTAAAGCTTGAAAAGTATCAAGTTTGTCAAAAGTTGGCCAAACTTAATTTTTTTTTTACGCGGGCATATACAAATAGATGTGCGCTCTCAGTGAAAACTGATGGAAGTTGCGGGGTGGGCGTTTTTTTTTCACTCGCCAAGGTCTAAATTTACTCGGCGAATATTAATGGTCGCGCGTGCGCGCGCGCAGCAAGTGCATTTTGCCTTACAGCCCTTTCACTACGGGCAACACTTTGCCGCTCCGACGCGCTTTTCACAGACATTTTCGAAATGAAGCCTTTGTTAAAACCGATACATATGCAAATGACACGTAATTTTGCAACCGCGCACCGGGCAATTCCAAAGCTTAAGCTGCCCGTTCAAAGCACTCGACTTGACAATGTTTCTGTAGCCTGTCCTTCGCGTTTGGTAAACACAGAAAAATAACATCCCCATCAGCGGGCGGCACACGCCCCTTTTCGAGTGCAGCAGCTCGTCTGCCGCTCGTACGTCGACACGCGACCGTTTTTCGTTTCCGTCTTCCGCTCGTTTTCCTCCTCCGCCTATCCTCTTTTCGGAATTGTATTACGGGAGCCGCATCGGCTGCTGCTCTCAGCTTGGAGCCTTCGACGAAGGATACGCACACTCGATCAGCCAGTCTTGCTATTACTCGAATTTCGGAAGCCGAGACGTTGCCGCTCCACTTGGACCAGGCAGGGAAAACACAGGCCGCCTCTGCGATCGATCTCACTTGTGCCTCCACCACTTGCCAGACAAATATACCGATTCTACATGAGCTGTCACACGTGCGAGAGTTTGGAAAAAATGTGGCGAGGACCAGCAGTTGAGGAGCGATTATCTATACGGGAAATAGGTAATCACGATTGAAAAACTAATATAGTGAGAGCTTCAGCAATTTTCAGTAAAACTTTGGATTAAAAATAGGATTGGAGCAGCTTAGACAAAGCCCATAATCCAGACCTCTAAAAGTAGTACTGCAGAGCCAGACAAAAAATCTCGACCGAGACCTACACAGAGCTGTATTGCATTGACAGCACGAAACAGCGCACAGAAGCGCAGCCGTCACGAGCTCCAAATCCAGCCCGGCGCACCCTTCGAATGAAGCAACACTCGCAGGGGCGTAGGCCCTTTTCTCACGCTGCGCGCACTTCGTGTGAACGGAACTCGTAAAAGCGTGCCGCTAGGCCCAAATAAGATCTCCCCATACGGGTCGCTCCGCGCAGTGTGGGTGTCCTTCACTTTTTTTGCCACTATACTTTCTTTAAGAAGCTGTAAAGAGATCTTATAATGAAGTCGCGCTGCTGTTCCGGCTTCCGGAAGAAGGCTTTACTGGGTTTTTCAAAGGCGAGAATCGCATGAAAGGACAGGTGAAATCCGATATTTTATTGTTTCTTCCTCTCCGTCTTCTCCATCTTGAATTAATGTGCAAAGTTGTTTGTACCTTGAGAAATGTTTAGGAAAAACTGTGCTAATTCAGCTGACATTCTCACTTACCAGATCCCGCGAATAGTTTCGGTAATCTCTTAATGAACGTTTTTTTTTGCTAGAACCTTACCTGTAATCAAAAGAAAATGAAATCATGAAGCTACAATATCTTTTCACTTGCATATTGAATATTGCTAATAGAATTACATATATAATAAATATTGCAAATACAAATCGCAGATTACAAATGACAGTCACAACCAAGTACTCGAAGCGCTCGAATTCAACTGAAACCATAAACTCCTTCTCTAATTTCATCAACTACCCTGTAAAACTCATTTTTTCAGCTTCTATCTCGTAAACCTCGACGCAGCCTTAATCACGCGCACTCGATGCACATCCCAGCAATAACAGCAGCAGCAGCGTTTGCCCATATAAATTTAATAATTTCCGACGTTCACCAGAACTTCTCCCGGCAGCCATATAAACACCCTCCGAGTGTCATAAACCGAACGAGGAACGTGGAGACAAAGAGAGAGAGAGAGAGAGAGAGAGAGAGAGAGAGAGAGAGAGAGAGCTCAGCACCCTTTTATGACGAGGTGGCGGCTATAAAGGAAAAGTCGGCGTATTATCGTCGAGCGCGCGTTTCCCGTGAAATTAGCTAAAAGTTCGACCGATAACGCTACGGCCAAACCGTCTTTTCTGTGAGCGAGTTGCAGCTTTTTCGGCGATTCCTATCTGTAATTGCGCAACATATCGGCCGAACAATTCGAGCATCCGCTATCGCGATTCGTTATAGCTCTCGGTTAATTCATAAGTGACAATGCCACTGGCTGTTATTATACTCTCGGCCGATTCAAGTTATTGGTCAATTTTTTTTAATCAGTACGAGAAGAGCCGTTGAAACTTCGAAAACAGGACAAAAAGAAGAAAGAGGAGTTTAAAATATCTATATATCACCGACGCCATACACCCTCAGCCAATTTTTCAACGCAATATGCAGTTTTTTATAGTCACCCTGTTGTAGTTTTCTCAAAAAAAAAAAAAAAAAAAAACAGATGTTGCACATACGATTTCGGATTGTACCCCTGTCGCATTTTTATTTTAACATTCTATACATAATCTTAAACGCATATAGTTTCGTAAGCACAAGTATATACCATTTAATACAAGTACAGTCACTTCGACACTGCTACCAGCATCATTTGCTCACAAAACATCCCAATCATTCAGCACCTCATCAACTCTTGTAGTACAAAATGACACTGAGCATCGCCGAGGGAAAAAAGACAACGAAGAAGAGAAGGCGCATTATACGTCTACTCGCCTACAGCACGCGGCCAAGATATTTTCGTCAGGGTCGACGTTCCGAGGCACACAGCAATGAAAAAATTGTCTCTCATGCCGATTAGCTGTGCCGTTGAAGTGCACAGCTCGAAACACAGCTTGGAGTAGGCGTTAAGATTTTTCGCGGCCTTGGCAGTGTCGCGATCGCGCTAAGTGAAAACTGCGGAACAAATCAAATTGGAATAAAGCCAATATAAAGCCCAGTAGCAATCGATGAGTCTGCGCGCTTGCGAGTCGTTGATTGATGAAATTGGCGAGACTCTTGAGATACCATTGAGAATCAAACTGAGGGCTCTTCTTTGTTCGATTGATTTGAAGTGATCGATTTTATGAAAAAGCTTCACTCAGCTTCATTCAAGTTATTTATGTTAGCCTTGTGCAATGTGCAAATAAACAGTTTTTTATACTTATTTGGATATAGAATATAATAGTCTCTATATTTGTTATTGCATGTGTAAAACCCAAAACGTGTGTGGTTCCAAAACTAGTTATCGCTATTACCATATATCAGTGGCTCTGCGATGCATTAGTATAAACAAGAGATGCAAGAGGATGAGACCGATTGGTAGGATGGGTTAAATGGAGTTGGGTTCGTTTTGTTATAAACAAAGTTATAAACAAATTTGGAAGTGATTAGCGAAAATGATAAGAAGGCAGCTTACTGTATACGTTTGAAAAATACAGTCCTCTGGCTTTTTTGTTGAATATCTTTAACAAAATAAACAGTAGTTCGGAGATGCGAAAATATACGTATCATTAAACTATCGTCAAGCAAATTGTAAGAGAACGAAATTATGAGCTCATCGGGCCGGAAGCGATCTTTGCATTAAATTGAGAACTTAATTTATCTCATTGAGCTCTCTCCGTCTAGACGACAAATTTTTTCTCTTTTCATTTACCAAACATATTGTTTTTGACGAGTCCCAATATAAATTTATACAAGGAACAGTAATTAAGTACCATACTTCATTGGCAGTATGAAGAATACTTGGAATCCCTATAATACAGTAGTTAAAAAAAACAATAATTAATTATTTATTCCTCAATTAATTCTTAAAAAATTTAGATCAAAAGATGGTTTATTCGTACTTATCAAGCGCATTATTTGATTGTACATACAGACTTATTATCTCGGAAAAATTTAATGACATTAGGTTCCATTCCAAATTGTCATTAAAGTTGTAAAAACGGTTGATGCAACGTAGCGTGTCGACTATTCATTCAGCGGTGCATTCATGAATGAACGATTCATAACTCGCGCCGCATTATAGCGCAGTCTGACGAGCAAGTTATCGAACTGAAGGTTAGTACAGGACTCTGACAAGAGATGGCTGCACATGGCAGTTTTGAGGCTATTTTAGAGCTTCCAAGAACAAAGTGAATATTTTATTAAAATTGCTTCTATCGCTCGATTGGTTGTATATGAGAAATGAATAAATGCATCTCTTCGAGCCAAAGTTTCTTTTATACTGCCAACGTTTCGACCGATGTTCGGTCCTCTTCAGGGCTTAAATAATTAAAACTTCTAAATATAAAATTGCTAAACCAACATGACGACCATGTAGCTGTCGTCCCTAATGAAACAAAATTATACTAATGAACAAAATTAATAAAAATACAATTTACAAATTAAAAAGCCTCTCTTACATGTGGCAACGACCCGAAGTTTTTTTTGCAGAGTAACCGGTGCCGCTCGATGGTAATGTGACACCGGAGGAGATCAGACAACGACTATCAACAAACTGAATAGTTGATTGTAACTTTAGGAGCTTAAAAAGCAGTATTAAATTGTAAAACTTATAGTAACATTATTTTACTTATTGGTCCAACATTCAAGTTTATCGATCTTTCGGATATATTTCTCTCTTTACTTACAACAGAGCTAATGAGTTATGCTTGTTTTTTTTGTTTTAACTATCAGATTAATAATGCAATAACAAATTAAATAACAATTAATCTTTGGATTATAAATAAGCTTCTAAATACTGAATCTAAACATTTACTAAAATGTATATTTAAACAAAGTATTATTAGGTAGAATAGCGAGCTAAAATGATAGAATTCAATAGACAGAACTAGATAGATAGAAATAAACTGACTAAACGCAACTGTCGAAAATAAAAGGATTTCTTGTAAGAGCTTAAATTTTAATAAAGCTCATAAATCGTGAGGCAGCGAGTATAAAGCAAATGTAAGCCTCCAACTTCTCTTCTCAAATATATAACCGTCGTCTTTTTTGCGCCTCATTCTCTCTTTAAAGGGAACTTATTATTTACAGAATTAACAGATCCCTCCTCTTTCGTTGGCTGTTTTAATGAAAGATAAACACAATCAATCCCTGTGTACACGCGCTCCCATCGCTTAAAACAGAGAATATTATATGGCGGCCGCTTGTGGTAAGGGTGTAATTTCCAAGCCACGGGTTATCCATCGTCCTTTCTCGTTGTTGCGCTCGGGTTTATTTATCGCTTTCGTCGATTCCGCTCATATTTTTGTATTTTATACTGCTTCCCAACGATTTCACGACGCACAGAGAAAGAGAGAGACAGAGACAGAGAGAGAGAGAGAGAGAGAGAGAGAGAGAGAGAGAGAGAGAGATATACCTATCACCGTATTTTACTTTGAATTTGCTACACGTAACTGTTATACTGCATTATTTATTTGGAGCGAGGTGCCGGTGACGTGTGAAATAGTGAAAAAATACATAAAGCACAAGACCTTGCAGAGATATTCAAGTGAAAAACAATCAAGCAGGTTATATATTATAATCACTTTTTATTTACTTGGGTGTCAATAGGTATTGTCTAGGGAACCAAATAAGATATGATACAAGATTATAAATTTCATTCTCAATGAAAACATTATTCTATTTGGAATTTGAAAAACCATTATCTTTCCTTGACTTATTGATATGTAAGCAATAAGCAGAGAATTAATTACATCAGCAAATGTAATTAATAATCAAATATTAACATCTGAATAATTTCAGAAATCTACTCATACAGTAGATGAAAAAATTAACTCAAATTAAAATAACACTATCTTTTATCTAACGTTTCATTGCTGTTTTCTCAAACTTTAACCATTTTGCATCATATCTCTCTGTTTTCATTTCATTATAAGTTGCAGTCCTGCTATACTGCTTTCACGAGTCACACTTCAATTTTCCAGTAGAACTCGCAAGACGAGCTACTAATTATCCATGCAGTAAAAAGTCTCTAGTACCGGATTATTATGCTCTTATTATTCCTTTAGTTCATTTACATTACAATTTCTCGATACTCTTGCGTGTGGTTTCCGTGCTCAAGTTCCTAGTACAAATTTAAGCCTGTTTCGAACTAATTTACTCTATTTTTATCACTAATCCTTTCACGATAACAATGTATGCCCATTTATTGTTCCATAATTAATATAAAGCTTCGGATGATTATGATTTTGTTAATCAATATTTTTGTACATATTTTATAATATCGCTTTAGTTTTTATGCTGAATACATAATTTGATATTGATTCTATTTTTGAATATTAATTTTCCTCACTTACTATAGCTACACTTATAACGAAACGCACTAATATTAAGTTTTTTTAGAAATCAGTAAATTTAACCTTTGTAACTTTAATTTCTTTAGCTCGAAGTGACAGATAAATTCTGAATGTAATACGCTTAATTGTATTTTATTATTTTATAAATAAAGGCATAAGTTTAAAAGTTGTAATTGCCATCGAGTATGATGGCTAATTTCTCGTTTCTATTTATTCATTGTAGCTATTTTCTGTTACAGGGTAATGAGTGTATAACCTAGTTTTTACAAATTTTATTAAACGCGCGCACGACTTTGAGAGTAGATTCATAATTTACATTTCGCTAATGAATAAATGCAATTCAAGAATACAGACAGATTCTAAACAACTGAAATTTACTTATTAAAACTTGATTAATTTCAGGACTCTGCATATGATATGTGATAGTGACTTGCTAGATGGAATTAATTTAATTCTGAAAGACTGCATCGTACGTACGAATTTAAAAATATTTTTTAAGTTAAACAATAAAGAAAACAGTTATATGGGCGCAATAAATCCATAAATCTTTTTAGTTGTATGGTCCTAAAAAAAATCCAGCGTGCGAAAATAAAGTTTGAAAAACGCTCTGATCTATAAAGCAAAAGAAAAAGTCTGCAAGCATCGATGAAAAATTTCCTATAGCTGCGGGAAATATAAATGCGAAACGAGCGATACCGGGCATGATCTCGGCTTGTGCGCGTGAGTCTGGACATTCGCAGCGCAGCAGCCAAGCAGAAAACAATTTACTCGAGATTCCCACCCTTTTCCCAGGTGACGCCGAGAATTTTCACCGTCGCCGCACGGCTGCTAGTCCGGAGGTAATTTTCTTCGGCCTCCCGTAGTCCAGCTTTCGACGCCTGAATGCTCGTCGCGACGCGTCCAACAGACACAGGACGAAAAAAACTACGATGGGATATTCGAAGGGAAAGAGATTTTATTCCGATGGCGAGAGGCGAGCGCGTCTAAGATAGAACCTTTTAGATTTTCACTTGAAGTTTATATTGATTTAAAACATTTGTTGCGAAACATTGTAATAAAAGTTGCAAAATCCTCGTCATTTTTCAAAGAAGTAGTCAAGTTTTAAAAAATAATTCTCCTATTACGCTGTGAAAGATAAGGAAGATATAAAAAGAGGAAAAGGAAAGCAAAGAATGAGTAAAACTCGTTCTCTACAATGGTACATTAAAAAAACAATTAGCTCTCGAGAATTCATGAAGAAATTTACATTTTGAATAGAAAGCCCCACTGGGATTTCATAATTCAAAACTGACCCGCAGAGTAGGAAAAATTGCGTACTTTACTTTCACGTAACCGACTATCCTACTTAATTAAGGACAATCAAACCAGCCTCTATATATCAAATTAAGAATTTATGTGTCACTTCGAGCCAAAGAAATTAAAATTAAATAGGTTAAATTTACTGATTTTCACAAAAAAGACTTAATATTAATGCGTTTCGCCCCAGACAGCCGTTGGGCTCATCAATAAGATGACGAGTAGTCCTATCTTAGACGCAACATGATATACCAGAATGGGTGTTACTTATGGAAAAAAGTTGGAAATTAAGCTGATGGGACACAAAAACTGTGATCCATCTGGCGGAACAAAAAGGAACATTATGAAAAAGACTCTAAATATATTTATATCCACAAGTTTCTGTGCAGAGTAAGGAAATGGGATACCCATTCTCATACTTACTCCCGACACTAACTTGGTGGAAAAAACATTTTGTAAAAGGACTTTTAGTGTCACAAGTCCGTTTCAATTTAAAGATAATGAATTTATCGCTCGAGAATAATTCTATCAAATTAAGAATTTATGTGTCACTTCGAGCCAAAGAAATTAAAATTAAATAGGTTAAATTTACTGACTTTCACAAAAAAAATTTAATATTAGTGCGTTTCGCCCCAGAGTACCCGTTGGGCTCATCAGTAAGATGACGAGTAGTCCTATCTTAGACGCAACATGATATACCAGAATGGGTGTTACAAATTAAGCTGATGGGGCACAAAAACTGTGATCCATCTAGCGGAACAAAAAGGAACATTATGAAAAAGACTCTAAATATATATTTTTTTTAGAACGCTTTTTTTTAGAAATCGAAATATTTATAAATTATTTTTTCAAAATGTGAATCTGTACATGAAAAATTTGCTGCGTCCTTGTTTGGTAAATAAGATACTATTTTAAAAATAATTTCAGTTGGCAGCATATGTATGGGACCATAATATGTTGATGGCCTTCCACTTCGATTTTTCGGTGCGCGTTTAAAATCACATTTTTCCATAGTTTCAGCAGACGATGTTTCAGCATGTTTATTATTGACATGTCTGCGCAAGTGGACCCGTTGGTTTGCAGTGTAGTTGCACATAGCACATTTATATGGTCTTTGGTTCGTATGAATCATATGGTGTTTTTATCTGGATGCCCTATCTCTAAAACATTGCTCGCATGGTGTGTATTTACACTTATATATCTACTGGACGACCTTCATCTCTGATACTTGAGATCCCTTTATTTTTCTTTTAAATCTATTTGACTTGAAACATCTTGCAGTAACATTTTTATGAAAAAAACTTTTTTGTTTTCAGTCTCAGTGTTGATCATTCCGTGGCGGAGAAACCAATCAGAATAGAGCAGATATCTCTTACACATTACATATGCTTTAGAATAATTATTTGCTAAATAAGCCTCAGTATTTGCGCTGTAGGACAGAAGCAGGAAAATAAGTTATAAGGTTATGGGCGGCTTTCGCTGGCGAGATAGCCGCGCTCGGTCGTCGCGCTGAACATCGCGAGAATCAAGGCCGGCGCGGTCAACGCGGACTCGCTCACATCACCGGACTCTAACCTGAGCTACGGTCGCGCCCTGGGGATCTTATGCCTCTCGTTTCGTCGCGCGCGCGAGAGAGAGAGAGAGAGAGAGAGAGAGAGAGAGAGAGAGAGAGAGAGAGGCTGGCGATCGGGCTGGAGACGGTGCAGTCGGGTTGGCGATGGCAGCTGGCCCTGAATCCTCTGGGTGGATCGAGTGTGGCTTCCCTGTGAGGCAAGGCTGGCGGGGCGATGGTTGGGCCATGCAGCAGCTTGGGCCTCCCAGCCGGCGGGCTATCCACGTCGCTCGGTTAATGAGAGCGATCGATAGTGCGTGTGATTGGGTCGAAAGCCAAGATGTAATCGGCCGGTGTGGTCGCTTCGTCTCGCCTTCGGCGATCTCGGAGTCCCCACTCCTAATTGCGCGGCAGCGTCTTCTAACGCGCTGTCGCGTCTATTGTTATCTCTCTCTCTCTCTCTCTCTCTCTCTCTCTCTCTCTCTCTCGCGCTCTGGTATAGCGCGCTCTCTTTCTCTCGCGCTGTACTTGTCGCCGGCTCGCATGTTTGTCGGTCTCTCTCTTTCTCCTAATCTTTTCCCCGCCTCGATCCTCGTGTTGCCGTGCGCTTGTACGCTTGTGTGTGTGCACGGCGTTGCGCTAGGTGTGCGTACATGTTTGTGTACGGGCACCTTGTCGCAATACGAAGAAGTGTCTTAAAAAATTACGCTCTCTTTTGCTAAAATAGACTCCGCTGTTTTCCTTCCCCAAAACTCCGGATAGTCTAGCGCGCGACATCTCGTAGTCCATCCACTTGACACGATTACTCATCAAAGGTCTTTTCCGCGTCGCGGCGCTGCCGTCTAATGGATCTTAGATGCCGAGGTTCGCGATAAGCCGGGCGCGCGCGTTCTCACGGCTCGGCAAGCTCGAAAAGAGACCGCGGCGTGCTACAGCCGCACTCGGCTTTGCGGGGACTCCCCGGAGCCGCGCGGCTCATTCTCCTTTTTTCTGCTCCTTTCGACTCGCCCAGGTTTCACGCCTTTTCGCCTTTTTTCCGAGGCTTAGCACCAGATAAGCGATATTGATAGCTGCTTTATTTGCCGAGAGCGATATCGCTGATGAATAGTTTTCTAATGAAGCCGTTCTGCTCCGCTCGTAGATTTAGCTTTGCCGAAGTGTCGAGGTAACTTTTTATACATTGTGTAAATAAAAGAATGATTTATACTTTCGCACGGGTAGAAACGGAATAAATGGCTTGTCCAGTGCATAAACGTTTCGTTGACGCTTCTATGTTAGTAGATAAGATTCTTAGTAAAATCTGCTACAATACCAAAAGACGTAAATCACAGAAGACCGGGCTTGCGTAATGCTTGCGTAAAAAAGTTTTTCGAAGGCAAATTTACAGATAGATAGTAATCGAGGCATTGTCCTGTATATACAATCTGAGAATTGATCTTAATTTTATAATTCTATTGTCATTTTTGTTTACCATTTCATTAAAACGCGAATTGGGCGAGTGTAACCTGAATACCTGCCTATGCGCAATGCAAAAGCTGTTCACACAATTGAACAAAAGTACAAAACAATGAATTCAGCAGCATCAAAAGAGCTTTTGAATAATGAAAAAATTCAATGACGGAATTGCCCAGATAATTTCAGCATATTAAATTTTCAATGCTGAAAAATCGAAGCGTCAAAATGCAGAGTTAAAATGCGAGAGGGATATGGAGAGCTCAAGCCCTTTAAAAAGACGGCTGACCCATAAAAGGTCGACGGACACGAGAGCGCGTTCATTAAAAGCCTTGAAAAGATATTCGGAAGCCGAAGCGCTGGCCGGCCTGCTGGCAAGAGAGCCATTAGATTCTCTCCTGATCCACCGGCGTAAAGTGACTAAAGTGCCGCTCTCGAGGCTTTTCACCGGAGGGTGTCCCTTTCCTCCCTCGACGGCTCTTTCCACGGCGCGCAGGAGGAAACTTGAACACGCGGCGCCCCAACGATCCCCGGCAAATTAAGGGACTGCGTCTAAGCGTCGTCGTCGTCGTCGTCGTCGTCGTCGTCGTCGCCATCGCCGTCCCATTACTGGATACTTCGTGCCGTGAATGCTTCTGCGCATTTCGCAATTTCGAATGGGGATCGGGTGGGGCAGTGCTGCCGGTTTTCGGTCCATTCTCTTTTTTTTTATAATTTCGAGGAGCTGAGAATCGGGCTTTTAAAGCGTTTTGTGAGCAGTGTTGCACTGCTCGGACTCGTCACTCGAGTGCCATTAGGATTACGCATTAGGGTTTTCATTGTTTTGCAAATCGTCTTAGAACAATGGACTCATATTCTACTGTGCAGTTTGGATATTCTTTGCGCAACAGATAGTTAGTTATGTGTGGGCATTCAAAAGGACATCCTATAAAATTTTTTAATGCCGAGCAAAGCGATTTAAATGTGTCCATAGTATTAACGAACGCAAAACAATAAAAGCAATTGCAATATCATATATAAATAAACTCGGCAACTCTCTTGCTCCAGTTCGATTGTTCAAATAAATCATAGAATGCGAGATTTCGATTTATTTGCAAGGAACGCTGATTTCTCCGGGGCTTTATACAAGCCTCGTTGTAGTTAATTAATTATAATCGCATAGTCGCGATAATGCAGGGCGGAATTTATTGTGGTCGCTCGGCACTGTTGCTGTGCTCGGACGCAGACAAAGGTGACGTGCATGCACCGTCGCTGGCTTTGGCATAATGAAATTCCAGTTTGACGGAGAGAGAGCCGTGTTCAGCTCTCTCCCTCTCTCCTTCGCTGCTTCTATTTTGGCTTTGACGTCTTACAATAAACCAGGAAATCGTTTGAAATGCATTCACTGCTATGCAAAATACAACCTACTTACATTTCGACGCGGTAGAAACAATATTGGAATTCCTGTATGGTACGCGTTTCTGTACGATATACGATTTTTAAAGCAACATTGCCCCGTTGTTTGCTAATTTATGCTTCCAGTTGAAGACTTTAACGACTCTAATTTCGTTTTGACTGTTTTGAATAAACAATATATATACGCTTTGCAACATTTTATTTGATCATTGGACTACGCAAGACTAAGTTTAAATATACAAACTAATAATTTAAACTATATTAGCAATTAGCGACATAACAATATTTTGATATTATTGCACATTGTAATTTTGCTTGGATGCTCGGAAATAGGAAAGATCCAAAAACGTTCATTGCAAATGATCTTCTATTATATGACTCCTTACGAAGACGAGAATATAAAGTATAAAAACTTGGTGAATGAATTTCATTGGCCGTAGGTAAAATTCCAATTACGCTTTCAATTTTCTCCCTGTGGAACGGTGCGCAGCTATATAAAGATGATTATATATCGTTGTGAAATTGGTTATCAAAGCTTTCTGGATCCCGCGAATCTTCCTATAGCAACGAAAAATTCACGCAAACTCTTGCTCGACGAGTAAAAAAGTCTTGAGTCTATATGGGCGTAGAGCCTCACACACGGCTTTAAAGATATCGGTTGCAGCGGCAAGTTCAGTTTCTCCCGGGACTCGTTGCTCCCCGAGAGCGTTTTATCGAGAGAACAAAAGGCGCTCGCGCGACGTCGTCTTTCTCCCTCGCGAAATTCGTCGATAAGAAATTTATGTGAAACAGTTAGAAAGCCACGGTGAAAACTCCTCGCAACTTTCTTGAGCCGACGCGATAGTTCGCTTTATGTACGTATACGCAAGTTGAAGCGAGAGAACGAGAGAGAGAGAGAGAGTAGCGCGCACATATATATGCGCATATAGCGGAAGCTCCGAAAGTTGCTAGAGCGCGATAATGAACTCGATAATGAATTTTATTGGTCCGTAGGTATAGGCTGTGAAGACAGATTGGATAAGAGCTGCACGCAATAACGGACGTGCAGCTTTATCGGTTACGAGGTGCGAATTGCGCAAGAGTTGCTCCCGGCCGCTATCCACGTAAATTATTTTTGCGCCTCGAGCGCTGCCATTGAATTTTAAATTGGCTTCCGAGAGTTTTACTGGTGATTTCAGTGTAAATCAAGCGATTTGTCAATGCCAGCGGCGCTATACAAGTTATGCGGTTCCGCTGCTAAATATTACATGAATGCAGCTAATGATGTTAAACCACTCTTTTTAATGCATTTATTTTTAAAAATAAATTTTTTTTACCGAATTAATCAATCAGAAATTCGTCCTCTCCCACAAATTTTCATTACTTAATACTATTTGTGCAATTACGGTTAGACTTGTTAAAAGATTTCAGTATTAATTAGATCAAAATAAGACGCAATTGCCATACTATTTTTCCAAGTTCATACATCTCAAAAGTGTAAACTAATAAGCTTCGTTGAATTGAAGCAATTGTATTAAAAATTATGTTAAACAAAGATTGATACACACTATTAATCCATAGTGCATTGAAACGATCTTACATGCATCTGATAAAATTAGTTAAACAAATGTTAAATAAAAATTATAGTGAGTCACAATAAGTATATAGCCAAGAAGATAAGAACTTTATCGTCTAAGTAGAAAACGACTTTATAGTTACATAAAAAATGAGAATGCATGAGCAAAATGAAAGCGATATTGTTTAGCTCGATGCAATATTAACCGATGGCCGATTAAGCGTATCAGCTCGCCTTTAGCAAAGGCATGATCGATCCAAAGGAAGGGAGCGCTTATCAATATAAGCCTCGCTTCCTCGCAAGTGGCCTCTTTGTTCCGTCAACTTTGGCCAGGGATAACAAGGCTCGTAAGTGACGTAGTACTGTGCGCGCTCCCAAAACTTTGCCTGCACCAAAGTACCAACTATCGTCCTAAATCTTGGCCGGATGCGCGCACGTGGTCCAAGTTCGCGGCGGCGGCGGTAGCGACGCCGCAGGCTGCTGCACTAGCCAACCCAAAGAGTTTCATTATAAAAGCCAAGTTGTATAGCCGGTAGTGCAGCTCTCGCCTCTTACTTGGCCGTTTTATCTCTTTTCCGAGACTTCTGCTCTTTAGCACCAGCTCTCTTTCTCTCACGCACACTTGATTTATCTGTTTGGAGCACCGGTAGGGTGCTTTCAATTTTGTTTCATCGACTTTATTTATGCCGGGTATTGACGGGAATTTTGTTGCGGAAATTATATGTAGGTCGCTTATGAGTTATCAGCAAAGTCTATTGGAAAAATTATTTATTACTTTAGCTTTTAAAAACTATTTAAATAAATTTAAATATTCGAAATACATTATTATATTAACTTTGCGTTACAGTTTTCTTGAAACAGTAATTCAAGTGTCGTACGTAAACTTTTATAGACACTTTGCGCATAGATAACCGTGTGAACTTACAGACAATTGCATTGAAACAAGCTGACAAACGACATAACGAACAGTACAAAAAAAAATTTGTCAGAACAGCTACCCTTTCAATCTAGAAATCTTTGTCGCGTCGATAACAAACTTGTAATGATATAATACGAAAATCCAGGATATAGGATTTTGTTTGGAAAACGCAGATGCTGCAATGCAGAGGTCAGCAGTTCGAAGGAAGGACTTTGAACACAGTTATTGAGAACGAGTTTTTTACTCCGTACAAGTGGCTAAGAACTTACGAAAGCAATGACTCAAATATGTCGCGTTATCAAGAAAACTATAATAAATCTTAGTATTAGCAGCCAGAAAATTAAGTAATATTTTATACGTAATTATTTATTAAGTTTCTTTAATTCATATAAAGATAAAATGTTTCATTTAAAATTTTTTTATGTGAGTTCAATTGATATTTAAAAATGAAATATTTATTAATAATGAAGGTTACTTTTTAGTAAATAAATTAGATAAGATGTTAAAAAAGATTTAATGAAAAAAAAAATACTTTCTTACTTTAATCGAACGCCGTACACCAAGAAAGTGGGTTGGTTGGATCAAGTAGCTGTAAAATGCATACGTAATCAAAACATCTTTGACTCAATATCTTACGTCACACAAACCGTACGTGTCACCTTTACTTACATTCTCCTTTAATTGTGCTTCATTAATCACGTACTTGTGGTCATCATGACCGTTCCTCTTTTAGGTTTTGCGTATGTTTGGCTCTGATAAATGGTTATTTCTACGAGCTTTGCCACTCACGGATTTGTAAAAATTCATCTCAGGAGCACGAGGCGATGCCATTGTGTGCCTGGCACCGGCTATTTCACCGTCTGACAAGGATCTTCTTCGCCGAGGCCGTCTCCTTTATTCGCGACTCGTGACTAGGACAATTTTCGGACCGAAACCTGCTGTGCTTGCTCTTTTTCCTTGTGCTCCAGAAGAAGAATTTCTTTTAGAACGAACCAAGCAGAACCGAACAGTTTCGAATTCGCGTTGCAGGTGCAGAAGTGTCGTTTTACCCGAAGAGTTATTAGACAGGTTGAATGAATCGCTAGCGTTTACTTATAAATATCTTAAATAATTTAAAAATTTTTTCATGATCAGCGTACCTATAGCTAACTATATTTAAAAAGCATTAAATATAAACAGTTTCGTGATAATTAAAATATTTACATTATGTATGTATTTAATTTATGAAGTATTTTCAAGTACAATTTGTTATGTATACTTGAGACTTAATGAGCGCAATAACAAATAAAAAACAAAACGGTTCTTATGAAGTATCTCATTTCTCAATAACAGGAAATTTCACAAAAAAATAATTCATGTTTTTTTTTAGATTTAATAAAAGTATTTAAAAATTGTCATGCATTCAAGTCATAGAAGAACGAAGTAAAAAGGTTTGAGGTTCAGTAAAAAGGTTCAGGTTGGAGAAATTCCAAATAGTATGCTAGGTTTTTAAAGATTTTATTAAGACTTTCATTGAAGAGTTGCTTTTTGTTTTCTCAAAAAGAAAGCTTTGTAACGGTGCAAATTTTGAAATTGAAAATTGTATTTTATAGAAATTGAAATACGTGTTTTATAGTGAGAAAAATGTGGAACGAATCGATAGAATAAATTCAAATTTTGTGTACAGACTGACTGAGTCACAACTTAGATTCTTTTAAAATTTGGAGACAATTGGCTACTATTTACCACATTTTTTAAGAATTTATACGTAATTTTGATATTTTTTTCAGAAAACTACATTTTCCATCCATGTATGCCATAGATGTACAAAATCTAATCCCATATTCTGATAGATCATTAAATTTCCTTCAAAAATATGTCTACTTGATGCCACTTTATCATTACTGTTGGCTTTTAACGGCCACACGGGCATTTCACAACCGATTGATATTTTGAGCTGTACAAGACGCCAAATTAATTAAATATTATAAAGAGTAACATATTCTTATGTAAAAATACCTGCTCTTTACGAATCTGAGGTCAGATTAAATAATTTGGCCCAAAAATTAAATATGGTCACGTAAACATACCTAAAATTCTTGGTTTTTTAAAAAAGCTTTTAAGATATTGTTATTCATTTCAATATTTAACTGGTCCTATTAGTTTTTTGTAACTCAAAATCAATTTCATATATTTTTAATTCACAATAATTTGCAATAGTAAACAGTCAAAGGAATGCATTTTTTTTGAGAAAGTATACTGCTGCTCAGTTAGCAGCGGTTTAATCATTGCTAATAAAATATAGATTTTTCAAAAATGCATTATTAAATAAAAATGAAATTAATAACAAATACAACTTACAAATAGACTACATTGCTAACAAACTATCCATGCTAATATAATATCTAGATAATAATGATTGTGAAGTATTTATAAATTTATTTTATTTAACTAAATTAGACTAAAAAAATGAACAAAAGTTATGCAAAAAACATGAATATTTAAAAGATTATTAGTATAAAGAAGATACATTTTGTATTTGTATGTTAAGAAAATTCGTATACATCTGTAGTAGTAACGTATATAGTAATGTTTGGCTCAGCCTTGTACCGGTATATCTCAGCACAAGCATGAGTCAACGACAACACTTGAGTAAACTCAGTACGAAAAATATCGTCAATGCGTGAGGACGTGCGATATCGGTTCGCTCCGTGACTAAATCAAACTGCGGTTTATAGTGGCTAGTTTTTAACAATTGAAGCATGACAAGTGAAGTTTAATACAATTTGTGCAAATAGCAATAATGCGATTAGTTTGTGTCCACAGTGCTTCACAAAATCAATAATATATGCAAGCATTATTTTAAACCGTAGTATAATTTAGTTATAATAAAAAAGAGTTAGAAAGACCAGTATTAATAATGATAAAATAAAAAAATTAGCATATATTCATGAACATTGAGTACTCTAGAACTTTTTGCCAAATATCTAAAAAATCATGTGACATACTTTTATAACCTCAAAAGTGAAACTCGGTCACAACCAGTGTCACACAGTTTAAAAACAAATTCATCACAACTATTCCCGTCATCTTATTCTTGTGGATTTGCATATTTTATATAATCAATAAAATTTGTGTATTTAATCTACAACGCATTTATAATCTAATACAATTCACAGCAACAGTAACTGTGAGGCTTCGTAAAGGTTATCATCTTGTAGTAAGACTATTTAAAAATACTCTCATTCATCTTACGTAAGAAGTGCTGAATATTTTTCTGTACCTAACGTGTCACTTCTTGCCAAGCCGTTTATATGTTCTTGAGTAAATAAAGATTTTCACCTTCGAACAATGAGAAAGTTGATAAGCACTATATAAGTTATTGTACTTCAAGCATCTATCGCAGTATATTTTTTAAAACGATTCGACCAACATCAAAATGAAATTTAAATCATTGATTTTTCTCGTGACAATCTTATTCTTTACAAAAAATGTTCAGAGTAATCAAATATCGTGTGCAGATTTCAAGAATGTGCTCCTCGTAGGTAGGGCTTTTTTGGCCTTGAGTAATTCAGGGTCGAGTGAGGTGTCGGTTAAATACTACCTGTCGACCGCCAAGCATAGAGCGTCTGTACAGATTGCTCCGTTTGACTGGGTCGGTCTTGAGACAAGCGAATTTGATGTATCTAAGAAAACTATTATTGTTATTCATGGCTACAAGTCCGGAGGACAAAAGTCATGGGTTTTACTACTGAAGGATAAACTTATTGATGCAGTAAGTTCATAATTGTAAAACATGGGAATTTCTGAACTTTTTTTATCTTAAATTTTTGTACACAGTAAGCAAGAGAAATTTAATCTGAATTATAGTATTCAGTGACTTAGAAATACCAATTTTATTCATAATTAATTTATATCAATTTAATAAGTTTTGATTTTAAAACGATATAACATATTGTTTTCAAAATTATTTAAAGTGACCTTCGTTTATTAATAGACCTTTGTATGGGTTTTAAAGTAAACAATATAACTGTATTTATCACTTCTTTTGTTACCAGCTAAACGAATTTAGTTTTACTTTACACCTGCTCCCACACCCATTCATCCCACTCCTTTACTTCTTCTTTCTTGCGTCACCACTCGAGACCATCGTTAGCTCAGTTATCGGAAACAAGATCTTATAATATATAGCTTGAATATTTCGAATTGTACTCATAAAAATCGGGTCGGAAGTAATATAAGAATGATTTTAAAAACATTTTTAAATTTAATCATTTAAAGTATTGTTTACAGAATTCTTTTTTTCTAATTCTTAAATAAATGATTTATTTGTTTTAGACAGGAGCTAATGTTATTTTGATTGATTGGAGTCAAGGTAGTAATAAGAAGAACTATGTGAACGCTGCTAGGAATACTCAGCTAACTACCAATGGAATCTTCAAGTATAATATACAATTATGTTTAGCAATACACTAATTGTATTAGTTATTTTAAAATTTTTTAATATATATCAAAGATTGAGCATTAAATAGTTACATTCATGTTAATTATCAAAATAAAAAGCTTATTATGTTCAGTTTAATAAAAACTGAAAGAATTGCGCAATCTGAAAGCTGTTCATAACTTTTCTAAAAATGAAAAATATATTTTTTAGCTTCCTTCAACGAATGAGGATTGCAATTGAAAACTTAAATAAAACTGAAGAAATCCAATGGAATCATTTGCACTTCATAGGTCACAGTCTTGGTGCTCAAATAAGTGGACAAACCGCACATTTGCTAAAAGAAGATAATTTTTGGAAAATAGATAGGATAACTGGATTAGACCCAGCTAGACCATGTTTTACAAATGTTGATACCAGTCTCAAGCTTGATCGTGACGATGCCGATTTCGTAGACATTATACATACTCAAACAGGAACCGGTGGTAACGTTGATGGATTAGGTTTAAAAGAAAACATAGGTTAGAAGAGTTTGTATTTACATTTATTTTTTTTTACAAAATAAGTACTCAAAAGAAACTCTTAAGAATAACAATGACTTCTTTAAGGTGATATCGATTTTTATATTAATGGTGGTGTTGAACAACCAGCTTGTATGAGTAGTAGTAAGTTTTTAAAATTGTAATACTTTGATTGAATTTACTTGAAATTAACATGTGAATGTTATTATTTTGTATTAGCACTAAAATGGAACAACATGATTTGCAGTCATAAACTTGCTTACAAATATTTCATTGACGGAATCATCGATGCATTGTTGGGACATCCGTGTCCATTACAAAGTTATCCATGGGATGGATCATATGCGCAAGCTCAAAAGATTCTCTCAGAAAGATTAAATAGCTCATCTTGCTCTGAGTGTCCATACATTGGCTTAGACGCTCCTAAAAGCACTTTAAGAGGTGTTTTCTTTGTGGTTACGGGAATCAACGAACCGTACTGCGGTAAGTGCTTATTTTAGCACGTGCTTATTTTAACATTTTTGTATTGAAGTTCGTATGTTAAAGCACATATTTTACAGATGTGGGTGAAGATGATTTGAAAAACATTATAACTGTTATAAAGGTTAGTAGAATGGATGATCCATGCTATTTAGATGTGAATTTGAAAATCTAGTTTCTAATCATCTATTTCATTTTGCAGAAACTGAGAGGTCATGAACTCGTAAGTAATGATGATAGTATCGATTATACGGTCGTCGAAGACAGTGATCCACTTGCTGCATATTATAACAGTGCTTGTACACTCAAATTTGAAAATTTTACTATTGTTTATATCTTGATTTTTATTTTTATCTTTAGACATTGAGTACTTCAAATGCGCATAGATCGTATATTACTACGTATGGGAATGAACACATACTATTAATACCATAAGAATGAATGGGGTTAGTTAAATTTTTATAGTGTACCATTTTTATACTGAACAGAAAACTATCATCGATCATCTTGTTCTTTTTATTATTAAACTTTATTTAGACTGGTGGAGAGGAGAGTTTGCGGCTTTGAATCTTAGAACTTAAGGTATCAATAGATGAATTGATTGATATTCAATTCTACAGTACAAAAAGTAACTGCGTAATAATTCAATTAAAAAGAAAAATGAAAAGCATTTAATAATGTGTTGTCATCTAACCTCATAGATTATAAAAATGATTGATGCACAGGCATGTCTTTCATAGACTATATTATAAAGCAGTTTCCGCATGAGTTGCAACTGTTTGTCTTTATATTTAAAGAAAAAAACTTGTTAAAGTGTCATTAGCAAAATAAAAATCATCATAAAATTAATTATTTTTAGAATAAATTATGAAAAATTCCAAGCCGTAATATCCTCTGTGAGATTTTAATCATTTCGTAGTGATACATTTACCTAAGACATTTTAATTTTAATTTAGCCACTGCGCTATCGACAATGTATTAATTATTGAGTTCCTACGTGAATTTTAACTATACATCGTGGTGAGAATGTATATGCAAAGCGACTAGATTGTCAGGAAATCATACGAATGTAGAGCGACTTTATGAGATAAGTTAAGTCGAGATGTTAAATTTATGTAAACCAGAAAGCAAATATATATTTTCTACATGCATAGCTGTGAACGTCATTCGAACATCAAGCTCGACTTGCCAAAATGATCACGCCCTCTTGAATCCAAGAGTACATCCCGTACATCTCCCATATAGTCCTAATATTCTCTCTTAGCATAAAGTACATAAGCGATGCAGCAACGTTTGCCCGCGGAGAGAAGTGCTTAAAAGCGGCGATGCGCGCGAAGGCGCAACCTTACTACGAAACGAGTAAATATTTCATCGAGCGTAAGGGCTTTCCCGCGCACTGCGCAAAACCTCTGTACGAATGCACTTGGCAACGTTACATTAACGAATAAATTGCTGTAACTGATTTTATCGAATGATTTTCTGTTCAAAGGATTGCGGGAAGAGGAGCGAATTGGGTTAGAAAATGGTGCGAAGAAGCATATATACGTATGCAGTATGCATAGCGTAAGCAGCAATAAAACGCCACAACAATCTCGAAACTTTGCCAAGTAGACACTGAGCGATCCTGAAACACGCTCGATTGAAGAAGCCTCAGTCGCAGGCTGGCTGCGTTGGACGAGCAGTACAGGGGTTGCAGAAGGGATGGGAGATAGACGAAATTTACGGAGGAGTAATGGGATTCCTGGAAGCACGGAAGCTCGCGGACTCCACTGTGGCATAATCCTTCGGATACGTCTAAGCTCAAAATTAATTTCGAGGCGGACCGCGGTGCTACCGTTGCCGCCGCCGCCGCCGCTGCTGCTGCTGCTGCTTTTCGCTCTGGGCTATAACGCTCTGAGTTTTGAGCCTCTGAAGGCTTGGGCTAATTGGTCGATCTCGACGCGAGGGTCGACTGGCATACACAGACAGGAGGATACGGTAATTTACAGAAGGGGAGTCGGCGGCCTGCGCGAGATGTGTGTTGTAATTTCGTGCATGAGGCGCAATGCTTCGTTGGTTCGACTTGTTTCAATTTTTACGTCGCGGACAGCGCACTCGCTCGAGCCGATAATTCGATTGTCAGTCGGCAAACTATTATATCCGAGCGGAATTCGTGCTGTGCCCCAGAGTGGCTAGAAGCTCCTGCCCTGGAACTGCGGAAAATGTGAACTCACTCGAAACTGCAGGTAGCGACCTCCTTGGCAACTCCGAGCTCAACTATTTCGAAGAGAAATGTTAAACAACAAGTTGCTGGTCGCCCGTGGCAGCCAGCATCCAAGCAGCGCAAAGGCCACTTTCCATGCCGAGAGCGCGACAAAGCAATGCCATACCGACGTACAAAAGTTTTCAGTGTATTTGCCAAAGCTTCACATACATAACAGTGCTTATTACGTATTAATCAAAGATTCCACACGCTATAGAAATTCCAAAACAGAGAATGAACAGCAGCGAAAGCCATAAACGGCAGGTGAAAAATCGATAGCCACTCCCGCGCGTCATCGACACTCGATAAAACCGCCATTTTCACGAGCAAAAAAGGAAGATCGCCGCACAGCATAGCGCGCGGTTGTGCCGATGAGACTCGAGAGTGAAAAGGGCGGGGGTCCTTTAAAGTCACCGCCTACACGCGCGCACCGCTATACTCATACACATATCGAGAACCCGCGAGGACATCGCCCTTGGGAATTCTAGCTATCTCCTCGTCGTATTTTCACTTGCTTATACCCGTCCCGAGGACGCGAACAAAGTGAATTCTCGAAGAGCGACGGACATCCATCTATCTTCGGGTGTAACACCAAGAGATGCTACCGAGAGCTTTATGCTTTATACCTTTCTGTTTAGGGATATCACGATTCCACGATCACTTGTTCGCGGACCTTTATTTTCAATATTCAGCTTTACTGAATGCGAGTTTATCGACGAAAAACAGACGGAATAAAGCACTTACAAGATGTAAACCCAACCCCCATTGCAGAAAGTGGAAATTTCGGTAGACCAGAATCTCTCTCTGGGATTCCTCGCATTGTACGAGACGCGATTATTCCTTCCGGCGCAAAACGAAACGCATGTTGCCGGCGGAGCAGTGTGTAGCCTCTATTATTGTGTGTACTCTGTATACCATAGAGCAGAGGGGCAAAATTCCTTTTCCTCTTGCACCTCGAATTTATAGGCTTTCTTACTTGGTTATATTTTGTTTGCGCCTTTTTCGCTTATGCCCGCGCTCATACACACACGCATACCACGTATACGCGCGCTCACCTTAATGAAAACGCGTTGCGCACGAGATAACTCTCTAAATTTATCCGAGTGAAAACTCGCTACTCTCACTATTAGACTTTATTTTCATTCGCCACACGCAGTAGCATAATGCGAGATCCGCCGAGTCTCAGAATAGAGGCGCAAGACCAGGATGGAAAGTCATTCTGTGGGAAAGTAACGAGGTCGTATTTTTAGCTTCGATATTACGTTGGCGATGATAACTGCGGAGACGATGCGTAATTCTGTATTGCGAGTCTGAGACGCACAGAGGATAGGCTAACTACTAAGTACTGCTAAGTAGGCGCGCATATCTGGTTATGTTCAAGATTCAAGTCGATGCCGACATGCAATAAACGTTATATAATCTGTAAGCATGATTTGCATCGACGATGAGCGCGACTAATTGCCGATCCGCCGCAGCTATCAATTATAGTTAACAGGTCCAAGCTAGAACGTCAACATCGGCAAAAACAATTTTTTTCTGCTTCTGCGCGCAAAGCACTTTTCTTTGTCGTTTCTTGTGCATTGCGATTGTCCTTCGTTAGTGAAATTCGAAAATTTCAATGAGCCTCTGCCACTTGTTCATTCCTCGAAGAAAGTCCCTCTCAGGGCAAAGCATTGCAAGCCCTTGCACATTCCAAACGTGCCAGCGAACAATAGAGGTCCCAGTAGCCTAAAAAATTCAGCGAAGCAAATCGAAAGAGTAAGTAGTTCCCGGTCCTGTCAGGTGTGCTTGCGCGAATACGTGCAGCCGGGCGACGTGTGTATTAGAGACTCTCGCGAGCGCGTAACTACGCGCCATAGAGCGCGGAACGTGAGCTCGACTGGGCTTTCCATCGCAGAAGGAGAGGGAGGGAGAGAGAGAGACGAGGTCATTGTAAATCACGATGCGCTGGGACACGCGCGATGAATTACAAGCGGGTTCACCTCCACGCCCACTCTGTATACGTATATGTATAGAGACGCGAGATGTCGGAAGCCGGGCTTCACACGGGGCTCCGTCGTTTTATTGAGCCTCTGCAAATTAAGTCGACGCTGCAGCCGTTCGCTCTCTACGCTCTAATCATTCGAGAGCTTGCCCCTCCTCGCCACGGTTTCTGCCGTATTGCGTAACCCCCCCGGAAGCTTGTAATTGATTTTCGTCGCGGCTGTACCAACACGATTCCTCTTCTGTACAGCGCGCTTTTTTCAACTTGAAATTTTATAGACGTTTTCCAGCGTTTCGTAAACTCAAACAACTGCTTTCGTTTATTGCGATATACTCAACTATGAACAAGGGCAAGTCTATGCGAAAGGGTACAAGGGTAAAAAATGTTATCGTTGAAAGTCGAGGAGAGCAAGAGAGTAGAGAAGAAAATATAAAAATAACAAAACGTCCATAAATCCAAGGGGCAAAGCATGCGAGCAGTGCGATCGATCAGAGCAATCAATCACTCGGGACGAGACGTCGCGGACAAGAGAAAGCAGAACGTTAGTTAGAGCGGGAAAAAAATTGCAAAATAATGTCTATATAAATCCAAGAGCTAGGCAAATCAGAGGAGCAATGCGCGATCAATCACCGCAATCAATCACTCTCATAGCGGAGAGGCAGATATTAATTCAAGCTTGAGAATAGAAAGCCGCAAGCTCTCGACACCAGCTCACGCAGGTACACACGCAACAAGAACGGGAGCTGGCAAGATCCTTTCGTCTCCCCAAGATGTACAACTTCCCTCCAGGAACAGCGCAGAAACAGGCGTGTACACGCACACACACAGCTGACGTCACATCCTTTTTCTCCGAGAGTAACTAAGTACAGCCGGGGTCGGACACGAGGCCGGCTATTAGCCGGAGATATATATTTTCTTTAGCACTCGCGCGCGGCCGGCCGGAGCTTATCCGCGCGCGCAGAATTCAGGTGAGATTCCAGTCGAGATTCGTTGCGTTACGCCCATCTCTCCCTGAGCTTCCCACTAAACTCAAGACTATTGCTCGCGGATTTACGGCGCGGAGGGTCAACCTCGACTGTTTCTCCCCCTCGCCCCCCCCCCCCGTACGGCGACTCTCTGCTGTACACGCGCGGGCCGCGGGAGAGATGCGGAACGCGAGATAGAGCGGAATTTTTCCTCCACGATTTATGGGGGGACAAACGCGCTAGAATTTTTACCTTCATCTCGTTCCATTCAGCTTTAAGTTTATTTACAAGTTCATTATATTCCAAAGTTCCAAAAGAAAAAGGAAGAAAAAAATATCTGTCGGGGGGACGATGAAAATAAGGGCTGTAATGGAATTACATCGGATAACGAGGGGCACTTTTCCCGATTAGCCAACGTCTCACTCAGTCACTCTCGCCGCCTCTCTATGAACATGCGAGCTTATGCTAATCTGCTCCTCCACGACGTCCTTATTTCGCTGTCAGTGTTATACACCATATACTGTGCAAGCGAGGCGAAGCGCGTATTCACTGGAATTTATAGACGACTTAGCCCAACTACTGCGCGCGTGATATTCCAACCCAAGTGGTGTAAAACACTGGCTAGGCCAAGGTTTTCCTACAGTGAGTCCTGCTTTTTTTCCCCCGAGCCCACGTGAATGGGAATTCGGGATTTGAATGATAATGGAGCTGCTATTGTTGGATGAAATATGTGTCACGGTAGTGTATTCTTTTTTACGAGAACTCTGGATAAAGCTACTGTCAGTACACACGACGAGGTAATAATAAGTCATGAATATAGCGCGAGTCAAAGAGTCCAGGAGACAATTTAGTTTGAGCTATGACGTGGATTATTCTTCAAGTTTTTATCACAAAAAAATAAATAAATAAATGAAATAAAAAAAAATTTAATAACTTAAATTCGCCTGCCGTATATATACGTATGGGATTTATCATAACACGCACGAGACTAAGCTAGACAACAAAAGTAGAATAAATGGACAATAAGCTGATAAAGTACAATTATATTCCGTCACAACTGCACACAGTCAGTTATTAAACAACTATAATTTCCTGTAATTCTTATACTGATCGATATACTTTAATTAAAATCATGTGTTACGTCATGAGCATGCAATTAACGATTCGAGATTAAAGCTGTGGAGCAGAAGAACGGAGCAACAAACGAATGTGCCATTTCTCCAAAATCTTCTTTACGAGCGAATCTCGTGGCTGGCGCAGGAAAATAATACGAGTGTCTCTCTAAGCTAAGCAAGAGACAGAGAGATAGAGAATCCAATATATAGGTATAGAGAAGAGTGAATGTGTGCTCAAGAGAAGCAACTTTAATGAATTCCGATGGGATGAAGTCTCCGCTGCTCCTTTGCAGTTATATGAGAGGATCCGCGAAGTGCTCGTCGGATAAAAATGGTAATTACGATATAAAAGCGTCTCTCCCTCTACCATCCTTCCTGCCGGGCTATATATATAAGAGTGCATTGTGCATTGAGATGACGAAGAAAAAGAGGAAAAAAAAAGAAGGCACACAATAAAATGCTGAGTTGGCTTGGCTTCGGGCAACCAGCTGCACGAATCCAACATAGAGTTCGCCGAGGAAATCTGTAAACGAAATTAAGAGGGCGCCACTTTCCTTCTGCCAAACTATCGCAAGAGTTATGTTTATTTATGAGGCTATTTATAATTGTATATATAAATATCATTATCGAAGTGTGTTTGCGCCGAAGCTTTTTCAATTTTGATGTATATAAAGGACCTGCATTAATAGGGCATGATAATGGCGGTAGTTACAAAGTGATGTACGAGGCCGTTTGAGAGTATACTTCAAACGCTAAAAGTGCTCTTGATAAGGATCATAAATCTTCAAAGAAGTTTAGTATTCAGTTAGTCACATTAGATGAGAAGAATTTTAATTGTTCACTTCTAATTACATTTGCCCTGTCGTAATTTATTCTCATTAATTTAAATAAGAATCTCTATGGCTACAATTGGTATACTGCAAAATTATTGCACTTTTTGAGTATAATACATGAGGCTAACCGCAGAAACCAGAATTTTGCTTTGAAACGCGAAGCATTTAAAAAACAAATAACAGAGTCTGAAAAATTTAATGATAAATCATTCTCATTACGAAATTGTTACAAAATTAATTTTCCGCACGCGCGCGAGAGAGAGAGAGAGAGAAGAGTCTACGCTGTCCTGTGAAATGTATCACCCATAATTAAGGAGACAACGGCGCGACAAGTAGCGTATCGCTCTACATAAATTAGCGCAGTGGGAAGCGATTTATACGGAGGCAGAACGTCGAGCTCGCGCTACTCGTCTTCGATAATGAAAAGGTTAATCAAGCTCGACGCAAGGCGGGCTGGGGGTATCGGGACATAAGACGCGCGCAAGACCTCGAGATCCGTCGAGTCCATTAACGTCGACGCTTCGTTCTCGAGGATTAGAAGGAAGACGCGCGATGAAGCCTTTTCTCTGTCGGATCATTTTCCAGTAGTGCCTTTAACTGAGAAGCATAGCTCTTATAAATATTAGCGCAAGCTTGCATATTGATAGAGAACCGTTGCAATAGCGGGATACTGAAATATTTATCGATTCGGTATAATATAATATAAATAAATATAATCCTGTATATGTGATATAATCCTTGCTCCTTCGTTCGAATCTGCTAAGAAAAAAGAAATTGTATAAAGGAATAAAAACCTTTTTGATTTACTTTTACCAATTATATACTCTGCATTGATTTATAGGGTCGGTATCTCTTGTGGTTTTTAGGCTTCCGGACAGTTATTAACGTCTCGGAGTGACGATAATAACTGTCTCGCAACTCGAGAATAAGATCAAATTTACGAGTTGCTAAAGCAGCGTAGCGTTATTCACAAGTAAGTAGCAGCCTAGAACGTTGCTACTATACTTCCCAGAGTGAAAGTTAACCCAATAGTAGCCCTCTCGTAATAAGTTGGCAAACGAAGCTACAAAGGAGGAAAAGACGCTTTCAGCCCCGAGGCTCGAGCTCGAAATAAGAGCAGCTCTAGCATGCAGAAGGGCGAAAATCGCTTCGAACCCAGCGAGCCTTAGATGACTGTATATAGATATATGTATAAATATATATATATCCAAGGGTCTTGCCAGGAGATGAGTGCAGGAGCTACAGCTCCTGCGAGTAAGAGTGAGAGCTAGAAAATGGTAATAGTGAAGAACGATTAAGATGCATCGGTTTATAATGATAGCCCGCCGGTGAGCAAGAGGAACCAGGCCATGTTCTCTCCGGCTCTTCCATTTCTATTTCGTAGCGCAGCTCGCCTACAAACTTAATTACCGTTTAATGAAACTCTCTCTTTTCCTCTAGCTGGCTCCTCGCCGAAATGAAATCCTTATCTGCCCGAGGATATGCTCTCTCCCCCCCCCCCGCTACCCCCTCGTTCGTTCCGTCTTGTTTCTCAGCTTCTTCTTATTCTTCTCTCGAGCTTTTGATATCCGTCCGGACGCAAGTAAGCACGCTTTCTCTTATCGCTTATCGCTCCCGACTTACCCACGCTAATCGAGCATTTTCTTCAAATTCCCCCTTAACACTCTCTGTACATGGACATTAAAGTTTGGATTTTCCTCGCATTGCAAACCAAACTTTAATGAAATGATTTTGTACTTCGTCTCTCAGAAATGTTTTCAATGATATAAACCTGAAATATTAGCTGGAGCTTAATTGAGCAGATTTGGTATTCACTCGAGCAGGCAATAAATTACGTGACCCAGATTCCGCAAAGCTGCGCTGATCAATTCACTTCCATATATAAATCCTTGAAAAGTACAATAAAGCCATCCCATTTAGCAGACAGCGTTTTTCTCTCCCGAGTTTCCACTTCCAATAAGCATTTCTAACCGAGCTTATCCCGAGAATTTGCTGTCCCACGCGAGCGCGCGAGTGCCACCCGAATTCGGCTTCAATTTTCTACAGCCGGATCCGCGTATACGTGTATATATATATGGTGGAGCGCGGACTGCGCGGGAGAGAAGCGGGCCATTAAGCCGCGTTCAATTCCAACTCTAATCTCGAGATGACGCGGCTTGCAGCGTAAAAAAAGTCACGTGCCCCACCCCCTTCGCTCTTTCCAGAGCCAGGAGCTGGTTTCATGCATTTTTCTCGTATCGCCCGGTGGAGCTAGGAGAGGAAACGTCGCTGGCAGTCGAAAAATATATGCGCCTTTCTCCCCAAGTGAATAAAATATGGAAGTTTCAGAAGCAGCAGCAGCAGCCGCCAGCCGGGTAAGTGGCTCGTCGTACGCTGACTCGTACCACTATACCACTATATAGACTCGGCTGGCGCGGCGATGCCAGCGCCCGAGAACAGATAATGCAATTCGCTGCAAAGAATGGACGTGAGCTTTCTCTTTTCAACTTTTTCAGCTCGCGCAGTGGGTTAGCTGCTTCCCGGGCGGAAACAAACGGAGGCTTCGCCTAGCTCGCCATCTTTTGTCCTATGCGCGCCCGGAGTCGCGAGCCAAAGCCGCAGACACAGCTGTCGACTGACCTGGTCAACGACGCACTGCTCTTTATATATAAATATAATGTGATTAGCTGTTACGCGCGGCCTCGCCGGCTATATATTCGTTTGTCGCCTTCTTTTGCTGAATTACGCTGATGAAGCTTTCCGTAAATTAGTTTGCCCCCCGAATTTCAGCAGCAGCGCGACAAAAGCCATTTCTCCAGCAGTAGACTCGGCAAATAGAGTGACACCAAAACTCTATATATAATACGTGTACACTGTGCAGTGCACTAATATACATGTATAGCGCGTCTCTAGATCCCGTGAGCGCGCGCAGCTCGACAGAAGGCAAACACAGAGTCAACTCGATTTGGAGAAAGCTCGCAATATGAATGCAGCCTGCCTCGATCCGTCCCGAGACTCGTATTAACTTATATTCCTACAGGCAAGAGAGGAAGTGAGACTGGGAGAGCGCAGAGCGGAGCAGCGCCAATCTCGCAAAGAAGCCGCCGCCGCCGCCGAAAATTCGATATAACCTCGGGAGGCACCAGTGCCCCAGATGCTCTCACCCTGCGCTATACAGCTCTCTGACTTATATATACATGTACAATACAGACGCGACGTCGACGTTTCCACCATTGCTCTCTTGCGCGAGAGCCTCTTTCTTCATGTACTGCGTGCAGTCTTTTATGCGGTCTCGAGGAAGAAAGGGGAATCGTTATTGGCAGTTCGGAGAATAGCTCGCCAACTTCGACATCTAATTTTCGCAAATCCAAAAGAATAACGCAACCTCTTCCCTCTCTCTCTCTCTCTCTCCCACTGTACGCTGCGGAATCGAAAACGTACTAGCTCCCGAGCGTATCGTCGAGTTTTATTGGTCCTGCGTGCTGTCGCTACTGCGCCGCCTTTGTTCTCCCAGCTTCCTTTTTCTATGGGTTTTAATGTTCCTTTTCGCCTGGGCTTATGTGCTTCACTTTTTGTGCGCTAAGCTCAGAGTCCTCGAATAGCGAGGCTTGCGTTCTTTATGCAAACGAGAGTGTAGATTATTCAACGCTGCAATATATTTATCTTATTTTTTGCATCAGCTCAATAATAGCAATAACAACAACAATCAGTAACTATTTCTCGATCAACATAATATCGGTATCTTGATCATCCAGATACCAACACCTTATCTCGCAATTCCTCCATACCACGATTCAGAATGCACAATCTGCGGTAATTACATGGACGAGGACACTTGTTGATCTCGCCGAGTCTCCATTGCGAATATGGAGAGAAGCGCGACGAATCCCGTCTTTGCCCCTGCGAGTATGCTACACTGCGTGCAACGATCATTCACTGCTCGGATCGATGGTAATAAGAGTAAGGAATTAATTTTATTTTTAGATCTGCCAACTGTTTGTTGCTATTTGCTTTAGTTTTCATTGGTAATTGTATAAAACTAAAACAAACCATTTACTCAATTGCATTTTAATTATTCCACCATTAACGGCGAAGCATTATTTCAACGCATGACAAGAAAAAGAAGAAGGACATACCACAGAAATTGCTTCGAAAATTTGCTCGAATTGCTATTTCAAAATTTGTTCATTCTAAAAATTTGTGTGTTATCATGTTCTTTTTAGTAACTTAACTCGACTTGATTATTTGTTTAAAATATTTTTTTCTAGACAATTAAAAGCTAAAAACACATTGTATGATTAAAACTGAGTTTTTGGTTATTTTTACAACAGTTTAAAAAATGTTTTTTATATTGGTAAAAATCTTTCTGTTCAGAAAACAAGCAATGTATTTCAGGAGTTACAATTGCAAAACCCATTCGATCAACTAATTTTCACTGAAAAAAATTTTTTTATGCTCAATTTGGAATTTTATGAACGAATGAATACATAACGGAAGTCGGTATAATCCTCTTATTAAATTAATATTAACTTTTAATTGTTTCATGGCATAAGATAAGAAGTTGTACATAATGATAAATGTTAAACTAAATTTGAAAATAGAACATTCTTATAAGCACCGTAGATAATTCAAAATAGTCATGATAGTTATGCATTTTTAAAATTTTCATTTGAATCCAAATTTAGTAAATATTATTTCTTCTATTATATTTTCATAGTAAGTTGACATTTATGACGAATCTGTGATGCTATCTATAACACGTGCGGATAAAAAGTTAGTGAATGTCACTTATTGCGTATGTGGAAAAACCAGCTTGTGATAACGCACACATAAAGGCACATAATAAAATAGAGGCTGAATAAACAAAAGTTTGAAAAGTTTCTACGGAAGTTTGCAATGAAAAAAAGTTTAAATGTATACAATGTATGCATACATACATTAGATACATAATTTGTATTTATACAGTTATGAAAACATCCTAATGTTGTCTTAGCATTGATCTTCAGCGCTTGATAAGCGAGAATGAAAAAAATGTGCATTACAAGTCTGTCGAGAAGGAAATATGAAAAGTAAGAGAAATGATGTCGGCCAGAACTTTTCGATCGTCGTCTCGCCCGTTGTTCGGTATACATCTATACCAAGCAGCAATAGCCCGGGCGTCGGTGGTCGGCCGCCGGAATCCCTAATATTCCAATCGGGAAATTCCGCACGCACGTCGCAGCACAACGTGGAATGCGCGATCGATCCGCGTCTGATCGGCCTTAACTTCCCGAATATATAAGCGCGCGAATCTCGGCTTTCTCTCCCTCACTCTCGCCATCCCTTTGTTATAGTTCCTGGCGCTGCATATATACCAGGACCGCGTCTTGCGGAAATGAAGGACGTAAACGGAATTTCCCTGTATGCAACGCTGAGTCGAGGATTAAGGTTCGAGAGGTTATGGGGAGAGCTGCTCGGCTATTTTCATTCGATTGGGAAGCGTGCTGTGAGTTTGATTGGAATGGGCAGGATTTGTCGCACGGTTCGGAGTAGGCTGTGTATTGCGAGTCGATGCGTTCCAAGGGACTTTCCGCGTTATTTTAGTCGCTTGATTGGATTTTATTCTGCACTCGATATATACTTTTTATCCGAATATCGCGGGATTAGAATCCATAGGATAAAATGCCTCATTCCATTCCACGTATTATTCAAACCCTTCAAAATTAAGGAGACGTTGCAGTGGACATTCTTACTTTTTAAAGTATCATTGAAAACTACATTTGTCTGCTGCACTATGAATCTGATGTTCTGAAAATTTATTTCTTTA
Source organism: Philotrypesis tridentata (assembly GCA_018906965.1). Classification (NCBI taxonomy): domain Eukaryota; kingdom Metazoa; phylum Arthropoda; class Insecta; order Hymenoptera; family Pteromalidae; genus Philotrypesis; species Philotrypesis tridentata. Next base: position 5,771,823 of record JACCIB010000011.1, on the reverse strand, counting down.
ACAAATTCACAAGAGAATCCAGGCGCTCAGCGAGCAAATTCAGGAATAATAACCTGCAGAAACCTACTGACCAAAATGAACCGCGTCATAACCAGACTTTATTCATTGCTTCTTCTGGCATTAATTCAGCTTGTCATCAAGCTGAATTCCCGTGGAGGTAGCAAATTTTTACGAATTCACCCCGTCATAGTTCGCACCATTACACGAGCGCGAAAGCTACGACATTCTTTTCCATTCCCAACTTCGCTTTTTCTCCATCTCGCTTCAACCGCGAAAATCACCCTACTCATTGTTTATCGCCGAGCTCGCATAATGCATTGCTCTCACTACCAGCACCCACAAGCGCACAATATTAATCAGTGCTCCTCATTAGATCTTATTACGAGTGACAAAAATTAAGACTCGCACCAAGGCTTCGGTGTTATATATTTTTGTCAGATTCCACAACTACGTGTGGAATCGCATTCAAACACACGTACTGTTTATGATAATTTAATAATAATTTGTCGTTTCCATTTTATTCTTAAGTAATTATAATTTAGGATAAAGCTGGTATTTAAGGATTATGACTGAAGTGCAGAATATATACATTTTTAGTCTTTAATTGATATAATCAGAATTTATATGCAAATTTGTAAAAAAGGTCTGAGCATACGTGGTAAGAGCTTTTTCAGCTGAAAATAATAAAAATATATGAATGATTTGAGGCAAACGTAGATTACTTTTAATTCATTAAAAGAAGAAGAACGTTATCCCATTGATTATCGATGCGACGATGAAAGGGAATTAAAAATACCTCCATTAGTCAAGGCCAAGATTAGTCGTGGGATGCAAACTGAAAAGGTATGAAAAACTGACCAGTAGCATCGCAGTATTATCAGAGAATGGATCAGAAACCAATTCCTCAGACGGACAATGTCAAGTATCTTATTTACTTAGAAAGCTATTATTGTATTTTGTAGGTGCTATAGAGCTAGAAAGACCCAAAAATTTGAATAAATTTAATAGATTTTGCACGTGAACGACGCGAGCAGCGGGTTTTACGGAAAAGAAAGTACGAGACAGATAAAAAAGGTAGGGTGTCAGTCTGTTATTATTATATCGTTATATATGGCCGTTAATCATCTCAAGTCTCACCGCAAACTCCACCCTTTTCCTGAGTATGCGATATCCTGTAACTTTACAAGCTGCGTCGGTTGTATACATAAACTCGCTCTAATTGTTCTTCAGTGCCGTGAAATTTTATTGCTCTAATCCGCGCAATCTGCTATTGCTTCTCTGACGCGGTACGCCGTGCGGCGCGGCGTGTACCGTTGGCGTTCGGCCCCGAGAAAAGGAAAGAGCTTAATTTATTCTGCGAGAGGGAAAAACGAAAGCGGAGGGGTTACGAAGATTTAGGACTGTCAAGGCCAGCGTCTTAGAAACGTCTATATAAATTAGATATTTATGCGTCTGCGAGCCGTTTTTTAAGGGTGAAATTAGAATTCCAGAGCTCTAGGGGTTTCCTATTTATTGCTTAATCAACGAAAGTGAAATAGCTGCACTGCAGCTGCGTAATATATACAATGAACTCTTTTTCCTCCAAGATGTATACTGTAAAGCGCGAGTAAGAGAGGTATAAAAAAAAACTATTTTCCAGACCAGAAAAAACGGGCGCGATAAATTCTTATTGAATATATTATAAATTTCCCATCTTCCTGCTGCCACTTAAGCCAATACCCCTGACGCTTCATCTTCTCCTTTGTTTTTGAAGTCTGGTTCAGCTCGGCGTCGGTGAAAAGCACGAGATAAAGAGCAGCTCTCACCGACGCGCTCCTTCGAAGCATTTAATTTTTGATCCAATTACCTCCCGCATAGCCCAAGCCGGGACGATGACGACGTAATTTACTCCGTCGACGAACCTTTGTCGCAAGCGAAGCACGTTACCTCCCACGAGGCTCGCCAAATTTATCGAAAATTTCATTCTGAAAGGACGGGGCAACGCCATTATAGACCGTTGTCGACGAAACGCCGTGATTTATAAGGCTACCTGAGATTTATCTCAATCTCTTTTTCGCGTGTCCTCATAGCTTGTCTTGTTATACGACTCGCGCTGAGAAACAAAGCTGCCCCTGCTCGCTAGAGATTTATTTGCCATTCGAATAAGTTGATTAAAATGAGGAGTAACGCATGCGATTAAAATGAGTTGACAACTCAACCGAAAGTTTGATTGAACTATTTCATTTTGTAATTGAATTTCAAATTTTACTGCAGCTTGTTCAATATTTAACAAACAGCGAGTTCATTAATGAGTATCGCTTCTTTAGCGGCTTATCCCTAAGGGCTTATTGTGTAGCTAGGATTTATTATAGATCAGATACTCCATAATAACTGGGCAGTAGATCCAGGCATAAATTCGGCCCATTAAAAGTATCGCATGTATTATATCCTAGCAAACTTTCGAACGATCCCATAAAGAGTGTTGAATGTTGAATGTTGAACGTTGAATGCTGAATGCTGAATGCTGAATGCGAATTAGAGGAGGAATTAGAGCTATAATGAAATCCTGTAATCGGCTAAATAATCAATCGGTGCGAGCGTTAACGCACAGTGTGATCGTCATTAAATTAAGCTTTCGAAAACAATTAGACAATCCTCCAAGGCCATCAAAAAGCTAAGCTGCTTGGCCAACTTGGAACATCCCGGACCAATCGAGCGTAATAACTCGAAAGCCATTGGTACAGCTTGGCACACTCGGCGAGGAGCAGCAGGAGCAGCAGAAGTAGCAGCAGCAGCAGCAGCAGCAGCAGGGGCAGAGTCAACGGAACACGTTGCTCGTTAAACTCCGACAATCGTCAAAGGCGCCCACCAGCAACTTGGACGTCCAGCTCTGCTCCTCTCTTCCTTTCACGAGTTGCTACTCTCGCTCCTTGCTTCCCGACCTACGGACCCAGCTTCTTCAAGAGGACATGTCCACGAACGTGCGACGAAACTCCCCCGAGTGAGAGCAAATCACCCTCCCTTCCCCTGTCCTCCCATCATTTCCGCAGAGTTAACCGGGATAACGATGTGTAATCACGAGTCTCGCGATTATAACCCTTCCACGTGCGCCGCGGCCTCGCGGGACCGATAAATAACGCAAACAACGGCGTAGATACGAGCCGCCGATAATTTCACCTGAACCCCACACTTTAGCTCTCTATACTATATTTCCGCGAAGCTGGCTGCTAACGCTCCTCTCGGGCCAAGGGGAGGCGGGTGATATCGCACTAGATTATCGGCTGTTGACAATTTTTGGTGGCAGGCCTCTTTTCCGGGACTACCGTAAGGAGTAGATTTTTCGATACAAATTGGAAAACATCATTAAGATAAAGATTCGATAAGGATGGAAAATACGATTACAAGTGTCATACATTGAAACATAAGTATAAAAGCCATGGTCAAGATACTACACTGACTTAATCAGATACATACTTTAGCATGTTCTTAAACATTATTTTATGGGTATTAGAACAGTACATGATTCTATTAAGTTATTCACCACTTGATTTATCACAAATTTAATAATGCAAATTTATAATTTATTGAAAGCTCGAATAAAAGTATTCGTACGAAAAAATAATATAAAGGAATTTGGTACAATAATAGTAAAACTCGACAATTATAAATTCTTATTTCATCAAGTTAAATTTCCAAAAAGAATTTCATTTGATGATGGATCTACTGATAAAAAAAGATCCCATGGATAAATTTTATCCTCAAAATGGCAAGTCTCATGAAAAAGAGATTTATTTTAAAGGCTCAGCTCTTTATACCAGCATACAAATACGCCTTACGAAATCTCGATCACATCTAGTTTGCGCATCGTGCGAGAAAATAAGCTTGTCCTCTCTCGTACGTAAGAGGGGCTCCGTCAAATTCACACGTCTCTCCCGAGTCACAGAACATTTATCAGGGCTGAACTTCTTTGCCTCCGCCCAGCGCGTACCTCGTGCATCTAAGCAATGATTAAAGTTTGTAAAAAATGATGCTTTTATCTTTGCTGCGTTTCCTGGAGTTCGCGCGTGCTCTAACTCTGCGCGTCCTACTTTCGAAATTGCTCTTTTACTACCTGCATCGTTAAAAGCGTATTATGGTACGGATTTTGAAATAAAAAAAATATTATTTCTCAAAAGGTTTAGTTTTGATAGTTACTGATAGCTCAAGCCATAACACAGACGCTATTTGTATAGTATTGACTTTAACTATTAGCAAGCGCTTTTTATTGTTTCATATTCAAAGGAGCAACAAATGTGTGTGCGTGCGTGTGTGTGTGTGTGTGTGTGTGTTTTGCTTATGCATGTGTTAGAAAATGTCAAAATCATAGCACAAATAAGTATGAAATTTTTCAAAAAACCGAATTTCGTTTTCGATGTAGTGTACATAAAATGTAATTTTACGACTTTTGCATGTTTTGAAAGTTGGAGATTTACGTTTTCTGAAAATAAAATTTAAGATTTTTTCCTGTCAGTAAAGCCTATCGCACATCGGTGAACGTGGAATTATCCATTTTACTTCTATGCTACATAAGGTTATTGATTATGCATGTACCTTAAAACATTGAAATGATTATCTAATTATTATTTTTGAAAATAAAAAAATACATTTTTTTGAGCAGATGTCTTGACAAAATAGGCTTAACAAGGCTTCAAACACGACTCTATTTAGAAATACAAATGAAAGCAATGATAGCATATTAACTTAAGCAAATGTGAAACAAAATACGAATTTGAATGCCTTGGCATTTTACGTTGAGCCGTTGACCTAACGAAAAAAAAAAACCTTTCTGCTGAATTTACGAGGTACTGTAAGAGAGACTCTACCTTCATTTCCGCGCGGTTTGGTCACCCTTTATATCCTCGCATGGGAAAAACGGGGAAGAAAGGAAAGTCGAAAGGGGTATGGGCAAAATAAAAGCGAATAGGTACCTACGCACTGAAGTGAAATGTCGCGCTCTCGAGGCTCATCCGCGACTAGGGCCGACCACCGTTGAGTCGTCAAGACGGCAGCAAGTTTTACGATTAAGCGTCCGGTCGGATCACGTCTTCGTCTCTATCAGGGCGGGGATTTCTTTCGAGAGTATAGGAGTGACGAGGAGTACTTTCAAGGGCTGAAACACGCAGATTTTCTGTTGCGCTTCTAGTTTTTCGGAAAATGTTTTGAGTTTTACGAAGTAAAATTTACATTTTACAGTTGCACGAGATGGTTTCGTTTTATTCACCAAAATTTTATGGGATGAAGTGTAATGCTCTTGGTTTCTTTTAGAGACTACATTCTATTTTAACGGAAAAGTACTAATCCGCAAAATCTATAATTCCAAATACACAATCCTTGTAATTTTGAATATTTTAGATCATGTGTGTATATTAATATTATTAAATATGGTGCGCTATATAAATAAACGTTTCTTATAAAGTCAAACTTTTCAAAACTTTTCTACCCAGTATTATAAAGACTGCCAATTGAGCGTTGACAGCTTCCAAAAACAATGTAAAGGTAATTTCTTACATTAATGAAGACTTTACAGTTGCAAAGGTACGTAGGAACATAGTTTTATAATTTTCAGCATTACTTGAGAAATTTTCGAACATTGGTAAAAACTGAAGGATGCAACAGCACAGAATTATAATAACTATTGCAATAAAAAGTATTTTATTTAAATAAAACATGAAATTTAGCATGCAAAAGTAATAACAGCAACCTATCGACATCCTTCTTTTTTATGAGACTTAAATTTCATATTTTTCTTCGCTACTTTATTTTGAATATGCGAAGAAGACGACGCAGAGTTTTATTACGGTCTCCGTACGCACAAAACGCGAAAGAAAATGATTTACAGGAAGGAAACGGAACTGAAATTCGTACGCAAAGTGTATAGCAAGGACACCATCTATGAATAATAAAATAAGGGCTTACACCAAAAAATTAGTTACCATTACTGACAACTGTGAGGGGAATTTTTTGACAAGTTGTGATTAAATAATAAATTTTATAACGGGGAATGTTATATGTGAGAACTCGTCTCACTAAAATAAGGGATTCTCAATTTTAGGGGTTATAGGGAAACTATTTGCAATAAATAAAAGCCAAATTTAGAGGTAAAAGGCTTTGGTGTATATTATTCTCAACTCTAAGTTTAACAATAAAATCAATACAAAATGTGCATAACCAGGACAATAGCAGCAATGCGAAAACGCGACTTGAGAGCCTTGGCGACTGGTGAGAGTAAAACTTGAGAACGAAGCTGGTACTTACAGATTCTATGCTAAATCTCACAAAACAACCTTTTCGAAATAAAGCGGGCCCACGTTGCCGGTGCTATCCCCCACGCTCGTACACCGTTGACACTAAATTCTCCCGATCTGGACTGTGCTCGACGAAATTTCAATGAAGAGAGGAATAGCGAATCCGCAGTAATAGTTCTCGCCTCGCAACAAATCACTTTACAACAATTACCAGTTTTTTACAGAAAGTAGTCGCTCGCGATCTACAGAGAAGACATCTATGGCGCTCGATAACGGAATCGAATCTACCCTAACCTTCCACGACCAGCTTCGCTCTCTCGAACTCACTCTCTCACCTTTCGACTAAGATCTTTTTTATTTTATCTACAATAAAATACATTTTTATTGTATAATAATTGGGAGTATCTTCATCCTATAAATCGTACAACTACTGAAGCTGTAAAAATTTATTCCCCAGACTGAAAATTTAATAGTTGTATTATGTTTTCATTACTTGGGATTTTGTTCCTTAAGCTCAATGATAAATAGCAATTCATAACCATTTTATGAATATTTGATTCCAGTAAGCTTTTTAGTGTATAGTGTCGATATACTGTGTTGGAACATAGACAGTTCTAATGAGTTGATAAACTGAAATTATTCTTCTTATTAGTACTTGACTAATAAGAATAAATGTAGTTTTCGGCATTCTGCTCGTATTTTCCAGCTCTCAGTCTTAAACAACGGCTATTGCTTTATTGACTATTCGACGATAGCTCGGTGATTCATCGTGTGACTTATGAAGTGTCAACGTTTAACGATGTTAATAATGCACTCACCTACACAGCTACGAATTGCACCACTATTAGCTATGACCTAGCACCACGTATTGGTGGGCCCAGGCTCTGCATCCAACGCTTGATTGATAGCGCGACAATAACGTGACTCCAGCTTTCAGTGAATACAGGCCTCGACACTGGCAGAGCTGTAACGGAGCTTCATTGTTCCAGAATTTAAACGAACAACAGTCGATATTAAGATATTAAGTTTAATCAATAGAAAACCGCTAGTATAACTCTTCCCAAAATTACAAATATGAAAGGTGTGTTAAAAAGTTTTAGTAATTTAGGTTAACCTTTTTGGCAGTATTGAATATCCTATACAAAAATATTTTTCCTGTATAATTCAATAAATTTACAGTTTTGTACCATGGTGTATTAAGTGTAATAGTAAAAATTTTAAAAATGAATCTGAATTAAAGGTTGAACGTATCAGAAAGCATTTTGTTTGATTTAATAGCTGAGAATGGCAAGACGTTGATACTTTACAGTGCAGCGCAGGATATGAAAACATAAGTAAAAGTGTCGCAACAGCTTTGCAACCGGAAAAACTCAACAGATCGTTTATTCTCAAGTTGCTTCCGGCTATGCAACGAGCTGGAGATCGCGCGTAAAAATAGCAGATGCCTTTCGCGCAAAAACAAGAGTAAGGGATGTATACTCTAGTTGCTTCCGCGCACATTTATACATAAATACTCGTTATACTTTTGCGTGGCTGGCGCTGTTCGGTTGCTGCTTTGAAAGTGTGCAGCTGCTACAGTCGCAGCTCGAGCTTATTCCATCCCCTGAGTTTACGATAAAAGCGGCCAAGAACTCGCTGATGCAATTTAAACTTTTGCAAGCTTAACGCACTGTGGAGAGGAGAGAAGGGATGTTATATTGAATCGCTGGACTTTTTTAATAAGTCGTTGTGCGGTCATAAAAGGCTTTTTTCGAAAACGAGAAAAGTTTGAAGGTAATTATTACATGTGGCTTAGCTTTATGCGATTGTGAAGTTCCTTTCGGCGGCTACCTCTTGTGCAAGCTCATTTTCAAGCTCTCTTATGGGGCTCGACGGTTCAATAGCGCAAATAACATACTTAACAATGCGGGAAATCCAGGCGAAGCAGCAAAAGTCTACGATTAGTCCGAAACTAGTGGTGTCTGGGGTAGCCTCACGTTCACGTTTCCGATTGAGCAAACTCACGTCGCTTCTTCAACTGAATGAGCAAGCCTGCAGCACGATAGAGACAAAAGCCGCGGAAATGCCGAGAGCAGCTCTTCCATACATAGGATATACGCAAACGGACATAACTCGATGCGAAAGCGACATTACCCATGAGGATCACGTATGCTTCCGCAAGGACGTTACGGAGCATTACGGTCTACTCTCCTGCTCTTTATACTATCACCGGTTCCATCATAACGTATACGTGATATGTGGCTTTTATAGATGGGCTAGCCTTGTTTTCGTGTCATAATTTTCCTAATATCTATTGCTCAAACACTATACTATTTTGCATGGTTAGCTGCAAGTGTCGATTTTCCAGTCTTTCCGGATAATTAAGTACGCTCGAATCAATCTTCTGGCGTAAAGAGAGCTGCTCTGCGGGTGCATTTTAAATTGCGAGATTAATTATCGAGTGACTTGCTATAATTGAAAACATGATGCAGCGCGTTTATAAACGTATGAAAATGAAATCAGTCATGTAGTTCTACTAGCTGCGAAGAAATAGTCGTCATCGAAGATGATCATTTTAAATTTTAAAACCAGAGTTCTTATAAACATTTGAAATTATTCGATTGAATAGAATCGTTCAAATGCTTATTGACGGGCGAGTATTGCAAAAAGAAGAGGCGAAAATCGCAAGTTTCACAATAGCGGTAAATGCTGTTACCGCCGCCTTTCATTCCCGTCCCCGAGAAACAGACAGAAAGGAAATTCCACCGCAAAGTCGCTTTAACGGCAAATAGAAAAAAGTGGTCATTGATCGAACGACCAAATGAAATCCAGGGTAAGACAACTAAACGCGAAAAGCGTCGAGACGCGATAGAAAGGGAACTAAACGGATTCGATTACCGTGGCAATTGTCTGCGCCGGGGCGACGCCTCTAACCGAATTAACCGTGTAAATAGGGATTATCGGGAAAGACCAGCAGACTTGAGATAAATCGAGAGACGACCTTTCGACAACGAGCCATAAGCCGATATATTCGTTAGATTAGGACGAGTGCCGAGACTGCCGAGAGTCTCGGAAAGTCTTTGCCCGTTCCTGCGACTATACAGATATAGTCGCACTGAGAGAGCGCGAGCCGCCGAGATAAGCCAACGGGCAGTTATGTCGTGAAGGGCTCGAATTTCGCGGAGCCGTTATCTCAAGGGTTTAATTGCAGGGTCGCGGCAGTTTAGATTCGCTGGATTTTTGGAAATCCGCCGCCGGACAGTCGCTCGCTCCAACTGCGGACTCTCCGAGGAGAGTTAATTGCTATTGCCCGCGCTTGCGTCTTCTAAGAATGCGCTTCCACAAATTCAAATGGAAGCCGTCCCCAGCTGTCATTCGAATTTCAAGCTTTCTTGCGCGCAACAAATATTGAAGATAAGAAAGAGTCCTCCTGCTCCGCTATGGAGAAATTTTTCTTTTCCCATCGCATATCTTAGCGACGAATCGACCGTGCGTGAGTGCATCTGCATTTTCATTTTTCTTGCATCGCGCGCGCCTTCTTCACCTCCTTCTAGCCGTATGATATTTCCGGCAGCATCGGACAAGTCTTTCTCCGCTCATCCTTTTTTCCTATCTTCGCTCCGGCAGAGCTTTTCACTACTGCGCTCGGAAGACGGAAAAGGAGCAAGCGATATGTTTTTCAAGGAAGATGGAACGGTGTATTCGAACAAACGTGTATATATATGTATGTATGAAAATTCTTGTAGAGTGACGCGCGAGAGTTTACGTTGGCCATGGCATCGGCGACGTCGAGAGCAAGAGAAGCGTTGGCATTCCAAATGCATTGACCTACTGTGAGGTACAAGGAGTAAGGACCGACCGGGACAGCAGTCTCTCTGAATTTTTTAGAGCTGCACTTGGAATTCGCTTGCCGTCTTAATAAAGAGGTTTTGCAAAAATTCTTAAAAGAAAAGTTCTTCTGTGGGACCGCCGCAAGTGTTTCATTATTTCAATTTGGTCGACTGAAGAGAGAAGGACGAAATGTCGAAGTAGCATACGTAATACCCGCCTCCTCTCCCCCTCAAGAATTGAAACTTCTCAAGCAGCTTGAGAATAAATTTCCTGCTACTTGCGCAGCAGGCGAAGAAATAAAGGTCAGTCAAAGATAGCCGAAAGCAAGCATTATTCCTGGGGCGAGTAAAAAGAGTAAAGCTAAAAAAGCTCTGGTCTAGGGATTTATGCATCAGGAAAAGGTAACTTCTTTCCCGAGAATAATGCCGCGAATTCTCCCTCTCTCTCTCTCTCTCTCCCTCCCTGGACACTTGCTGCTCCGTATATAGCTGAGCGTCCGAGAAAGTCGGCGTGAAACGAGGTCGAGTCCTCCCACTCGCACTCTTGCTCTTGGAGAAAGTTGAGCGAAAGAAAGCGCGGGATAGACGTGTAAGAGGATGAGGCCAGAGCGTCGTCCAGGCTGTGTGTGTGTACTGTCTGTACGCGTAGCGTCTATAGAAGAAGAAGCCAGTCCGCGACGAACATAAACAATGAGAGCTCGAGTGGCCGGTGGCGGAACAACAGGAAGGAAAAGGAGCTTCATCCGCGCGACGAGCTGAGCGGGGAAAATAAATTTCGTGGCTATCGCCTAAGCCGAAGCGCCGCGGAAAACTCGCTTCGGAGTGGAGGCGAGCGCTCTCGAACACACTAATGCCGCTCGAGGATGAGGAACGAGAGGCCAAGAGCGAAAATGAGACCGAAGGGGCATCGTTTGTCATCCTTTTGCCGAGGCTATTTTATACCTTACAATAGGAGGTTATTGCGGCGATAAAAGAAGAGCGTCCTGTAGATATTGTTCGCGCTGCATTATTGGATACGTTGAAGAAAGCGGGGGGAAACTTTTACAGCGAGCTTTATTGCTTTTAAGTGTCGATGCGCTTGTATAATCGAAATTTACTGCAGATCGCACAGCTATCGGTTTAGAAAGCTGCTAATTGAATCATTCAGCTGAGTGATTAGCAAAGCCAACGCTAATAAATGGTGCATTGTCGCGCGTGGGTAGGAAAGAAAATTTGAGAATAACAGAGAGCTAACTTTGGAACGGGGGACCGAAGCGCTTCTCGAGCATCGTTTGTCATCCTTCCGGTCCGAAAGTCTCTCTCTCTCTCTCTCTCTCTCTCTCTCTCTCTCTCTCTCTCTCTCTTTCTCTCCTCCGCTGCTGCAGTCGTCCCATCTCGAGAGCGAGATACTACAGCAGACAAAGCGAAATAAGACAAAGCCAGAGGGAAAATTTCATAAGAGCGCGTTAAGAGAGCCGATTCTCCCTCTCGAGCTATAGTGGAGTAGGAGAGACTGGCAAGCGGGTGATTGAGGACGCGAAAAATTGTGCTGCAAGTTCGTGATGAACTCGCGCGCGGGGGAGGATATAACGCTCGGGTGAAAAAGTTAAGCAGCGAAACAATTAATCTCGCTGCGGTGCCGGACTTCGGACTCGAGCAGCTCCAGCGGGCGAAACGCGAGCTGCCGTTCTGCCGACGACGCCGACGCCGCCGCTGCGAAGAGGAGAGCCACTGTGCCAGAGGAAACGACGCTGCGGACCTCCACTGCACAATGATAGATGGCTGTGCGTTACGCTGGCGCTATTTTTCTCCGCCAATTCACATGTATCCAACTTCTCTTCTTACAAGTCTAATATCTTAATAAGCAGTGCTCTACGTTGCATAGATTATATTTATTTTCCGTCAGTTGCTTTGAAACACCTATACTTTTTCAGAATTTCGATCCTAAAGAGCCACGTCGTTTGCATGCTCATAAATCAAGGTTTATTTCGACGTTCATCGTCTCGAGTTTAGTCTTATCATAAAAAGGAAGCTCGAAATACGCTCGTGCGCAGTTTTTGCGGGCTATGCGTTTCAAGGGACGCGCTTGCAGAAAATGGGATAGGCTGTGTTCGTATATGCATTTTTCAATATTTTTCAATTGGTCAGGGTAATGCAAAATTCAAAACTGTGATGAAATATATATGCGCAAGCGCAATCGTGAAATTGGAACGACAAAAATATTTTCAAAACCGTTTTCCTTCTCACTTAGCAGTATATCACGCCAGTGATAAAAGTCCGCGTAAAGTCCGACTCTTATATAGTCCGCGGTGAAAAAAAGTATCGAACCTTCTTTATCAGAAATACAAGAAATTTCGGCGCATTGCACACTGCGCCACTCGTCTTGAGAGCCTGCCCCTCGTATCGAGCCGTAGAAAAGGACGGGAATAAACCAGACGGTCTATCGCGAGCTCTGCAACAGCAGGAATGATTATTCGTCGAATTTGCATGCTGATTTTGAGGTCGCGTTTGGCTCCCCGGTGACCAGCCAACTGCTCTTCCACGAGCGTCTCTCGCGCATAAAGCAATCAGAGGCTTTTCGATGCTACGCTCGGCGGCGCGAGCTCCATCGTAATTCCGCGCCGCGTCATTTTAGCCCGGCAATTAGATCCCGCGCGCGGCCGCGCGACACGGCTTTTCCAAATATAATCGAGTTTCGACGGTGGTTGCCGCTGCCGCCGTCGCCGTCGCTGCTGACTGCTGAGTCGAGCTTTCGATGCTGCGCAGTTTTGCGAGAATTTGGGAGGAAGCAGTCTCGGTAGGGAATTCCGTTTTCGAAAAAAAAAACAGGTTGATTAGCGAGCGGACGCGTGTGAGATCCAACGAAAAATATGCTGCACTTATTGATTTTTTATTTTATCTTCGTCGACAGGGGGATTAACGAGTTCGAAGCTGTTCGAAAGTGTATAAAGTGTGAATTTGGCCGAATATAACGCTTGAATTCGACGTGTGATCGCAGATATACGTTCATTTGCTCACTCGCGTGGAAGCAATTCTGTGCGGTTTGTTGACCTTTTCAAATAAAAGATAAAATGAGGCTTTTGCATAATGAAACAAGCAAACGTACTGAATAAAGTCACAGAGCGTTTTTTCCTGGAGTAGAATGCAGAGTTATATTCGCAACACACTTCGGAGCGGTAATTATAAGGCAGAAGATAACAACTTTTTATGCGCGCGCTTAGCTAGAGTTATACTGCATAACAACTATAAACGCGAAGCTGAAAACTTTATTCTCCTAATCATCCTCATAACGGAAATCCAGCATAACGACCACAAACAAACAAATCAATGGATCCTCTCCAGTTATCAGTAAAAATTACATTCTACCAGTTGCCCCTCCAACAACTTCGTACCTCTTATCGAAGAAAAGCCGGCGGAGCAAATTCACACGGATGAGAGAAAAGGAAGACAGTAATTTATCATCCCTTCAATAGCTCGTATTATAAAACTCCTCAGCGAAGGGTATAGTATTTTCCTTCTTTTCTCCGTACTTTTACTCGTGATTCTTTTATCCGCTGTATAAAGTGGGAACAGGAAGGGTCCGTGGACTTAGGCGCGTAATCGATCCATCCATCGACGATCACGTCAGAACGCCTAACGAAACGAGGCTATGATCGCAACCAAAATTTTAAAATAACAAAATTTTCAAAAAGTGGCCATTTTTACATATATAAATTTTATTTGATTAGCTGCAGCCAATCGATAAATTAACTGATTTGATTCGCATACAGGTCCCAGTTCGGCAATTATGCTAAACATCGAAGCTGCAGCTGCCGTCCATAGCCGTGTCCAAAACATTTTGATCGAATCGAGCAATTTTCGCTCGTATACGAGCAATCCTGACATACAACAAAGCGCGTCAGAAAATTCCCGAGCGCGCGCTTGGGTGTTGTAAAAGGCGCGCTCGCGCTGCTGTTCGATTGAGCTTTTGCCAGACGCACGTGAAAAACCGAACGAGCAGAAGCTTGAGCGAGAATAATTCAGCGGTCGCGCTCGACGATTAAATAAAGCGAGGCCCGAATTTCCCGATTTTGCAACGGGAGTCTACTAGCTCTCGGCCACCACACTGCGTACATATATATTTATAGCCAGAGAGAGAGAGAGAGAGAGAGAGAGAGAGAGAGAGAGAGAGAGAGAGAGAGAGAGAGAGAGGAAAAAATGCTTATTTAGGTGGCCGGATGAAATTTATTCCGGGGCTCGATTGAAGCGTGTGTGCACTTATGCAGAACAGAGCATGACGAGAGCCTCTGCAGTAATCGAACGCAGATATGCGCGTGGCGAATTTATATTGAGCCGCGTTATTAATTAAGCGGCTTCGGGAACGTATGACGAAGACTTAAATATTTATTTAGTAATGTCAATATCAAGCCAAGATAATGAGATTTTCTTTTTCGAATAATGATGTTCAAATACTAGCGGCTTTCGGTAATTATATAGGTGAGCTTTCAGCCACCATCGCGTTTCTATGAATCATCAAAAATTCAAGTTTTTAACTAATCCACACAATCGAAATAATGTATGTGCGTTCAAATAATGCGGGAATTTCCGTTAGAGACATTAAAGGCACTGCTCATCAGACATTCGCTTGAAACGACAACGACGACGACGACGACGACGACGCAGAGCAACATCCAAAAATCTTGAGCGTACAATGCCCCGCTTCATCGTTTGCTCATCGCGACATAGGTACTCGTCGTGCGTCATGCGGTGAATGCAGTAGCAGCAGCGGCGGCGGCAGCAGCAGCGACAGACGCGAGACAATAGAAGCCGCGGAATAATATACAAAGCGCGGAGCGCTGCGCCCCTCGATCGCGGCGGTACTACTCTCGGGGAACGAGGCGGAAAGGTAATTGCTCGTGCAAACGCGCAAATTGTCTGCGTAAACACGCGGTTCGCAGGGACGCATGTCGTGCTCTCGAGTCGGAGACGTGCGGCTCGAGAGGAGCGAGTCACGACTTTGAAGTCTGCCGCGAAAACGCCGACGGATTTCTCCGAGACTTTTGTTGTCGCCACGTATGTGAAAAAAAAAATGTATAAAGGTAGATAGGATCGGCGAATTTCAGGGAATTTGCGCTCTCGAAAATGGCAAGCTCAAAGCAATGTGCCATACGTCGCCTCCCCTCCCCTCCTCACTGCGGTGAAAGCATTATGCGGGGGATAAACTGCAAAGAGAGCTAAAGGCGCGAAAGTGCTAATACATGCTCGTCTGATAATCAGGGGCTAATGGGGGTGAGGCAAAAGCGCCCGGGTTCACGCGAGTTTTGTATACGGCGTCGGAGTTATAGGTACCGAGAGAAGCTTTTGTGTATACGCAGGAACTTTGTTTTCATTAAGGATGGCGCCCACATATTTTCGCTCGCGTCGAGTACGTGCGCGGCTGGCCTTCTGCAGCTTTATGGTATCACGAGCTTTTAGAGGGAATTATTTAGTTGCCTTTCCACTTATGTCGGGGATGTGTTTTTGCCTAATCGACCTTGAGTAATATGCACTGGATTTTCTCTTTACTGGGTTAAAAAAACTCTTTGCTAAAATAACAATTAAAAATTCATTTGAGTTAAAAGAATGATTGAGGTAATTCCTCTCGTATTCTTATACTACGGGAAGAGCTAGAGGATCATCCATTTCATAGACTTTTTCGTTCGTTTTCTTGGTAGAAAACATCAAATCAGTACTAAAACTATTAAAAAGTGTGAAAAATTGTTTATTTTCGAAAAACTGATTTATCGAAAGTGTCAATAAAACATCTGAATTTAATTCACACATACAGGTAGAACAGGTCGATATATTTATATTTTTTTTTGATGAATTAAATTTGATGAACTAAGTATATTTTTTCTATTATATTTAATAATCCAAAGTATCGATAATAAATAAATTTCAAAGATAAGACGTCGAAAATCAATGGCTATAACGACAAAAACAAACGGAACATACGATGATAAACCGAATGACCCTCAGAAGAGAGATCGCCACTTCCAGAAAGCTGGCCAGTTATAGAAGTCTATCTCAAGCCTCTCGACATTTGAACGATTTCGTTCTGATATATAAATTACGGAAGTGTAAAGAAGGATTCCCTTAAAATTCTTTCAGCATATATTGTTAAGAATATTTGACCAGTTCGTACCATCTTAACATATATTAAGACCAAAAATATTTTTCATATTTTGCATACGGAATCTTTCCCAATCACATGCGACTATAGCCAATTCTTTCTGCATATATTTCGCAGTTTTAATTTGTCGACATGCCGAGTAACTACACCCGCAGCTATCAGTAAAGATACGCTCTTGAGTCACTTTCGAGATACTGCAGTCCTGCACACATCTGCCAAGTCAAACAGTACGCGACGTGACGGTCGAGACTCAACACCGGCCGAGTGTTGTAGGCCGCAAATCGGTCTCCCTCTCTCTCTCGCACTCTCTTGCATATTACAGTATCCGAAGGCGGTGCGCGAACGCTTTGTCAAAGCTTATAACAAGCTGTCGGCCTCATCGCAGCCGCAACATCTCCAGCGGCGAGCCGTAGCCGGAGACTGATGCGGCGCTTCTATATAATAAAACGATCGCTCGCGCCGTTATATACGTGTACAACTGTACATGTCTGCAACTGTGCAGTGAATGTATACGTGTCTAAGGATTTGTGACGAATTGGCCTGTAAAAATCCTCTGCGCCCGTTATCAAATGATGAACAAGTTAGATCTGTAATTTTTTTAAATTTCGAAAACAATTGTTCTTTTTCTTTTTCTCGGTATACTTGAGAAAATCGGAACTTGAGCCAAACATGCTTCGTCAAATCGAGCTATGATACGGCTTGAAAGCTCTGATCGTTGCGGATTTATCGCGAGCTTTTTTACGGACGTACGACAATAACCCTTCGCATCATTGCGTGTCGCACATAACGACCAATAAATTCGAATGGTCTGTTGGGGATAATGTCGCGCCTCCGTCTCGCAATAAGGTTATAGTATAGCATAAGTATCTGGTCCTTCAGACTCGATGTTTCGTAATGTTTGTTTTATCGTCGGCGACGCTGCGAATTTGCCGATTATATTCTAGTGTTCTTTGCCGTGAGAATGACCAAATGGATTATTGTTAATACGCGTGGGAAGCGTGAATTTAGAATTTTGCAGAGTTAGATGAAAATGCTTTACATGAATTACTATTATATTGCGTGATAATGTAAAAAATCATTACGAACCTCATGCGGATGAAAGCATGTTGCTTGCATACACAAAGTGACTCACCTGGAACAAAAATACAATAGATTGCGTTAAATGTCTGTTTAGGAATATGATATAGAATATACGTATACCATTTGGATAAGATTAGCACTATATATTTAGCTGCAGTAACAAAAATCCTCCCTGTCGTTATAACTTTACAAGGAAAACTCGTTGAGCAGTGCAAGTTTCTTTTTAGCTGGGAAATTTATCATTCTTGCAGTTACTTACGCCTACTGCTCAGGACATCGTTGGCGTTACAACGAAAAGTTTCAATAAGGTAAGCTAGAAGTCGACTCGCGCAATCTATTCTCATAAAAAGGCTCGGTGCTGATGTGCAACAGCAGACGCCAATCTTGCTCTTCTTGCTACAGCGAAGCAATATCAAACGGCTCAGCGCTGCTTTTCTGTATATCTCTGGGAGGCAATTTTTTTCACTCTCTCTCTTGTTCTTCTCGAGTCTTTTATATTGTGCTCTCTCGAGTATAGGCTTGGGTATAACTTAATATCTGCACGGATAAGCTTATTTCCTAAGGGGATATATGTGAGTGAGGCACAGAGAGCAAAAAGATGCCTGGCTAAGAGAGAAAATGATAGCGAGTCATTCTTCGCTATTTCGAGGGAGGAACGAAATTACTTGCGCTCGCGTATGATGTACGCGAGAAGAATTAGACGCACGGTATGCACGGCATTTTTCTCAATTCTAGTTCTGTACCTAAAAATAAACGAAGTTATAGATAACGAACGTAATCGCTTATACCCATCGCATGATGAAATTTCGCAGCGTTCGACGCGGTTGATAAAAGGCATTAGAGAAAAAATACGATGGAGAAGCTAGCTCGAAAAGGATTAAGCTCATCGCGGCAGAACTGCAACTATATGGCGAACAGGCAGCGGCAGGCAGTCAGGCAGCAGGGGAGAAAACTCGATTTCGCAAAGTGCGTACGCACATCCCCGAGTCTCCGTCGTCAACGGACATAAACGTCGGAAAGGCCATAACAACGTTCGGCCACGTGTCGTGCATCGCGTATAATTCGATTTGGGAAAGTGGAACGACGCGACACCCCGTGGAAAATGGCGCGTATAGGCCGTCGTCGCGCGTGATACCATTTCGAAAGAGAGACGACGGCGACGCCTATAATACCGTATGCGCGAGAGCGAGAAAGTTTGCTGCGCGCACGCGAGATGCCGAGGCACAAAGTTTCGCCGCTGGATTCATGAGTAATTGCACTTTACTGCGGAACAGTCGACATGATGATCCGCGAGTTATGTCCGCTTACGAGGTGCGCATCAGAAGAATCGACAGTGTCCGATTTGAGAAACGAGCACTTGAGCAGTATATAATTGTTGGCATTCGGCGAAGCAAAATAAAGAGCGAGAAGGGAGGGTCGCGCGATGGCTGAGAATTTTCCATGCGGCGCTTCCGCGAGCCGCCGCATTTCGCCATCAATCAGTGCGCAGATATATCCGAGTATATAGCGGGACGAACGAGCTCTGGATTTGCGCGAGGGCACGGGGGAGAGTCCACAGAGAAATGGAACGAGCGGAACGCGGCCGCGATAAATTGCGAAGCGCGCGATCCAACTTGGTTTTTTTCCGTAATTCCTTTATTGCGGCTGACAGCGGAGGATTAACGATTTTCGAAAGGCCTCGGAGGCCGGTCCTCCCGCGGCCACGCCGAATATTTTTGACGAGGGAATGAAAGGATTAATCTGGAATTTCACGTTGTTTCGGATATATCCAAGGTGATGCGGACTCGCGCCAAGCGTTGTGTTTCTGACTGAAATATATATACCTGTACATCCGCTTTTCATGCTTTGAACAAAGCGCGTATATCGAGGGGGAGAAAGAGGGACGACATCGCCGCTTTGATCATTGTTCTATGATCGGCTTTCAAAACAACTCTCCCAAATGTACTCTCCCAAATTCAAATGGTCGCGTAGTTTTTCCAACTGCTGCACACTGCCTATTACGGGCTTTCGGTGCAAATCATAGCGCCAGCAATAATACGTAGATATGAATGCAAATTAGTTGGCTGGTCACATGTACAGCTTCCTGGTTCGGCCTGGCCGCTATATGCACGTGCCGCAATGCCTTGAACTTGCAGAGGCAGCATTGCTGCGCTCTGTTCTAAAAATCCGTAAAAGAGCCAAAGCACACACGTGTATAGGTGCGCATGGAGTGTATACAAGTTGCCTGGAGAATAGGGAGAACGTATAGGACGAAGAAGACGATCCTTCGCTGGCATATACGAGCCGTTGTATTTACGAGCGCTTATATAGTAGCAGCAGGTAGTGCGTCCGTCGCTTTCTCCGAGGAAAATGGAAGAGGTGGAAGAGGGTCGCGACCTCTCCGCTGTCTTTTCCGTAAACGCCTAAAGTAAATATGACGAGTGCGCGTGACATGTATACGCGACGCATGATGCGCGACGTCGACGTCTTATATATGTATGCGTCGGAGGTATATGTGTGCCCATGCCAAAGCTTTGAGTCTTGTATCGTTCCAGCGAAGAACGAGGGTTTCGTCCCATTTTACAAAGGATTTTACCGAGTTTTATTCACATCGTTACACAATTTTAAGCATAGAACTCGTTTAGTTACACAATAAATCTGCTGCGTCCTGCTGCGCGGACCCTCGACAATTATTTGCAAGGGCCAAAAGCTTAACAAAGAAAGATGAATAAATTTACCGCCATCAACGTAACCCGCGCATCGTTCAGCAAGGTCCTTCAAATCAACAGAAAAATCACTTGATTTACATCGTAAGAGCCCGCAGCGTCTCGATGCGTACCCAATAATTACGCACTCGAGCCTCTCAATCTCGCCAACTACGATCAACCCGAAGCTCCCCCGCCCCCCTTCCCATCCTCCGTTCAACCATTTCTACCACGGAGTGCGCCGTGGATTTTAAAGGCGTGAATCAGCGCGTCGACGACGGTTAACGTATAAATAAATACAACTGGCCACTCGTCTAGCTCGTAATTGCGGCAGGCTTTTCCTTCTCCTTCTTGTTTTTGCAGAAAAATCGAGAGAAAACTTGTCGAAAGTATACATACAAACGAATCGAAGCAATTATACAAGAAGCGACGTTGCTATCATCGCAACGGCAGGCTAAAAGAGGATTATTTAGAATTTTGTAAATCCACCGCAACTAACGCTGAAATTCTAGTTAAATTTAAAATTAAAGGAACTCAAATGTATCGACACGAAAATAAGCAGCAGAGCGCGCGACACTTGCATCTCTGCTCGGCTTTCTCCTCTTTCTCCAAAAATATGCGCCGACTCGCTGGTAAACCGTTAGCCTTGAAAACACCCCGAGTAATAGACGTATACGTGCGAGAGACTATACGCCGCTTGGTCTAACAAGCCGTTGCCCTGGGAGCACACATGTGTACGCGTCTACACGTGCAGCTATTCGCTTGCTCCCCTCTCAACTCCTTTTTCTCGCTCTCCTCGCTACTTTTATATGCGCAGCCTTTCTACGCACATCGCATGTTTTCTGTGTGCTCTGCAAAATAATGGAATTGGCGAAAAATGGAAAACAATTGAAAAAAAAAATGGAAAAACAAATGCGGCCAAGTATACGGTAACTCAACCCGCAAATTGTGTACATACATCGATGCGATAATAAACCTTGCCGGAATACGAAACGCGTCCCCCGAAAAAAATGAGAGCAATCTTGGCATCTCTTTTAAGAGAAGTGGGTCGCGCCCATCCAATCCAATCCAATCCGCCATTAGACACCAGATAAGACGCCGAGGAGGTTCTATCCCACGGCGAAATCGTCGAGCCTCTTATATAGATGCCCGCCTCGGACTTTCGATCGCGAAATTTAAATGACTTTCCTCTTTAAGGACGAGCGAGACCGATGCTTATCGAACTTGACAGAATCTCGCTCCACTTTTCCACGCGCGCATTTGCAAATTCAAGTTGGACGGATCTTTTCCGCGGCGAAATTGCAGTCTAATTGGAGATCAGCGCATAACCTGCGCTCTGGGCACTCTCTGTGTACTCTGTGTCCCTTCCAAAGTTTAAAGCGAACATAAGCGATAGGACGTTGCGACCGTGTCCTACATGTATGATTTACAAGTGCTTGTAACTGCAGTTGAACAGTTGAATAGCGAATGCCGTGTCTCTTTCTTCAGGCTATCACTCGAGGATCTTGCGCGATCGGGGATCGAGGCGATCAGCAATCGATCTATCGGCCGATCGATCGTTCGTGCTCTATTTAAAGTGCAACTTGCTAAAGTGGCGCCTGCTGTTGTGATAATACTGGCCTCCAACGCCCTGCCTGTCGTAATGGATGATTGAAGCTAAAAACTTGCTTCTTATCGCACGTATCGCTATTTATGACTAGCACTGATATTTTCATGTCTATAATAGCTCACCTACATAAAATGCAAACAGCGCACTAATGCTCGTAGTTTGCAATATACGTAAACGAAATTTAGTTGAATAACAATCCATACGAGCTATACTCTCAACGGTTTGCCTTTGTTCAGAATTCAAACAACGACAGCTGCGACGACATTAACTACCTGTAATTTAAAGCCTGTTAAAACTAAATTCATCAGTCGAGGCGTGCGATTGCACGCATCCGCGACCCGATGCTAGCCTCAACGTGAAAACAGGAAATGTTTTCGGTGACGCATATTTGCGTGTGACAGAATCATGACTCCCGACATCATAAATTGTTCGGGTTGTATACGCTCCGTGTTTTTCGAAACGATACTTTGAAAAAAAGGTATGTATTATGGGGTATTAAGCTGTCTCGCTTCATTAATCAACGTTTTAAGTATACTTGTTTATCGCGCGGTCGCAGTCGGCGTCGAATCGCGTCACAAAAAAAAATCCCTTTAATTTATTGCGCATCAAGCAACAGCCAGTCTGTGGCGAGGAAATAATCACAACTCGCAGTTGTGTCGAACGAAAGAAAAAAAAAGTCCCAATCCTCGCAAAGTGCCACCCTTAAAAGACGCATATCGATTATCGAATCAACATTTTCCATCCAGCTGAGTGCATCGAACAAAAACATCACTTCTTTCTCTGCGATATTTATACACATATAATACAATATATAGATATATATTACGCTAGAATCCGGTCGCAGTGGCATTATCAGAACCCGTGAATCAGCGAGGCAACGAATGATGGATTTAATGGCTCGCAGTCCCTGTCAAACGCGAGTATCTCTCCTTCTCGTCGCCGATCGTATATAGTGTGCCCCCGAGAGGCGAAACGCGAGTCGGCCGGCGCGCTCACTTTTGCAGCTGCCCCATACGTCTATGCATGCGCACGTTCTGCGTACGCGTAAAACGGACGAGCGACGCAATTCGCTCGCTGAGCAGAGCTCGGGAATCGATTATGCTTATAAGGGAGAGAAGTGGCCGCGGGAGCGCTTTCGTATGATGCGCCTTAATCGCGGAAGTGACGACCTGGATTTTCTTTTGCGATGCAGCCTGTCTGTATGAATGTGTGTGAGTGTGGGTACGCTGCGCCTTCAACTGAGGTGTCTACGAGGAATTATCGATTTTTCTTTTTACGCCTCTTGCCGCCTCAAGGTCAGTCGAACTCGAAAGATTTCGAATTTTCAATGATAATCCATAAGCATATTTTATTTTTAAAAAAGTGATGTCATTTATCGTGACATTCCGTTTGACAATCGTTTTGATTAGAATGTAAGAATTGAAGAGAAAAATGTAATCGCATGACAACAATAGCAGCAGCAACAACAACAACGATATTCAAGTATAGTGCGTATGTACCAGATACGAAAAGTAATTGGTCGCTCGAAGGAATCACCTTACGTACTCGCTACTTATATACGTGCAACGCGCAGGGTAGGCATATCCAAGCGACGATCGCTCATCGGCAACCGCAGGGGACAAAGGCTGGAAATTTTTAACTCGGCGAACCTAAAATTACCGCAGCACGATTATTGCGGGGCGACTCAAGGCTCGAGGGCCTGATTTACCCAAGCGAGTCGCGCATTCCTGAAGGGCTTGTATGTGAGAGCAGTTATTCTCGGAGAGGAGACCACCAGCGGTTCGGCTTTTTCTTTGCTCCTACGACTCTGCAGCGCAGCTTCTACGTGCGAAAATAAGAGCTGGAAGTTATGTTGTCGGAATATATATACGAAGAGCGAATAGCGTGACGTTCAATTGAACGTCCGAACGTCAATATGAGTAAACAAAACTTGTTGTGATTGCTTGAAATGTTAATCGCCTCACCAAAACAACCATTGCTAAGAGTAAACTTATATGTATGCAAATCTGTTGTTTAACCTGTAGCGGTCGAGCGGCGGCTTTTCAATAATACATGCGTAATCAGATGCAAACATACTCCGATTTCGAAATGAAACATTTTCCCATAGCAAACGTTTTGATAATTATTTTTCTCTAAATATTGGATTTGAACAAGTTTTCCCGCCTATATCTTTGCAAGCACTTACAGTAGAGGCAGTTACATAATGGAGAAGTAAACTATTGTTGGATACGAGGTTGAATACAAAGCTTTCTTTGCTTATTACATATTTGCCGTCCAAGGGAAGCCTGAACGTAGAGAATAATGAGGTGCGCCTGGTTCTTTCCTCGATGGAACCATTCAGTGCTTCAACGAACTTTCAAGTAAGTATAAAGTCAAGATATACAGCTAGCGTACTTTTTTACGACATAATTAAGCATTAAAAATTTGATGAAAAAATTGAATTTTGTAAATTATTAAATTTCTCTATTTCCTAAAAATCTTTCTTCTCGAATACATTGTCGACGCCGATCATGTATATGTAATAAATGTATACCTAATATGGAAGCAACAACAGCAGATCAATTAAACTGTAATTTAGAATAGAATTTAGAACTAATAAATTGCTTTAAAAAATTGGTAAAAAATAGTATATAATAAATATAATGAATAGGCCCGATTAATATGAATAAAGTGAGATTAATTTGAATAAAAAAGATTTTTACTACATATAACAATTATATAATAATATAATACCAGCCATTATTATTAAAGTATTTAAAATTAGGAGATTTATTAGATTATAGAATAAGCTGAAGCATGAAAGCCAATTATCACGCGCGGAATGAAAAAAAATTCCGTTGCTCAAACACGTTTCGCAAAGCGTCGTAAAAGAATTAACATTATTCCAGCACGGAAGCATAAATTTAAGCAGACGCGGTAGCGAGCGACATCAAAAGCTCGACTCACTTAAAAAAAGAATAGCGCACGAATCCCACAGTCGGAGTTCAGCGCGCGTTATCGTGCCGTAGCCAAAAACATTTATAACCGGCAGTAGCAGGAGCAGGAAGAAAAAAAATAGAAGAAAAATCAGTTGGCTCGCGCATAGCTCAAACCTAGCGATTTAATCTGCATACGTTTTCGGCGAGGATCGAGCCTCTGAATAATTGACGCCCCGACAGAGGAGTTTCGTCGACTCTTGGGATTTTAATTCGATCCGCGAGGACACGAGGCGTGAGCAGCCCCTTCTGCACACGCACTTCTCTTTCGGTTACGAATATTACCGTGATTTTCTCTACTCCCCGCTCTTTTCACTCGAGATATTCCGGGCTTTTTAGAATTTGTGTGGAAAGCGACGGAGCATGAATAACGTTATTTAGCGCATGGGTTCTCGGAAATGAAAGCTTCTGTCGTATTTATTGAAGATTAATCGCTTTTGCGTGTCAACTACCAGATTCGACTTCCAAAAACTGTCGAACAAAAATCTTTACTCCTCTTTTTAGCAGGCTACCCCTTAATATAAATATAAAGAAAAAGCAGCATATAAATATCGAGATAAAGAAATATAAAAATGTAAACAGAATGTTTGTCCATTAGTGATAGAATCAGCAGTACGTTCAGAAATAATGAATGCAAGTAAAAATGTGAAGGAACTAATATTAAAGCTGTGAAAATAGAATGATAAAGATAGAAAAAGAAAACAAAATAAAAATGGTGTGAATAAAATAAAGTCAAACGTTAAGTGATAGACGAAGAGCGGGAATAAAAGATAATTAAAAATACCGATGTAAAAATATGGAAGCTTGCAAGCGGTATTGCAAGAACAATAGAAGGGCTGAAGCTGATAGTATAATGTCTGTTAGGGTTGGCGTAATAAAAATGTAGTAAATTCACCAGTGCCATCGCAACCACGTAAAATTACTTATAAAAATTTTCTTTGAAACACTCATTATCGATCAACCGCTAAAGCTTGAGGTAAAAAGAGCGCAGAAGCCGCCCAGGCAATTAAATTTAAGAGCCTCGCCTCATGACGCTTTTCACTAGGCAAGTCACACAGCTTCGCGCGAAGCGATAGTCAAAGGGCTCGGGGAGTTAATTACCGGGGCTTGACTCGCTTCTTCCCCGAGCGATCCGCAAAAAGACGAACGCGGAACTTTTATCATCGATTTTTATCGCTCACGTAGTCTCGCGCGCCGGCTAGTCGTAAACCACAAGTGGCGGACGACAGTCCGCTCTCTCTCTCTCTCTCTCTCCCTCCCTCTCGAGTGATATTGGAGAACGGCCCAAGACATTGTGCTTGCGGATGAAGGCGCTGTTGGAAATTTTCTTTTACTTTATTTCTTTCGGTGCTGAAGGGTCGGGATGATAAACCGCGACGCTGTAAATTATCTTAGCTCAAAAGATGGAAGCTCCGGATAAAGTCATGAAGAGAAAATATTATGAGGAAAATTGCCAGGAGGATTGTCGTTGTATAATCAGTATATGCTGGTACCGGAGGAACACGTATAGTCACAAAAATAAAGCCTTTCATTCAGAGGCTCATTCAAAAAATCAGATTTTACGTTTACTCTTCATACTACTCATATAATGCAAAAGACAAGTTAGCCTACCTTCCCACATATTATTTATGTAAAATTATAGTAAACAAAGTATATTGGGAGCTTAGGTTCTGAATGGCATTTTACAATACTAGCTATTTAAAGTCAAGACTCTTTCTAATAATATTATATCAATGCAATATTTTTTGCCAACAAATAAATAATGATAATCTACCATTTTGTGTATGTCTGGATCTGAATCAAAAGAGAACTTGATGCATTCAACTGAATAGTTCTTTTTCGTATATACATCTAAGATTCTGTGTAAAGATTCTTCAAAAAATCGACCTAGTCTAAAATAATAGATCGCAGCAGTCCAACGTACATAGCTCTTTGAGAAAAAGGGTCCAGCGATAAGTCGACAACGAGACGGAGACGAATTCGAAACGCCGAAGTAATTGCGCGCCAGAAGCAAACGAAGATGAATTAAGTCGCGCGCGCAGGGAAAAGCGGAACAGCAATAATACCTTTCTCTCCCCCTCTCTCTCACTTTACCTTTCTCAACGAGACTCGTTAGAGCAGCAACCACAGGAGGATGATCATTCGTCTCTTCGTAGAGGCTCTTATCGTTCGTCCTGGCCAAAATAAATTAGCGATGGAAGGCTAGAGATCGAATCGGACTTGTATTGGAATGACGCAAAGCATTACGAGGAACGAGTAGACCGGAGTTCTGCCCCGAAAGCAGCAAAATATTGGGGAACTTGAGCAAAAAATATCGAGAGAAAAGCAAGGGTGGACCCGAGCAAGAGATATGGAATGGATTTTTTTTTCAAGCTGAGTGTGACCATGGGGTGGAGGCATAGAGTGTCTAAATTTGTATTTATATAATTAAATTTTAATATTTTACCATTAAGTTAATATTTCATTCACAATATTTGCTTTTTACTCGTAAGCTTTGAATTTTTCTCGCTTTGATGAAGTTTTGCGCAAGAAAAAATTCAAAAAGATGAAAAAATTTTGAAACATCAAAGCATAGAATGACGCTTACACGAAATACTGATTGCATATTAATGAGTAGAGTTACGTTAAAACTACAAATTCTTAATAACTTCAGCTTTAATTAATTTTTTTAAATTTACTTTAATACAACAAACCGACAGAATTATTAGTGCTTTTTTTTCTTGTTCATTTTGAATTCAAAACTGGTTTATGGTTCTAATGGGCGGAACTTATAATTTTAAGTATGATGATAACTATAATATTTTATAGACTATAATCCAGTAGAGCTTGAAAGAACCACTGTCAACTAATTGATACGTTGATTACAAGAAATATAATAGTCAATTTTGAAGAGGGATTTTTACTGAACTATCGTCATGATTGTTCTCGAAATGCTTGGAGGTATATATAATAAAATCTATAAAAAGTATCATGCAAAATGAAATGATCGAAACGAAAAATGTAAAAACATGGAATGAAATTGAAAAATCAAAAAATTACTGTAATACAAAAATTTAGAGTAAGAACACCTAATCTACATGGAGCACGTATTCAAGACAGGTCTCAAAAATGTACTCTATTACAAAAGCATCGTAGACCGGAAGCAAAAAGATGTACATGTTGAATAAAACACTGCTGCAAAATTCAAAATGTAAGCGTTGTTTTAAATTTCCTTTGACTCTAACCCTTCACACAGTGCCGGCGGCTCATAAAGAAATGTGCAAATTCGCGAAGGACCACTCAAAATTACCATATATCGCTACACTCTTCGTGTCCCTGAGAGAAATAATACAGTCGGCTCAGGGCGCGATGAAATGTAGATCAGATCTCCAAGTGAAAAAAGGCAAGGCGACAGAAAGAACTGCGGAGGGAGAAGTTCACTTTCAGAGCTGCGCGCAGCATTTGTGGACGACTCGCAAGTTGCAACCGCAGAGAGACGAGTGAATAATGCATGGCTCGGGAAATGGACCGCTTACGCGATTTAAATCTCATAAATGCATTGTTCGCCTACGGATATTAAGGAACGCGTCGCTACACTTTGTCGAGACGAGAAGAAAACGCGAGTCGCTTCCTGATCAGCAGTAATTGCTCTCTCATTTAATGTAAACTGTGTGAGATTATACGCTTGTTGAGGTATGTGTAGAACTTTGCGCCAACTTCGGAGATTTATTGCGGGAAATTGCCGGCTTGCCACTGTAAGACTAAGAGTATGATTACTGTAGTTTCTACCAATATTAATGCAAAAAGTCAAAATTTTTTTAAGCAACAAAAAATATTCGGTTATGCTCACGCTTAATTCCTTTACGGAAATAGCTGCTCATTTAAACCTAATGAAACCATTTATATATAAAAGTTACAATGATCAGCAAAAAAAGTAATATATGGAAAAACGTATCCTCGATTTATACTCAAAAGTCAAAAAGAAACTCTCCTCTCATAACAGAAGAAAAATATGCTCAAATCATTTGAGCACTTCCTTATATCGCCGTGCTTTGAGAGCGAAAACATTATTTTGAGCTTTGAACTGGATGTTGTATGCTCTTCAGTCATTCCATTATGTACAGCTTTGACTTTTGATTCTTTTTGGTTCATTTTTTGAAGAATTTGCAACGTGCTTAACTCCACGTACATAAGTGCCGGGATATAAACAATAAAGTTTGAACGTTCTCAACGGAATCTCGTCGTGCAATCGTACGGTTAAATAAATATTTTATACTTTCAGCAGAAATCACAGTTTTGTGGAAATTAATAAATACATAGATTTGAAAGCGAAGCTTTAGAAAAGCGATTCTTGGCCGAGCCAGGACGAAATTGAGCCTGCGTACCTGTAGGTGAGTAGAAGCACGTGTGTAAATCGCTCGGCCTAGTTTCTCGATTTGGTCCATTCAATCGAAATGGTGAAACGCGCTTTGGCGAAAACTGCTTTGAAAATGGAAACGAAAAGCTCGCCGGGTTACTGTACTCTCTCGATTTTCTTTTTCTCCAGATATTTCTATAGAATGATATTGCCACTAGTAGGCTGGGGGGAAATCTCCTGTAAAAAAATTGAAAAAATGTTTCGATTCTAGACTTTGCTTTCATCTTTCCCAATTCGCCTGATTGATTTTTAGCTTACCGAAACGACAAAGAAAATACTCACAAGCAGCGTTGTACTCGAGTTGAAATCACTTTTTTTACGAATAGCAATATATTTGTTTCCAGCCAATAAACTCGCTCCAATAATTCTGGTTTCTGCATGGTTTAGGTGCAAGTATTCAAGTGAAGCTTAATTCGCTGCAAGTCTACACTGTTATTTGAATGTATTGATTACCAGTAGCCGCTGCACAAATGCAATTGATTGTGTTATTGACAATATCCGAGAAAAGGAGAAAGTATGCTTTTCGATTCGCTGAAAAATTTCGTAACAATTCGTATAACAGATTGCATAGCACAATGGAGATACGGGAACTGCACTTACAGCCATTACAATAATTCAATTTGAAGGACTGGAAACTTGGTCGGGTCACGCATAGATTACACACAAAGCTATGAATTTGTCGAGAGCAAAAAATGAAAATTCACATTCCTATCGCGAATCGAAAGTAGGGCATTTATCAAAACTTGTTCAACTAATAATGAATAGAAGGCATTGCAACTCAAGTGCAATCTAGTCTACTCAGCCGACACGCGGTTAGACTAAACTCTCCCGAGAAAACGCGTCGCAGGTATAAAAACAGGCACGAAATGCAGGTGTAATACATCATCAAGAATTACAAGAACGCGCGACATGATAAATAAGTCTAGCACTATGCTGTTCCGAAATCGCTTTTCATTCCGCGCCCACAATACAACACACGAAATTGCTCGTATAAATTTCCACGAAGCGTTCGTCCCACTTATTAAAAAAAAGATGAAAAAGGAAAAAAAGAAGTGAATATTCTCACACGTAAGCAAACTGCTTGAGCGTCGGGAGCAAACCCCACCGGCGGCAGCAGGCAGCAGGCAGCAAGCTAGGCTACTCGATGAAAAGGCGATAAGCCAGCTCGTAAATTGCGGGGGCCAAAAGAGCAGCCACACTAGACCGCGAGCCGGAGAGAGAGAAAGCCAAACTAAGCGAGTCGAGCCGGTGCATCGACACTTCCGCAAACACGCGGGATTTCCTGGCCGAGGCATTGGTTCGCATCGCGTCTCCGGATTTTCGTGAAATATAGAGCGCTCCCCCAGAAAACGGGCCAAGTGTCTTGATGTGACTCGGCTGGACTGTGTATCAGCTCACTGGGGGGTCCAAATAAAATTCTCTGCATACTGTTCCTTCGGAAATGAAAACTTTCTCCTTCTTTGAATATATATACGTCGCAACTGCGTTTTCTTTGCTTTTCGCTCTGGCATTTGAAAGATTTTGAACGAATTTGCGGGGAGGCGTAGCGATGTTTCTTGCTTGAAACCGAAAGAATTGAAGTTAATGTTCTTTGAGCTTTTTTTCTTTGCGCACGGAAAACATTCAAACTTTCCGCTAAGCTTATAAAAACTGTAGAGAATTTGATTTATGGTCATCTACAAAATGCGTATCATTTTTTATGGACATTTTCAATTTTTTTCGAACAGATTCGATACAAACACTTAATATAAAATAAGATTTATGCGACAAGTTGATTTCTTTACAATGCAATTCCAAAATTTCGTACGAACATTGTTGATTTAGTTTACAAAATGACATTGAAATTATTTTAAGCATCGAAAAGAGTTTAAAGAAAAAAATTCAAACGATCGCGCCCAGAAACGAAGAAAAATGAATTTAATCCCGCTAATTTTCTCTAATTTTCTCGGCTCACCTAGCCTTTTCTGATTAATTAAAGCTCGTTAGAAGCCCCAGCTATCGTCGCTAGTAAATATAAGGCTTACTATCGGCGAAAATCGTCTGGCAAAGGATATTTTACTAAAAAGGATCAAACGTCCAACTATAGAGCGCCTAATCCCGTTAGAGCATTTCACTAAGAGAGAGAGAGAGAGAGAGAGAGGGGGGCGAAGGAGCGAGAGCTCGACCTTTAGCCGTACGACTCGACGCTTCGACTTCGATGAATTTTCAAGTTTAGCTCGTTAAGCGAAAGTTCGCTTGGTTGGCCGGCGCGACGTCGACGACGTGGTATGACTCCACTTACGTGAAAGAGCTTTTCCTGGCGCTAAATTTATTCTATGGCTTTGAGGGTAAGCTCCTTTTCCATTATATCAACGGGTAATTAGCATTGATTAGATTTTAACTGTTTTTGTTTAGGGATAGAAAATTCCTTTAGACAGGCTATCTGGGTACAGTCTTGACGATACTTATAAGAGGACGTGTCACTTATAAACTCTAAAACTAAAAATGATTTTTTAAATTTCACACTTAATTTGAATTTGACTCGAACATTTTTTATCTAAAAAGACATCTCGAAAAGCAGTGAAACTAAATGTTTTGTAGTTGTTTTGAACTTAATATACCTATAACAAGCATGTATAAAAAAATTTGTTTACTTTGTCTTGAGGGTATATTAGACTCAAAACAATTTTAAGAGTGCTCCACCTTCTTCCAGCAAGTCCGACAAATTTAGCAGCGCCCCCACACTACACCTCAATCTTTTTTTATTATTTTAACAATGTTAATAAAAGAAAAATGAGTTTAACTGAGTTTCGCCATCTGCAATAGGCATCTAAGAATGTGATCAAATGATTTTCATAGTATAAAAGTCAAAATAAAAAGTTTATTTCGTCGGACAAATTTGTATGACTTGCGGAGACTTTGGGAATCGCATTTTGATTTTGTCCGACGTAATACGTCGTTATTATTACATTTTATTGTACAATTTTTTTTAAAACGTTCTTTGATATCTAAGGCAAGTGGCGAAACTCGATTTGTTGAGTTAAAGTTGATGAATTAATTATAATAAACAAAAAACGTTTTACACTCTTAAAAAAATTTAGTTTTACTGCTTTTTAGATATCTTTTTGAATAAAAAATGTTCCTGTTAAATTCAAATTAAATGTGAAATTTAAATCATTTTTATTTTCAGATTTTATAAGTGGTGGTTCCCCTTAATCAAAATCTCTTCGGAGTAGCTTTAGCTTTCAACAGAATATATTTCGTTCTCTTGTCCATCTAATTGTTATGGTCGAATAGTGGATGGATCGAAAAATTTTTTTGAAGATATTATGACGTTTTAACAGTCTGCCCTTCGTTCTAGCTCGAACAAGCCAGTGTAACACAGCATTTCCTATCACTATTTAGACAAGCGAGGAATATTTGCTCGGCGTGCGTTGATTAATTAAAATAAATTAAAAGTGCGTCGCATCGATTCCGCTAAGTGGCGATCTCGGGATGAGGGTAGCAAGGGGACTCGAAATGAAGAAACTGGACAAATACGGTCGTGTCAAAGGGATGAGGAAGAGCATGTGCCGTCATTAAAACGTCATAAATTGTTCATGCGTGGCCCCACTCACAGCCTGACTCGCGCTGATTAACGAACCTCCCAGGAAATTACGTCGCCTGCAGACAAAAGAGAAACAAAAGGGAATCTATATGCATTGATCGGCGTTTGTTACAGCTATTTCGATGCGGGCAAATATCCGCATCTGGTTTGGCGCGATGCACGACCGATAAATGACTCGGGGATTTCGATGCGTTTTATCAGAGATCTATGGTAACGATTCGCCAGTGATTTAGAAACAACGATTAATTAGGGTTAAGGATTAAGCTCTTCTTTCAAAAGTGATGAAGTGCTCGTTGCTGATCGCACACAAAAGCTCGGATAAATGTGCCGTGATACGTGCAGATGGTGAGTTATTTCGTTGATTTCTTACAATAAGAAAAACGTTTTACACCCAATCTGATCTCGTGGCTAGCAAATTATATTGTCAAGCGCAATTCTTAACTGGGTGAAAAAGCAAAGTCACTCCGTCATTAACAGCTTAACTACATTAAAATCTCATCAATCGCTGAATTTCCATGGCGCCAGCATCCATGCGTGAATTTTCGTCTCATCGGCGCAAAAGTTCTCGCCGCTTCTCAAGCTCGTTGATCGACGTTGCACAGCTTCCACCTCATACCTTATGCCTCGTGCCTTGCCTCGCGTCGAGGGAACTCGCGAACCCGCTGTAGCAGTGCTTGCTTCATTTGTTCACGTACACCAAGACAGCTCGAGAGTTTTTGATTTGCTCAAGGCAAATATTGAACTCGCTGTATTGGAAGCTGATGTTACTGATGCAAGTGCTTCAAAGTCTTCCGCTCGTATGTGCTCGCACGTTCCAGACAAGGAAAGAATGGACGGGGACGCCTCGGAGCACACTTTGAGGGGATCACGAGCGGACGGGAGAAAGAAAGAAACGCGACTAGAGGAGTTAAGAGCTAAATTAACTGGTAAGTAGGGAAGGTAAGGTAGCTGGATAAAAGGACCTGCCCAGGAAATGAACGCCTGGCTAATATCTAGAATATTACAACCGTTGGTCACTCGCAATCAATCGATTAAAAGGCCTTTTGAATTAAAGCGAATGTAAACGTTAAGCATAGATTACTCTGATAGTCGATAAAGGACAACAGCGTACGGCACTCACTGAAACTCGTGGAACACAACATTAAACCAACCTGACTGAGCAATCGCAATGATTACACTGCATTGTCTGTCGAATGGATTTAATCACGTATATCCAGGCTGCTGTTCCCTTTAAAAATTCTCGTTTTGTTTTCAGATATTGCATTCAGCCATCTGTTCAAAACTTACGAGCCATTGCACAAAGCCATCGACACCAAAAACCTGTTATCGAAGATAAATGGGCGTTTTTTTTTTAACAAACGCTGCATGCCTGTCTGTTTAGAATTACAGACTGTATTTCATATATAAATTTAAACTTGATGAATGTTGCTATGGCTAGCAGCAAAGAGCCAGGGAGAAAAAGCCAGCGAGAGTTGAGACAAGGACTTTTCATTCCGCTCTCCCTTCGACGGGCCGTTTATGCAAATATTATAGCTGCGAGCGAGGACTCCTCCGGCTACTTTTCCCTCTCGCTCGTATCCGCGCTTAGAGCAGTGCACAATGAGGTAGATTGCTTCAATTGACTCGCTTTAGAAATCATTATCAAACTTCCCCCGCGTCTGAGCCTCACTTGGCTTTCTCTCCGTGTACAGCCGTATTATGCATAGGCGCGTGCGCGAGTCAAAGAGGGGACTTTTCGCTAACACAAAACAAAGGTCCAAACACAACAAAGTCAACAAGAATGGAATAATTGACGGCAAAGCGTTGTAGCTGGACTTTTGAAACTGTTTCTACTTGAGACTCAATACCAGCTAGTGTAAAAAGAAATTACAAAATAAAAATATTTTTGCGTTTCACTATAAAGATAATTTTAATGATAGTTGAGAAATAACTATATTTACCAATTTAGAATTATGAAGCTGTCAAAAACAAATGAATAAACAATTTATCATGACTTGATGCAAGGCAATCGTCGAATCAATATTCAGAGCACTGGCGTCCACTTGCTAGTGCTTGCGATGCGTTTCATTCCCTGGCTTTAACGAGCTCTAATCTCAACGATATTTTTCCATAAAAAATAATTGCGCTCTAATGAACCAGCTCGATAAGAGGAATGCGCGATTAATCAGTGGAAAGCGACTTTCCAACGCCGAATCCAGTTCCACTAGATCAACGAAAGCCAGAATAAATTGGCGAATAAGAGCTCGCGAGCATCGGGCTGCGTAGCGCATCTGAGAAATCCTCCTAAAACAAGCCGACAATATACGCCGAAGCTTTTTTCTCGTCCGGGCTGGAGAAATGAGCGGTTATTAATGGACTGGCTGGTCGGGCGGGAAAGGCAGATTAATTGAAAAGGACACGCAGGGTAGCTGCTCGGCGAGGAATGGCTGTACGCACGCGAGTATTAAAACTAATAACGCTTCGCAATGACTTTGACGCGCGCTCGGCGCAGACTATATACGATAGTAGCAGCAATTATGCGAGCTGGATTGTCGAAACGCGCGCCAACTTGGATTACGCATATGCGCGCATAATTATTCCTCGGGATTACGCGGGTAAGGACTGATTTCCAACGGACTAATTCGAAATTAATTAACCGTCAGAGCCCCGCAGGTCTCGCGTCTCGTCTTTCATTAAGTCGTTATGCCGTTGAGTTCGGGGGATGTATAGATACGTATACATTGACATGCGGCGCCGCAATCCGAGGCGGAAATTTTTGAGGGTCCATATAACGCTGCGCGAAGCTATGCTAATGCGCAGTTTCCGCGGCTGCAGCCGCCGGAAATTCTACGAGCGTGATAGTTTGAGTTTGTTATCAATCTTGCCACGCGCGCGTTTACAACAATGCCGTTGAAATATTTATGTCCGATACGGCCCCCGGATGAGAGTGGCCAATAAATGTTTGAACATTGCGCATGTTATAACGCAGATCCCTGTAACGTGTCGCTCAGCCCTATTGCGGTTGGAAAAGTGTCGACAGTCACTCTGCATTATGAACGTCGAGGGGTAAAGCAGCCGCAAAGGGGTCAGTCTCCAGTCATGTTTCTTTCATTCGGCAGCTGGGGCTGGGAGCGTTGGGATCCTCGAGCGACTAATTTGCCCTCTGACACAAACAACTGGTTGGAGGGCCACTTGGACTCGTCGCAAGGAAGAGGAAAAACTCGTCCCACTTAAGAGTTCATTCTTTCCTTGCGCGCGCGCGCGCGGACGACTCGCTCTCGAAAGGCGAACTACGACCGGGTTAAGTCTTGCCGAAACAGCGCGCGCAACACCCCGAGGCGAGCCCGTATACGCGCCACTGCCTCAGTCCTCGTTCTGTTGATTCGAAAAACAGTCGACTCTCTTGGCGCTTCGGCTCTTTATTTTCTCCGTTTCTTCTCCAGCTCCTCCACCTTCTTCTTCTACCTCTTCTTCTTCTCCCTCTTCTCCAGATAAGGTTATTACGGTGAAATAAAAACAATTAGGAACTCAAGGCAGTATGTTTTGAGAAGCTAATGCGATTGAGCTGGCTTCTACTTGCGCTAAAATAATGCCGTGCGAAAGCATTATTTTCGTTGGTTTATTATTGAATCGTTTCGGAAAATACGATTGAATATCAGTTTTTGCAGTTGTATTGACTGATGAAGACGTCCGTCTGCTGCAGCGCAATCACGTACACACCCTAAATTAATATTAATGATGCATTTGATTGAAGCAAATCTTTTGAACGATCGTAGTAAAATCTCCAAATAATACTTTTTCTTTAATATTCCATCGCTCTCGCATAATGTATAATAACGTAATGCACTGAAGCAAAAGAAAATTTGCCGTTCGAAAGTCAATGAGTTCTGAAAAGTAAACTGAAGCATCAGCCAAAAAGCAGCAACAGAACTCTATAATATAGGCGAGGAAAAAAGCGCAGTGGCAATCGCGCAGCCAATTTGCAATTTCAATTGCGTTTTACGTTCGATCCGTCCATAGCCCTCCACCATCTGTCCAATAAATAAGAAACGTTTTCACGATGCGTTACCGCACTATAGTGAGGAGAGGAAACGCCGGCAAGAAAAGCAATTGCGGCGGCCGCATTCGACTGCAGCGGCAGCAGCAGCAGCAGCAGCATTGGAGCCGCAGGAAAATCAATCAGAGCGCCGTGGATGAAGCGTTCGAACCACCTCTCCACTCTCCGCTGCTGCAGAAAACTCGGACGGCTATTAAATTGCTCGCAGCCGTCGAGATATAGAAAAACGCTCGGAGCTGAAACTGCAGCCGCACATATGTGCGTGCGCGCGTATGTGAGTGTGCGCGAGTACAGAGCGCAATCGAAGAAAAGGCGAGCGAGAAGAAAATTCACCTGCGCAGCTTAATGTTTCTTTTTTTCTATCTCTTTCCTTCTCTCTCTCTCTCTCTCTAGTTCGCCCGCTCCCTCGCCCGAGTCCCGGCATTATCTTCGATTTTTTTTCTTTATCCCAAAGCTTCGCTCGCTGTTCGCGATGTTTGTTTCCGTGTTTCGCTCGTATTTTCCGGAGCCAGCCTTCTTCGTTCCTGTCTCGGAGAGAATGTTTGCCTGCGGCATTTTCCCGCTGAGTTATATCACTGCACCGCTGCAGCCGCGTCTCTACAGAGGGAGTAAAGAGAATTCGCGCAGGTATGAGAGAGGGAGAAAGAGCAGACTCTCGTACGGAATCACGTCTGCCCGTTTATTTTTACCAGAGCGTCGACGGCCAGCCGCCGAATTCAATTGACCTCCCCGTTATTTCAGCGCTTCTGAATTAAGTTGTTGGGTTAGAAAAATATCACGGCATTTATTACGGCTGTACATATAGAATTATGAAGAGTTTCTCTTCCAACGTCGGCGCGACTCTGCAGGAAAATCGGAATAACAAGCTTGCGCTATCTGGCTGCAGATGGGAAATTCTGAAGAAATCAATTTCAGCGTATACCTTTCAAGTACATCTTGCATCAAATAATAATATTGGAAAAAGACGGAGAACTACTCCGCGAAGAACAAATATAATGGACGAATATATCGCGCATGACCTATATTTGTGCGTGGAGTAGTCTCGCGTCTACAAGCCATGCGCAAGAGCTCTTGCTACACACAGTAATAAAAACAATTTTTCCGTTACTTCGTTCATTGTATTTACTTCGCTGATGGATCAAAGCTATATATCCCATCCGCGAGAGTTATTCCTGCCTGCTGAACTTGTACAA
Source organism: Philotrypesis tridentata (assembly GCA_018906965.1). Classification (NCBI taxonomy): domain Eukaryota; kingdom Metazoa; phylum Arthropoda; class Insecta; order Hymenoptera; family Pteromalidae; genus Philotrypesis; species Philotrypesis tridentata. The sequence goes on along the minus strand of JACCIB010000011.1, from coordinate 5,734,062 downwards.
CAATATAACCCTCGAAAATACGAGCTATTTTTGCCCGTGAAAAAAGAGGGACGCTAAAAGCTACTAGAAAAATTTCAAGCGCAGCGATGCATAAAACAGCGATCCAAGATTTTCCCGTCCATTGGCTCGTTCCTCGCGTACACAGCGCACGAGACAAAGTCGCGCGTGCAGCTCTCTGCCAAAAATATAAAACTCGCGCAGCCGTCCGGTGAGCGGAGTCGCTCGCGATAAAACAGTGTGTCTCAAAGCTGCTCAAACACGCGGACACATTGAAATTCGTCTGGCGAGAAGTTGTCTGGCGGAAGTTTATCCAAAAGTAGGTGAGATCGTCCATATATTTCGCGCAGCAGTGTAGTCTGCGTATACGTATATATAGGGAATGCGCGGAGAGGAAGAAAGGTTGCAAAGTGAAAAAGCAGAATCGAAAATGGCCGCTGTGCATGGGGCGGCTGAAAAGAAAATCCGCGGCGCGAAGAGAGGACGCCGCGCCGCTGCTCTGGACCGCAGAGAGACAAAGAGTCGCTTTCTCCGCGCGGGAACCCGGGGCGCATTATAAATCCCGCTAGGCGCGGAGATAATAAAAGAGAAGCTCTGGAAAAGTTAGCAGCTCGGTTTTATCGGGCGGAGAGGCAGCTGCAGTACGTATACACACGCGCGGACACACATATATACGGAGTCTTGAATTGTATCGGTGTCGGACGTGCCGGAGCCGCTGCAGCGCTTCGAGTCCCACTGGACCGGATAGCGCGAGCCCAGCGGAAATTGCATTCTTGGGCGCGAACTGCGCGCTATACTGCTGCCCCCGAGGCTCTCTCGCGCTTTTGCAGCTCTCTCGCAGTTAACGGGCTGATGGGGGGGAGGGGGGAGAAAAGGGGGCCAATGATAGTTGCCATTGCAAGGACCGCGATTATACCCTATATACTAATTCACGGAGTACCATACTAATTAGCAGTGAGAATTCGTCGAGTTAGGACGTTTGGAATTGTATAATAACTTTGTAACGCAACTGTACTCTTAAAAGCTTCGGCGAATTTTCTTCTTGTAATCCGCCAAAAGTCCGGAGCCCTTAGTCTTCATCCAGGAAGCCGCAGTTTGCCCTAGTATACGCTTAATAAATTGAGACAAATGCCTCTCTCCTCAGCTCGCAGACTTTGACTTGTTTATTTTTCGCCTGAGCGCCTACTACGCGACTAACAAGAAGCGCACGCAGCGCACCGCGGAATTAAATTCTTCGCGGCGAGAGTGAAGGCAGATGTGGGGTTGGGAAGTGTATAACGCATCAGGCTGCGCAGGCGAGGTGTATAAGTGTATAATAACTCGCCGGAGCGTGTGTGCACGTGCAATGTGCGCATCCTACAGTCTCGATATCCCGTGGGCGTACTTCGTACGCGTAAAGTCCTGCGGGGGTGGACGTAACTGGGTCGACTCGGGGTCAGTGAAATACCGTGAAGAGTTTCTGTGTAAACCGCTGATGCTGCTCATTCGCGCGTCGTCGCGCGCCACCGGGTTTCCCTTCGACAGCGCGCCAAAGTATACACGCGTGTAAAAGCTTTTGTGTAATGCGCACCTGTAAAGCTCGACATCTCTGCGGTTTCGTGATGGGACGCGCGAGAAACACTGATGGCGTGTAATGGATTTTACTCTCTGATTTACACCGGGACAACCTCCATCTGATGATACGACTCGAGCTCGATTTTCAATGGACGCGCGTGTGTTAAACAAAAAAAAAAACATAAAAAAGTACTTATAAATTTAAAATTGCCCCTGAGCTGGCGGCAAGCACTTGAGCTTTTAGCAAAATCGAAATCTCTTTTGAGCAAGCGCAGCATCATCAGTGCGAAGTACGAACTCGCAGTCATCAGAATAATCACGAGCGCGGCGCGCGCTCTTTTGAATATAATCTTCAAAAAGCAACCTGCGCAATTTACGAGCTCTGAATTCGGAACTCACCGCCATGGTAACTTTCTCTCTCTCTCTCTCTCTCTCTCTGTCTCTCTATCTGTCTCTTTATCCGCCTCTCTACATTTAGCAGTGCAGCAGTCGCAAAGAGTATACGTATATACACAATGATGGCAAACATAACAGTAGAATAGTAGCAGAAGCATCCGAGATTTTGCCGTGTTTGCTGCCGACAAAGCTAGTATAGCGAAAAATAGAAGAGGGCGGCTGCCGGCGTACTCTGCATCCCCAGCACAAAGCGACAGATGTGTGCTGAGAGATACAGACCCAGAAATATGCAGAGAAACTCGTCCATACACACGACTCGTAATGTGTGCTCAAGCCGAGCAAAAGGGACGAAGGGCATTACAAACAATTAAAGGTAAACGCTGAAAAAGAGGACAAAGGACCAAAGTATAGCAAAACCGGAATGTGCGGGCCGTAAATTCGAAAAATATATATGGGCTCGGTTGAACATTCAGATCAGATATACGAGGAATTAGAGCAAGTATAACAACCCGGAGTACTATTCGAAAATTCAACAATCCTTTCTCACAATTCTCCTCGATCGATGGAAACCGTGGGGGAAGCTCCATACAAGCGATAGCCGTCGATATATCAAGAGCTGGCTCATTCCGATAAAAGCGAACGTATCGCTCGGGAAACTCCTTCCACGAGTATAGCTCGTCGTCAAAAACACACTGACGACGCATCGCTGCAGTAATAATAATATACATTGAGCCGAGTCGGCTGAGGTGTATTTAGCCAATCTCGCCGTATCATATTCCGCCGCAGCAAGATTGGTAACACGGGCGAAAATCAAGTCGTACGACCGGAAGTGCGCACCGATTTACGAGCATCGATTCCTCGCAATTCACCGGGCGACGCGAAAGGCTTCCTTAAGCCTATAATAATTAGTCGATGGTATATCGACTTCTATTCTTGCTCGGCTGATGGGTTTCTAAATTAGTCTCCCTCGGCTCGATGCTTATTTTTGCGTAACGAGTATTTTCGGAGACTCTCAGAGTACACAGGCTCGCGTGCAACGGCCGACTGAATTATTGGCTACCAATTTCTGCATGTGTTTTACCGTATGCTATATTATACAGGACGCGGAAACTGATGAGTTTCAGTTGTTTAGTCGATCTTTACGAGATTATTCCTCAAAAGCTCTTCATCCCCGCAACGCCACGCAAACATTACTTCAACTCTGCATATTAGCACTGCTTTGAATAATTATTTGACAAAAGAATTATTGCGTCAAGCAGAATGCAATTTCATCAGGAATCTCTAACGAAACTGAAGGCGCGAGAGAAAACGAGCAGAAAAATCCATAGCAGCTGATAACGGAGGGTAACGAATGATTGTCGAGTGAAATTCATCGAACGCCTGCTGTGAAATCGAGGGGGGCCGCGCTTGTTTATATGCGCGCACGAGTAGACAAACGGAGCGTTGAAACAAAAAATCTGGCGCGCATTAGTCACTTGACCGAGTTCCGAGAGCGAGGAACCTCTAATTGATTGCCATTTGAAAAACAAACTGGGTGAAAGGGTCGAGCCGCCCGCGCCGCCTTTGAACTTGAGCTTTTCATGGAAACATTAACAACGAGCTTCCAACGTTTGACTGAAAACTCATTTCGCTTACCCCCTCTTCGTATATACGTTTCACGAGTATCTAATGTTGATGAAATTTACCTGAAACAGAAAGGAGAGGGAAAAAAATTAATTTTTACGTATAAGAGCGCATTAGTAGAATAATTGCAGTCAATTGAATGAGAGCATTTATATTTGCCTTATTAAAAATTATAATTGTGAGAGTAAGGCTTTTAAATTATCGATAACCGAGCTACCTAAAATCTAATTCGACCGTAAGAGTCGAGTCGACTACTCATTAAAACTTGTCGACTACAGTAAATAGGAATTCTATGCCGCTATATACTTGGAATTCAACGACAACGCAATTCCCGTCCATTAAACCAGCACATCGACCTTATATACTTGAAATAGTTTCAATCGTCCGATCGGCTCGCCTTCTGCACAAAGGCTCTCATTAAATCGCGCAAAAGAATAGTCGAGCAATACCGCTTGTAATGAATCCGTACGTATACGTATATATACATATTCGTCTGAGCCGCGTCGCTCTCGGCATTGTTAACAAGTTCCGGCAAATTCGTCAACTCCGATCTGACGCACTCTCTTGGCGTATACTCGAGAGCCCGGAAAATAATTTAATCCTCGCCGGAGGCTCTGGCGATCGAAACTTTTCTTTGGCGCAGCGGATGCAGCCCGCCCGGCGAGCGCGGGAGGAAGCGCTGAATACCGCCCATCCGCTATATCATTCCAATTTTACGCTTCAGCGAGCCTCGTTCCATCGTCTCAGTCGATTCTCTCTCCGCGTCAGTTTTCTTTTATTTATTTTCTTTTTCCCCCTCCCCCATCCCCTTTCTCCTAGACACTGCACCGACCGAAGTTGGAATGATTTGTGCGACGCGACTCGCTCGCCGGGTTCTTAATTCGAGACTGGCGCCCCCCCCCCCCTCTTTCGACGAGATGACACCGGCAGGACAAAATCGAGTTTCCCCGATCCCGTCTTATCCGCCGCGCTGAAGCGCATGGCTTTATTATGCATGGGACAGTCGGCTAACCCAGATTTCGTGCGGCCCAACTTTTGATTGCGAGCTTTTTTTTACGACGTCAATCCCTATCGCGACGATCCCCGCATCGTCGCCTACGGGCGGAGCTTTCGACTGGCAAGTTTTTCAGTTTGTCGCTCGGGGAATTTAATATTGAAAAGGGCGCGCGAGAAAGTTGGCCGTTTCTAACTACGCTTTTCATCGAGTGCGCGAGAGGGAGTGCGTTGACTTAGCGGCGGTTGACAAGTTCCAGCCCTTTCGAAAAGTCAATTTGCTTTCGCTAGCCGGAGACTCGCGCCGCGCACGGCAGCCCCGAACGAGCTGAGCGTATATAGCTGCGCCCATACGATCTATAGCGAGCGAGCTTGCAGATCTCGGGCCGCGTTTTTATTCCATTCCCGGGGCAAGTTTCGCATATTGGATAAAGCGTCGAAAGGGCTGCCCCGCCAGGCTGCAGGTGAAAGCATTATCTCGCAAGAGCGAGCTTGCAGCCAACTAATGGAATTACGCGCGCTCTTATTGCCGCAATGAAATTAGAAAACATATTGCGAGGAACTCAATTTTTCAGGGAAAACTCGCGCAATTTTCCACGTCGCGCTCGGTGATGAAGTGAGAGTGTATACATAATTCGCGCGGCAGGACACGAGCGGCCAGCGTTGTACATCGTCATATATTAGTTTTGCGGCGCGCGGCGCTTAATGCGCCTCGTAACGACCCGCGACGTATAAATACGGGCGAAGTGGCACGCGCTGCAAGCTCTGTGCGCGAGAGAGAGAGAGAGAGAGCGAGTTTGCCCATCTTTACGGGCACGCCCAGAGAGAGCTTTTGCGCGCGACCGCGGAAAGGCGTTTAAACCTAAACTCTATACTCGCTTGCTGCGCGGCCTCGGCTTTTCGCGGTTTCGAGCTTTCAACATTTTTTTACCCGAGATCTTTGATGCCACGCGGCTTTTTGAGGCTTCAGCTTTTTGGAAAAAATTTTCGCAAGCAGTCCAGTCAAACCGCAAAGTCGACCGAGTTATACCTTCAAAGATTCCTTTAACCTGTTGCTTGCAAAAATGTAAATCGATTGCGATGGCTGTGTGCACTATTAACATTTCTTCCTGAGTCATGTGTTTATAGGGTTGGGGGCATTTCTCGCGCGTATAAATGAATTTATATTCCTGCATTTGTACATTAATTAAGCATTAAAATTACATTAATATTCATTACAATGTACATTAATATTTATTAGAATTGTATGAAATTTCATTTGAATGTCAACGGTAATAAATTCCAATCGCTGGCGTATAAAATTAATGTAATGCGTATTTAAAAAATTCACTAAATATTAAGATTTCAGCTGTTTTGAATTTTCATGCAAATATATGCAACGCAAATTTTCCGAATGAACGTGTATTGACAGATGTACTAATTAATTACGTATTAAAATTATGACCAGCTATGATAATTTATATTAATATTCTATTAAAATCGTTTGAAATTTCACGCAAATTATGCATTAATAATATGTTAATATTCTTTTATATTAATTCAGACATGAATGTGCATGGAGACTGCATTAAAATTAAAATGATTCTTAAAAATGTGTCTTTATCTACAGCCAATCTTCATTAAATTGATGTATTACCAATTAATTTTGAATATTATTTTTATTTACTTTAAGTTAGACATTTTTTTACAAACTGTTGTATATTATAAATACTACAGAATAATAAAGTATTTTCTCTAAAGAACATACTCGACAAGGACGAAATAGAGGAGGATTACAGGGTTGTAGCAAAAACAATTTTCTCCCTTGATGTCGTCACTCTTCAAAATTATGATTTTGAGCTGTTTGACGAGTGACGAGCTTTGCGCAGTCAAAGCCCAGAGGATCAACTTGCAGCGTTATAACGCGCTGAGAATAGTCAAACGCACGCAGCGTATACTGCGCTCTCGCTAAAATCGTCTTTCTTGACGAAACCCAGCGAGACGCAAATTAGTTGCCTGCAAAGTCACTATATACTATTACAAATGAAAAAATTGCTAGGCGAGAGATTACGATGCGAATGAAAAGAGAAAAATGGCGCATTACGCGCGGGAGTGAAGCCTCATCCGCTGCAGGCAGCGGCAGCCAGCGTAATGAATCCAAACAGTGAACATTGGCTCGTTCCCAGTCCGTCAACACGCGACGCGTCTGCAGAGCCGCAAGGACAACGTGTCCATCAGCTGCAACGCCGGCTAATCCGGTTTTCCCATATACGACGCTGCGGCCCTGCGCGCACCTCCGTTCCGACGCTGCAAATGCCATTACGTCGAGTCGCGCGCGCGCTTTAAGCCACGGCGATAATTCCGCGGGAGCCCTGTACATGCGCGAAAGCGTAATGCCAGAGATAATACGCCGGCTCTGCGATGTGCTTGAGTAAACGCCTCCGACTTTGCGGAGGTCGGCAAGTTGTCGAGGGGCTGGTGATACCGATGCAGTTTCAGCTCTTTATACATCACCATCAGAGTCCAATATCTTTGTCTCCAAGTTGTCGAGAGTCGAGTCGAGGGCAAGTGATATCTTTACATCTCCCATCTTATCTTTACACGTCGCTACCTTTTATTCTTTCATTTGGCTGTCACTTTCTTCGAGGCAACTCCGACTCTCTCTCTCTCTCTCTCTCTCTCTCTCTCTCTCTCTCTCTCTCTCTCTCCCTCGCTTCCGGTCTGGTGATAATTCGATTACATCGTTAGAGCTGCCGGCGACTGCTGTTCTTGTCATGGAGCGCAAACTTGCACTCTCCCTCTAACTCTCCGACTGCTATACGGTACGTATGTGCAGGTTGACGGAAACGAACTTTATAAACAGCCGTAGTCCGAGAGAAAGAGACAGGTAGGTACAAAAGCCATTCACAGCGCGAAAAGATTAAGCCAGAACGAAAAAGGCTTCGGAAAGCCGGTGTTGCCAAGTTCACGGGACGATAGAAAAAGCCGAGAGGAAACGAGGATCGTCGCGCGAAAGCGGAAAGGGGAAACAATCATACAGGCGCAAACGGGAGAGGATGCGACGCACCGATGCCGAAGGACTTCTTTTCTATATAGACTCTGCGCGTACAAGTATACACTGCCATTGGCGCTAAAGTCCTCGGACTAATTTGCGCGCGAGAGCATACAGTTTATACACTACATAGCTATATATGTATACGTATTCGGGAACACCTCAGCGCTGTTTCGTTCTTGCCGAGGAATGAGACAATATAGTTACTCGAGTTGCAAATGTTTTGATTGCACTGACGAGTTTATGTAGAAAACGCGGTAAAGATGTACATGTTATTCATGTAGAATCACATGTTTATAGGCTCTACATTATTTTGTTTCGATTGATTGCGATGAAGCTTATTATTCGGGCGCGAAACTGTACGTGTACACGATTACGCTTACCTCGCGTGCTGCTAGGTGGCGATAACACTCCTAATGAAATCTACTAGCAAAACAGCTCTCTTGATTTGATATTAGGCAAGTGGAAAGCTTATAACGGCATTGTCGAACTTTGTTTAGAGACACCGATGTAGTGTAGCTAAAATGGTTTGGGAACCGAGCGAAAATGATTATTGTAAATTAGCCTTTGCCAAGGACTATATAGCCCAATTTCTGCAGATATACCAGAGAAGCTTATCGGGGGACGTGCAGGTAAAGGACCAGCTAGAGGCAAACATCAAGTTTATAGTAAGCACATCCCAGGAGAATTTAGCTGCTCAACGCGAGTATTTCTCAGCGAAGACTCCAGCAAAGTCTCTAAACAATACAAATGAAGCCGCAATGGATGAAAATCAAGACAAAGAAGATTACAGCGCTACTTCCAATATTAATATGACCAATATGAACATAATTGTATGTCACATGGATATGTAATGTTGATGTACATCTGGTTATTTAATAATTAATGTTACGTACAGCACATTGTACTTTATGAAAATATAATTAATAAAATGAAATAATAAATATTTAAAGTAAGAAATGTATGAATTAATGGACTAATAAATTTGAGAAAATCAAAAAATACTTATCATTCTATCTCGCTTATTACAATCAGCGTAGTGCTTATTTGCGTAACGAGTTTAGCGATTAGCGCCTGCACATCGCGATCATTATACATTGCCCTAAAAACAATTGGTTGCACTTATCTCCGTAATCGAAATTCATGCTATAAAAAAGCTAGCAGAACTAGAAGAAAAAAGTCGATTTTCTTTACATTCGAGCGAATAACAGACGCGGCAAATTCTATCCCGAAAAACAATCCAGAAAGCGGCGCAAGCCGTGTGACATTCCGCGAAAGTTCCCGACAAGCTCAAAAGTTGCTTCTGAAAAAGACACTCGACGCGAAAAGCGGCCGTGAAATCGTTGCCGCCCGAGCGCAAACGAAGCGGCGCGCGGCGCGCAAAACTCACGAGCACTCGTGGCTAATTACGATAGTCGACACAAAACGTCCCCCGGGCTTGGCCGAGTGAGAGAGCGAGGATTTATTCGGCGAGGTATAATTCTCGCGCGCCGCGCGCGTATTTTGTGTAAACGCGCGGGGACTGCGGCAGCCGCAGCGCCGTGTCGTTGACGAGCTTTTATTATACATCGCGCATCCAAGATATATGCGGCCGCATGAATAATCCGGTATAGCTCGATTTTATATATGCATTGCACACGCGTATACGTACGATCCTCTGCTGCACTCGTGCTGTTTTTCACGTGGATGAGAATTGTTCTCGTGTGTAAAGCGAAAAATCTGACCGTCGCTTGTCCGCTGCGGATTTGCATGGTGATTTGGGAACAAGAGAAAGAGAGAGAGAGAGAGGCAGAGGGGGGGGGGGCGAATTCGATAATGTTCCGCGAATTTTTGCTAGCTTGAAGCACAGCATTGCGTGAGAGGATTCGGGCTATGCGATATACCGCAGTGTTTGCGCCACGTGATTATCGTCAAAGAGGAATTTCGAGCAGTATTTCGTTGGAAATTTTGTTGACGACGATGATGATATTGTCGGGATTTCTCAATGTTAATGAATATTTTAATCTGCCTTAATCAGATCCAATAATTGCGCGCTAAAAATAGCAACATATTCGAAGAATTTCATTATACCGCGCAAAACTTTAAAGTGACAGTAACAGTCGACGCTTTCAAATAATTGCAGAAATGAAAATAATCATTATCCGCTCTTCTGACGTACTACTAAAAACTCATGAAATTGCGCGTAATCGATGCGACCACTGCACGCTGTGACTGCGATTGTACTAGACAAATCGCACAGCTAGGCAGCGTTGATTCATATCCGATCTGTATGTTTGTTTTGCCTTGAAACGAAATCGCTAAATCACTCGAATGTGACTAATGTATTTTGTACTCTCAAATATGCATGTCTGTAAATTTCAATAGACCGAAATAGCGAAGAAATGTCTCGACGAAATAGTTTGAATAGAACGAGAAACTATGGTGAAATAAACATTCTCCTTATATGCTTAGCAGTTAAATCGAAACATCGGTCACCTCGTCCCCGCATATCCCGAAGAAAATATAAATAGAGCTCCTCTCCCCCTCTCGGCGGAGCCAAGTGGACACGGGCATAATACGGGCAGCCGTAACCGATTTAACGCTCGTCGCAGGACTTGCCTCGCGAACGCCTGCCGCCAAGTGCCTGCGCGGGAAGACTCGCGGAACGAGCGGAGTATCTTGCTGAACGGCCGAGGGTCAGAAGTCGGCAGTAAATACGCGAAGGAAAAGGTGTATACGCGAGCAAATGTCGTCCCGGCGATATTGGCAAAGACCATTTTTTTCGCGCTAGAGCGGAATTCAATTTTTGAGCGCTCATGCACCGCCTCCGCGCAGCTGGAATGATTGAGTTGTAATAATGTTTCGTTTACGCGATGATATTTTTCCAGAATATAAAGTTTCAATCCTGTTTACACGCACCTTCCGGCGATGCTTTGAGACAAGTAACATAAACATATTTTCTCGACCTTTTTTTTATAAACTCGCGCACGACTCTCAAAAGCTTCTTTTTCACGAAAATGATCGAATTACGAGATTTTTAATTTAAAACACCGCAGAATCCACATATTCGTCCCTCTGAGTGCGCGTATACGTATGTACACGCATACGTGCAAGTAGCTGCGATCCAATTAAAATGAAAAATCTAAAAGTCAAATCTCTTCCTCCATATCTCTCTCACTTTGCCTGTTCTCTGTGAAATTTCTTTAACATAATCAAACAGCAGAAAAAAGCATTGCGCGCGCGCGCGCGCGTGAAGAAAAAAAAAGGAGAAGGCGGAACTTTGCGTGAAGAAAAAGAGAAAGAGAAAGAGAAAGAGAAAGGGATATAAGGGGCACATAGGGGAGGGAAAAACGAAGCGGAGAGAAAAGAGCCAGGCGATAAAAGTCGAAAAGAGAAGTTCTTTAGCGCGCTGAAAGCATCCGGCAAAGTGTGCGAGTGGCAGAGAAGCGCGAAAAAGAATCGTGGTGGAAGTAGTAGTAAAGAAAAATGTTAAAGAGAAAGTTAAAAGAAGAAACAAGTGGAGATGAGCGGACGAGGAATAATGGGAGACGCAAAGCAGAGCTCGAGAGAGAGAGAGAGGGGGAGGGGAGATACAAAGAAGCAAAGAGTAAAAAGGAAGCGTGTATAGCAGTTAAAGTTGCACAACAATGGACATTCATTGTAATTGAGAAGTGGCGAAGCGAAAGATTTTTTCAAGCTCTCCATTTAAACAAATTCAATCGAATCTGAAAATAATCCTGAGCGAAATTTAAAAGTTCGCGTTGACGACTATACGAGAACGGCGAACTCGAACGAAAAGGACCGAAAAAAGGTGAGTTGGCGGATGCCAAGGTGAAATCGGGCAAAAAAAAGCTAATGAATTAATTCTTACGAGCCAATCAGCCGAATTCAATGGCCGGCAATCGGAGGCTTTTCATTTCGAGGCTGGCTCGTCTCGAGTGCAGTTGCAGCTCTCGTCGGCCAAGTAAAAAAGCTCGACATTTGCTCTACTATTGGCTTGAGTTCCGGCTCTTATACGGTGCATCGAATGCTAACACCAGAGCAACTATACGCTGCGTCCGATGCGGCAGTCGGATACTAATTGACGTTTTCGAGAACCGCTCAACTGTAGCCACTGTTTGTTCCGCCTAGATTCATTTTTTTAAATTCTATACTAGAATTTCATGCTTTACATCGAAAATTTTTTCGATTAGCCTGGTTTTCAACTTGGACAATCGTATGCTAATTAACTCATTTTTATGAGCTAAATTTAATTCCAAGTTCATTGCTGTTAATGTACATGCGAGCGTAGTATAGTGAAGCAGATGATGAAATCATCATTACAAGCATACATCGATTCGAAAACTTGGCAACAACGTGTTCATTCCGCTGGAGCTTTTCTATACTTCCAGCCGTATATATATACGGAGCGCGCAACACACCGCAGCCGCCGACGCTGTGGCTTACCGATCGTTTCAAAAGCTGCGGTTTCCCGCCCTCGGCGTCGCAATGCACAAACTCGGAGTATATTATCTTGCGATATGATTATTTTTTTAAAATTTATATTTATACGGTATAAAGCGCGATGAATTGCAGGTAAGGAATTAGAGTAAGTTGAGGAACATTCACTGTACAGCAGCAGTTCTTTCAGCTAAAAGCTGACATCGGAATTCGCAAGCTTTTCCGAATTCCGGGCGTATATAAATCGATTCGCAACAATTGGCGAAGCACTAACAAATTTCCAAAGTTCGGAAGTAACTTCCCGAGTAGATAAACAAAAGGAGTCAAGGATAAATTGCCTTAACGGTCGAAGGGAGTAACTGCAGAAACTCGACTGCACGATATACACACGAAAGAGTCGCACGCAGAGCTTTTAGAGACGACCAAATCCGTAGATTCAGCGGCGCGGGGCAAGAAGGGAGCAGGATGGAACGACGACCTTATGTAAAACCCGAGGGGCTCGTAGTAGCGGATGCAGGCCAGGAATAAAATAAACAGTGCGCGGCGAGAAAAATTGCGCAAAAAGTATCCGTGAAGCGACAAAAAGACGAACGATCCGCAGCTGTCCTTGGAGAGATTCTCAACAATTCTGTGGCAAAGTTACGTACACGATGCTGTAGCCGCGACTTGATGCGACCTGGCTGGGGATTCGGCTTATAAATAGCTACGCCTTTGAACTCTGCTCCTCCAAGCTATATTGCCATACACGAGCTGAAGAAAATTCAAAGCGCGAGAGATTTTTTTTTCTCGCGCTCATGAATATTTCCATTGTGCAAGAGGCAAACAAGTTTGCACATCGAGTTGTGGAGTTTGCAAAACTTGCCAAACGAAATGCGTTCTAGGAATTTTCGAATGAGGCAATGCACTACGTCGTTCAGTAGTGTTGGCCGAAGCGCTGAGAGGCGTGCACATAAAGAAAGCCTCTCGGAATATAAAGTAAACTTTTATCAGTTGTCGTTCGTTAAAGAAGAAAGGGAAAAGCGCTTGCTATACGCACCGCTAACATACAAAGACTTGACGCGAAACAATGGCAAAAATTTCCAGGTGGATAATAAGTTGATAGTTAATTAGATGGCCGCGCGTTTCGCGCAAGCTTGACAAAGACATTTGTGGAGCCGAGCGGAAAATGAGGAAAAGGAAAAAGACGCGACGCGACGCTACAGCGTCTGTACATAATGAAGACGTAAAGGCATGAAGCACCAGCGAGAATCGTTGCTCCGCATAAAATCGAGCCATATTTTTTAATTATACTGCGTTATGATGCTAAAATGCGAAAGCTAAGTGTATATATAGTGGCAGAGAGTATGCGCGTGCTTTAACGATGTCCAGCTCAGCCTAAAATCGCATATCGTATAGCAGTGAAGAGTGACAGTGTATAGCGCTAATTTTCATATCGAATGGCGTCTACTTTCCATAAAAGCTAGAGAAGAATAGCCGGTCAAACGGTGGCGGCAGCCAGGGTGGGAGGCATTAAGCGCTTAAGCTGAGTTCTAATTACGCCATAGCAAGCCGAGTCGAGCTTAGTCATTAGTATGAATAAGTAAGCCCGGCTGTATGGCGAACGGCTCGGTGGCTCGGCTGCCATGAATTAAACTCTTTTAATTAAAGAGCCTTTTTACGGGGAATTTAAATTGCCTGATTTCGTGCGTTACGGGGGCTATACCTGCGCGCGCGCGTCCCCGGCGTTCGGTATTCGCTCTGTTGAGTCTGGTCGCTGCTGCTGCTGCTGCTGCTGTGCTATTTTATATTTCTCTCTCTCTCTCTCTCTCTCTTTCTCTCTCGCAGAGAAAAGCGTGCGCGTGTTCCCTCACTTTTTACTGTCGTTAAGTCAAATCGCTCCGTGAGAGCTGCGTATAGTCCAGTCGACCGTTTAAAGTCACTTGTCCCGGAGTTTAGGGGTGACGCTTAACGGGGAAACTCTGTTTTCCTAGAAACTTGAAACTCTCGCTGAATTCCAGATTCGTCCGAGAGATTTGTGCGATGCCCCTATTGCGCCATTGCGTTTCTTCTCTGCTTCCTGCAGAGTCCAATGCTTGTACGCTATTTCTACGATTGGCCTAACCAAATTATAAGTATATATAGGTATGCGACTGTATATATAGCAACAAAAAAAATTGCTTCGAGAATCGGACACGTAGCTTCCTCTAATAACCTAATTTTTCCGATAAATATCTGCGTATACTATACTTCGCTTGAATTTAAAGCGTATCAAAAGATAAAGGATAAATTATGATTATTCTTGACACAAACGATTTTTCAAGCGCATATATGAAGCGTAGATGACCAGTATTGTGTACTTGAAAGTGTTACAACATACATTGTAACGAAAATAACGAAAAAAAAATAAATAAATAAAGCAAAGGACCGCTGCCAAAAAGCAAATGATAAAAGCGCAGACAATTACATTACGGCCGTCGCGATATTCCGGAAGAGCCGGCATTAAAGCAGCCCTCGCGAACAAAAATTCAGCGCATGAATGCCTCGTCCCCCCAACAGTAAAAAAGGGCCAAGATAAAAATTCGTCTAGACAAAACTCATAAAGCGTGGCAAGTGCACCCGAGAGTATATATGCACATCCATCGACGCACATATACCGGCAACGTCAACTTCGTGCTTTTCTCTAGCGCGCAAATTTTCCACGCGTCGAAATCACAATTAGACGAAATAACAACTCGGACGTGCAGCTGACGCAGTGAGCGTCTCTATATACGCTTGCACAATGTTCACGCGCACCGCCTGGGCAACGGCGTCGACTATAATTTCCTCTCGAGTTCATTCATCTCGGGCCTTGTCTTTCTTTCTTCGACCTCTGCAGGACGTTTGATAAAAAAAAAGAGTTGGTTTAACCGCCTGAGAAATCGGGTTAAAAAATTTTTTCTTTTTAAACTGAAAAATTATTTCCTGTGATAAGGTAACGCTTTGTGCATACTATTTGCGTTCTTTTTATTCTGAAGTAAAAGATATGCTTTTGAAATTTGAATTAATATTTTAGTATGCATGAGGAAAATGTTCTGTGATCTTGAATAATTCGAGATAAATTTTTGTCAACTCGGTGTAATTTGCAATTTGAATTTCCAAGCGTATAAATGACATATTTTTCTGACCAGAGTCTGGATATATCCTGTACAATATTAAACTACAATCAAGACTACTTGATCTTGATAATCTGTTTGAACTTATAAATTATTATGATCAAAGAGATAATCCGCATTAGACTCGAAAAGTGAATAATTACTATTTAATTCGTTGATCTCTCAATGAGTTCAATTTCAAGACAAGAAGAGTTCAAGAATTGTTATATATCTACACATATTTTAAAGTTTGAAATTGAATAAAATAATTCAACGATATTTTTGCGCAAGTGGAAATATTCACAAAGAATCGAAAAGCTGCGAAAAAGCAACGGATTTCACAAGTCATTTCTGCCCTAGATACTTTATTCGTATCTGCAACGGAAAATTCCAGAAACCTGTACGTATATAATACAGAACGAAGCGAAGAGTAAATTTGAAGCAGTCTTTATATATGTTTTTCCAAACATCCGTTTTGAAATGTGGTAGAATGAACTGTGCTAGAAACGTTAATGGTATGCATATTGGTTAATTTTGAAATAAAAAGGATGTCGCATTAATATTGTGTACGTAAATGTTGTAAAAAGTATGAATTGTATATACTTTTAATGCAATTTCTATACTTCCTTTGGCGCAAAAGCCTCCATTTAATTAAAAACTTAGCCACAGCGAAGAATGTGAATTTTTTTATCGCGAAAGCATTAGTTATGTGAGCAGTCCGCTATACTCGGTTAGTATGTATATAGCACTGAGCTTTGTAAATGAGGTTTCTCCAAAAATCGATAAATTCCCTGCAACTTGGCACGTCTGCGTCTGAAAGAAAAGTCTCCGCACGTTCATTGAACTCAGGTAAACTAATCAATTGGAATTTTTCAGCGACGCGCAGGACCATCGCGTTCAAAGGCATCTCTCTCTCTCTCTCTCTCTGTATCTCTCTCAGCAGCTCTCACCCCCGTTTAATTAATCGCCGAATCTTAACTTTTCCAACGCCCTGAAAATTTGCACCAACTAAATAATGCACTTTAATCGTTCATCCAATGCCCGAGTAACTTTCTCTTCCTGAATAGTCCCTAGCCGAATGAGCGTAGAAGGAATGCAAAGCAGTTAATTGAAATTGCGTTGGCTCGCTTTCATTATAAAACCTAATTTCATGGGAGTAGTCCCGGTGATCCGAAACTTGGACTCGGCAAGTACCTCGTAAGTATCTCTCCGTTAGTAGGTAGAGCTTTGAATTTTGCAAGGGAAAAAATAACAGATTGCCCTTTATACTTTATCGTGTTCTCGAACAGGGTCAGCTCTCGACGACTCGTTATTACAAGCGGCTCGGAAAGTTAATCCGAGAGTTTCGGTCATAAGCTTGGTACAACTTGAAAAGTGCATAACTTTCGTTCGATATGCTATAAAGCGTATTATCAGCTATACTGCTCCGCCGCGCGTCGGGTTATCTGTTTCCGTGCCTCTGCACGTGTGTTTATACTTAGACACGCCAGCTTCTCTCGCTTCTTCTCTTTATCTGCTGGCGCTCGGCTAAGAGACTATATATTCCTAGCCTAACTCCTCGAGCAGCAATGTGACGTCACACGAAGGGAGAAAGAGCGAGAGAGAGAGTTGCTGGCCTAATTTGGAAAGGTTATTATTTTGCACGTCACAGTGGCGGCCCGTGAAATATTTTAGCGCAGTTGGCGCTTCTGGAGGGAGAGAGAAAGGCACCAGGACCATTACCCGCGTGATGTATAATACCTGAGGTACACATGGGAGAGCCCAGGAGTCAAGGTATGCAGCTCGACATTCGCTCTACCTGTTACCCTTCATCAAGCTTTTCGAGTCTTTCTTTTTTCCCCACTTTTACGGTCTCGTTCACTAATTAATTCAAAAACTTAGTAGATCTGACTATGACTAAGCTTATAATGCGAGCGATCATATTTTGAATCTTTTACACATTATAATCTACTTATGAACGTTATACAGTCTACGCATTATTTAAACATGCTACGACATATTCAATTTTCTTTTCAGTCGTTATCCGATTACATAATATACAACGCATCGAAAATCCGCTTATATTTTCATTTATTCAAAGTCAAATTTATTCCGGGATGCACTTTTATCGTGCGCTTTATATTCTAATATAAACGTTATGAAAATATTATCCAGTTACAGCAAAACGATTCAACTGTTACGGCTCGAAAAAGAATGCGCTGTGCCGGACGAAATAATTTTCCATTACCATACGACATAATCTAATTATGAGAGTACGAGCTGTTGCGTTTTAAGAACTACAATTATTCAATTCCACATGAACACACCGCATGATGAATAAAATTAACTTTCCCGCGTATTGTCATGTTCACCATTTTAAATTTAACGCAATAATTGTATACATAAATTCTAAATGACGAAGGTTATACAAAATTTTGCTTGATTTAGAATTAAATGAAAATAATGAAGAATCCCGTTGCTTAAGAGGCATTCAGAAAGGCGCTGGAACGAAAAGTAGTTAGTTTTAAAAGCTTCGTCGAAAAAGAATGAGAGACATGGAGATTTGCGCCGGTAAAGTGGCGCTTTGCAAGCTCAACTTCAGCTCGGCTAGGAATAACAAGTCGTCCCGTGGATGCGTATAGCTAGTTGAAAGTTTGATAAAAATTTTTTCGGCACTCACCGAGCCGTCTCGGCGAAAGCCCCGCAGACCCATCGGCAAACTCATCATCCTCCCCGCATCCCACGCACCCCGGACAGCCTAATCCCGTTACCCTCGTCTTCTTTCTTATATAGCCGACGCCTGTAAAATTCCGGCGCGCGCGCAGGACTCGGCCAGGTTACGCGCGACGGCTCATGCGGGCAGCGTAATCCCGCGGCTCGACGACTTTATTCTCACTCTCGCGATATCCCAGAGGCTCGGAGAGCTACGGCGTCTCAGTGTTCCCCGGTGCGTATCTCGCGCTAGCTGTACACTGCTGCGCGCCCCGCGCCGGGTTATTTGTTGCGGCGCGGCTTTTCTGCGCGGCCTCCTTTTCCGCTCGCTATTTCAAAATTTTTTCTTTCCTATACCAAGGCGAAAACCCGATGTGATTCGTTATTCCTTCCGAATAAAGCTGTGTGCGCGGCGAGAAGCCAGAGTCGCGCGCATTATTATTTGCGAGCTCGCGCGAAGCGACCGGACGTCTGAATAAACAAGCCGGGGACCTGCAACGTCTCCCGAGTAAACAGCTGCGCGCGGAGAGCGCCGGCTGAGATTTATAGGGCGCGGACGCGAGTGACGGAAGCGCGCTGCGAGCTGCGCGCGAGAAAACGCGAGCTGGAGAGCGAAAACTTGTTAGTGGCCGCGAGTTATTTTCTTATAGTGAAAAATAGCTCGCCGAGCTGGAGATGTATATGGTAAAGTGACGTAGCTAACGCGACTAATGCAATTATATGTGCATTACTTAAATTTCCGAGTTACTTAGCGGAGAAATAAGCGTTTGCGAAAGAAATGCAAAACGGCAACGCGCGCGCGCGCGCGCCTGATTATGACGGCACTTGATTTATATACGTGAGCAGGTAGAACACGAGACAGGGAATATGAAAATTGACATGAGCGTCGAGTGGAGAAATGTCCCTATATATACTGCAGGAGAAAATCGTTTAGCAGCAGAAAAAAGTGAAGAGCTCTTGGCCGGTAATCTCCTCTAACTCGCATCGACCGAGTGAATAAATCTCAATTTCAATCTCGTCCCGCGCCTTTATCCCTCGCGATTGATTTCCTCCTCCTCCTTCCTTCTCCTCTTCGCTCTCCCTCACTCGCGCTCGCTCTCTCGCTCTCTCCTTGCTATTGCGCGGGACATACAAATACTAGAGAGAGAGAGAGAGAGAGAGAGTACGCCGAGAAGCGAGTGCTTGAGTTACGGGGGATGCCGGACGATTCAGCGATCGAAAGTGGTGTACTCGAGCGCCGTGCCGGTTCACCTTCGCGTTAATTACGCGGCCGATAACGACTGGCCGAAGCAGCGCTGGTTTAACAAGGCCCGCCGCCGCCTATACGTATATACAGCTCGCGGTGACGAAGGGGGAGATTTTTTTTCTAGAGCTATCTGCACATCTTTTCTCTCTCCGCTTTTACGTCGGGCGAAAGGTGGATAGGGAGAGGATTTCAATGGGTAATCTCGCTGCAGCCGTCGAGGGTAGGATTGTAAATTCGATTCGATATCGGCCAGGGCGATTCGATTAAAGGTCATTTTTTTCTCACTTATCGCGCCAACTGATTATTGCCCGCGCTTAAATTGTTTGCTCTAGATCTTGGCCTCTGCCAAGAGTACTCTTGGAGATTGCGGTGCTGGCAACTTTTTTATGGCAGCTGCGCTGGGCTTGGCGCGATATTTCTCTCTTTTCTCACATTAAATTTCTCTTTTATTCTTCGAAATGAGAGTGGATTCTAAGCTTTATACGCTCTGCTAACGGCTGTCTAATAAAAAGCTAACTGCGCGGCTTTACAAAGTTATAAAGCCGCAGACGACTAATAATTGTATACTAGTTAATAAATTGATGCGATAAAAGCGAATATTAAAAGAATGCGTCGAAAAAGGATGGAAGAAGGGAAAAGACTGCACACTGTGCTGTGGAGAGGCAGAGACGCAGACGACGTCATTGGTGCTCGCACTCGCGGAAAGTATCCGGAGCTCTGTGCATGCATCATCCCTGGCGTCCTAAGGGGGATCCCCTTTCCCGCGAGAGACGCGACGCCAAGCCGCTTTGCTCCGCGGCAGTGGCTCGTATCAGCTTACCTCGAGTCTCTTTCCTTCCGGCTTCCTTGTTTTCAAACGAGTTTCAATTTTTGTTTCTCGAATCCCGAGACGAGAGAGAGAGAGATAGGAAGAGCGAAAGCATCGCGCTACTTGAATTATTGCCATATCGAGGAGAATTTCACTTGAAACGTTTCGTCATGCTGCTATATACTTCGTCGAAAGGAGCTTGACATTAAAATTGATCGGTTTATATTTAAGAGATTCGAATTTATTTATTGCATGCAGCGCGACTACTATTTGATTTTCAATGGGGATAATAATGTGACTAGGCTACAGTGGGTAATGCGATCAAAATATTCCGCATATGCATACACGCATATAGAGTCGGAGAGAGCACTGAGCACTCTGACAATCTGTTCCAGCTGAAATGAGTTTGTTCAAGTCCAACTTCCGAGCTAACAAACTTTATACTCTCCTTCTCGTTATCTATTAACCATTTCTAGAAGGAATCGCATCAGCAACATTTCAAGCTTACTGCAAGAAGCCGTAATTTACTTAATAACCTTTCCTAACTAGTTAAACCGACATTGCAAACTTACAAATAAATTAAACTTCCAGACCATCGAGTCACAAATAATCTCCAAAATCGTAGTCACTTTATTCACTTTCCCTCTAACTATCCTTCAATGAAAGCACTAAACCTTTACGAAATTACATAATCTCGCGTAAAATCTTGATGAGCTCAATCGGCTCGCCGCCAAATCAAACCCTTGCCTAACTCACCCGGCTATCGTGCCCCTTGTATCTTTTCGTCGCCTAATCCAGAGAAAGAGAGATCGGAGGATTCCTCATGTTTCGCCCGCTTCCAGTGGCTATACCGAACAACGCTTGAGCTATACATATATAGGATTACCGATGACCCGGTGGGACAACTGATCCCGATCGCGACGATCCATTTAGTTTCCTATTTGCAGCCTCGAGCCGGATAAACACACACGAGACGCTGTGGCATCGGCGTCGAGAAGAAGAGAAAGTTCCGGAAAGCACTACTTGGCGCGAGCGAGTCGATTTCTGGATTAAAATTTTCTTGCGCCCATCACACCGCCTTGGGAGACTTGAGTTATTACGAAATTCGCGCACGATTCATCATCGGCTCGCAGATAAATTTGAAATTCGCGCGTTTCCGCGGGGCGTGTAGGTTATATACGCGTAGGAAAGCCGCATTGCACTTCCTTTGCGCCGGCGCCCGGCCATTCGACAAGGGGAAACTGCGCGGCCCGGCGATTTTACACATCAGGCGATTCAGCGTTTACGGCGAATTTCTGACTGGCGCTTAGCTGAATTTCCCAGGCGAAAACGCGGCGATGCGTTCTCGGGCTGGCGCCGCCCGTCCTCCGCGTAAATTATAATTGCGAAAATACGGCCTCTCGGAACATTAAGCGAGCGCGCGGGCGCGGCTACTCTACTTCGCGCGCGATGGATGTTCCCGCGGGCTCTGCAGCGCGAGCTTCATGAGCCGCGAGGACTTTTCTTATTTAATTTGGATTCGGGGCCTCGTGTAAGACTCGGGCGCTCGTGTGTTTCGTTCGAATGCTCGTGGAATTTAGCTTGATTCATAATTGCTTGAAACAGAAAAATCGGAAAAGCGAAACAGCTGTTACGTGTGCTTTCAAATTTATTGCATCTGGTGCTCTGTATATATCTTGTCTATTGTGTGTGCCTTTTTCTTTGATGAAAAAATATTCCTGTAATATCAGCTAATTAGAGTTTTAATTAAATACTGCTGAGTAAAGCTCGTTAAGTAAACGGCGATGTTTGAGAAACCGGAAACTGTATATGTAAACGAGACGATTCTCCATTTCTCGAGGAATCCTTGTAAGAAAACTGGCCTTAAATTTCTCTGTCTTACTGAGAAATATACTTCAAATAGAATTAATGTAATTTCTCTTATAAGCGCACATTACATCGTAACCAGAGTTATTAAAAATCCTATTTCTTCTTCATAAAATACGCTGTGAATACTCAAACGGATTTAATCTTCTTCAAAGTGAATTTTACAGAGACGCGCGCGTTTAAACATTCATATAAATAAAATAAAATTTTTGTCTTTCACTGCTACGAGTAGCACGCGGCGTAAAACGAACACGAAACAGCTGGGGAAAAGGAAAATCTGTCGCCAGTCCTCACCAAAACCACTGACTCTCCCTTTGAGCTGCACATAATTAGAGTCTGATGCGATCCAAACGCTCTCTCGACGACTTTTGGGATTTTCGTGATTACGCGCTCCAACCACGTTCGAAATTACCCCCAAATTCTATTGCACGAGGGTCGCTACCACCTCTGTACAGTCGAGCCTCGAGATATTTATCGATATTAGCAACCATCGCATGTTAATTTCCAACTGCATTGTCTACTAATTTTATCGGACAATGTAAAAATGACGAATTCAAAATTAAATCTATTCCAAATAAATCATAATTAAAGTGAACACAACAGAATTTCCGGATAACGGTATCTCGCTTGATGAAGAACAAAGAAAAACAAAACAGATCCCCTTTTAATTAGTAATTAGTGACCCTTCGCGAAAAACGTATAGACGCCGCTTTCCAAGAGAAGAGGCGTGCGAAAGCCCCGATATCCTGAGAGGCCTTTTCTAAGAACGCAATTTCACGTCTATCCTTGTGTTGGGCTGATATATACACCTCGAGCACATTCAGCATTCGTATAATATAATCAGAGCCGCAAATCGAGACGGAAATAAATGGGGCCAAGGCTCGCACGAGAAAATGAAAGGCACCCCGTAGACTACGACGAAGGGATGACGGAGTCCGCAGTGGACTTGAAACGCACGAGGATTAAGCATAGACGATCGCTCTCTCAGTGGGTGCGAACCAGAGGCGAACAAAGCTCAACCGTACGCCTATCTCGATCGCACTTTCTAGACGCTAGGTGCTTTATTTTCGTCATTGTGCATTAGTAATTGATCTACTTATTACTTACTACTTTACTGCGCTTATAAACTTAGCATCTCTGGATTAAAACAAAATATAGTATACCCAAAAATTCATTTAAATCATCTAGAACACAAAATCGGTTTATTACGCAAAAATTTAATGAATTCATAAAAAAAATAAATAAAAATTAATAAATAAAAATTAATAAAAATATAAATTCAGTATAAATTACGAATACAATGAAAAGCACCGCCGAAAGAGTTAGATGAGAATAATTTATGTGCCTGTCGATCGCCGGGCGCGCTTTTATAAACTTGATCAATAAACCATCACATTATTCCCAGTATCGTAAAACAGGAAAAAAAAGTCGTTTAATACGAAACGGCTGTACGAGAGTGAGAGAGAGAGATAGAGAGAGAGAGAGAGAGATGTGGCCGTAAAGTAAATAGTACAGATAAAAGTCTACAATGAAGCTTGAGCTAAAAGATCCGGCTCACACAGGGTCGTCGAAAACCAGACTTTTGACGCGATTTCCCAGTGCGGAAGTCAATACGCGCCGATTCCATTCTCTCCTTTCCCGACGATCTTTGTCTTTGTCATTGGCCGCGTCCCCGCGCGCTTCACTCTATATAGCTCTCATTGTCCGTCTCTTTGAGAGTCAACGCGAGATCGCATGGCTGCGATTCGACTCTATACAGTCGCTCGGCTTGCGAGCGAAAAGCGTTAGTCCGCGGTGTGCGTGTATATATGTGCGCGTCTATAAAACCGAGAGAAAGAGACGTATAATGCCGAGATAGCGCATCGGTGAAAGAGAGAGAGAGAGAGAGAGACTCGTCACAAATAAGATTTTATCTTCTAATTTTGAGACTTGGATTTCCGGAAATAGCTGCGACGGCTTTAATACCGTGTTCGTTCGTTTAACGACTGGAACTTTGCGCGTGTATTGCGCTGATTTAGTCTGTCAATAAAAGAGCGCAGCAACGAGAATGAATCGACATTCGCCGCATGTCGGTTACGGTATACACTTATTCGTTAAATTCTTCCATTCTCATTCGATATAATTTAACTAATTTAACTAGTATGCAACTCGTCGATGCTCAATTGCAGTAAAAGCGTAATGAAAGCACATAGGTAAACAAGTTAATTAAATCACTCGCTTAATCAATTACATTGGTATGATATATCAACAGAAAAGCGGAGACAAATTGGACAACAATTATAATATATGAAATTAATAGAACAAGCAAGCTCAGTGAGAAATAGTATAGAAGCAGATGATGACAAAGTCCCTCGGCTAGACTCTCATTTAGGATGATCCCTCTCGTCAATTCCTCTTAGCTATACATATACAGATCTTGCCATCAAGCGAACGATAGTGTCGCACAGGATCCCCTTAGTTCGTTTATCTATCGGCTTGGCGCGGACGAGCTTCTCTCTCTCTCTCTCTCTCTCTCTCTCTCTCTCTGTCTATCCATCTAATTCCGTTGTTATCCGCACCGGTCGCGGCCGCCGCGCGCAAGGGTTTGCTCCGTGATTGCATGAGCTTGTGCCGCCCTGCTCTCGCTATCCGATTGCGTAAACAGCTGGCGCGCAACGATTGAGTTAAAAAGTGCAGCGGCTACATACGTGCGAGATTCTCTCGTTCAACACAGTCCCGGTGTCCCTTCATAGTCGACGATCTTCAAAGTCAATCACCTATATACAGGCCTGCGTAAAATCAAACTAACTCCGGGCGATCGCGTCCAGAGTATGTAAACCTTCCCCTCCCCCTCTCGTTCTGCGGCGAACTGCGTTCTACTGCAGGGACGCGTTACGACCCGATACTGCGGCAATTTGCATGAGCTTATGCCTGTATAGGTGCGGGACGAGCCATCAGGGAACGCGTCAACAACGCCGCGGTGATGGTGCCGCCGCCGACGACGACGACGACGACGACGACGACGGCTCGACAACACAAAGTCGAAATACATTAGGTCAGCCGAGTGGAAAACTCAGCGTCAGTGAGGAGACGTGTGTTTGCGCCAGACTCCCTGGGCCAGCGTGTGTGCAGCGAGCCTTTGATTTCGCTGGAATGACCATGTAGGCGGAGCGAGGAGCCTCTCTTTCGGGCATCGGGAATTAGTCGGTGGCAACTCGCGACACGCCGAGCAGAAGCGAAAGCCAAACAGACACGCCCGTGCGTGGCTATAAGAGAGCCGCTCTCACGTTGCACTGGCCAAACAATTCTCCCTGCTCTACTCCATCTATACTATGTCAAATTTTCTCTCTCTCTCTCTCTCTCTCTCTCTCTCTCTCTCTCTCTCTCTCTCTCTGCAGGCCAACCGAAGCTTTGTATGTCTTTGGCCCTTCTTTGTCCCTCTACACCCATTCCCCGTCTCGCTCGTGTCAGCCGTCCTCTCTTTGCTGTTTATTCCGTTGTCTCTCATTGGAAAAGTCGTCAACTTTGTGTGTCAGCTCACTCGTCCGTGCGAGTCACGTTCGCCAATGGGAATCTCTCGGCCAACGTACTCTCGGCTGAATTAGAATGCGACTCGATCGACTCGCTCGCCTATACCTTGGCCGCATCTTGTCCGCGTGTACGTACAACTCGAGAGAATAGAGGTAAAGCAACGAATTGACAGGTTTAATTGCTTTGGAGGATCAATCTCGAGGTAGGGAATGCGAGAGGATTTTGGCGATTGACTCTGCCAGAAGCAAGTTTTAATCTGGTGGACAAATATTGATTGTTAACTTGGCTACACCTGCGGCAGTGCAGGTACGCAAAACAAAATCACGCGCGCCAATTCCGTTCAAGTTACTCAGTCGCGTAGAGAGATAAAGTGTGCAACTTAATTAGCATGATCTGCTTCGTCGATCAAGCTAATAAAAACAGATCAAACGAAGCGTCGGGAGCATTAAAAGAGTAGCCAGTTACGTGCCGGCATTCCGTAATTTCATCAATTTCAAGCCGGCATCCAGCTCGCTTCATCCCCCTACTCTTTCTGCCGTGCAGCTGCAGCTCTCGTGATTGCCAGGGACTTATGTACAGCCGAACGAGCTTCCACTCCAGTTTACAAGACTACTAGTGGCACTACTCGACTAGCTCTCTTGCCCAAACTTTGCTGCCGCACAGCCTCTTTCTCTCTCTCTCTCTCTCTCTCTCAAGTCAGAGAACTTGCACTTGTCTCCCCCCCCCTCTCTCTCTCTCTCTCTCTTCCCCTTCCAACAATATCAACAACAGCGCACACCAGTAGGAAGTGTATTAAAAGAGAGAGGAAAGCTCCGAGGAGGACGTTGCTGTCGAAGCGGTGAAGAAACAAGACCTCTCACGAGAAATTTGCATCGAGACGCGCGCTGAGACGACTATAATGGAATTAAAACGAGAAGGGGATGAGGCAAGTGGCTGCTCCCGGCGAGCTTGCGCTCGTATAACGAGTTTATGCGTCAGTGCGCGGCGCGGAGACAAGTTTTGGCAGGCCAAGAATCGCTTTTTATTCGCGCCGTCAATTCCTCTGCTAAATTGGCTTAGGTGCAAATTTTAAGCCTTTCATGCCGCCGCTGAGACGTTGATTTTACGAGTTCTTACTCTCGGGGATCACCGGTCCTCAAGCCGAGCACTTTTTAACGCAGTATTTCGCTTTCTCAGATGTATAAACAACAGTTATTGCCTATTACTCCTATATATGATGCAGTAAAGTCTATTTTCTTAATTTATACGGCGACGCAAGTTTATTGCGAGTCAAACCCGGTATATCTAAACAAGTTACCAGCGTATCCGTGTAAAAGGAGACTTTGTATAACAATAAAGAGTTGTTTTGATAGAATTTATCGATCGATGTTCAAATATTAGGTGAAAAACTTTATGCATCTCTTCGAGCAAAAAAAAAACTGTTTTTATTGTGCCAACGTTTCGAAGTATTTATACTTCCTCTTCGGGGCTTTAAAAACTTCTTTAATTATAACAAACGCTAGTCACATGACTGCAATCTTTCTCATTCGTCAACATGTAATGACCAACTTTTCTACCGATTACCGAGTCTTCCAGAGTCGCTAGATGGTAATGCGACTCTGGTCGAGGGCAACATCAGTCTGATGTTAATAAAAACAGTTTTTTTGGCTCGAAGAGATGCATAAAGTTTTTCACCTAACAATAGAGAGTACTTTGTATACGCGAAAAAATACTAAAGAGAATTAGTTAGAACAAGCTTTTGCGCTTAACCTGCAACACTCCCGAGCCATCTAACGAATTTTTCGCGGCTTATCGTAACGGCATAGCGCGAAACAACGAATCGAGGAAGATATAGAACAAGGAGTCGGATATAGAGCGCGCGGGCGCATCAGCCAACTCGCATTCGTAACTAGTTCATTAACTAACCGACGCGACGCCCGCCCGGACCGAATTAATTCCATGAGGCAAGGCTACATCCCGCTCTCCCTCTCATCCACTCTCAGAATGTATATTGCATAGGAGCACTGCAACGCGCTTTACACGTGGCTAAAATGTCAGAAAGACCGACGAGAGAAACTATACATATGAGCGAGCGTTTGCTCTAGTTACAATTTATTTCGGCAAGTTTGCTCGTCAGCTTCTTCCTTCGGGGAGTTTATCGCGTTAATATACCTATACACACTGGCTGATGTTACTTTTTAAATATTCTATTGCGATTCCTCATTCTTCGAAATTGCACGGTTTCCTCTTGGTCTAACAATAATTCTCTCTCTCTCTCTCTCTCTCTCTCTCTCTCTGTTGCACACATGCACTCACGCGCAGGCACAGAGCTGAGAACGGTCCTCGAGCTCAGCAGCTACCGACAGCAAGAGTGCTGCAGCAGCGGCAAAGCAGAGGGGAGATCCATCCCAAGGGACGAGATTGGATCGTGTTAGCTCGAACGACGGGTTAAGCAATCGCGCGATGGCCGGCAAGCAGGACGTGTCGTAAGGTGTAAAGCGGCGACTGCAGGCTCCGCGACAGAGGAGACACTGCACGAGCGGCTACTGCTGCAGATGCCGGTGTTGCACAGTGCCGGAAGAGCGACGAGTGGAACGGACGCACAAAGCGTATAACGCGCGGGCGCGTGTAGTCCGCGCGCCTGTATACATGTGCCCCGCAATTCGCAAAACGCCTATAGGCGCGCATATGCGGGACGCGCGGCCACCTCGGGAAGCAATTAATACACGCTCGACCTTCCATCCAGTCAATCATAAACACCATCAACTGCAGCTCTCCCCACGCCAGAGAAGCTGTGCGCATAAGCACACGCTGCAATAAGCTTCAGCGGCTTACAGCAGGGTAATCATGAGACGCATTGTCTGCACACCTCGTAGCGAGCTATCGTCTTCCCCTCTATATATGCTCGAACTAGGATCTCATCTTTGCCGCGCGCGAGCTTAGGCGCTGCTCCTGGCGTCTGTATCCTGCACGACCTCGAGCAGGTACGTGCGTTAATATCCCCGGGGCGGTCTATTAGCAGGTGCGCGCGATTATGCCGGGGCTCCAAAGCAGGCCGACGATTGGAGCATCCTCCGAGGTGCTCGGGGGTCTCGCTCGATCGAGCATTGTATTCAATATAATAAATCAACGTCCAGTTAAAGTGCTGTAAGCTCGGCCGCGCTCAACGCCGCACACGATTCACGGGGCTCGAGCAGCGATTTCGCGCTACACGGAATTATATAGATCGTCATCGGACGGCTCGAGGAGTTGTGATGGATGTGTCGTGTGCTGCGGTTGCTCGCCCAATTCCATTCTGAATATTGATATTGAGCGCGCAATTCGGCAGATATTGCCGCAGGATCTCGCTATCTATTTAATCAACGCCTCTGCTCTGTATATTACGTGAGGGGCGCGCTTGAAAGCCAAGCAGATGCGATTTTTTTTCTTTTATTTCAAAATTCCACTGAAATTATCAAATTTAATAGACTTTACGCTATTGCTTTTGAAAGAGGTAAACGATGAGCAGGTAACCGGTGCGTGGCGGCAGATGACGCGCTGGAAAAACAAAAAGCTTCGGACCCGTGCGCTCGTGCATGCACTGCGCTTTTCCTTTGATAACCGGTTTATCCTCTCTCTCTCTCTCTCTCTCTCTCCCTCTTCCTCCCCATATTTTTCCAGCCTATTTGTTTTCAATCTTTCGGGTTTCAAGTCAAAGGCTCTCGACGATACTGCTTCACTCGGATCCTCCTTTTTCTGGCGTTGCCTCGCGCAGCAGAGAAAGAAATAGAAGGTAAATAAGAGCTGCACGCGTTTATCTATCCAACATCAGTCGGGTATCGACTGTGACTACTGGGATTTTCTTCTACTTCTCGAGAATATACAAGCGCAAGATACGCCAGAACTCTCGGATCCGCGAGGCGTATAACTCATAAGATGGGATGCGATGTCGATCGTTTTACGAATGCGCGTAAATATATAATATATACGCGCGCGAGTATGATTGCGAGAATCAAACGTGACGTACAAAAAGCACGTCTTCGATTTCCGCAGTACTTTTCTCAAATGGAAATGAAAATACCAGAATACTTTTCCTGTCTTCTGATGATTTTTATTAAAATTCGTCAAATCTCCCATTTCCGGAAATAAATTTTCATATTCATGTTTTAACTATAAATAAAAGTAAAGGTCGAACTGGGACGTCAAAAAGCGGCTATTTCTCATTCTGTCAATATAATCGTTTTTTAAAGCTGGATAAAATCAAATTTGCTTCTAGAATCGGCATTTAAAAAAGGATTACACACAGCTCTAACATGAAGTTATGGATCCTGAACAAAACAGCTTATTCGTATCATACGCATGAGCACTTAGGTGACTATATCTCGCAGGTGTGTAACCAGGCACTATAGTAGTAAAGCGGTATACTGTACGACAACGTAATTCCGCGCATCGGTATATGGGGAGAGAACTGCTCGTTTCGCATGCAGCAGCTCGCTCGACGCGCATAATTCGCCGCGCGTCGCGACGCCACTCGATCCATCAATTGCCGTCGAAGCTCGCGAGCGCATGGCTCGATAATTGCGTCGCTTATACGATGTTACGGCTCTGCACGGAGCCCGAAACGCGATTCACCGCGTTGAAACGACGCACACGACGAGCGAAGAAAATTCTGCGCGCACTACAATACACGCCATTCAAACAGCTATTTTTAGAAACTAACTTTGCAATTTTCATCAATAGCTTAACAAATTTAAGGTCATTCTGTACCGAAATCAAAAGAAACCGCTGGCTATTCATCGATGCGAAACTTTATTCAACCAAATTTACGATTATTCGAAGTAACTACTTATAAAAGGAACAGAACAATATAGGCAGTACGAGTAGGTAGCAGCTGAATCCATAAAATGTCAAATAAATTTAGCACTTTTGACTTTATTTATCGCCTGCGATAGATAAACAAGTTTTTCAATTTTTCATTCTTTCCTCTTGTAAAATAAATTTCAATTAATTATAACAGTAAAAAATTTTTTCGAATGATTTCAACTTGATTCTAACTTATTGTAAACAAAACACGGTATTTCTCTCCAAAGAACTTGTCTTTTTTACAGGACAAACTACGTGCGCGTAAAAAGCCGAATAAAAGCTCTCTTTTACATTCGGCGAACTTATTTTCAAGTATGTTCGTCTTCGAAAACTCAAAACCAAAAAAGAGCTGTTCTAGACGCTCGCCGCATATCTTTTATGCAAACCTGGATTTTCGAATTCATCTAAAAATCAGCGTGTGAAAGTTCCGGTAAGCGTAAAATGCGCGTCCCCGTAGAATCAACATTTGCCCAATTTCGGTCGGCGCAGTCGAACAAGAAAATCCTTCTCTCTCTTTCTCGCTTTCTCTCTTTCTCTCTGCGAATAAGTGTACAGCCAATATGTATGGATAGGTAACAAATTACAAGTTTTAATTTCGATCTCATGACACTGCATGGCCCTTGCGGTGAAATTGGTCGAGAGAGACAAAGACGAAGCCCGAGAGCGCGAACTCATTTCTCGCTCGGCTGCGCTTGTGCCACGCTGACGTTTTATGAAGTTTGATCTGTGGCGCGTCGTGAATAAAGTTGGGCGAGAGGACGCGGGAATTTAGACGACACGAGCTTGATATGCTCTCACGAAGCAGTTTCGTTGCATCGTTTTGATGGCAGATATCGCGGAGATATGAAATTCGCTTTCTACCAAATTACTTTTTATTCTTTAATAAGCGCGTCGAGTATTTTAATGTAATTTCTTAAAATATATCTAAACAGTGCATGAGTTTTTTTTTTCATTTTTGCTTAGTTTGCAAGTTAGTATTCTTGCGGCTTTGGATATCATAAAGAACCTTTTCAACAAAATCATAATTTTGTGAGGAAGTTTTAAACTTTTCTCTTGCAAAACTTTGAGATTAAAAAAAATCCGAAATTCAAGGTATACGCAAAGCAATCTGTGAAAAAATTTTGCCTTGTTCACCCAGCTGATTGGCGCTGTATAGCGTGCAAGTAAGATATTCCCCGCGGGATCCTCGGCTTTGTAATTAAACTTAATCGATCGCAGAGGGACGCACAAAAATTTCGTCACAACTCGTAAGCTCTGATTGCCAAAGCGGTAAGAGACTAGCCGAGATACAGCACAGTGTACAACGAGATTCGTTAAGACAATATCGTGTGAAGCGTTAGGTAAGAGGTATACGAGAAAGTTGAATTGAAGCATAACGAGCGCGTGTGAAAAATGGGTAAATTAATTTTATACGTATCTCGCGTGAAAATATGATTGAGCTAAATAATCTCGAGGGTTCGTTAATAACATGATCGCTCATTTAATGCGCCAGGTATAACGTGTGCATATTAATCTTTTTCAAACATAATACAACATTCGATGCAACTTTGTTGCGATAAATAAAAATAATTGACATACGTATGCCACATTGAATTTAATGTTTCACGACAATAATATAAACATTAACATATTTAATTATTTAATAATGTTTAAATAGGTTTAAAATCTTTTAACGTAATCATATTGCAGTATCTCGTGATGATACTTTAAAGAATAATTTTTTAAATTTAATTTTTAATTTAATTTAATAACGTATTTATTCATAAAGATAATTTTTTGAATTTAATTGAGAGTTACAGTGAAATATAATCAGTCAGAACATACGTTCAGAAAATGTTTATGACTATAAATTTAAATTCCAAAGTAATAAATTATAAAGTTGCATAGATCAAGATTATGTGAGGTTCCAAAGATTACTGAAAGTCCTGTCAAAATCGCCAAAACCATAATGAAGAGCTTATACGAAAAGAAAAAATCGATACCTCGCAGAAGCTTCCTTTTCCATCGCGTTTCAGAAACGTAAGCCAAAACCACACAAGCTGAGTGCTAGTGCAAAAACGCCACCTTCGCAACACCTCGCACACGACGCGATTACACCGTCAAACGCTTCAACAAAAAAAGGAAAGTCCAGAGAAACGCTGGTCAGAAAAAGACCTTTCTTTCTCTCTGTCTCTCGCTTCTCAAACACGTAACAAGCGAAAGCAGCGGTGAGAGAGAGAGAGAGAGAGAGAGAGAGAGAGAGAGAGAGAGAGAGAGAGAGAGAGAGAGAGAGAGAGAGAGAGAGAGAGAGAGAGAGAGAGAGAGAGAGAGAGAGAGAGAGAGAGAGAGAGAGAGAGAGAGAGAGAGAGAGAGAGAGAGAGAGAGAGAGAGAGAGAGAGAGAGAGAGAGAGAGAGAGAGAGAGAGAGAGAGAGAGAGAGAGAGAGAGAGAGAGAAAGAGAGAGAGAGAGAGAGAGAGAGAGAGAGAGAGAGAGAGAGAGAGAGAGAGGAGAAGAGAGAGAGAGAGAGAGAGAGAGAGAGAGAGAGAGAGAGAGAGAGAGAGAGAGAGAGAGAGAGAGAGAGAGAGAGAGAGAGAGAGAGAGAGAGAGAGAGAGAGAGAGAGAGAGAGAGAGAGAGAGAGAGAGAGAGAGAGAGAGAGAGAGAGAGAGAGAGAGAGAGAGAGAGAGAGAGAGAGAGAGAGAGAGAGAGAGAGAGAGAGAGAGAGAGAGAGAGAGAGAGAGGATCGAGACGAGAGGCGGAGAAAAAAGCAAGAAAAATAACCGCGCCAACAGGTCCTCCCTCTCTCTCCTGGCGCGTAATACGAATGTTAGAGCGACGAAGCCATTCTTCGCGCTCTGCACTCGTTATCGCTGTCATTATCGCGCAGGGCGAGCATTGCGCCGCTGTTCGGCATCGCAGCTCGAGCGGAAGAAGAAAGGGGAAAAGAGACGAGCTGTGCGAGCGCACGCCGAGACGTTTGTCGCGTTTAAAGAGCTGCTGAGCTGCTTCTCTGCACTGCGCGAGATAAAGGTGAAAAAGGCGGGGAGGAGGGCCAAAGAAACGGACAGATAGCGCGCAGGTGGAGAGAAAATGAGATTGGGCTGGACGAAAGACGGAGGAATTTTCTCTGCGCCGTCTGCACACGTGGTGAGTATGACTCGGCTACCGCCTGCATGTGTTTTCAAGCCTCGAGGCTCTCGAGTAGATGCCCGATTATAGCGATTGCACGAGAACTAATTGCTTGAGATAGCGATATATCGCAGCATCACTCGCGGCTGTGACGCGTCTTCTGCCTTCCAGCCCAGCGATGCGGCATCAGCGAAAAGGCTGACAACAAAGCTTCTTCAATTCCGGCCCAGACGATCTCCTCTACGACAAAAGAGTGCGCGCCCAGTGTATATACAGGGCGTTTGTCGCATCGTCCGCGATAATTCGGATTTCACGATTGATGGCTTGCGGCCGCGTGATAGTCATCGCGAAACCATTAGCCGCTTCCCACCCCCTCGTCGTCGCGATATATAGGAATCCTTTTACGAGCTCAGCAGCCGCGTGAGTCGAGCTTTCGATATCGGAATCCCAATGTTGTAGACTACCGCTGTTCGGGATATATTTTTATGTAGCGCCGAATGGAGACGTCGCCTCTGCTATTGGCAGCGAGCGCATTTGGATATCTCGGCGGCGCAGGGGATGCGCAATGCGTCGCCTCTTGCGCCTTGCTCAATTGCCGCACTCATTTTACACTATACTTTTGAGTAAGGCCTTTTAAGCCCAGATTCTTCGAATTATTTCAGCATTAGAACGCGGCACAAACTTTCAAGCACTCGAACGTAGTTTCAAGTAAATATTTGAATTTTCGATACGCGCCGTGAGCTATGTAGCTTTCACGCATACTATTAACAGAACGAAAATTTTCAGGCTACTTTCAAATCCCCTTCAATTTTCCTGAAGCTGTACACTTATAAATCGGCATTTCATTTTCGCACGCTTTCCCCGCACAGCTCTGTGCGCTCCTCCCAACAGAATAGCAAAAACCATACGCTGCTTATCATGTATTCATTCTCGCGCATCAAAAAGTGACTTCTGTTTCGCATATCAAATTTAAATATCTGATTGACAACTTGTTCGCAACGGCTGCGTTGTATTTTAAGAGATCATCGATTAAGCTCTGTCAAAAAAAAACAGGATAAAAAAAATAACGTAAAAAAATAATCGTCTTTTTTGACACAGAAAAATGATACTCCATATCTTACAAGCTGAATCCAATAACACCATCCGCTCAGTACGTTCCACATCGACGAACTTGACCGACGCGAATAATTCTCCTCACCCTTTGAAAGCTTTTCCACTCAGTTCAACGGTATTTTTTGTTTTTTTGTGCGTTTTTTTTCGTTCGGAGCTTCACCCGCTGACCCAGCTGCACACGCGCGAATGTTAAGCGCCCCGTGAAATAGCGTCGCTCGCAGACGTAAAACCCGCATTTTCTTTATGAAACGTGACACGCTGCTGCCGCTGCTTTAGCTACGGAGCCAGCTCTTCACGTTTTATTCCAAACGCATGCGATGCAGGCCTGCTTTTTTCAGGCGTAGAGAGGGAGAGAGAGAGAGAGAGAGAGAGAGAGAGCTTTGAGTCGGAAAAAAATGTTTGAAAAAGCGTTTTACGTAGGCGCGATGCAGTGCGGCTACAGCACCAGGAGTATGATACACGCGCGAGAGATTGAAAGCTGACGGCTTACTGTTGCTGTGAACTGCGCTCGTGTAGTAGGGCTACGGATGCGGAAGTAGTTGGTTTCATTTTTCGTGAAAAGAATTGAATATGTGCGAATGGCTTTGAGAAAAGGCTGCAGCCGCGTAGCATTGGCTCGCGAAAGACGCCTACGAGCTCCAAAAGTGCTTGCGACCCAAGGTTCCGTTTTACATACTGCAGCCACACAGGATATATGCATTATGATGTACGACACGACGTGATTGCTAATTAGAGGAGCGGAGAAAGCACGGCTGTAAGCGCGCACAGCTATTCGACTGCGCACAATAGAATGAGGCGTCCCCTTTCACCCTTTACATGTCGATTTAGCTTAAAAGCCGAGTCAGTCAATGTTCCTCAACGTGCAATTCTCTCTGACGGGCGTTTCTTCATCCGACTGACAAAGGGCCTAATATGTAGATGTATAACGTACAATGTACAATGCACACGCATTGCCTTGAAATCTCTTATTGTGCCACGCACGGACGCCAAGTAAGAGCTGCCGTCTAGCCAGTTCGAGTACATATCGCGTGCTCTCTCTCTCTCCCTCTCTCTGTGAGTTAAAAAAGAAAGAGACGAAAAGCGCGACGACTTTTAAGTTCAAACGACGCGCACAATTGTCCCGCACACGCATCGCAACGTCTGGGCTATCCATTAAGCTATAGCAGTTTTAGCGTACTCTGCTGTTGCGAATTTTTCGAAAATTTATCATTGTTGCATCGAAATGGCTAAACCGTCAGAGTGTAGTTGCAAGATGCCAGATGGTTCCCATGTGAAAAACGATGTTTATTCAAGAGAAAATGCAGCCTAACGAAGCGCCTTGTACAACATAGCTCTTGAGCCGTGGAGCAACTATACGATTCACTTAATTGCATGAAAAAGACACGGCTGCAACACGGGGGGGGGGGGGCGGACTAACAAACTTCCCCATCAGCAGGAGTCTAGCTAAGAGAAGCATCAGCGCCGAGTCGCGAAATTAAAGTGAAAAATACCTCCACAGAGCTGCTTGCGCCCCCAGCGTCGCTGCAGCCGACGAATATACACACCTAATTTCTTAAATTCCCTAATTACAGAGAACACGTTCGAAATTCCATTCCAGTGGCGGCAAATCAGAGCGACATTCAAGCAACGGCCCCGCGCTCTCGCGTAAATACCCCAAAACTTCGTGGCGCGGCCAACTTTGCATCAACACCGCCAAAATTTTCCAGACTTATGCTTTCCCCCGGCCCCCTCCTCCAGCTCGGTCTTTAATTAATTTTCACTACAATAATTACGCAGCTATACACACACACGCACACACACAGTATGGATAGACGAGGCGAGAAAAATCCTCGAATTGTACGAAGAAGAGCTGCACAATCACAGCGTGGAAACAAGGAGACCGCGGCGCTTTTACGAATTCACCTGTATACACGCGACCTGGACTTTTAATTAGCCGGCTACTCTATTGTTTTTTTTTTTGCCAAGCGAACGCGCGCTTGATTATGCCGAGACTTCTTGTACTTCTTCGCGTGTTTACGCGCTCAGCTATCCGTCTTTCTGTCGCCCGACTGCGCGCAAATTGATATCCCCCTCGTAAACTGAGTGCTAACTTGAGAGTACATAGCTTGTTTAAAAATTAGGGGGGATTAGTTGAAGAAGCGCCTCGCCTTGCTAATGAGACAGGAATTTATTATTATTTCTTCTTTGCCATTCTTCGCCGCCGATGAAAGAGCTTTTACTTTCAAAGAGAAATGGGACACGAGATGGCGAAACGAATGCTTGACATTCAGAGAATATTCTCAGGGATACCAATGGAGAAATTTTTATTAATTATTGTACTGAATAGACTTGACACTTGCCCTTCAAAGCGATAACGCAGAAATAAAGATTAATTGCATTACTTATTTCAATTGTTTTTAACAGACGATGTTGTAATTTGTTTGAATAGACTCATGCAAGGGATTAGAAAACTCTTCATTTGGAGTTTGCATTATGAATATTTATGTTTGAAAAGCTTTTTACAAAAATATCGCTTGTTTAGCAGTTGAGAGCAGATATCAAAATTTTGATCTATTTCAATAATACATATTGGTTTACATAATTATATTGCGCATTTTTTCAAATCATCCGTAAACTATATAATGATTCATAGAAACATGCAGATTGCAGACAAATAGTCGGCTCACGCTTCCAAAAAAACGTTTTGAATCATGATTTACGTCTTGACATTTAAAAAAAATGACGACTTTTTTTACCACAATGTAACTTTCACGCGAAGCGCTATAAAACGTTTTATGTATAGCTGTTATAATATAATACATTCTTTATTATCAATGCAGGTCGTAATAACAAGAAGTAAAACTTTTCGGTGTAATACCGACCCCTTGACGGTACATATATGCAATGTGTATATACGTGTACTTATGCGGCAGGTTCGTTAAATTTCGGCTCAGCCTCGCTTCCGAAAAGATCCCATGCAAATATAAGGCAAATAAAGATTTAGCAGAGCCGCTTCTTCTTCAGTGCACCCACATAAGCCGCTTACTTGCATAATTGCCCGATGAATGCCAATGGGCAGGGAAATCAGATAAGAGCAATTCTTTACACTTTTGGGTATGTGACTTCCATCATCTGCCGGGATTCCCTTATATAACGCTCATGCATACTGCCCGATCGAAATCGAACGCTATGAATTCAACGTATGGATTCTGCAAATTTGCATTTGTATAAAATAGGTGGAGAGGTGCAGTATTTTATCACAATACTAAAGTTTCAAAAAAATAAATTTGGAAAATTCTTAGTTTTTAATTCAAAATTATGATACAGGCTGCATTTAAGAGCAATACTTCCGAATAAATAATACTAAATAGAATAATTGAAGCAATAAAAATGATCATAAAATTAGTTTCTAACTACAACTCGCAAATAATTCTTCTTAATCTTAATTTGGTCATAATCTCAAAATAGTTATACTATAGTTTTGCTATTTATTCAAAATATATATTAGAAATTTTCTCTTTTTGGTTACCTCTCCTTTTGTGCGGAGAAAGACTTTTTGGAAAGACTTTTATATTTTATATTTTACTGTCCGTACTAAATTTTATAATCCAACATTTTTTATAATTATACCTTATTTGAAATTTGATTACTCTGATAAAATACCACTGCTTATCCATATGAAATATGCAGAAAATAATCATCCATTGGGTTCAAATAAAATGTACATTCACAGCATACGTTGATCTTTCTGCAGGGCTCGCTTTTGAAAAGCCTTTTCTGTGGAAGAAACGAATCAAGTTTTGGAATTTTTACGCATGTATTGCTTAAAAAGTTGTAGTTTGCCGTATTATGCGCGTGGCATAAGTGGAGAAAAAAAAAATAATCACGAGATAAGGAGTGAGAAAAGCTGCAGTTACGTATGGAGATGAAGTACTCAATCACCTAGACATAATCAGACAATCCGAAGGTGCGCAAACATGCACAGGCTGCACACATAGACACATGCGGAATTATCTCATGTAGAGGGAAAGCAGGCGCGTACAGTGTACAGTGTGCAGTGTACACATCTACAGAGAGACTCGCACATGTGCTCATAGAGGAGTAGAGTGGGAGAGGGCATCGGGAGACAGGGAATACGTAAGATAGTTACGGGCAGTTGGAGCAGCGTCATCTCGTTACGGCGTCCGAATGCAAATCGGGCATGAATAATACAAAGGCAGGATATATTCGCGGTTAATGACGAGAAGCGGCCGAGCCGCAGCCGCAGCCGTCTCTCTGTGCACAGGTACTCCTTCACCTCGTCTATACGCGTAAGTGTGTACACTGTACGAACTGTACGAACTGTACGAACTGTACGAACTGTACGAACTCTGCATATGCGCTGCATGGAAATGCGGATTCTTACACGCATCCATCTCGAGATCAGCGCAGTCGAGGGGCCTTTTATTTTTTTACGAGGAAAAAATCAGCAGCTATACGCTAGCTAGCGCTTTACGAGCCGCTCGTCCTCAACGTGTGCATCGTGTATACAATATCCATATGTGCAGTGCAGTCTCTGTGTATAGGAAGCAGACTGCGATACTCTACTGATGCTGCTACTTACGGCTGGAGTCGTAAAAAAAAATTTCTAGCGTAAGCGGAAAAGTAGAGAGACGAGGAAGATGCGGTGATAATTTCAGAGAGGTTAGCTGCTCAAGGGGTTGCGGGGGGTAGGCTGCCGTTGTGGAAATGCGGAGCGTGCTCCACTTTTTTTTGGAAGGCTTTTTCTTGCCGCAGGAAAAAAAATCTGCAGAAAAGCATTGTGTGTCCCTAATAAAGGAGTGAAATAGCTGCAGCTTGCGTAGTGGGCGTTTTCTTTCTAATGTAAGAAAAGAGCACAACACGCGGTGTTTCGCAGAAAAAAGCGCAGCTTGTTTTCAGAAACATTGCACGAACGAACGAGGCCTATAGAGTGCTTACTCAATTTTTTCGTCGAATAAAATCAAGACGGGTATATATAAAATATAGGGATGACGTGACTCTATACGCACAACTTGTGCGTCTGTGCAGTATCGTTCGTGGAAAGAGAAAAAGAAACGGCGGATATAACTGAAGAAAATGAGCGAGGTATTTGCGCCGAAGGCAACAGCGCGATAATCGCACGACGATATTTGCGCAATCGCGCTCGTACATCGCGCCGTGGATATATACTGTGACGCCGTAACTCCACACGGCGCTTTATGATTCTCAAGTGCCGGGGCAGTACTTTAATAGCTTAGCATATAAAGCGGCGGGAAAAAATCGTTCTAATTTACAGGTTCATGTAAGACCTCTATAAAGTACGATTAAACGAGGCTTTTATCAGAGCGCTCTTCAAAATAAACACGCAGATTGGCTTGATAGCGGTCGAGCTAACGACTCTTTTTTTCCTCCTTCTCGCTTTGATGAAAATGAGCCATGGTGTTTTGCCTAATGATCATTATTAGGCTAATCGCGCGATGTGTTTATTTTCAAAAAATTCTACTGCTCGCTAAAATTTGATTTCACTTTTTTTATTTGATTCTGTGTTGAAGCGAACTTATAAAATCCATACAGCACAAATTGAAATAACCATCAACAGCTATACTGCACTTATATTATCAAATGTGCATTTACCTTTTTAAGGGCTCAGAGTTGTACGTTTAAACTTCCATTACAACTATTTAATGCATTTTGTCGAGAGGCAAAAATTTATTACAGTCTGCGGTTTTTCTCTGAGCAATAAATTCCGAATATAGCTTGATTATTCAAATGTACTTTTAGCATTGCGTGACAGATAAACGTTACATAATGCTCAATTATTATGAGAAAAATTCTCAATTATTCTAATAAAATAATTGAAAAATTAATTTCACGAAAAAAAATATAATCATTCTCAACGTTGGACGGTACAAAATTTGACAATCCATTGGATTAGAGCGCACGCGCAATAATTAAACCCTCTAAATTATCCAGCGAAAACACAAATTCATCGGTGGAAAGCTAAAATTCGGCTGCTAGTTTAGGATATTACGGGGCGAGCATTAGCATTGCGAAATTACGAATTTACACGCGACATATAACTTTAATTAAAACAGTATGAAAAAGACACAAAGCGCGTTGACGCACACGCGCTCGAGCGACAAAAAGGTCGACGAGTCGAGGCTGCTGCAATTTAAATTTCATTATGCCCGGCACCGCTAATAAAGGGGTAGGGGGCGTGTCGAGAAGTGGAGAAAACGAAAATGGAAATAAAAGGACGAATAATGAGCGGATAATCGGCGCGTAAAAAACAGCTGATTCGTTCGCTAAAGCTTCGCTAGAATTTCATATATGCGAGAACGATTGGTTAAATTCAAATTTCCGGCCCTGTCGATTTATGCGAGCTTCTTTTCATTGATTAAAAAAACAAGCATTTATTTTTCACTCAGCTCCGTTGTATGCAGGTTCAGCTCGTAATGTAGATAGCTTATTTTTCCTTGAAAAAGTAAAAACGAATTAAGTCCATTATTTACTTAAACGCGTTTACATGAAATTTATTTTATGAAAAAATCCAAAAGTTTTATCAACCGTTTTTAATTAAAGCCGTATAGTACTTGTTCAAGCAAAAAAACACTTTTGTTGCAAAATTTTTTAATAAAAATATTACTGCCACTTCCGTTTCTAATTTTTCAAATTCCAAAATTTTTTTAATGAAAAAACTCCCCCCGCAAAACTATATGGTTACAAACATTCTGGAATCAAATTTCCCAAATTTCACCTTAAGTCCACGCGTCATCACAGTCATCACAAATGAAAGCAAAAAATATACAAGCAAATCGACATTTATCCCGTACCTGACAGGACGAAAAAAAAATAGACGGAGAAACGAGAAGAAGTTGAAAACACATATGTGAACGAGGTCAGCGGTGTACCTGCTCGAAATGAAACTACGAGTGCCGAGAAAGGCTGGAGCACTTTTTTACAGCGCTAATATTAGCGCGCGCTGAAAAAGCTGAAACGCTGCGCAAGGGGGAAGGGATGATCCCGAGACGAGGGGGGGGGGGGAGGAGAAACTTATCCGCGGGAAATTCGGCGTCGGCTTTTTTCCGGTGACGCGTCGTCACCACTGGTTGATAGGAGTCTGCGATGTGTCGGCATTACACGCGACGGGAAAAAGGCAAGCGAAGACAAGGGGGGCGCAACGTGCTTTTGATGGAAACCCAGTGCAAAAAAGCGAGATTTATGGGTATCGGCGATGTAGTTCGTGGGATACAGCGATCATCTATCCTCCGAACGAGAGTCTGCAAGGGAGGAAAAAATGTGTGATTGATCGAAAATTACTCGAGCTGTATTAAAATTTGATTTACGAAAATTGTTGAGAACTTGAAGCCTTCGCGCGAGATGATAGATCGGCAGCACTTGAGAATGCATGTTTTAAATTACAATGTGCAAGCTTGTATTTTAGAGTATATAATAGGCAACGTAGATCACCCGGAATGATAAAAAAATCGATGCGATACCATTATGAGTACCGCGTGAATTTAATTAGGAGCCAATGCTACATTATGATGCGAGATATACGGCCGTAATCGATTGTACCAAATTGTATAGAATATAATTATATATGTGATAGAACTCGTTCCCACAACTTTCATTCTCTTTCGGGATAACAATGGGCATACAATTATGCCGTAAAATCTATATACTTATTGATATTTTAAAAATATGACCAGGTATCGATATAAATTGTTTATTTTTATGAAAATATAAATAATGCGAAAGAAATGAAATTTATTCAA
This sequence comes from Philotrypesis tridentata, assembly GCA_018906965.1. Taxonomy (NCBI): domain Eukaryota; kingdom Metazoa; phylum Arthropoda; class Insecta; order Hymenoptera; family Pteromalidae; genus Philotrypesis; species Philotrypesis tridentata. The sequence goes on along the minus strand of JACCIB010000011.1, from coordinate 5,692,021 downwards.
GCAGCAATGAAATTAAAACTTGAACAAGTGAGCAGCATTTCGATGTTAATTCGGAAGTATACTTGTAAAAAAGCGTGGATATTCTACAAAAGCTCGGAGTAATTCTTTCTTATTATACTGTTTCCCCCTTGTCCGCTTCATCGACGAGTACAACAACTCCTCCAGCAGAAAGAGAAAGACAGCGCCAAGCCCAACTTTGAGTCGGACAATTATAAGTTCCAACGCGTCGGATAGGCAGCGTCAAAGCAAGCCGCGAGTCGTTACCGAGCGCTGCTGCACTGCGCTGTGCGCGTTTACGATGCTAGAAGCGAGGGTACCTTTACCAAGTTTCGAGTCTTATTTGCCGGAAGAACGGCACAGGATGCTCAACAAGGCAATGTCGAGTGTGCGATTTTTGTACAATTTCTAACGAGGAAAAGTGTCCGGAAAATTGGGTGCAGCTTTTGGAGGTACGACGTCGCGCGCAGAAACTGCAGAGAAAAGTCTTTACAAAAGTCTAATGTTGTTTTGTTATTGCGAGGCTATTAGCACTGCGGAATCGCCGTGTTCTACTGCGACGTTAAAAAGTATCAGCTTTTTTAATTTCTTTAAAAAAGAAAAACGATATCTTTAGAATGTCGTTGATGTTTCGTACCTTTTATATTACAACGTCGTACTCGCAATTCGCAGAGCATTAACTCAACGAAATCGCTTGACTTCTCGCACGAGTTTGTTAAACGATTTTAAATTGCCGTTGTGAGTGCATTTAACATTCCTGGATTACGCTTGCACTCATCTGTGCGTCGGCAAAAGGTATATGCGATCTGTGCGAGATGAAAAATGCAGCCCTCGCTTGAAAATAAAAAGCGGGAAAAAATACGAGCCACTTGGGAGAACAGAAAAATTGCGAGAAAGCGCGCGAGAATCGTCTCTATTCAAACACTAAACTCCTCCCCGGAAGCTGTAGCAGCACTAAGTCTACATAGCGCACGACACTGGAATACAGCGGCAGCGGCAGCAGCAGTGACATGACGTGCACCCCACACTCGAGAGCGCAGACTCACAGCGGCACGTAAACCTGTGAACGAAATCCGGCGTATACGCAGGTACTTTGACGTATGTAGTTTCTGCGAAAAGCTCCGCGTGCAAAAGCTCACAGGGACAGAGAAGCTGATGTGTCGCGTGTAGCTCCGAGTTTCTTATTTTCCACCGCGAATAACTGTGTCAGGGGGGGATTTTAATTAATGGAGAAGATTCCGCGAGAGTTGCGCGAAAGAGTTTGTAAAAGTTTTTTGACGGCTCGAAAGAACGTGAAATCCACAGCGGAATTGGAACGTTAGAGCTTTCGCGAGCTTTTCGCGAGCTTTTCGCTAGATTCATTGTTTTGCGGTGAAAATCGCTTCCTTGCGTCGAACTTGAGTTGCGCGAAGAAAAGTAAATTCTTCTTTTCTGATTTATGGGTGGGAGAAGTGTTGGGAGCAGATGTACATTCTTTACACCACGCATACTGCTGTTTATTTGCTCGGGTTTGTAGGGCTTTAGCTGATTTATCTATTGGCTAAATCTATCCATAAAAATTCATAATATAAATCCATTACTTACGTACGCCTGTTTTTCAAAAAATTGACTTTTAGCCGAAAAATAGGAGATTTACCTGTAACAGAAAATATTGAAAATATTCTTTAGAAAAAGCTTTCATATTGATTCAATTTATTTAGAGCCAGTTAAAAATACTCTTTTTACTCGAAACGTAACTATAGGTATTCGGTATAAATGTAAAACATGTTTAAATCTTTAATTCTTGAAATTGTTGCCAGTGTAACAGCATAAATTTTTCATCCTGCCATTGTGGCCAGGAAAAATTTGCCTTTAGAAATCAAGCGGGGCTCGTGCGGTAATCGAATGAATAGCGAGAGGTAGGCAGCCGCTGTTCTTCAAACTTGAAATATCAAATTGAAACTTATGTAAAATTCAACGCCCGCGACGTTTACTTTTCGATCTCCCCCGGATGTTTCAGCAGCCGCCCTCTCGTTAGCTTTCCACCGATGCAGGGGAGGAATAGTGCGCGCACTGACGCAGTGAAGAATTTATTTCCTCCCGGAAATTCTTCGTCGTTTTTCGGCCGGACGTTTGGCAGTTCGGGTATAGGCGTATATACAGGCATCGGGAAAATCTGGCTGCTGAACTTTTTTACGCAGAGGATATATCTTTTATAGCGACTTTTAGTGCTAGATCAAATGCTTATTTTATCGTTAACGTGCGAATTTTCAAGTTTTTCCATTTCGTGCGTGTATAGATAGCGAAAGGTATAGTAACTGTCGATCACTGATTGACAATTATTACCTATAATATACGCGCAAGCGTCATTGAAATATTGTTCGCTCAAAATACGTATATTATCCGTTGCAGGCTTTTTGCGATGAAAAAATTAATTATAGACGAAAAGCTGGGACGAGTAATTTAGCAGCTGAAAGAAAAGCTCGAAGCCCACAGCCACTTTTGGCAGAATGCGAGAGCTCAGTATCGAGAGCCGTGTAGTGCAGTATACACATATACGTATATAGCGGCGTAGCGCGCGACCCTTCCATAATTAATCACGCCGCGCGCCGCGAGAGAGCCGCTGGGTTAATTAATGCGGAACCGGCCGGCGCGTGTTAGTTTGCGGCGGACTGCAGGAAAAATAGTGCGTGTCCGAGCGAGAGCACGAGAGCGCGGGAGAGTAGCCGAGGGACGAAGGCCGCGGCGCAGAAGGGGGCCAAGCGCTTTTTGCGCCCCGGCTGAAATGCGAAAGGGCTGTTGTTTGGAAATTTATCGGGGTGTCGAGGACGGCTCTTGATGCGACCACACGAGGTCAAGTCCACTTGTAGGGGAAGCTGCGCGCAACACACACAGACGCGATATAATGCCGCGCGCGCGCGCGCACGCGGAGAGTTTAGGGGAGGGCTCGCGCTCCAGTAATTAGCCGGAGCCCTGCACGTACCGCAGCTATTTAAATTGGATTTGTTGTTTGGATTTCAGATATCTAACGTAGTGCCATTCATCTCGATCTGTCTATCGCACTGGTTTTAGAGAGCTATACGCTACGCTGATAATAGTGACGTGACGTTCCGCTTCCAAAGCGAGCTTCAAAGTCATCGCTTTATATAACAATGCTGCGCTGCAGTGAGCCGCGCGCGAGCTAGCGCTAATCTGCCGATCGCATTCCCGTAAAATCTATCCCGGAGGCGCAAGGTGAGCAGCCGAGAGCAAAGAATTCGCGAAAGCTCGAGGCAAATCTCATTCTCTCGCTCTTCGGCTTTCACATGTAAATGCGCGTGCGCATGAACAGCGAGATGAATTTCGAGCGTTGCGCGGGATAGTCGAGAGGCTGCGAGGCGCAGCGACGAGAGGAGAAGGAAGTGCGCGAGCGGAAAGACGATCTGCATCCCGCGAGATGCAGCGCGCTATACGGTTACGAGGAAACCGGGGATTAGAAGTCCTCGAAATGAGAAAATAGCGGCGGCCATTAACGCCGGAGCTGCAGCGCGGAGAAAGCAGCTTAGCATGAGGCCAAAAGGTCTTTTCGAAACTCCGGCGGTTATATAGCTATATGCGCACGCGAAGAAACGCACATGCACGCGGGAGTTTGAAGGAGCGAGTTTGCTTATACGCTCGAGATAGAACACGCGCGCTACTCGGATTCAGCCTTTTTCTCCGCTACTCCTTTTTTTCGGCATGTACGCGCAGAGAGCAGAAGAGCCATCGACACTTGGCTCTAATTAAAAAGCTTATCGAAAGTTCCGCTTGCAGCCAGGGCGTGCAGCCTGACGAGAGGCGCTCTCAAAGACCTACTGCAATAAAATTCCATCTTCGAGCTGCGACTTGGCTCTCTCAAAGGAAAAGTCGCGATCGAAGAGTTCAATATTTTTTAAAATTCCACCGTCCAATAGCGGCCGCCGACTCGTTTGCTCTTTATCGATCTTTTCCAAATGCTTTCTCTCTCTCTCTCTCTCTCTCTCTCTCTATCTTCAAACATCCATTCCGATCCTTTGCTTATATTATGGAGAAGTGAACCCATCAGCGCAACGAGTTTTGCGCTAATGAAGATTCGCCAAGTGCAAATATCTCATATAATTAGCACCGACTCGCTCTATAACGCATGCTACGCGCAGTTGCAAATTAAAAAAGTCGATTATTAAAATACTTTGGAATGATATTCGGATGTTTAATAAACCGATGCGGGCGGACAACGAGCCAAATAGAATCTACTTATCCTTTGTGCGTAGCTCGCATAAATAGCGCATAAATAGCGCGCGAAGCTAAAGCAAAAGCATCGGAAATACTCTCTCTCTCTCCCTCTCTCTCTCTCTCTCTCTCTCCCGCGCGAGCTGTATACAGCTCGAACGGAGAAAGAAACACATATAAATAAATGGAAGCGGGCGCAAGCGCTCGGGAGTGTACGTAACGATAATACAGCGCTAAATTCTCCGCAGCGGCCCTTCGCCCATAAAGCCCGAAACATATTAAGCGCGGCGTCATAACTCCTCTCGAGAGAAGCCCCGAGTATACCGTAGCACGTGTGCGCGCGCGTGTGTGTACTCACGCACGCGAGCCTGCTTTTTCTAAAAGCAAGAATAAAACAAAAGCAGAGAGTAGTGCATAAAAATTCATGCAGCGCGCCGTTGGCCAAGCTCAAAAGAGCTGCAGCTCTCGCGCCGATCGTAATATGCATTTATTATGACCACTTCAAGTGTCCCCGCAAAGTGCGCGCTCCAAACGAGTCGACTGCTCTCTGCTAATGTCTTCAAGGACAGAAGATCGGAAGCTGCTCTCGCATCCACGCCCGACGTGAGAGATGCTACTGTTCGCTGCGGCGAGAGCATAGCCTACATTCAGATACACGAGATAATTGAACCAGCTCCCAATTCATCACCGACTATACAGTGTGTACATATAATTACACGAATATTTCAGTAATACAACAACAGCCCAAGATATAATTATGTAAAATGAGAATATACACTATGCGTTTGAATGAGAAGGCAACAATGGTTGTTTCTCTTTGGCCAACTCGTTATTCCCGCGCACGCGTATATATACGATATATATATCCGACGAGTGTAGAGTGCGTCTAAACTTAATTAAGGCAGGTACAACCTTCAATTAGTTGCTAGTTCGAGTTCTGCCAAGTGCGTTAATCCCCCTTCCCGGCTCTTCCGATACCTCGTTGTACCGCGCAATAAACAAAGTGCGAGATGAATATTGCGAAAATTCGGCACAGCTATATACATATATTGGAGCTGCAAATGAGGAAAAAGAGCATTTCCGCAAGCATTGGAAGAGCTCGTCGATGAATATTCATTGAAAAATAATTGGAATGCGCGACAATGAGCGCGCGCGCAAGTCGAAGAAGAAAAACGACCTTATACCTCCAACGAATTCAAGCTGGAAGGGAAATTACGCGACACGCGCGCGTAAAGTCGCGCGGCGAGGGTTGCGTGTGCGCGAGACACGAGTCCCAAGCGATCCCTGCCCCCGCCTTGCCGCATAGAACGGCTAATATGCAAATTTCACAGATCCTTCCAAACTATAATAGGCAAATGGCTGCGTGACCAGTGCAAAGGCTTACAACTATAAGCGCTCGCGAGACTCGGAGAGAGAGACCAATTCTCATAGAAAAATGCACTTTTCGGGGGTCTAGAAATCGAAATTTTATTTTTAAAGCTAGAGTTTTACGGACCGATGAGACTTTTTTCTGTAAGCCAAAAGACAGTCGAAAGTGCAGAGGACCATGGGAAAAGTTACTATAGTAACCATATTTCTGAGCCATTTTACGTTTTTTTTTACAAAAAATTAATGCGTCGAAATACTGGAATAATGACAACTACGAATGTTTCCGAGGCACAAATAAAATTTCAAATGACACCACAATAAAGTACAACAAAAGAGCTTTAACTTAAAAAAAATGTGTCCAGATTTAAAGCTCTGTTCAAAAGTTATGTCCGTTTGACAAAAAAAAGTAAATAAAAATCTGAATAGCCGATTTTCTTTTTTTCCTTATACCTCCCCATTTAAATTCTAATGTTCCATGTTTCCCATCGCTATCTATCAACTAACAGAAGAAAGTCTGATGGGTCCGAAACCTCTAGCGGCAAAAAAAAATTTCCGATTTCTGGACCCCCGAAAAGTGCATTTTTCTATGAGAATTGATCATATATGCACGTCTAATTGTTCACGTATTCATTGAGACGAATGCTCAACAGCTGCTATACAGGGCAGTGAAAAATTGCCGAGTCGCTTCAACGCGGATTGAATAAAAAAAGAAAAACAATCCCTAGAATACCCATCAGGCAAAGTTTCGTCGAAAGTTCAGCCAAAAACGCTATAGCGCCCCGATCCATTTGCCTTATCAGTGGCGACGGCGGCGGCGCGCGCGCGCGCGACAATTTCACCGAGCGAAACTTCCGCGTGTCCCATTTTCAAAGCGAGCTTCTCGCCCCGAAAAGCCAACTTTCCGAAGACCTCTTTGGCTTTCCCAGCCCGCCGTCGCCGTCGGAAAAGAGACAAACGACTCGCGCGCGCGCGCGCTGCAAAGCCGCACAACTGTAAACGAGGAGGAAACATCGGAGCCTCCAGGCGCGTAACGAGCCCGCAACACACATCGAGAGAGCTGCCCACGATCGCGAGTCATGATTTAAGGTTGGGGGAGGGGGGGCTCAGCTCTATCTGTCGCGGCTTATCGCCAAGCACGAGCGATAACAAGTTCACGCGCTCGGCCAACTCACGACGTCTAAACTGGAGGGGAGATTTTTTTTTTACAAGCTGACCCTGCGCGCATGCTACACAATGTACAATGTACAGTGTATACACACTTATACATACACCTCCGGAGTTTATTCGTCCACTATATAACTGACCGTCAAGAGGATGATAAAGCGGTCATTGGGGTAGTTCTGAGTTTGCGAATGCTCGCGCGCGGTCGATAGGCTCTCCGACGGCTTTGTTTCCCCCCCGAGCTAACTTCTTCTTTTTTTTTGCTACGGACAAGTTTTGTTTTCCTATCTAGGTCGGGTGTATAATGCTCCGTTGAATCGAATTTTTCCAATTTTTTTTTACTCTTTTTTTCTGTTTTATAACGGAGAGCGACTTTTCCGGGGAGACTAGTAGAGAGGAGCGCTGTCACTTGGAGAAAATTTGAATTTCGCCAAAGTTTTTTGATCGCCCTCGAGAAGCGAGCTGGCGAATGAAGTTTGAATGGAGCTTAGCGGAGTTAAATTAGCGCGAGTCCGAAGTAGCCGACGAAAATTTCCGACGCTGTACATTAACAACGAAAGAGCTGTAGTGCCAGCAGCGATTAACCGGCGCGAATTCGCCTCGCAAAACAAAACTCGATCGTCCAGTGAGAATAGCGAGCCTTGAGACTGGAAACCGCGCTGCAGCGCGCGACCCATCCCAACGTCGTCGTTATACACGACCTCAAGCCGCCCCTCTGAAAATCATTTAATTCCAAAGGGCATCAGCCTCGGCATGATTCTCTCGTAAAACTCTCTCTCTCTCTCTCTGTGTTGCAGCAGCCTGCAAGTGGCGGGGGTGTGCGCGCATGCAGTGTGCGTGCAGCGCTCTCTGGCCGTCTCTCTCCTATACCATCGGGTCGCAGACGAGTCTCTCCGCGCGCGACTCGCGTACATATAGTGGGGGGATAGAGCGCGGAGGAGTCCGGCGCGAATTCGAAAGGCGGCAGTAGCAGTCGCCGTCCGCGCGCCGCCACGTTCAGGTCGGCTCTCCTACGATACATCGTCGCGAGTGTGCGAAGAGAGAATTTTTCGTGGTGCCGTTCGTATATTGTATACCCCCTCCCCCCCAACTCGACGTTGAGCACGTGGAGGACGCGAAGGAGAAAGAGAGAGATAGAGTGCATTGTTTACACATGCCAGAGTAAGCGATATAGTGGCGAAGCCCTTGTACAAACACACATTGCGGAATATGTACGCGGGATGTATAGGGACACGGAGAGTCCGCTGCTCAATGCGCGCTCGCACACATGCGGGCCGCGAGCGGCGACGAGAGCCGCGTGTGAAAGTGGTCTAGCCGCCGGCGCGGTGTGGCGTAATAATGCCGATACGCGCTGATAAAAGAGGAGGAGTTCGCTGCGCCGGTTACTCGCTTGCTTTTTACACACCCGCGAGGGGTTGGCCGTTCAGCGTCATTTTCTTTTTTTTTTTTTCACTCCTCGTTTCGTGCCGGAGTTTATCTTGTTTTCGACGCGCGGCTCGCTCTGTAACAACGCAGTAAACAGACAGTCGCGCTCCAGATAACGAGTATTTTTCATTTCTCGCGCGCACAGCGCAATACGCTGCAGCGTCAGATTCGACGCGCACACACGACGATCGCCGAGGATAAAGAAACTCTTGAACCAACAAGAATTTCGTACGTTCTGTACAGTTGTAAACACTGTAGCCAGTGTCGGGACAGCTCGCACGTTCCGAGGAGAGAAAAAAAAGTCAGAAAAAAATGATTCAGTACGAGAGTGTCTCTAGAATCTCGCGGGAATGCGTACTTGCGGCTACATAGAGGAGAAGAGACGAGCCTTATACACATATTATAATCCAGCATTCATCCTCGATAAGACTCGCGAGGAATTTCCATCGCACGCGGAATGCGCCTCGATTATTTCGTCGCGGCGATATCTCGCCGTATCGAGTTATCTCCCCAGTCTGACTCACTGCGGTGTATATAGACGCGCGCTGTGCGCGGATGCATGCAGGTGCGGACTCGACTTTTTAATTGAGACGCTCGAGATTAATCGCTCGCCTCTGACAACTTGTTGTGTCTCGCGCGCCTGGGAATTACGAAAACTTTGATATAGCGAGAAACGTGCCCGCGCGTGCAGCTCCCACCATAGTTCCCCTATAAGTTCCGCGCACACACACACACACACAGAGACATAGAGGTCGAGTACACACAGACACCGCCTAGTGTACAGAGCTCAAGTTTAATGTGCATAGACTTTGGAGTGTGAGGTGGATTTGGAATAATACGAGATAGCGCAAGTGAGTTATTGGCGAAACTGATGCGGAATATAGCAGAGAGTTTCGTTACAATTGCCGAGAGTATGCAGTACACGGAAAACTACAGTGCATACATAGTGCAGTATATGTAACGTATACACGCGCGTCGGTTAGCTCAATGCCAACTTTCTGCCGCGGCGGAATTTAGCAGGAAAAATAGTTGACAGCGCTGCGAATTAAAGCACGCGCTCGCAATACGTATACACGAGCTTTTTACGTTCGGGACTTTTAAACGAGCTGTTAATCGAACGTATACGTACGCGTATGTGCACATTGCACGCGCTGTGCACTGCGATATCCCGCTAGCGCACCGCCTCTGCTAGACTCGCGAGAAAAGGATTGGGATGAGTGATGGCCCGTTCGTAATAAACATTCTCCGCGTTTGCCGGGCTGCTTTACATGTGCAAGTGTGCGTTGTCACGTACGACGAAGAGTTATGGCTCGCAGCGCCGCAGTCAACTTTCTATACATTGTCGAGATGATGCGCGACCTCTTGTAAACGTATTTCCTTACGCGTATGTATATATATTCCTCGCGAAAAATCGCCGCCCGGCCCACTCGAGAAATTCTCGTTTTCTCTGCGGAAAAAAGCCAGTGCCCCGTCCGCCCGGAAGTATACGCGCGCCGGCTGAAAAAGCCGGCGAGATCCGCGTTTAAACAACTCGCTCCGCTCCTCGCCTCCTTATCTCCGGCCGTATACTTCTCTCGGCTGCACCTTTTCTCGGGCGAATCGATCGCGGATAACGTCGCGCAGCTGTGCTGCTGCTGCTGCCGTCGCCGCCGCTACATGTGCAGCGTAAGATGAAAAATTCAGCGCGACAGCTGGTCTGCTTTTTTTTGCATATCGATGTCAGGGAATATACTTACGCGTAGCGCGCGCGCACAGACACACGTGTTGAGCCCAGACGGGCGGCTGCACTTTTTCGAGTCGTTATTTCTTTTTTCTTTCCCTTTCTTTTCGGGAGACTCGCGCACTTACGGCTTTAACGGTAATTGGCTGCTCGTGCACGGGCGTGAATATTTAGATTTCATGGGCTTGGATGAAAAAAATTGCGGGGAAAAAAAGTTTAAAGTCGACGGTTCCGAGCAAAGGCAAAGGGAAGGAGGTAGTTTAGAATTGCTATCAGCGTGACATCATACGATTTAACAACTGTCGTAAAACTCGAGCGCCCGAGAAAGCCCCCGGAGTTAAATCTCGACACACATCGCGCGGCGCGAGACCAAACAAAATGCCGTCGATAACATTACAGTAAAGCGCCGAGCAATTATTGTCTCCTTCAATCCGTGACGGAAACTCGCGGGCGATCGGATAGCTTTGTAGCCTCGAAGGCCTTTTGGAAGCTACTGTCCGCGTGTATATATGTAGAGTACGATCTCTATCTTCTGCAAGCGAAAATTTTCCTTTGCAAAATTCCCGAGTTTCATTCGATTAGAGATGCTGTCGCTTCGACTTTCTGCTTATTAGTTGGATTGAGCTAATCGAACGGTTATATGCAGATATTCGTTGTTGTCGCTGTTGTCAAATTGGGCCATTGCTGATTGACTGTAATCTATCGTCAATAGGAAGACTATTATATGTTACATGGCAATGCCGATGAGCATCGAATATAGCACGACTTGATTGAATAATATCCTTTTATTTACTCAAACTTGGCTCTAAATTTATAGTTATAATCTGGTTTAGACGTACTGCAGTATTTCTGTTTCACGAACAAGTTTCGTATACAACACCTCCATCCGAATCGGTCGGGTTCAGCATTATTCGCGTATCTTTTTCCACTCTCGCGTCTATGTGTACAATCGAATTCCCCCAAAACACAATTCCAAATAGCTGTGCACAAAAATCTCGTTCTCGAAAATATTTTTCTGTAGCCGCGCGTTACACGCAATGTGTACGTAACGATAATGGGTAAACAAGAGAAAAGCAAACGGAAAAAAAGCTCGAGCGCGGGAGGGTGAAAAGAAAACGAAAGGGAGCGCGAAGACATAAAAGTCGCTGAGCTCTCGGGCGATTATCGTCGTTTCGCGCCTCTGCGGGACAAAAAAAAAGGCGCAGCGAGCCATGCATCGCGCACGAACGAGTAAACTCGAAAGTGGAGGAACCGAGAGAGCAATTATGTAAAGTGATTTAACGAGAGGATTGTTTATACTCGCGAATTTGCCTCTCGTGCACACCGTGACGAATTGAAGGAAGCGGCTTCCCTTTTTTGTACTCGCGAAATCTATTAAGTATTACGAAATAGCGCGCGCGCGCGTTACGTCTTCTTCGGAAAATGCGCGTCGTTAAATGTGAAGCTCGTCGTGGAAAAGAGGATAATTTCCGTTAGCCGCTTTATGCGCTGCGTGTGCGTGTGCATCGCTCGCTTTTCAAAGCGAAAAATGCGGCGCTCGCGCTATGAAAGGCATTCAGAGTCTACTCTACGCAGAAGCTATAAAAATTTCCAGTGCAGATAAGACCGAGCGCTGCGGCTTCGAGTTATTTTAAAGGACATGTGTTACAGAGTAACGAGAGAGGTAGCAGAAAAAAAAACGGGGGAAAAAAAAGCGAAAAATAAAAAACGGAAAGTAGACGAGGCAGCGGATCGTAGGTGACTTTTTTCAATACAACCTGTCAAAGCGTGTATACAGCGCGTTCGCATCCTTCTCTAAACCCGACGCATAAAGCGGGAATCCCATAAAGATTAGCTTGACCGGTATATACTCATCGTTTATTAAATCGGCGACTTATTCGGTCGCCTCGTACTGCAGCGCGGCATTGAGACTACGTATGAGCACTTCTCTCTCTCTCTCTCTCTCTCGAGAAAAGCAGCGATCGGTAACGATGCATAAAATAAGCGTAAAATTTACCGAGGGAAAGAGAGAGATAAGGAAATCGAGCAGGAAAGCATCCGGCAAAGAATCTAAAACTAATAGATAAAGAGAGAAGCGGTTGTGGAAATAAGACGATGCCAGTGAGAGAGAGAGAACGATGATAAGCAGACGAAGGCGGTCGCAGAGATAAGGGATGGGAACATGCGCATTAGGCCCAGGAGAATCGAGAAGATCGATCCCGGTGTATATAGACCGCGGCGAAATTGCCGGTTACACACGCGATCTAGACCGGTCGGGCTTCCTTCGATTTTCGTTACGTACTTTGCGAGCGCGCAACTCTATTATTAGCGGCGCGCAACGACGGGCGCTTATCGATATGATGCGCACCTGCGCCCCCGCCAGAGTCCAAATTCTCAACTACGTCCACGTATGACATGCCTCACGGTGAGGCGAAATCGTGCCAAACTTACGATTTCCCTCGCTATCTCGAGCGCATCTTGTTCGCGAGCGCGTCCGCGTCGCGATAAATATTGTACGCGCGCCGAGAGTTGAATTTTTCCTCCCTCCGCTGCAGCAATGTATTATGCATGGCTCTCGCGAGCAACCGTTCCTCTCTTCATATTGAACAGCACAGTGAGGTGCGCGCGCGGGCTACCGCTGAAAACTTTCCACGATAAGACGCCGGAGAGAGAGGGAAAGAGAGAGAGAGCGCGCAAAAATAATAATTCGACTCGAGTCCGCGCATTAATCCTGCGGAAGGAGAGAGAAAAAATATAAATTGCCGCGGGAAGGCGTAAAAGTCAAGGAGCTTTTATCTGAGAGTGTACATTGTATGTTATTCCTCGCTTATTTTCTCGCTTTGTGTGCAATCTTTTCACGGTGCGCCGCGCGTTCTCGCGACTCGCGATTAATGCGATGGGTGTGCGCCTCTCTCTCTCTCTCTCTCTCTCTCTCTGTATATGTATACAAGTGGGGAAAGTGGGAGGCCAACATGAAATACGCAACTTATTACGGCTTAATGGTACGTTCATGAGCAAGCGAGAGAGAGAGAGAGAGCAATCCAACAGTTTATTGGCAATGTATATCAGCGAGGCACGCGAGGGATATTAATAATCAGTCTCTGCGCGTGTAATTGTCCGAATGCTTTATTTTTCACTCAATAATGGAAATTCTATAAATATTCGCTGGAAATCCTTGCGCTTACATTACTTCTCCCTCCTATTATTCGTACGAATTCTGTCATTGTAATAACGAGAACGAATGTTACGGCGCAGCTAAATTAATTTCTCTGTTCATCGCTGAGGAAACGACTCTATGACTTCGCCTCCGTTTTCATTTCGCAACACGAGCAATAGAATTATACTCGCGAGGGAGGATTCGATCACTTAAATAGATACAGATAGACGCATATTATTCCGTAATCGTATGCGCAGTGGAGCAATGGAGGAAAAATCAGGCGTCAGCTTCGTTTCATTAGCGTATAGCGCGACAAATTAAAAAAAAAAGTGCCGAGCTCGCGCAAATGGAATCGCAAACATTAAACAAAGCTGCCATGCACTCAGACGCGCGCCTGCAGACTTACACATGCAGTTGAGAGAGAAACCCAATACTCAAGCTTCTTATCTCCATCTCGGCGCAGTGCGCTCGAGCCTCTACACTCTATACGGTCTACAGTCCACATAACACACGGCGCACGAACGAATATATACCCGCGCGCGGCTTACGTGTCCATGCGCATAATCCTTCCGTACGATTCGTTACAATGCTTTTCCACTGCGCCAATCGTTCAATTTCAATTTTTTCCACGCAGGCGAGAAATTTCGCCCTTTCGCGTGCCACACGAATTTACACTTGCTCGAAGCCAAATAGGCACGCGGTTCTCCTTTCCTTTTCGGATGGACGTTTTATTCGGAAGGGGTGAAACGATTGTTTTTTCTCCCAGAAACTGCGCGCTGCCGCGCGTTATCTCGACGCGAGAAGAGAATAAAAAGAAGCGCTCGAAGCCATCTCTCGGTTTTATAACGCGGCGGAGCCGGTAGCAGCTCGCGTCGTCGTATAATAACAACAAGTCCGTTATATGCAGTGGCGGAGAGAGAGCGCCTCCGACGGAATTAAATCCCCGGAACCCGGCGACGAGCCTCTACATAGCGTACGCGGAAAGTTTTACGAGCCTCGGCCTATCTTGATTAACTTAACGAGTCGGGCGCTGGGCGACAGAGCAAGTACTCTGCTGCTGCTGCTGCTGCTGCTGCTGCTGCTGCTGCTGCTGCTGCTGCCGCCGTCTCTCGGGCGGTGCATACAGAACGAGCGACTTGAATTTTCTAAATGGCAAATTGTCGACGAGAGCTTGATCAAGTCGTTAGACTCTGCTTACGCGTGCAGCGCGAATCGGCCCAAGCCCTACTGGCTAATTCGAGCTGCGGGAAGAAAAATGGGAGGAATGAAAAAATTCCGAGTGCCATGGGAATCTGTTTAGGCTTCGTGTATAACGAGCTGTATATAACCGAGGAGACGTCCGCCCCGCCTCTTCTCTCCTTCGCTCTTTCGACGCGATCGATTCCGCTTAGAAATATACGTACTTGCGGGATTCCGTTCGAAGCAGGCGAGCGCTCTAAGTATATACGGCGAAGCGCTCGCGCGCGCGCGGCAATACAAAATTCAAATCAGTCGCTCGCCGGAAAACTGGTATTTCCACGCGCATAATTAGAAAGGCCTTTCTTCTTGCCGAGGAAAGCCGGTGAAAAATGCCTCGTTCCTCCTTTCGACTGGACGTATTATAGAATGAGGCAAAAGCAGCATTAAGCCCCTCTCTGCGCGCGCCCCTTTATATGTCCAGAGGCGCGAGCCATGTGTATTCCAGGAATCCCCTGTAGAGCGGCTCCAGAGAGCGGCTTTATAAAGCATGTAATCTGTTTCTATTCGTGAGTGCAATTAGGTGCTAAACGCGGCCACGTATACGCAGTGCAGAGCAGCAATTATCCGCTAAACACTATACAGTATATACACACAGTGTGCAGTGTGCGCGCAGTATTGCAGCCTCTGAAGAAAGCGAGCCACTCTCTTATCTCGGCGTGTATACGTGCTTGCGCCGTGTGCTATGTGTACCCACTTGCGTCGTCACCTCCTTCCTCGCCTTCCAAATCGATCGTCTCTCTCTCTCTCTCTCTACTTCTCATAAAGTCTCACGATCGCGCGACGAGACTCTTTCCTTCGCGCAAAGTACATAGAGCAGCTGACGCAAGAGACATTCAAATGAAGTTTGCTTTAGCCCGTGCGGCGGCGGCGGCGGCGGCGGCGAACACTTGGAATATCTCACGGTGTACTATACGCGCGCGCGCGCGCAGAGGACAGCGCAGAGGCGAGAAAGAAAAGTATCCGTAAAATCGCGCGAACGCAAAGGCTACGTGAGGAGTTTGCGAAGGGCGCACGCGCTCGAGCTTTTCGGTATAAAAGCGAATTTCGAGGCAACTTCACCTCCAAGCGCTCAGTTCCAACATAGTCTTAGTTACTCCGATGAATTTTCGATGAGCGCGCTCTTCGTAAGCGTCGCACTACACTTCGATACACTCGATATACTATATGTTTCCCGCACGCTCTTTCGCAAAATTTCAATCTCGTAGCTCGACGTTATTATATAGCCGTGGTTGTCCGTCGTGCGGGCACTATATAGGAGCTGCGAATGTGTCTGTACTTATCGTGAAGAGGAAAAATTACTTCCGCGAGAGCGGCCCACGTGAAAAAAGCGCATCTTAAAGTCTCTCGCACTCTCTCCGCGCGAGCTATCCTATACAGCCAAATAAAAGTTTCTCTCTCCTGCGGGGATCGCGACTGTATGTGCGCATAGGCACACGTCTGTGTTGACTTTACGCGCTCGTAAAACGACCCCGTGATTTCCTCTCGCTGTCTTAAGTGTATAGTTAAAAAATTGTCTTCACTCGAAATTCCAAGCCGCCTGGGATATTCGCGCGCGCGCGCGTTCCTTTATTAAAGACGATGCCGATGCGGCTTGTCGTACACGCGCCGTTTGATTAATGAGGCTGTTCTCGCGGGCTTTATCGCCGCTGCAGCGCAAAGTCCACATTAACCGGCGACTCTCTCGCTCACAGTTTACACGTGTCAATACTGCCTGTACGAGCACGACTATTTGCCATCTTACTTTATTATGCGCGCATACGTCCGGAGCGAGATATCTTGTTGGCGTCTTTAACGCCAAGCGAGTTTATCGCGAAGAATATAATCGCTCCAACTGAAACTGCGATCCTCGTGTACGAGCGCGATTCATATTGGAAAAAATGCCCGCGGCAGCTGCTGCGCGCAGTTAGAACTACGCGGATCGCCGAGTGCGTAAAGAGTCAAGGAAAAATCTGTTTAATTTCCAGAGCGAAGCTGCAGCATGAGCGGCTCGGGTCAGCCAAGGCCAGCGGCGTCGTCGATCAATGAGAGTTGATGCTACTGACGACGGAGCTGCAGGGGCCGTTCTTCCTCAGAGTCCAGCGCAAGCGGCTGTCCGGGAGATAATTGGCCGGAGAATCGAGAGGGCATCAGGCGGTTGAATGAAAAATTCAGCAGGTTTGAGGAAAAACGCGATGAAAAATTGTGAAAAGAAAAGAAAACACTGGAGAGCAGCAGGAAGACTGAGAAAGATTTGCATTGTCGAGTTGCAGGCTCGGCTGGCTCCCTCTACCTCCGCGACATGTGATCCCAGGGGGCCGCAGAAGGAGGCGCAGGCTCGCTCGCGAGCGCAGGATGTTCACGCGCACGTCGGCCGACGACACGTGCAGCGCGAGTGATCGCTCGGCATCGGCGCGCAGCGGCCGCCCTGCTCGTCCTTCCGGACGATTCGGTCTCTCTGCCGTCGCGACGGCGAACGAAATGACGACCGAGTGCCGGAGAAGCGCGTGAAATAGAGAGAGAGAGAGAGAGAGAGAGAGACAGAAAGAAGCTGCAAAGAAGCAAGCCAAGGCTACAGTGCGGAGCGAACCGAGCGACAATGGCGGGAAGGACGAGGCGGCTCATGCTCGGCGGGGCCATTCTCGGCTTGCTCTGCGTACCGCCCGACGCTGCGCTGGCCAACGCCGGAAATTCGGCCGCTTCGACGAGCGACGGCAACGGCAACGGCAGGTGCAACACGCCGCCGTGTACCTGCGACGAGTACAGCCGGCTGACCTGCGACTGCAAGGACAGCCCAGAGGTAATGTTCGTCGTCGCGTCCGCACGCGCACCCTTAATTCCCTTCTCCCGTCTCGCTGCTTCTCATCGCCTCGGAGCGAAACAAAGGGCTCGACTGCCCTGCCGCGAATATTCTAAACGCACAAAGACGAGGAAAGAGAGAAAAAGAGAGTGCACGCGGTCCAAGGTGTAAGTTTCTCGGTCTGTCCCGTTTCCGGGGGCTACCGCTCGCTGGTACTTGATCGTCACAAAAAGAATACGCGCAATATACGCACTGCTCGCGCGCAGAAACCGAGAGCTTTGCTCGTTTGCTCTACTATGTCAAGGTATATAGTATACGGACTGACGAGTGATTCACGTCCGGTGTACAGCACTGCTTTGTGCGAGTACGTCGCGGCATGAGCACTTCTTTATTTTTCTCTCATCTCCTTAGCTCTCTCTCTTGTGTCTTGGGGGGGGGGGGGGAAGGTATAGATAACGCCGCCGCGGAGATCGCATTTCTCTCGGACGCGAGGAAAAAAAAGGCAGAGGAAAGAGACAGATTAGATTAGCGCTCGAGGTGAATATCGACGTGCGGCCGTTATGGTAAGCGGAATCATGGGAGCTATATCGGTTTTATCATGGATTTCTTGCCGCGCGTAAAATTCCGGGCGCGGAGCCGCGATTTTTCAGGCGGCGCGCGCGCGCAGTCCTTAAAAAATGCACCTGACCTCGCAGTGGAGACACGCTCTCATTTTTCGCGAAGCGCTCTCTCACGTGACGACCATCCCTCAGAGCTGCGCGATTTTTCTCTCCTTCGAGAGTGCGAGAGAGAGTCGCAACTCCGCAATAAATCGCCAAGGCCGTCGCAGCCAGCGTCTAAACAGACGCCAGGTAATTTATGGTGGGGACACCGGTTATATAGGTATACCTATGTAGGATACAATGAGATTCTCCCGCAAGTCTCGGCTTTTCTCTCTAGCTTGCGTCCCTCTGCACTGCACGGAGAAAGAGAAAGAGAGAGAGAGAGAGAGAGAGAGAGAGAGAGAGAGAAAGAGACTGAGTGAAGCGATGACGGACGGCTACAGCAGCTGATTGAACAACTGATTGATTGATTGATTGATTGATCGATCGCGGGGAAAAGGACAATTATGCGAATCGACGAGGAGATGGCTGCGTTGTTATTTAGATGTCGGCTGACAGAGTCCGAAGCTTTTATTCCGGACGCGTAAGAATATCAATATTTAACGGAGCTTTAAATAATCCAATCGCTTTTATTCGCGAGTAGCTTTATATAGCGAGTAGCACGTATATATAGGCCCAGCCGCGCTATAGACTCGAGGGAGCTCGAATGAATTACAAAAATCGCCCGAGAAACTTGTGCTCCAGTTCCGCTCGAAATCCGAGTCGCATTTCTCCGGTGGCCCCGAAGCGCATCGCGGGAAGAAAACAGTCAAAGTTCGCCTTCGAAGCTCATTAATATTCCGTCGCTATCGTTCATAAAAGCCCGCGGCACTGTACGCGAGAGATAAACGAGCGCTGATCGAGCGATTCCGGGAGCTCGAGCAATAAAATCTCTCGGAGCTTTTTGCGCGCGGAAGTATAAGCGCTCGAGCTTCATCGCGACCAATTTCATGGCTGAGATTTCGGCGATGAGCTATCGCGCGTATCTTCTCTGTATACACCCGTTAAATCCGAATTCTCGCTGCAGAATTCGTCGTTCGGGAAAAAGAGCCTCGTTGCAGCAACAATACGATCGAGCGCGAAATTAAACCCTCTCGCGCCATTTTCATTTACCGAGTTACACGCGCATCTCTCGCTTTAATTAAAGCGCTGTTATTCGCGGTCGGAGGACATTTTACAAAACCAAACTTGACTTGGCTGCGAGCTTCGCCTCCGAGGTCATGGGAAAGCATGGAAACGCGAAAATAATTAAAATAGTTCCCTTTGACAGGCTACGGCTGGCTCGAACAACGCGATCGCGCAAAAGATAATCCAAAATCGTGGCGTACACTACTGCATCACAATGCACCGCGTGCACAAACAGGCCACGCAGACACTCCGGCGAAATTAATCCGAAACTCCCGTCAAAGTAAACAAATAATCATCCCAACGGCATTCGCGATACACAAGGGCGTGTACATACAGAGATATAGAGAGCGAGAGAGAAGCGCGGAAATTTCGTAAAGTCCCGGTTTACCGTCGGCTGTTTTACAATGTAGTTCTTCGGGCGCAACGATCCTCGCGCGCGCGCGGAAAGTACAAATTACGCAAATGCAACTTAATGTCCCCGCCGCTCGAGCACTTTAATCCCCCGCCTAATTTTCGCAAAACACCGGGATCGACTCGGCGGAGAGAACATCAAGACAAAGAGCCGAGGCGGCTGAGAGGGAATTACGGCTCCTCTCGCCTACAGTTACACCGATGCAATTATCATTTCGCCGAGGGCCTCTCTCTCTCTCTCTCTTTCGTGATTTATTTATTGGCGCGCTTTTTTACGCGAAAGCGCGCCGAGTAAATTAAGCAGATTTACTTTTGCGCCCGGCCATTTGCTCATTTTTCCCGCTCGTTTTTCGCGCGAGCTTCAGGTGCGGGGGGAAATAAGCGGAACCGCGGCGCGCAATCGAATTAGAGCCAAAAGGCGGCTCTGTATATACGACGCGGCTGTTACTCTATTTTTTACGCTCGTCTACCCCCCCCCCCCCTCCGCAAACGCTCCTGTTTTAATAGCTCGAGCGAGGAGAGAAGCTGAAAGAGATACGCGGATCGTAAAGTCGCCCGTCTCGAATTATTCGCGCCGCCTTTTACGATTTCCTCGAGCGCGCGGGGGCGCGCGCCCTTAAGCACGGGCCGGCTCCCGCTCGACTTGCAGCTTTATCAAGAATATAGCCTACTCGAATGTATAATTGTCAACGGCCCCGAGCTTTCGCGATAGCTTTCTCTCTAATTTCCCGCAATTAGAAATGCTAATGCCCGCAGCGAGGGAGCGAGTTTCGAGAGCAAGTTCCGCCGCCGCCAATAAAAAGAGCTCGCGCGTTGCGAATGCACTTTGACTCGTTGGCGAGCTGCGTGGGTTTGTTGATTCTCTAACGTGTGCAGGCGTGCGCTCTGTGTGTGCTTGAGAAACCGAAATTCGTGGAAAGCGCGGTGTGGCTCGCTTGACGTTCGACTGCGGGAGACTCGTGCCACTGCTTCTCCTGCTGTGTCGAACCGACCAAGTTCAACGACTCACTATTTCCTCGACGTATGTACATAATATCGGGTAATTCTATGTCTGCGGAAACAATGTGGACTAGCAAAACATTGCGGCCTCTCGAGAATCGCGATAAGCGAAAGAAGCTCGAAAAAACGAAGCCTCGTTATAGCAGCGACCACCTAACACCCACCCGTAAAACGAACAATAAATACCATTTCCATAATCGCGATTATCAGGAAAATTGCCCGGTGCCATGCGGCGCGCGCGCGCCCTCCACCCTTATAATATAAAAGCGTCGATTGTTCCCCCTCTCTATCTCGTGCGCGCGCTTTTGCAGCGCATTAAAAAGCCCGTGGCGCGCGGCGGGACAAACGGATCCGCGCGAAATTGTTTCGCATAAATTCTTTATAGGTATACTAAAAAGCATGCCCTACAACTGCGAAGGAGCGCATTAAACTTTTGCGCTGTATTGCACGGAAAAGAAAGCCCAACTCATTTGTGACCCTGAAATATCGCGTTTATCGTCGTAATTGTCGGCCTGATATACGCGCGAAAACGTCCAAGCGGTAACTCGGCTTACTCCTGCGAAACGTATACTCAATACGCGCAGGTGTATGTATAGAGTCCGCAAAAATCCAAAAGGTCGCCGCATTGTTGTCGTGACAATGACGGGCCATCGAAAATAATTCACCTTTTTCTCCCTCGTGCTGCGTCCCGCGCGCGTTCGATTGTTTGAAAGCGAGGAGGAACAGGGTATAACGAGCGCGCCGCTGCACGCCCGCAGCTATTGTAAATACTGAACGCATGATTGACATTTCGCTCGATTACGGGGAGACGCGCGTCTCTGCGCTTTTTTTCCTCCCTCTCGCGTACGCGGCTAATGTTTTCCTTTTTCTACGTCGCGCGTGGGGTGCAGGTTTTCTTTTTTTTTTCATTTTTTGTTTCCCGCAACTTTCGACGAGGCAATTTTTCGGCTATTGTAATATCGATGTGGCGATCGTACAAAGAAAAAGAAAGACTGAAATCTTTTAAATAGCTGAAGGTTGGGAAAAAATTTTAAACGTAAATTGTCTTTCGATTCAGCAGTCGCTCAAACTGACTTCAATTCATTTGGCAATTATACTCCCCAACTATATTTCTGCGCCAGATTATTGTTTCTCAAACTGAGCCAAAACCTACAGAGCGACTGCATTTGCTCGCTCAAAAGCAAACCAACAAGCAACCCACGTCCAACATGATAAAATTCAGATTTCGCCGACATGAATTCCGGGTGCACTTGTGCTTCCGGAAATTTATTGCCTCGAGACTCGCGGTTCTTTGCTGTCAAAAAAAAGAAAAAAAAAAGAACGCGTCGTAGAGCCATTAACAGAATTAAACAGATACGGCCATTCACCGTGGTATGAATAGGTTATTTACTCTTCCTTGAAAATTAGTGAATGGGATATTGCGAGTGGAAATTTTTTCCTACCATTGGTTTGCATTTATACGGAAGTAAAATCAGAAGGCTTTCGCTAAGTGAGATTTTACCCTCGATAGGATGTAATTAATGGCAAAAAAGACTCAAAATCAGGAGGTAAAAAATCTATCCTCTCGCGCGATATTAGATTGACGCAGCTACATATACATTAAAGTATAATGGCCGCGCGCAATATCTTGGAATTTCTTCGCTGACCTACATATTCCGTAGAATCTCTCCTGTCACATTTTTTCCCATTAGCGATAATACTTAGACGCGAACGTGCCTGACAATCTCTTCCACATTTTTGACTCTCCGAGGAAAATTCCGAGAGAATAGCGGCTCTATATAAAAATTAAACGCCTCGAAAGTTGGGAGGGAAAAATTTTCCTCAAAGCCAATCGCAGGCGCGCGCAGAAGTAGCTGCGCGGAGAAGGGGAGAAGCGATCGGATCCGAGCGAGTGAATCCTCGGCGGTGCTCTATAACGTGTAGGCAGTGGAACGACGCGTCGTATCCCCGTGGAAATTATCCGGTGACGTGAGTTCGCGCCGCGGCGAAAAATAAAAGACGCGCAGACAAAAGGGCGCATCGGGGAAATCGGACGGTTATTCATCGCTTACTTCCGAGTCCTCCTCGGACCGCCGCAGCTGACCTAATGGAATTCCGCTTTTTCGCTCTCTTACACTTAAATACATCAGCGCCAACTGTAATTGGAGAAGTTCACAGCGCGCGAAGGTTGCGAGAAACTTTCCGGATTCTCTCTCTCTCACTACTTCAAAAGTGTGTCACTCGCGTCGAAATTTCATTATACGCGTCAAGCCGAACTGTCGCTTTTGATTCGACGTGTCCATGAATAATTGAATGAATGGCGCGGGGCGCGATATTAATAGCGAATAGTTTACGGACATCAGTTGGAAACATCTATTAACCGGCAATCGGCATGCGATCGCGAAACTATGGCAATAAAATTTAAAATCGTTCTACATCCTGGCTGCCCCCGCTCCGGAGGAATAACGATTATCCAGCCCTTGCGCCCCGCCGATGATGAAAGAGAATAGCCGCCCTCCCGCAAACTTTGTTATTCCGTTATATTGATTGGACCGAGCCTTTGTGGCGGCCTTTCACTCGATCGACGATAGTTGCCTCCGGGCTACACGGGCAAATTTTAACCGACCCTCCTCCTCGTACTACAAGCTGTTTCTGCTTTTCATGCTTTTTCCCCTCGGCCCCGCGTTTCTTCGGGGGCAAATTTTTCGAGGCTTTGAAAGTGGCCCATAAATGCGGCGCGCGATGAATAAAAAAAATCTCCGGCGCAAGTACGCCGATAGAATCCATGAATTTCCAAGTCCGCGTCAGCTCGGCTCCTTGCCTATGCGCTACAGCAGAATTCAGGGCTTTGAGAGGCTGCAATGTTTAATTCCGTGATAACGAGCCTCGACGCGCTCGCAGGGCTTATCAATTCCAGTTTCCATGCATTCGCGATCGGGAAAGAAATGAAGAGCGCGCGCACGATCGTAAAAAGAAGGCGGGGGCGGGGTTAGGTCGTTAAGGATTGTTGATCGTTGGATGTGTTGGCAGGAGCTGCTGCTGACGTCGGAGGGCGAGCGCGGCCTGGGCAGGGAGACGAGTCGGATCCTGGTGAAGCACTGCCCCTCGGTGAGCCTGGCCAACCTCAGCCTCGCCTCCATGCAAGAGCTCGAGATGGTGGAGTTCGTGAACGTGGCGAACCTGAGCCTCGTGCGGCACAGCCTGAAGCTCGCCCAGAAGACGGTGAGCACGCGCATCACTCTGCGCAACTGCAGCCTCGACGTCCTGCCGTCGAACGTGTTCCACGGCGACATCGAGGCCATCCACCTGGAGAACGTGCGCATCGGGCGGGTCTCGGCGTTCGCGTTCGCCAACCTCGTCGGCACGAACAGCATCACCCTGGACCACTGCCGGCTCGAGGCGCTCGAGGCCCTCGCCTTCAAGAAGTTCGACGTGCGCTTCCTCCACATAATCGGCGGCAGCCTCGGCGACGTCCTGCCCAGCCGCGTGATGAACGACATCGAGGTCTACGACAAGTTCCTGCTCGACGGCGTGCGCATCGGCACGGTGCGCAGCTCGGCCTTCATCATCCGGCGCACGAAGACCGTGGCCATCCAGAACTGCCGCATCGAGAGCCTCGAGAGCGAGGCCTTCGACATCGGCGTGCGCTACACGGTCCTCCTGAAGAACAACAGCCTCGGCCACGTGGCCTTCGGCGCCTTCCTCTCGATCCGCGCGGACGCGGAGAGCCGGCCGGCCGCGAGCCCCCTGCTCAGCCTCACCTTCGAGAACAACAGCCTGGCGAGCTTCGAGGAGGGCTCGCTCGTCTTCGACCGCACGAGCTTCCGCAGCGAGCTGAGCAACGTGCTGGTGCGCCAGCTCTGCGAGTGCGCGCAGCTGGCCGTCTGGAAGGGCCAGATCCTCAACTACACGAACGCGCGCGCGCGCCTGCAGCAGCAGCAGCAGCAGGAGCTCGCGCTCTCGAGCGCCGAGGACCCGGCGACGTTCCTCTGCCTGCTCGAGCGGGCCGGCGGCTCCTCCGCGAGCTTCCTCGACTTCGAGGCGCGGCACTGCGCGCTCAGCAGCTCGACGCTCCTGCTGCTCATCCTCGCGCTCTCGGGCCTCTTCACCGGCCTCGTCGTCACCGTCGGCCTCGTCCTCTACTGCTGCCGCAAGCGGCGCCGGGACTCGCAGAAGCGCTGGATCAGCGTGCCCACCTCCGCGCCCGACCTCGTCAACTCCAAGAGCGGCGCGAAGAACGGCCTCATCGCCCGGGACAACGGCTGCAGCCCGGGGGCCGCGCCCGTCGACAGCCGGATAACCATGGTCGTGCCCGACGGCAGGCTCTACCGCGAGACCGAGTTCCACGTGATCGTCGAGAAGGCCGAGCCGCTCACCACCGAGTTGTAGCGAGAGCCCCCGCGCGCTTCCGGCTCCAGGGAGCTCAAGACGCGGCAGCGAATTCCGAGGAGCGCCCGGGCGGCTCGCCCAGAACCCCCCGACCCCCAGCCCCAGCAGCAGCAGCAGCAGATGATGGACCTCGACGCCGCCAGGGTCTACCGACTGTGACGAGCCCCCGGGACGAGCAGTGCTACCGACTCCACGAGTTTCCTCGATTAACTGTTACGTATGATGACCAAAGCTGCGAACTCTGACTATGCTCTATACACGATTATGTACGCATATGCAAGAGTATGTGATAGTTCAAGGGCGCACCGCGGCCCTGAAAACGCTATTTTTCTCCTGGGTGTCGAGAGTAGAGTGCAGTGCGAACGGTGTGCGAGTGACTGAATGGCATTTTTTAAGACGAGTGCGACTGCGAGTGCGTTATGTGCACCCTACGTTACACGTAATCTGTAGCTACGGCGAAGCGACTGTGTATCATATTGATTCTCCGAACTGCGAGCGTTCGTCACTCTTTATCCGGCGACTGCATTGTTATTCTATTCTGCGACCTTTCTTTCTCTACGATGCGGCTAACGAATTATCGACAATGATCAAAATAAAGAGAGCTTTCACTTGTTTTCACCCCCCCATCCCCCATATCGTCGACCTGTTAACGAGTCCACTACGGACTGCTTGCGGCTGTCTCGAGATTTAAAGAGAGGATTATTCTGAGAAAAAGACGTATCGTTTTCGTTTTGATCCCTATAGTCACTGTTATGAAGTATATTTTTTGTAATTATATAAGTGCGACATTTAAGAGCGTATCGTTTATTTGTTTCTCGCTTTCAGTCGAGCATGCGTACTCTGAAACTTTGATTCTCAACATTTTTTTAATTTACTGTGAACACCAAACTCTTTCGTACATCATTTTTCAATAAAGAATTTCGTTTTAATTTACTTTTGAAAGTAAAAACAACACATCGTATCGTTTTTCAATAAAGAAAGTTATTTTATTACTGCCCACGTGTTATGTTTGCTTGCGTGAAATAACATTGTTTCGTTATTGTCTCTCGACAAAAGCCGTTAACGAATTCTCTTGGCGAACTTTTTCTCACAGCGAAGCGCGTTCAAGAGGAGCAAAACAAGCGTATCGCTAGAGCCCGAGAGCTTAAGTTAATCGAAATCATCGATTGCTCTCCTCGTTTCTTCTTACAATTAGCTTTCACGAGTGCCAGTGCTTCAGATATCGTCGCGAAAATGTACCTAGATAGTTGTTAAGTCGAAGTCGTTCGGTGAGAGGACGAGTCGAGGACGCGCGTTAATGGAAGAATAACAAAATACAAAGCAAGTTCTATACATATACAAATATATATATATATATACATATACATATACAAAGCCTAGTCGCGCAAAAACGAGTCTTCGGCTGACTCACGTCGCTAACTTTAACTTCGATCCGTTATAATGTATATATAACACGTACGCGTTTGCTCGAACGATTACTATCGAGAGCACATAGTAGTCCTCGCGTTCGTAATGAGTAAACGAGATAAGAGCCTTGCGTTCGCGTTGTAAACACGTATAGACACACTGTAATACTTTACGTTGACGTAGTAAAGCCAATACTTAGCTGCGCATAAGCATTTTGGATTAATCGGCGAACGAGTTGTGTAGACGCAGTGATCAGTATTTGCGAGCGAGAGAGCGAGAGAAACCAGTTCATTGTCTTCTAGACTTATCGTGAATATAGTAATAATGATTTTGTAACTGAGCGATATCCACTGATTGTAAATCAAGTATTAGCGTTTCCAACGTTTCTGGCGACGACATTAAAAGCGAGAGAAAAAGAGATAAAAACACCACCCATTGTTTCTTTTATTTTCAATAAAAAATCGAACAAATCAGCATTAAATCCTAAACGTCTTTCGTGTCTCTAAATAAACATTTGTGCAACGCAAATTTTTCCCAATCCGTTTCAATATAATGCATGCGGTATTTTGCAGCTGAACCACCTTTTTGCGCGCGACGTTTCAAAATGCAAAGCGCGTACGTACAGACGTGTAAGCCGCGTTTTTCATCGGCGCTGAAAAAAAAAGTTCACGCTGTTCCAAGTTTCATCGTCGTTCGTGCAAGAAAGCAACATCGGCTCCGGAGTATTTAAGTGTTACAGGTGAGAGCTGTTAGAGTTAAAACGTTTCAAGATTTTAAAAGTTGATTCTTACAAATTTCTTATAAACACTGTTTTATATTATTGATTTTTTTTAAAAGCAACGAACTAAAGGTCGAGATAACCGTGTATTTTGCAATAATTCAGCGAGCTTTTTATCAGTTAAAATGGACTTGCACAAGCGCTTATCGGGGAAAAAAGTTTTTATACTCGTTTGCTTCGACTTAACTGACTGATAGGCTGAAAGGAGACTCAATATGTACCATACGTATTTACCTATAAAAGTAAAACTACAACAACAAAGCTGACGCACGTTTATATTTAATTAACAAAGTAAGGCCGACTTTCATTGTTACAAAAAACTTGACATTCGAAATAAGCGAATGTAAGGCAAGGAAAGCTTTAAAAATGAACTAAAACGACATTTTAATACGTGGGAATTAGCTTTTGCCTGAAGTTTTAGTCTACCATTTAACGTTAATGTCTATTAATAACGGAGATAATTTGACACAATCTCAATTACAATCTACAAACCGATTCTCTTATTGATTTATTTTTTGTTTTCAATCAAAAGTGACGAGTATAAGGTTTGAATATATATTGAATTCATTATAACGGTTTAAAGTATCCGATCCTTCGATAAAATTGGAATTTTAATGAGATTTATCAGTATTCAATGTCCATTCGATTAATTTAAATCATTGTCCATGGCTTCTTAATTTCAGAATTACAATTTGAAATCAACTTGAAGTTTTGAATTCAAACCGAACTTGCAACATTAAACTTGGCTTGATCAAAGATTCTTTAGATGCAGTTGGTGTACACCGATCACACATTATCAATTCATCGTATTCCACGATCACGTAACAGCAAAAACATCAGTCGTTTCCTTTTCCAAATATCACGTAACAACCACGAGTACTTATACAATAAATCACAAATAACATGGCAATGTTTAATTTGAGCAAGAAACGTTCAATAAACGGATCAAATCTGAAAAAGAGTTAATCAATTCCTGTCGCAAATCAGACCTCAGTCTGAAAATGTAAAAATAAAAAAAATGCAGTTCCAACCTCGAAACGCAATGTAAAGCAGGTATCATTGTGCACCGTATATGCGTAACTCTGCGACAGTAGTTAACTCTCGCACAGCGCACAGAGAGTTATACCTCGAGAGCGATATATTAATCCCAAGCAGAGAGTGTGTGCGTGTGTTACGACGATTGGATACTCCTCTGGCGATCGTTTAGTCGCAATTATCGCGAATCCCCGTGTACATATACCGGTAATTTGATTTACGCCGGCGCAAAGGCGACGTCATCGGCGACAGCTCTAACAATGCGATAAACGCGGACGCGGCCGAGATCTTCGATTATGCGCGCACACTGCACGTATCATGTGGGCTCCTAATGCACAATCACCGACTTGCTTGACTATTGGAATTGATGGAATGAACCCTGATTGATTAGCTGATTCCGAGGCGACTATTTGGTCTTGGTCGCGGCGGGGACGCTATTACTCGTTATATACGCAGTTCTCGCGATACCTCTCGCGCCGATTGACTTGTGTTTCTGGCGCGACGTGAAACACGAGTTCATCTGAGAAATTCGACTTGAAATCGACAGCAGATTTATTAATGCGACAGGTGTGACGCTCTAATGACTTGTAAAACTAGCATCAAATCGATTATACCGCATACGCACGGCGCGGCGTATACCGGTTGCAGCCTCGACATATTTCCAAGAGAAAGTCATATCTATACAAATACTGTCCAGCGTATAAGCATCATTATGCAAACCATCGTAGAGAATTGGACAACGCGTAAACTTTCGTTTTTCGCGCCTACTCATCAATCCCAATACGCGAGAGTTATAAAGCACCGCCTCGAGTCATTCAGTATAGAACTGGCCTTGAGAGATGCCCCGAGCTGTAAAAATTTCGAGAGAGAGAGAGAGAGAGAACAAGTAAAACAACGAGTAGCTCGGAATTTGCGAGCCGACACGGATCCTGCACATCGATTTTCACGAGGGCTACAAGCACTGCACGTGACACTTTGTGTCGACGTAGCGAAATGAGAGTGTCGATCAAAACGAAAAGCAGTTTTTCTTCGTCCAACGATACATGTGCGCACAAAGGCCCTTTGTTTTAGCTGGCATTTTTCACATTTATTACCGGTCATTATTGCATTTGCGCTGCATTCAGCTCTATTATTTACTCTTGGATATAGATTATAGATGCATTAGGAAAGAGAGGCTACGAGTAAAGCGGAAAAATGTTTGTTATCGCCGATGTCATCGAAAAGCTGGTCGACGTTTTATCGGCGCAAATGCACCTAACAATGACTGCGTTGCTCAATCCATTGTATCAGCCAAGACGGGAAAATATTGATAATAGACGCAATTTTTGCCCGACATGCGAATTAAGCCCGATATTCATGTGATTTAAAAATCATGGGAAACGGCTGATTTCTGCGAAACCGGCCGACGTCTAGAGAAAATATAACTTGTCGTCTCCGGAAATGCCTTGACTTCGAAAAGAGCGTCGATACACCGAATCTGCATTCGCAGGTATGCGTAACCCTTTTATGTGCAAATCGCGAGCGAGCCGTCGCGCAAATACGATGCTTCGCGCTTGCCTTCCGACGCGCGCGAATTGAATTTTGCCTCGAGAAACAAATCGGTCGAGGCTTCGTTCGGCGTTCCATTCCCTCCGCGTGTTATACCTACATATAGAGTATACTGCACAAATAATCCATCGCGCGCAATCTGCAGCGCGGGCAAAAGCCCGTCCCGAAAAGGCGGTCCCATCAGCATCCATCTCTCGCGCGCAAAAATCGCGGCGGCAGCCCCCGGTATTACAGGCATAGTTCTCGACGTCATAAACCGTCTCGCGCCGACAATGCAGCTCGCGGCCTTGGCGAGAAGCCGACGCAGCTCGCCGACGACGACCAACAGCAATTATACATATGTGCATATCGTGGAGGCGCGTACGTGCCTCTATATAACACAGCACACCGCGCGCACTAATTGTCCGAGAGAAAAGCGGCGCAAAGGCGAGGATAAATCGATTGCCACTATAAGTACACAGAGCGCGGCAGGCAGTTTTTACTACTGCTCGGCTAGACGCGCGAGTGAGGCCGGTCTTATGCACGATTACGCAAGAGACGACGAAGGAGTTCTGCCGCGCGTTCGAGCAGCGACGAGTGTACGCGCCTTCGAGGAAGGCGAGCGTTCGCTCTTTTTTCCGCAAAAACGACCTCAATGGACATGTGACACCGCGAGCGATTTTGAAATATGGCTTTGAGAAATCGGAGAAACGAATTTTTCTTCTTTTTGGGAATAATAGTTTCTTTCTTTTTTTTTTTTGTTCCCAGTCCCTTGCCACGACTTGTTAGCGCATTCACTGAAATAAAAGTGACCCAAATCCAAAGTTCACTTAACTACGAAATCACTTTTATGAAGTCTGAACGTTGCTATTCGAGATGTGAAAACTTTCTTTTTAACGGGCTCCGTCTTCGTCTAAAAGAGACTGAAAAGCATCGCACGGTATAAGTAGGTAAGTATAGGTGCGTGAAACCGTACGCTATTATCGCTAATGATAATATTTGAGAAATGCATGGAATTACGAAACGTTTTCACGCAATTCTTTCGTAATTCGAGCTACTATAGCGTCATGCATAAACTCCTAAATTCCTATAATTCCTATGATTTTTTCCCCGTACGAACGTTATGAATGAAATTGTAGTCTATCTGCTACAGAACCTCGATAATTTTGTATAAATTTAGTTTACTCGTTATGTAAATAGAAAATTCTACTGATACAGTCAAAGAAGAATACGGCGTTAACTTCTTAAACACATAAAAGCAAAACGTCATTGAGTCAACTTTGAAAAAGCGCTTTCACCATAGCTCACACGCCATTAGGTCACTTATTAGTGTCTATATACGCTTACGGCTGTGCGTGTGCACTGTGCAGTGTACCTGACAACGCAGCTGTTATTGCATCGTGAGTCACGGTATGCGATGGGATGGAATGGGATAAAATGCGATACTCTCTTTCTTTGCCGCTATGTCTACAGAACGCGAACACTTAATATCGACTAATTTTCGAGGGGATAAAGAAGGGGGGTGCTCGTACTAAATTTTTCGTCATAAATTTTTAGATACAGGTTTTTGCATGAGCTTGAATGTTTTCAGTACTCAGCAGCAGTAGAATGAAAATATCGTTCTTGAAATGAAAGAAATAGTATACGATTATACTTATTTATTTCCTTGTTCTGGGTAAATTCATCCAAAAGAACGAATTTTCATTCGACGCCTGAGAGAGGCTATATCTTTTAAAATGCATATGCAAACAAATGATTTTGATCAAATGCAGTTTATGCCACAATGATGAGAGAAGCAGCTCTTAGGTAAATCTACGTAAACAAGTGCACTCCCATTAATTTGCCTGCAAGCAATTTCCAATCGGCAAACCGACTCCTCGAAAGCAAATCCTTCGTCGACCGAGAAGCTACACATGCCGCTGCAGACTCTAGTTATGCAACGGAGATGCAGCACGACAGGCTTACTATCTTCGATCGCTCCAATTGCACAGATTGCCTCGTGCGTTTGTTTACACAGTGAGCCGAGGTGTATATGTAAGTACGCATCAGCATGAACATTTTAAACAAATCTGTTTTTTGTCTTTATTGACTTACTTAATGATTTTTTTCGGTGCCTCCTTCTTTCGATTACTAAATGAAATGGATATATTAAGATGGAACTGCTTTAATCCGCTAATTGCGATTGACAAGTCAACCAAGGGTTAAGCTTGGGGCTGCACGTGGAGGTTTACAGCATTCGATGAAATATTGTAATTACTAAAATTATGTGTTTACTTACGTGTATAATAAGCAACGGGTATAGATTACTACTAGTATGTAAGGCCCAATCGTTAGAATAGTCAACAGCTACTTGATTCAAATAAATTTTACTTAGCGCCATGAAAATTTATTCAAATTAATGAGCAATCGGGTTAAACTAACTTTCACCTTTAACTTTAAAGTATTTTATACCCAGCGTGAACAAATTACAAGAAAATAGAGTTTGATGACCGACGAGAAATTCTGTTCTATTTAGGTAAATTAAAAATACTTTTTGTTCAAAATTGCACATAAAGTGTGCATTGTGACAGAAATAATTTTAGTTCAAATTAGCACAATAAAAGTCTTTTAATTTACCTAAATTATTTATAATATCATATTTTTACTAACCTGAATGGAAGAACGCCGTCGAGAGCCTGGTTGACAGTAGGTGGTGCTGCGAGGGCAAAGCCGCGTCCAAGAAGCGTCGAATGTACAGAGAAGGTTCGTTTTGCAGTTTCCTGCGCCAATTCCGGATCTTCTTCAGTTTCTTCATCTATTTGAAGATACAATTTTAATTCAGTAAAAAATTATTGCAAGAATCAGTTACATTAAATTAATGCTTATACGTTTAAATTAAAATTAACAAAAGTTTATGATAAATACTTACTGGAAACAAAAGGTAAACTAAGATTTTTCTTCATGAGACTGGCTGCACAAGCTCCACCAAGAAACGATAATTCAATCTCAAGGTTTTTTAATCCAGAGTTTGTTGAGATCCAGTCGTAACCTATGACTAAGCACTTAAAGCCATAAGTGATAGATCGCTCATCTTTCATATAATCTGATGCGGTTTCCAACGAAAATATCACTTCGTTACCTAAACGTCCAATTTAACGATTATTATAAACTAAGTTAAGCTCTTGGCAAAAATTATCTATTCATACAACAAGCTTACCCGGCAATACAACAGCATTTTGAGGCCATTGACTCTGAACATTACTGAGCTTATGAAGTACAGGCCAGTACACTGGACTTTCTTCCAGATTGCAACTTTCGGGAGACCTAATATGTTATTTCATAAACAATCGTTAAACCATAATAAAATTTGCTTGCAGCGATTATTATTTCTTATTAATACTACATTAATTATGCAAAAATTTTCATCTTTATTAATTAATAAAATTTAAGATTAAAAAAAAACTTTTTATGCTCACTTAGCAAAGCTCCCGTCAATGTTTGGAATATACAATTGTAAATAATCCTCTGGCTGAGCTGTCCCACAATCAGGGGTAAATTCTACAGTGAGCCACTTAACCGTCTCCGGAAAGGTTACTCTATAATAGGATACTGTAGCAGGCTTATAAGGGTGATCGCTCTCTAACCACGTGTAATAATGACTAGTAGTGGTAACCGGAGGTACGTAGTGTGCAGTAGCCGTTTGTTGTGCAGTAGTTTCGCTATCCTGTTGTTGTACAGATACTTGAGATGACTTCATAGCCGAAGTGAGATTTAACGCCGTCACATGAGGAAGCATCTCTTGGATAAGTGTTAGTACCTGAACTCCACTCTAAATGATTTGAAAAAATATAATTTTAATTCAAACATACAACATACACTTTCGCGCTTTAAATAATAATTAAAAGCTATATTTTTAAAACTATTAATATCGAAAATTATATCAGAAAGTTTTTGATTAATTAATTTAAGCTCACTCGAGGATCCGAAGTTGCTAATGGAATGATATATGCAGTAGTTAGAGGTAGAAGCGTGGTAACAAAAGTAGCATTGCCAAGTATTTCATTGACATCAATGTCATCGGCCTTTTCTCTTGCCAGAGCCAAAATATCGTTAGCTCGCTGAATGATCGTAGCAGTCATGGCTAAAGTGCATTTCCTTGCTTGTACTTCGGCAATCGCTTTACTTGTATGTTGTTCATTAGAGTCTTGAGGATTAGAGTAATAAAGAATGTGTGGTATTTGTCCTCTTGCTTGTGTAGTACCTATAAGATAATATTCATTAATAAAATAATAATAATTAATGATAATGAGAGAGCACTGCCAGTAATATCTACTATTTATGAATATGACTTACCATTAAAGCTTAATGAACAAGCGGAAAAAGTAAATGATGTACCATCAGGACCCTTAACAACACGTAAGCCTACATCACCATTACTAGTCCTACCACCTCGATTTCGCAACCTTATGGCATACTTAATTTTTTCCTTGATAGGGATAGGCTTATCAAACTTTAATTCAACGACATCATTTATGCAATCATCTGGCCCAAAAGAACCTCTTGTGAAGTCCAAACTACTCCAGTGCGACGTATGCGAAGGATCGTTGCCCGTGTAATAGCGCTAAAAATAAATGTATAAATTTTTTATTAACAATAATTTTGCTATACAATATTTTTCTACTTAACTTTAGAAGAACAACTTACGTCATCTAACAATTCAAGTTCATAATCATATACACCAACACCACCATAAATTCCAACACCAGCTATCAGTATTCCAGATCTATCTACGGAGAAACAAATGGCATCGGGAGAGCCATTACCAGTATTCCATGATCTAGTCTGATTGACTCGAGTGAACCTTGAAGGCGTCGTGTACATAAGTCTATAACAAGCTGCTTGCATCTCATCCTCATTGCCATTGGAGTATGATGCTAGCTCAGATATGACGCGAGCGAGCAGATAACAACAATGCAATACCAAATTTGGCAATGACTGACTTTTTTCTCTACAAAGGCTTCGTTTTACTGGTATGAGTATTAAATCAAGTAGTCTGAAATTTAAAAAAATAACACTAACTTGTATAAGTATTAAACTAATTTTATTCTCAATAAAAATTCGCAATATTACCTATCCAATACTTCCCGAAAGGACCAATTTAAAATTTCTTTACCAGTGCTTTCCACCTGCGATTTATAACTAATTTGCTCAACTAAAATGGGATAATGATGAGCTTCTGTTGAATTCATCATAAGCAGACCAGCATTATCTGATGGACTCAATTGTCTTTTCACACTATCACTGGAGTCCATCACGTTATTGAGTATTGGAAAGGTGCAACGTAAACGAACTGAAGAACTGCAAAGGGAAGCCAAAACTGCGGAAAGCAACCGATCCTTGGAGGTAGTACCTTGCTCCTTATCAATTTCGGATAAAAGTTCGCACAAAGAGGTCCACTTAAGATATGCAGTAGGATAGAAAGCATGATAACAAGCAACGAATGTCTTATAACACTCATCTAATATGGCACCAGTCATTTTATTGCTCAAAGCGGTGGAATTTTTGTTCAATTTTGCCTTGCCTGAAATTAATTAATTTGTAAAATAGATTTTTAAATACTTCTTAATAAAAATAATTGTTTTAAAAATTAAAAATTTTGCTAAAAAACGCTCACCTTTAGATTTTAAATTCGTAGTTACAGAATCTGATAAAATTTGCCTCAAAAGGGCTCGTACTTCTCCAATACACTCGGCTAATCTAACGGACTCTGAAGGTGCTTTTTTGCTAGCCTGACTTGGATAAATTTCATTCGTATACGTCCTTAGCAGTCTTAAACTCGCTTTACTGATATAAACTAGCCTATCCATTTCTACAGTAGTATGCAAGGGCGAAGTTGTAGAGTTAAAACTATTGTCAGATAGACTAGCTTTCAGTGTATTCCAACTCCATTGCAACAATGAAATTAATGAATGAAAACACTCTTCTGTAACCGTTCTACTAAATTCTCTTTTTAGGATATATACTGGTTCTAGTTGATCTCTCTTACGACTGTAATTTTGATTTTCAGGTGTGATCACCCTATAAAGTAATTGTGGAATTTGACCAGCATTGACGTCAGTTCCATTATTCGCTTCCTTTGACGTTTTGAAATAAAAAACAACCTGATCCTCGGCAGTCACAATCTCTTGACCGCCTGAACCACAATCGCTAGAAGGTCCACTTACTTTGGCCCAAGCGACGTACCATCTATTTGCTTGTAAAGC
This sequence comes from Philotrypesis tridentata, assembly GCA_018906965.1. Classification (NCBI taxonomy): domain Eukaryota; kingdom Metazoa; phylum Arthropoda; class Insecta; order Hymenoptera; family Pteromalidae; genus Philotrypesis; species Philotrypesis tridentata. Next base: position 5,656,457 of record JACCIB010000011.1, on the reverse strand, counting down.
TACGGGTTCATTGAAAAGAATTGAATATTTTTGTCGGGGTTCACATATATAAGGTATTTCATCAACTTCAGCAAGAAGTTCGCCGTCCGTTTCTTCTTCACCACCTTCAAGACCGATGTCGAAAAGTTTAATTTTGGCAATGTAATCGCCTCTCCCACCAAATAATCCATAACCACCTAAAATAAATTGTTTAAATACTTCAATAAATATTCAAAGAGATATTTAAATTCAATAAATATATATTTCAATAGATATTTAAATTGTCACTATCTTTAAAAAAACTTTTGTAAATTACCTAAAAGAATGTCTGTATCAGCCATAAACCTAATCGCTTCTATAGACTGTCCAGAATAACCCCAACCACCACCGTGATTCTCGAATCTCGACACTGTTGCAAAATCTTCTCTGCTATAAATTTTACCATGTGTCGACTGGTTGTTTTCACTACCCTCGACGATTGTGAATTTCTCATCCTGTGCTTGAGTCAGAGTATCCAAACAAGCAAGTAGATGCATCGCTGCTTGTGATCTTGTCACATAACAACTCGGGACAACTGGTAATGCAAGTCCAGGACTCAAAATAGATATTTCAAGATTCTGTATAGTGCGAGCCTCAGTCGATATTACGTTGTAGTAAGAGATCTCATGGTTCGTCGGATTGAATGCCCATATAACATTGTAGAGAGGGTCAAGACAAGCGGCACACTGATTAAAATCAACTTGGTCGGAACCACTGAAACTGTTGCAAGTTCCATCGCGCTTATTTATAACAAGACACTTAAAAGAATTTCGGTGCTCGGTTTGATGAGGGAGGAGTAGAATGCAACTTTTATTGGCCATCACTGTGCTGCGCGTCAAGCTAATGCTATTAATCTCATCAACCTTTATTAAATAAATATTTTACATTAAATATTTTTTCAAAATGAAGCAATTCACTTACATGTAATATGAGCATTAATTACTTACCTTCACATATGTTTGATCGCCTGATGCACCGATCCAAGTCGCTTTTCTACCCCAACGTGAGCCAATATTGGGAACGATATTAGGAAAACTGTGCCACGGTTGCGAACGCTCTGTATCGCAATTACTTGGGGACGAAGAAGAAGAGTTTGACGCTATAGAATTTTGCTGTTGTTGTTGTTCACTATCCCAATTCATACCTAATTGGCCTTAAGAAATAATAACAAAAATTTTTTAGATAGCACGTCTAAATTCATGAAAATCAATTTGCTATAAACTTACCCTTTTGATAAGCGCCAAAAGTGTACACCTCTCCCTTTGACGTCAACACCACTGTGTGATTGCTTCCAGCAGCCACCTGTATCGCTGTACCAGGAATTTTCACCTGCATAGGCCCTGCATGTGCGATCAAATTACCAACTCCCAATTGTCCATATATATTACTGCCAAAAGTGAAGACCTCGCCGCTTTGTAGTAAAGCTACTGTATGATGAAGTCCACAAGCGACTTGCATAACTGGACTATCGTTAGGAATAAGAACACGAGCAGGCGGAATACTAGCGACTCGAGTTGTGTCTCCACGTTCTACATCGCTACCATCTCCCCCCACAGCTTCTTCTACAGGCGCAAGACCTGCGGCACTAGCACCAGAAACGGCAGGGACAACGCCACTTGCTATTGCTCTTTCTGACAAAGATTTATATACGACAATTTGCGGAGCTGCAGCTGGAATTAAATAAAATTTGAGAAAACGTTAAAGTAGTAATTAAAATGGAATGTATTCAATTAATACCATTTGCAGGTCGATTCATTGATCCTTTCCACTGCTTCTGTTTTTTTTCCTCAAAACGTTTTCTAAGAAATTCTCGAAATACCAACTCTGATTCTTGAGAGCTGCCACAAGCAGGTGGTGGTCGTAAAATCGGCACATCACCTCCGTTATCACAGCTTTCTCGAGCACAAATTCGACAGCAGCCACACTCAGCACAACCACTATCACCTTCGCCACAGCCACACTCTCTGCAACAAACATTGTAATTAAATAATGTTAAGATTAGTCAGATAAGTATTTATTTATTATATAATTACTACTCACTGTCCAGGATTTCTATCTGGTCTTATGCTGCTTAGACATGATATGCTGTAACCAGTGCATTCTCGACATACCGTACAAACCATGCAAGCTCTGAACCTCCATTGATGTAAGCCTGGTGGGCACATTCCATCTACTCTGATAGCTTTCGCTTCTTCCCATTCTTCGCCAGCTTCTGCACCTTCTAAAAACGTTGTACTTGTTAAATTCTGTTGCTATAATATATTTTCTTATATATATTCTCTTTAATGAAATTCATACCATCTTCAGTGCCATTAGTATCCTCTTCCGCTATACCAGTTTCCATTGCCGTGACATTAATTTCTTTATTGACAGCATGTGTGGCTGAAAAATCCCTTCCACACTGCCCCCTGTTATTAATTCCAAACGTATAAAGATGTCCTTTGTTTGTTAATACAGCAGCATGAGCCTTTCCTAAAGCTACATTAACGACACGAATGTCTTTTAAATCAGGAACCAATCCACTCGTCTCGTCGCTGTATAGCGTATCTTTACCAAACATAAGCAAAGAACCCTCTTTTGTTACTAAAGCAGTAGAACCGTTATTGCACGCTGCATTTACTATAAATTGACCCTCTACTTTTTGCATTTTCTTTGGTTTGCTTGGTTTTGATTGCTGACGAACTTTATCTGTAAAATACATGACATTAATTTTCGACAACAACAAAAATAAACATTGCACTATAAAGGAAGTTCATACTACTATCTCCGTCTTCTCCGCGTCGAGCTGTACCCGCAAATAATACTGATCCATCTTCTAGTATTAAAATGACATGTTGACCTTCGTGTCCCACGGCAAAATTCAAGACTTTACATTTCTTTCCGACAGAAACCTCCAACCACCTATTCGATCTTACGTTATTTCTCATACCAATACATTTCCCTTTGCCGGTATACATTAATTTACCAGATACTGTTTTTAATAGCATAAACTCTTTCCCTGCAGCTACATTCGCAATCTCGTCATCACACCGAGGATTCAAAATGTACGTCGCCTGGTCCTCATCAAACGAAGCATAACCAAATACATCAACACATTTTCTGGCTAACTTTAAGGGTAACTCAGAAGTCACAGTAACTGGGTTGCTTAGAGTATTTATTGTTCGTACAACAAAGCCATCCTGAATGAAAATATTTGTTTTACAAAATAAATTTACCTTTCTGTCTGAATATAATAGTAATAATAAAAAATTTACTCACATCTTTTCCAGCTGTTATCATCCCCAAATTCTCACCATCAGAAAACATAAGTGAAGAAGACCAATCCCTTCCCTCCAAAACAGCGATTCCCCTTATTGTTAAAGTATCCACATCTAATATCATCAACTCACATTGCTTCTTAGGAGCACATTTAAAATACAAGGAACTCTGCAAAATAAATGTATTGATGTTAAAAATTGATTTCTTTTCAATACAAGTTTCATATTTCTTGATATTAGACTTACATTTGCATATCCAATCCATCCACTTTCTGATGGATAAAAATCTGGTTTATGAGCATAAATATGGCCCCATACTGTACCCCCATGTCCATTTCCAATTTTAAATAATCCACAATTTGTGTGCAGGTACAAGTACTTTCCATCACTAACGAAACTTCGACCATTCAAAACTAAATTGTTTGTGTCATTTGGAAATTTAAGTGTAGAAGTATATATCTTGGAAGTCTTAGGAACACCATGGGTTATCCAGTCAGGTCTGGCCAATTTACCAAGCAAAACAGCATGCACACTTCTTTGAAGAGAGGTAAGAACGATTGGCATCTATAAAAATATATTACAAATTAAAAAAAAAAGTGATTATTATATCCTATTGAAGAAGAAAGCAGTACACTCATATTATGACCTGAATATTTTGCACAGCAAGAGCTCTTGGACTCATTAGTAATGCAGCTATTGTTGCCAAAAGTCTACCAGTATCACCACGAACAACAACTAAACTCAGCAGACAAGCGCAAGCTACAGCTGTTAAATGGCTTCCATCATTTGCTGCTGCAGATTCAGGACCATGTGATGTTGCAAGGTCGAGAAGAAGATCAAACAATGGGTCTGAAATATATAAGTGTTATTAAAATTATTTCAATCCAATGAAAAATTTTAATGTTTACAATTTACCTATCACTTCATCAGGTTCATTTTTCAAACCCTCTGGCAGTTGTCCTTGCAATACATCGAGAAGTGCACCAAGCGCTTTTGTACATAAAGATGGTTCTACTGATCGACTTTCTCGCAACAAGGTAAATACACTTCTTAGACCTATTCCAACGATCTTTGGTAAATTTTGAGTCAACGATATACGATCTTCATCACCACTTTCGGAAATAATGCTATCACTGAATTCTGGAGGTGGAGGTGAATTACAATTTGATGATCTATAAGCTTCGTTAATACTCCTTGAATGCTTTTCCAAAACAGCACCTCTAACGCTAGCAAAAACTGCAAACGCAGAGGCATTACTGGATACTTCAATTTCAGGTGGACCTGTACAAGTCACTTCTCCACTCAAGTCAACTTTTTTCTTATCTTTTTTCTTGATTTTATTTTTTCTGCATTTTTTCCATTCTCCTTTTAGCCTAAAATTCAACACAAGTCTGATTAAAAACTAAAACTATACTAAATGGATTTATTTCTTCAATGCCTTGCTAATGACAAACAATTTTCTGTGATATTAACAACTACTTTTATGCCTAATTGCTCGAAAAAATACAAAAGTTATTTGATTAAATTATGAAAATAATAAATTTAGTCAAGATTTGAAAAAGGGTAGCTAATTTTTAAAAATAAATCATTCAACTGCGATACGACATATACTTATGGACAGCCACAATAATTTGTAATGTAAAAAATTATGTTTCAAAATCATCACCGCGACATTTACCGTAAAAAAGTCTGAAAAAACGATAAAGTTTGATAAATTCATTGAAGATGTGTTTGTTCAAATGAAAAGCTTATCAAGATAGCCGAAAGAATAGCCGTATCTCGCGGTCAACCTGTCAACATTCATGAAAAAGTCGAATCAAAACAAATGATGTTTTGACAAGCCAGCGACTTTGAGGTTACTTTGTGTCGTCTGTCGCTCTAGAATTTGGTGGAAAAATCCGCTAAGCTCTTCCTTCCCCTTTGAGAAATCTGTTGCACGTTAAAAAAAGCTAGCTAATCGACATGATATGTGAAGCTAAAAGCTCATAAAGATTGGATAAAGCTATGTAAAAGGGTAATTTAGAAGCATCGAAATTTGTAGGTTAACCGCTCTACCTCTGCGCCTCGGCGATGCTCTTGAAGAGGTCGTAGAAGCACTTGACATAAGCATCAGGCTCGGGGAGAAGTCTCTCGTGCTCAGTAGCGCTCGTCTCCTGCATGGTCGTGCAGGTCAGGGCTTCCATCTTCATCCCTACCGACTTTGCCCTTCTCCTCTGACCTGCAATTTAGCTCCTTATCCTTTCGCTATAACAACCACTTCATCTTCGCCTGCCGCTGTTCTTCTGCACCTGCGGCCACCTCATGGGGGAGACTACTGGACTTTCTCGCAGGACCTGCGGACAATCAGCCGACTCCGGGAATCATGAGTCTTTTCTTGAAGCAATGTATACTTGAGTGAGTGTAAAAAGCACCAACTGCGCTCGACTGCTTAACGCACGACGGACGACGGCACACGGTACACGCAATCGTAGGTATTATATATGATAAGTATTTGGCTGTTTCGCGTTTCGCGACGAAGATTCGAACAACGACCGGCAGATTAGGGGACGTCTTTGAGGGCGCAGAGTTCTTGGTATTGGCAGTCAAGTATCAAGTATCAATATCCGTGTTTATGATCGCGATTCGCGGCGAGTTTCGATAGAGCCACTTTTATCGGAAAATACACAAACACGAGAATTCGCACGGCGGCGCGCCGTCAGCCCTGCAACCGCTGCACACACTCATGACGGAGCCGCGAAGCTTTCAAATATAACGTGTGTAAATACTTATATCCTCCACAGCGCTTCACATAACTTTGTTGTTATCACTGCGCGTATACTTGGAATAGGAATGCGAGATAGTTTCTACAATGTAGGTATAGCTATAGATCCATCAGGATTCAGGGGATTTCGCGAAATCGTATGATATACCTTGTAGGATAGGTGCGTGAGTATACGCGAGAACTTAACAAGGATCCAACTCGCGCGACAACGACTGGATTCTCTGATATGTATACGATGGATAACTGCATAACCTAACCCGAACTATTCTGCTCTGATGCAGAGGGCCGAGGGGTGAGATTCTCGCGATTGTGTGCACCACGCACCAGTGTACCGCACACACACATATATATGCACATATTAACTCAACACGCAACGACTGTCGGTCTATGCAGCTCATGTGCCTGCTCTGGTGCAGGTTAGGCAGCTGACGAGCTGACAGATGCGCGCGATATCGATTATTTTGAAGCAAAAGGCGGCAGTCAGCGCCGTTTACTACCCCTCCCCCCCCCCCCGCTACCCTTACTTGCACCTTCACCTATAGTTGTACACACCTATATTGCTATATACATAATCATCATTGCAGTTGAACAGGGCGGTTATGTCTGGAGGTGACGCAGGGGCTTTTTTTCATTTATTGTTTATAAATTTTCATAAAAACGCTTATAATAACTTATATATGGATACTTTTACAGTGTACCGTTTAAACAGGCATAAATATTAAGTTTTAAACGTTATAATAACATATTTCTAGCTGATTTTGCAAGAAAATGCAAGTTTTTGACTTCTTGAATTTGATTACAAAAAAAATCGATTTGAGCTAAGGTTAATGGATTTACAAACAACAGTATAATAGTTACACTTGCTAGAAAAAAACGTAATTTGTTCGGAAACAATTAAGCATTCAATACGTTTACTTACCTCGAGCTACACAGTGTTGTATAAATAATTGCCGCTTCTTCGGACCTGCAATGAATAACCATAAAAAAGGTTCGGTACACATGGTGGATAAAAATTCGAATTTGATTAATGCAAGTTCGAAAAAATTCATTTGGATTGGTTCCTAAAACTCGTACAGTGGCGACCCCAAACTAGAGGGAACTTTAAATCTTTTTTTTTTATATTTTTCATTGATGCTATATGCCAATTCTTTTGAGAGATGTATGTGTGGGAGTGTATGCGAGGGAGAGAGAGGGAGAAAGGGAGGGATGTGCAAGAGCAGGTATGAACGAACCCCGAGTGCTTGAGAGGGATAAAGCTGACCCCCAGCGTCAGTCCCGCAGAGCGACCTCGAATGAGTGTAGACCGGTGTACGAGACGGAACGAGTGTATAATGAAGTATTACCATCGATTAATATAGTTATTGTTATCCAATTGTTTGTTGCTCTTTATTTAACACAACCCTGTACTAACACCATCACACCCACATATGTATTGTTAATTTTTTAATGTTACACAGAGAAATTTAAATCACATGAAATAATGAAATTTTTTAGCTCATGAGACTTACCGATCAATTCATCTAATCCTTATTTTTAATAAACAAAGTTTTATAAGCTGATACTATACGTATATATGTTTATTTACTAAGAAGTGCGCAAGGCTTTAATTATTATCGCCGATTATACTTACATATTATAAAGCCATATACCGTCATTTGTAAATGATAATTGTCCCCTGTGTGCCATGCAGTTCGATACAATAGCTTGGATTATAATATGTACTTCATCTAAAAATATAAATTTTTATGTATTGAGTGCAACGTACTCGTAATTTGTTGATGCATATAAGGTGCACGGCGGCGGCGGCGGCGGCGGCGGTTTCGAAATTGAATATCTTAGCTTAACAGAAATCGCTTGAAAATATATATCTCTTTGTATAGAGAAGAGCAGAGTAGCAGTATATACACTCTGTTCCGCTCTCGCGAAGCTGGCGTTTATTTTCATTTCCAGCGAATAAGGAGCCCACAGCCACCGAAGCGCATCACGTTATATATATACCACTGTATAATCCTCGATTTCTCCGGAACTTGGATATCTGCGCGCGCTCTAAGATTTTAATTTCACATTTTACTCTCACGTGCTTCGTTGCACACGATTCGAGTGCTTGTATAGTCCCCTCTTTACCTACAGCTATTTAAATTACATTATACACTTTGACTCTCATTTAGAAGCTACTACGCGAAATAGAAAGGACTGCATAGTTGCAGTAAACAGTGAGATAAGAAAAGCGTGAGTTGGTGCAAAAAAATACTTACATGACTCAAAGGCGTGATCGCTTTATTTTTTCGAGAGCGCAACCGCAACGACTCTAACAGTCCGCCAAGTTTTTCAAAGAATCGCGGATCGCGGGTTTAAACATAATATACAGCACATATATATATATAGTTATAATATCTGCATACTTATCCGCTTATACCATGTATATAATACACTCTGAAGTCTGATTACTGATATTATATCTATATATATACTTGCTCTATATTCTCTGCTACATTCGGAAAACATAACCTAAAATAGCGCGCAGAAACATCGTATCGCAGTAGTGTGCTATGCAGTGCTCGATTGCAGTGCGCGCGTGTGTATGTGCCAGTGTTTCGTCCCGCACCCTCAAAATCGTCAAAACGACGAGTATGCCAGAGAAGCATTCGATTATTATCTTCTAGGAGTAGACCTTCGTACACTTGAGCTGTAGGTATAACAACGATGCGTAAGCGTTATTCATTAGCATTCTTCTGATTCCACGTACTTACTACTCCCATGATTTTTGGGCGTTTGTTCCTCTGCCCTCTCTCTCTCTCTCTCTCTCTCTCACACACTTCCTCTCGCAGCTTGTGCAATTCCATATACAACTGTAAACGCAGAGTTTTAATCGTATAAGACAAACGTTAAAGATGCAAACCAAAATTCCGATCATCTTTAGGATTTGCACAGTTGACATTTGAGCGAGTCAAAGATAATTCAGGCTATTTATTATCAAGGTTTGTCGTCCGTCTTCGCATATTTCATTTACTTACGCGCGAGAGAGAACGAGAAACATGTACTTGTATATTTCCCATTGTGCTAAGAGGAGCTTGACTACTCGCTGTCTTTGTACATACATATGTGTAAACAAGAAGATTTGTACATCTTGTGTGTGTGGGTGTACTTCTGCGAATAATCTCTCAAATAGGAAAATATCTTGCAGAATTTACTTTAAGAAACATTAATCTAATTACAAATGCAACAAATATAGATAATGGATTAAATATTTTTTGTACCCTAATGATAAATTAATTGGAGCAAATATAATTATTTGTTAGTTAAGCAGGCTCAACATTTTTTTTCTTTTCTTTTAGTAAATTTGTGAAACTGATCTTTCTCTTGACGTTTACAACTGAAATAACATTATTCAATATTAGATTTGAGTTTGTTATTTATCACAGTTTTCTATCTTAGCTTAATGTGGGCTATTCCGAGTATTAGATTAATTTACCTATCAGATCTTATTTCAAACTAGTTTTTCTGACAAATTCGCAAAAACCTAAAAATTATAATAAGCAGCAAATGTTCTTAATTCACAAAAGAATTGTATAATCGAACTCAATATTATTATTTTGCATTAAAGAAGGTGACATAAGAATGCTGTGGAAAGATAAGAAAGGTGAAATTAACTCCTAGCCCAAATGGATGAGGAATGTTTATTCCAAACTGTCTATACAACAGAAGTGAAGTTTTAGCAAATTGCTTATAAAATTTGTGGGAATGGGCAATTGCCTGTGTAAAAATGGCAATGAGGAATCTGAACAGGACCCAAACAATAGCACAAGAGCGGTGGGAGCTACAATTTTGTTGGACAATCAAGTGGAGACCATTGCTACAAACGAAACAACTAACTTTAAGTTTCCCACATCCGCCAATATTGACAAGCTAGTGTTGGAAATCTTGGGTGTCATAGGACTACTTGTTGACAAGTAAGACTTTCCCAATTATTTATAGATCCTTCATTTTTTATTTAAACTTTAAATTATTTTTTTGCTGAGAGACAATATATATGTCACAGAAATAATTTGTTAGTTACTCATATATGTTTAAATAGAAGTTTATCTATGTTTTTTATAAATAATTTTACAGTGAACAGGAACCTCCACCAGCAATGTTAAAACTTCACAATATTGCTGATAAAGAAGATGGCTGGATACAGGTTGTTAGCTCTATGGTCAATGTTATTCCAATGCATAATCCATTGGGTCCATCTGTAATAACATTAATGCTGGATGATTGTCCATTACCTTCAAAAGTAAGTTGGCTATTACTACTTACAGGTGCTTATTAAATAATGTGTTTTATCTAATATGCAGTTACTAACAAATGTATTAATTATTTTTTATTTAGGACTCGGTTTTAAGGTTGTCACAAGTGTTACAGTTATCTCAAAAGCACAGTAAGGTACAAACCAGTGCAACGCAACAACGGAACATATGCGTAGTTCTTGGATGCATTGCAGAAAGATTGGCTGGTCCTAGTAGTATAGCGATTTTATCAGATGCTACTTTAGACTATCTTATGTCAAATCTTGTAAGTTTGATGCATTTTTAAATACATTTAACTACTTTTTAGTACATATAACTTATGTGTTTCAATATTCATTATTTTCAGAGAGAAGATATTGAACCATACGTTGTATTATATTCTTTGATAGCTTTAGAAAAGTTTGCCCAAACAAGTGAGTTCATGTAGTAGTATTTTTATTCACAACTCTGTCTTAGAATTGGTTTCTTTTGTTTAATTTCCCTGATTACAATTTCTTGACAAAAGCTGATTTATGCTTTTTTCAAGCTATCAGCAAACAAGCTGATAGTTCTATATCAAGTAAAGAATAAATAAGTGTCTTGCTTAAATAAAATGTATCATTTTAAATATTCTTAGGTGAGAATAAAGTAACAATTAAGAGGCAGCTTTTAGCGGAAAAAACGAATCCTTTGTTGGAACTAGAAAAGTGGGTCAGTGAGACTCATTATGTCCGACGACAAGTTGGTTTCTGTGCTCAGTGGTGTTTAGATAATTTATGTAAGTATTTTAAAAAAATTTTATGGCTGATAGAAACTCTAATTTTTATATGTCCTACAGTTTTAATAGAAGGCCGAAAATATTCCCATGATACAGTCGACATGACTGGCATTAATGTGATGTTAAATACAAAGGACGTAAGCGAGTACCTGAAAATTTCGCCCAACGGTTTAGAGGTTTATAATTTGGATTGAATAATCCATACTATGTGACAATTAAAACATTTTCTAATTTTATTTTAACTTATTGCAGGCGCGATGTGACGTTTGTTCGTTTGAAAGTGTTAGATGTACGTTTCAAGTTGATGAAGGAGTATGGTATTATGAGACTTTAATAATAACTACAGGTGTAATGCAAATCGGCTGGGCTACGAAAAATAGCACTTTCCTCAATCATGTGAGATTACAAAAATATTTCATTGTTTCTCAATTCAAATACGCAGATTCTTTGCATTATTTTACATTTGAATTTTATGAATTTACAGGAAGGCTACGGGATTGGGGACGACCAATATTCATTATCATTCGATGGCTGTAGAAGATTAATTTGGCATGATGCAAGTAGTGAAAAACTTTACTCCTTACCTTGTTGGAAAGCTGGTGATGTTCTTGGTTGTCTATTAGATTTAAACAAATTGGAAGTAATTTTTTCAATAAATGGTGTCGCACTTAAGCCTTGTAAACAATTGTTTAAAAATGCAGTGTAAGTAACGTAAAATAAAATTGTAAATAACACACAATTCATGTTTACCTAAAATATAAAATATTTCTGCAGGTCAGGATTTTTTGCAGCTGCAAGTTTTATGTCGTTTCAGCAGTGTCTCTTTAATTTTGGAAACGTACCATTTAAATATCCACCTACGGATCGAAGCTATCAAACATTCAATGACCATGCTACTTTAGATCCCGAAGATAAAATTGTTTTACCCAGGCACATATATCTCGACCAGCTCAGGAAGCTTAGCGTTCGGGAAGATTCTTGCACATTATGTTTTGATCGTAAAGCATCTGTAAAATTATTGCCATGTGACCATAGGTAAATATTATTTGTTTTTGTTTGCATTCTATGTAGTGTTATGGAGGCTTCCTTTTCAAGATCAAAAAAATATTTTTATTTCTCCTATTAAAACACAATTATAATTCTAATATTATTTCATCAAATCAATTTATACATAAAAAAATTATTTTTCTAGGGGATTTTGCCAAACATGTTCTAAACAATTAATGGAGTGTCCAATGTGCAGAGCCACAATTAAAAAAATGTCGGTAGACAATACCTGACGCTTAGCAAACAAATCAGCATTTACGAATATAATTCTTTCATTGCGACATTTAATTATTAAAAGACGCTATAAGATAATCAGTAATTCGATAAACGATCGAACATATTCTTAAAGGGTTCCGACACTCTAAATTACGGGTGGGGTACGGTTCGAAACTTTCTGTTTACATGACGAATAAAATATAGTTTCCAACTTGACAAAGGATGAAATATATAAGGAGTTCCGAAATTCTGTAGAAAAAAGCTGAATACTTTTTTGAAAATCTTAGAATTAGACAAGCGTTTCTTTAGAATTTTAAAATATAGTTAAATTATAACTATATTAAACTTAAATGTGATTTAAGATTAGTAAAAAAAAAATTCTTTGAAAGATGGTACAAGGAATAGTATGTTATGCAACAAGGGACTAAAGCCAATGATTAATCCCATCAAGGATAGATTTATTAACAATAACCACATGAAGAAATGAGTTACTTTGTTCCAATGTTGCATATAAAACTTTATTCGCAACTTATCCGAATCGACATGTTTTTCTTGAAAATTGAGTACTTTTATCCACACACTGTCATTACTATGTGATTTTACACTCAAAGTAAAGTAACAAAAAAACAATAGAAACAAACTATTTTTTGCAACGCATGCATGATTTTCGCGTTTTATTGACCTAAAAAAAAGAGACTGATGTAGTTGTTTTCCAACTAATGAGAGAAAAGAACGATACCGGTGACAAAAGTTATTTTGCTTCCGCTTCCGTAAAATTTTGTAAATTTTGTTATTTGTTAATATATGTGTATTTATGTAACAACTGATATAAATAATTGGTCTATTGTAGTATCGTGATCAGCTTAGTAAATCTTACGTTAAGGTGTACAACGACTAAAATTCGCTCCTTTTTTTAGTAGTAAAAAAAAACCTAAAAATCAGGCATGGGTTGTAAAAAATGCTGATATGCCCAAAAAAAGAGGTCTATTCTCCTGTGTGTGAATTTGCAGTACCAGTCGAATGTGAGCATTTCCGAGCTGAAGAAAAGCGTCTCTTTTTTGGTGTATAAGTAATATTTAAAAATATTTGAGGGAATAATATGCTATTTTAGTTTCGATTTTCAGGGAAGAAAGTGGTTTTTTTGTTGAGAAGAAAATAAATAAATTTTTGAATAAAAAAGCTATGATAAACACAAACCGTAATTTTACGATTCCACTATTCTAATAAAATATTAATAAAAAATAAAAAGAAAAAAAACATTCCAATTAGAAGCGTCTTTTTCATATCTTGATTTATGAAATCTAGGTTTCATAAAATAAACTTAAAATTTTGATACGCATATAATTACTTTTCTTGAAATTCATGTTTTATAATAAAGCCGATCCGAGCCAAAATTGGAAACAACTTTTTCTGTACTTTACTTAGTAACACGATCCTAAACTTGATGCATTTTCATGTTAATTGTAAAATAATACACTCGTTATAGCGTTAAATAAAATTTTATTATAATGAGCATCGAGTATGTTAACACAACGTTTTTCTTTTTTAATTCATATACTTTTGAAACTGGTAACGTCAAATGTTTGCGTGTATACTATGGAAAGCTCTAAAATTTAATTCTGTAATAAGTGAATAGTGACTGAATCTTTATTTCACTTTTATAACATATCTTAATTACGTTTACAATAATTGAGTGACTAAGTGACTATCAATAATTATAAGAGATTCTACAAAAGTTATTTTAAGCTTGTTACGTTGAATGTTTATTCGCTCTTGTTGAATGGAATAAAAATAGGGATATTTTTTCAGATTTTGACATCTTGTCTGTAGCTCTCTACGAAATCGAGAACAAAATTTTTATTTTGTAAAATAAAATAGACATCATCTTCTCGTCGAGCACAATTTCTAAGACGCCTTGTGATCTATATCAATTCACAAATGAAACCAAAAAGCTCTCAATCTTGGGCTGTAATGTAAAACTCATCGAACTTCTGTATGATGATAATTTTAAACACGATACTTTGTAAAATAACTTCGTAGTGTACAAACGCCAAGTAAAAGAAAATTATGATTATTATATATACAAATTATAATTATTATAAAAATCTGTATATTATATTCTTGATCGAATATAAAGAATTCTAATATTTTAACAAGCGTTTACATTATTCAACCTGAATCTGTCATTGGTTAAAACTAACTACAACGTCAGACGATAACCTCGGGGAAAATTGACAGAAAATCAAATGTGGCTAGAGCTGGACCCGGAGATTGTGTTATGCAGGCGCGGCTGCGCTGTTGCTACTACTCTATTGCGATCGCCTGGATGACAATTATCGTAGCGAGTCATGCTCTCCTACCATCTGACGATTTAAAAAGTCTCGTTATTGAAAAAAATAGGCGAACCATTGGATCGTTGTTTTCTACCGATGCAGGTACTCAAAACTATGGTCAAGTAAGCTATAGTAGTAGAATTGTTTTTCATGGGGAATCGACAACTGTATTTTCCAAACACTTGGGTACTTTGTGAGAATAATTTTTTTAACGATTTCTAAGACTTTACTTAACCTATTTAAATAAAAAAAATTTAATTTTCATCATTGTTTATCCTAAATAACCTGTTATTCTTAATATATTATTCCATGAGCTCACGCGAATAGTCAAGGCGAAAAGAAGTCTCTACTAAAAATGGCCAATCCGGAAATCTTTCAAGATCCAGACAGCTTATTCGATTCTGATTCAAATTCACCTCACATTCGTGTCAAACGAATTGTCAATTCAATAAATACACCAGCAAGATCCAGTGGAAAATCAACACTCACATATGTAATAAATTCATCATTTATATTTCATATATTGCATGCATTAATACATATATCTGTCCAGAAAATATCAAGCAATAACAATGATATATTATTGTACGTAAAATTTGCGCATAAAGAATAAACGTCGTGGTCCACAAAAGAACTATAATAAACGATTCTCCACCGAAGAAATCAATCCAGCCGATGAAAGCGAAGCTGAGTATTTAAATTTTGATGAAGGAAATGTGGATGTACCTGGTAACGCTTTTCTCGACGATGAGATCTCCAACAGACGTAACCACCTCGAAGATGTCTATCCTGAAGTTACTAATTTACCGAAAAACAAGGAGAGGTACCTATATTTATTTTAAAAAATGTATGCAACATGATAGAGATTTGTGAAATTGAAATAAAAATTAATTTGTAAAATTAGTCGAGCAAAACGATCGAATCGAAACTCAAATCAATTTAAACAAGATCGCCTGCTCAGTAGCAAGGAAAACGAGCATGAATATGAAAATGTCGATTGTGTCGATGATGAGGATTTTTACTACAACGACGATCTTGGGGATCTACAAATGGATACCCAATTCGATGCCGTCGAGGAGGAGGAAAAAGAGAAAGGGCAAAAGATCAATCAACGCACGTAGGGCAAGAATTTAATCGCGTGATTAATGTTTAGTATGTAGTAATTATTTTTATAAATCGTAGGTCGCTATCGAAAGTAAACAAAGCGAAAAGGTCGAATAGTAAAAGCGATAAATTTTCGGGACGACTCCAACATTCAAGCTCTATCTACGAAGAGGAAAATTTGGCTGCTCTGAAAGGAAAATCGTCATCATCGTATGAAGCAGCAAAAAGATCCAATAAAAATAAAAAGCCCAAAAATAAGCCGAAGAAGAAAACAAAAAAGAAACCAGTCGGCAGCAATAAACACAAAAATTCAAATAAGAAAAAACCAAAATCAGTTAAATCTAGGAGTTTGCAAAAGCTTGAGAAAAAAATTGTTTCTGCAGACACTGTATCCATTGTAAATGATGCATGTGACGAAAAGTGCATAGACGATGAAGATAAAATGAATAACAAGGAAAGGCTGAAACGCAACAATAATATCATTGTCAAGGCAGTTCCACATGGAGATTCAGTGAAGGAGTTACAAATTTTCCAAAAAGTCGATCATTCGAAACAAGACGAAAAATCGTCAATGAAGAGGATTGAGAGCGAGACTGCACTCGGTAAATCATATAAATATGTAGACGAAATGAAGGATCTGTTAAGCCAATTGATCATTAAGGTATATAGAAAAATGATCATAAAATTATTTTCGCATTTATCTACTAAACATTATTCTAATATTTTTTATTTTATTACAATGACAAGGTTGATGGTCTTCAGGGTCTCGTTTCTGAAATGAAAAGAAGCAGAGCTACTAGGCAGCGAACCGTTGACGAATGTAAGTTGCTTGAAAAATTCGAAATAAATAACTAACGGCAATGAAATAGAACCTATGGCGGTATGGCGAGATTGTAAATCGAAAATTCATGAATAGTAGCTTCGTTCCATTACATGTATAAGTAATTGAAAGCCAAACAAAAAATGTAAAAACTGTCCTTCCTGTAGAAATTACGAGGTCGAACTTTCCCGTTGATAGTGGAAGTTCCGTGCCATTCCCGTAAAAGTCTCTGCTCACCACGAATTGTTTGGAGTCCATGGACACGTTGGAGTAGATGCAGTGTGAGCTGCGGCAAAGGAACCCAGACCCGCGATCGGCGTTGTCTCGGCGGCTGTAAGCGACAACTTAACACCGAAAGTCAGACTAGAATCTGTCGACTCGTTGACTGCCCGCCTAGCAAGTTTCTGGGTATTTTTTGAACTTTTCCGATTTTTCTATTTTTAGATGTACATACTTGAAAGGTTATTTTTTTAGAAAACTTTATATTTATATACTTGTAATTTATACTGAAATAGATTTTAGATTCACAGATGTATTTATTAAAAATGTAATTGCTAGCTAATTTTAAAGCAGAGAACAGAATTACGAAAACTAGAGATAAATAGACTTTTTTAAAAAGGTTTTATGTAATTAAAAAGGCCAAAATCTGTTCTATTCTAAACAAATTTTAGAAGCAGGCATAATGAGGGTTCATATTAATTGAAATAAAACCAATTTATGTAACAAGTTGCATGGAGTTTTAATTTTTTTTTCTTATCTCATTAGCAAGTACATAATGTACACAATTGATCATACCATTCATCTTAGCCCACTCGCGTTCATTCACATTTAACGAACTCAGAATGACCTTAAAAAAATATCAGAATAAAAAATGTTTTACAAAAGTTATTTTACCATTTTAATCTTGACAAACATGTAAATTAAATATCTATTTCCATGATTTGTAACTCAGAAAATAAACAGAGTGGAAAATTGATTCAAACTTTGTAGATAAAAAATTAGTAATAAATGTTTTACAATTATGGTAAAATTTGCGAAGTGATTTTTTATAGGATTATAGGTATGTTAAAAAATTCAAATTATGATTTTTGATTATCATTACTAATTAAAAAATCATACTTTAACCATACAATGTTTGAATAATTCAATATAATTATAAAGTTTGCACAAAGACAAACTATGAAAGTTGTGAAACTGCGTGCATTATTTTCACGGATTCAGAAACATTCAATCGAAAATATGCTAACGAGAACTGTATGGACAAACATCAACGTATTTAAGTCACAAATTTTTATAAATTGAAAATTTCCGAAACTTTGAGCTGCCAATTTTTAGTTGATTTAATTATTTTAACAAACATAGTTTCTCACAAAATTATTTATATAGCTAATTAGTCTTTAAAAAAGTGAAAAGGGACCGATTTATTAGAAGCACTCAACTACAGTTTCGTTCGATTGAATCTTCATGAAAAACAATATGATGAACAAATATTGCGCGCAAAATATACTATCACGTATTTTAGACAGTTTGTGTAGCTATTCAGTGGGTGCAAAGTAGACTACAGCTTCATTTACTGCCCACTATTAAGATATATCGTACAACTAGACACATGAAATATATAGATATACGACATACATATTACATTAGTGGACAAAAAACTGCGAGAGAACATTTATGAATTTGATCTCGAGCTGCATCTAGCGAAGAATGTTAGCCACCTTCAACGTGTCGCATCAAAATAGCAAACGAATTCAAAACAGTGTAGAATAGCATTTCCTTCAGAACGATATTATCTATATACCAAAAAATATAATTTTTTGCAGCTAGACTTATTTTGTAATAAAATTTTTTTTAGCTGTATTTCGTTTCAATGTTGGCCAAAATGAAGCAGGGTAACAAATGGAAAGTGCTTTACTGTAATCGAGTCTTTTAATACAATGGGAACATTTTTAATGCAATCCAATAACAATAAATACATCTGCTTGTTAAAATACAAAGATGAATGAATCGATGGCACGATTCAATGAATTTTGCTCTTTTTATATATTAAACGCGAAGAATAGCTTAAGGTGTACCTTGATCTCTTTTACAAGACGATTGCCTTATTTAAAAGGTATCAAATGACTACAAAGTTTACAAAAGTTTATTTAGCAATAACGCGATTCTACGAATATCAGTGAAATCACCAAGCGTTTTTTATGTAGAAAAATGTACAATGAGATTTAATATATAATAAAAACCTTTAGCGATGGTTTATACCTTTCAATCTGCTATCATATATCTTTATTCAGTCACAGACATTCAACACTCGCGCAATTTCACGACCTAAGTTTTTGTTTGTTCTTCTTATCTTTTTATATTCCTTTTTGGATTTATTTAAAAAAAAGTTTATCGCTAGTGAATTCTCACATTCGTGTTCTTCTTTCCGTTGGCAGTAAAATAATTGAAATGTCGAAATACCGTACTTTTTATCACTAGGTCGTAGTGCAGTATATCCAAGGCAAATTTCTCACTTTTTAAAGGATTATAAAAAAAAAAAAAAACAAACAAACAAACAAAGAAAAACTTCGTTGCTAATGCACACGCACATATATCCTGTTATTAGCCGTGTAAGTATGTTTAAGCTCGTAGTCGATGTTATATCGTTGATTTCATTATTTTATTCAATCGATCCGAGCGCAAAGGAAACGTGCCTTTTTCTTATTTAAAACGAATTGATGATATTGATGTGGGTGAAACGATTCCCATTTCCTTGCACACTATGATACGCCATTTTTAATAAAATTGGTCGGGTGCTGCTGCTGCTTCACTCGCGAATATGCGCACATCTCGATCAATATCTGATTGCATTATTTTTAATTTTTCTTGCACTTCTTTCATTAGTTCTGCATCAGGGAAATCAGCTATAATCAGAAAAAATTGTATTATGCATTATCCCGATTAAATGTCACGTACTTAATTTATTGCCAATAACTTACGTATCCTAACAACATCTCTGGCGAGTGTTCTAGCAACGACAAGTCTGACATTGGGAACTTTATCGTTGTGAAGTTCAAGCAAATAAGGTAATAGCTTTTTGGCAAATACCTCACCACTTACTACCATATTACTCGCGAGCTTTGAACACAAAAGGGCGTAGGTCTGCCGCATGACCCATCGTTCCGATGCATGCATCATCAATAAATCTTGAATCAATGCTATCGCTAACGGATCATCTCTGTGGCAGGATAAATATTCTATGGTTTTATCCACCTGTAAATTGAAAATATTTATTTATATACCATACAGAAAAAATTATTCGATTTGTTTGTTCATATTGTCATGTAAAAATTGATAGAAAACATTTATTTAAACTACTTACAGCATGAAGTGCTCCTTGCCTAACGGCCGCTACTCGATCCTGTAAGAGGTGCAGCAGAAGAGGAGCAATGTACTCCGCCACATCAATGCGCTTATAAAGAAATATGATTTCCCATAACTGTTTTGCCAACTCCTCTCGTAATCTCCAGTTCCATTTATTGTCGGTAATTAAAAAGTCATTGAGCTTAAGCAGATATTGCATGCGGTCTTGTGGACTAAGATGTTGTAAAAATGTGAAGAAGTGCCTGATCGCTCCAATTCTAACTTCATCGAGATCTTTGATGAAATCATTATAAATTGGCACAAGATCACGGGCCGCATATTCCTTTTCAATAATAATAGCGATCTCGTGAATGCTGGAAGCTAATGTACTGCGTACTTTCCATGTCATAGCGCTCGCCAATTTTTTATATGCACCCTAAAATTGTAACCATGAATGAAAAACCAGAACAAATAAACTTGTATATAGAATAAAAAATTGTTTTCTACCTTCAGTCTATGCCAGTTCTCTTTTCCTAAGGTGAGTACAACAGCGGGAAAACTAAAGGCGCAATGATAGTCCAGATCTGGGCCAAAATCATTTGCAGAACTTTGTAACTCAACCATCGAGACAAAGTGTTCAACGAGAATTCGAGGCACGATTTCATCGACATCGTCATCGTCTTCAGTATTATTCAGATTCGAAAGTGACGAATGTAAAGACAGTTCGCTAGTACTTACATTAGAAGAAGAACCCTGATCACGTGAAGTATTTAAAGATTTAGTACGTTTATCCCTCTCAGGGTAACGCATAAGATCCACATCTATACGAATCTGTCTTATTAAATTATGTTTTGGAGTCATATTATTGGAATCGTCGTCATCATTCTCATTCTCTTCATCATATTCCTCTTCCTCTTCCTTTTGCATGCTAATCTCTTCATTATTGTCATTATGTTCTTGCTGTTGCTGTTTATTATCCATATTCTCGTTGCTGTCTTGTTGTAGTAGCTGCTTTTCACTATTATTTATGTTCTCATTTGTGTCTTTCTTTTGATCAGTTTTCTCATTATTTTCATTGTCGTTATCTGTAAAATAAAATTAATTAACAAATAAATCAAAACATAAATGAAAATAAGTTTGTGTTTATTACTAACCACCATCCTCGTCACAATAAACTTTGGCGTCAACGCCTATTATTTGAGTCGATACGTTATCATCAATTATGGAATTGACAAGTTCCGGATCCAATGGCATATTTGGAGGATCATAATAATACTGAAACGCATTGAACCTCGCAAAAATAGGACGATTCGCTCTTACTCTTTTGCATTTTAAATTGTATTTTATCTTGGAATCTCCGCTTGACAGATGTATTAAGTCCTGCACAATTGAATTTAAGTAAATATTTTATGACATAACGCGTCTTGATAAAGAGGAGTAAAGTCAAACTGGAAAACGGTCTATGCACTTTACTAATTATGTTTATCTTTCGACTACCATTTTGCGTTCTATTTATTTTTTAGTTACTAGTTACATAAAAAATATAGTTGGAATTTTAACAAAAATTTTCTTTTACAATTGCAGCGATTTGATAGCTTACAATTTCTAGAATCATAGTATTCCTTATTTAAGATGTAAATAAACAGTGGTCGATTACAAGCGCATAGGCGATTACTAGCGCCTTTACCCTACAAAGGACAATTGTCTTAGAAATAAACTCACATTATTGGCTTTCCACGAATCGTTCTCCATAGTAAGATTTTCTGCAAGTATATCGCTAGTTTTGGTGACAGGAACTCTGCAAACATTACACAAAATCTTATAAGTAAACATTCACCAATACAAGATATTTTATGGGCGCAACTATCAATTAAGAACTAAAAAATTAATGTTATTTATAAAACTGAAGATTTTTCTGTGAAAATAATTATAATAAAACTGAAAGTACTTAAAAATCTATTTAATTTACAATTTTTGTCTCAAAATATTAGACTTACACCAATCAAAACGAATGTCATCAAAAAATATATATATTTTAACGGTAAAGGCTATTTAAAAATGTAATAATTTTAAATTATAAAATGATCTATTTTTGTTTTTGTATACATTTCTCGTGTGTTTAATTAAGCTAAGAAAATGTTTCTATTTACTTGAACTGTAAAAATTAAGCATGCCGCAAAGACTATTCAATAATAAGGTGGTAATAGATTTTTTATTTTGAAGCTCGAACTATTTTGATTACTTATTATTATAATTTATTTTTGGAATTTTTCAAACCTTTCTTCTGAACAAAATTTTTTTTCTATGAACGTTTGACAGTTTTGTATTCAGCTACGTAAAAAAGAATTAATGATACTCACACGTTCCACCTTTGCCACCCGCCCTCGTCTTGGTGTACAACCAGAAGCTCACCCTTAAACGGGTCGTATACGAGTTCTTGAAATTGCTTGGCAAAAGTAGATATGAAAGGCCCGAGTATCTCATAGGCCGAATGTCGCACCCAGCGCGACACATCATTCAAAAGATTGACCAATAATTTTGAGAGCAAGTGGCGACGCAGTAATAGGTTCACGCAGCGTGTCACTGACATCATTACATCTACTGAAGTCTTGCGAACACCCCAAATAGGGTCTTGACAAAAATTTGCATACATTGGCAACTGTTAAGAAAATAATTGTTTTATTGCAAAATTCAAATTAACATAAAGTAATATTGTATTCCGTTGAAGAAAAATTGAGTAGCTACTCACTAATTTATTGCGTACAGTTTCATCGGACATTATCGTACAGAATTCTCCCATGATGGACGCACAGACTCGCCTAACGAAAAAGCTCTCACTTGTACATAACTCGAGAAATCGATCGAGAAATAATTTTTCCGTGAGTTCATCTCCTATATAAGGGCTGACTTTTGTCATGAGCTGTGAAAAAGATAAATATATATTATTAATGCTGATCTATATTTGTTAGTGATAATGTATGTATGATTATTATTATTATAATTAGTACTACTATACATTAATCATTGCACAAATTGATACAAGATTTTTAATTTTGACGACGATTTATTACGGTAAGTTGTTTTTACATACTAAATACTTTTGTTGAGTGGTATCGAACTGTTGCGCACATCAAAGCTGGCTGTGATATGCGTTCAATAGCACCATATCACAACCACTCTGACGGGCGAAACAATCGAGTTTTTATAATTTCGGACCTATTACTTTAAATTACAAATTTACAAATGTTTTAATATAAATTTCATCTATTTCATTGAGCCTCGGTCTAGTACACGTGCATACAATGTCAAAAGTTATAAAAATGGGCAGTCAGCGCTCGAAAAAGAACGAAATTTGAAGAGACAATGCGTTGAATCCAAGGATAGAGCATTGAATGTCCTATGTTCTTAATTTTGCTAAATCTTCAAAAAATCCTGCTCATGCGTTTCAAAAATATTCGTTTCCGCTCTTTCCACAACGTGTATAATGTATACACATCAAATTGTACAGTATCTACGATAAAAGATAGGAGGCAAATTCAGATGTAGGCAAAACAGGGCGAGAGTTATTGGAAAAAAGAGTAACAGGACAACTTTCTTTAAAAAAGGCGAGATCTTTTTTTATATGTTTCTTTCTCTTTAACGCTACTTCTCTTTTGTCTTAGATAAAAGTATGTCTTTAAAATGCTATCGTTTACATACATTAGGTATTATATTAAGCACTCGTCAGTTTCATTTACTCTTTTCACATACCGAAACTTGCGATGCATCGTGATCATCAGAGATGCAGTTATTAGCAAGAGAATATTTTCAAAATATTAAAATTATGTTTTAAAGAATAAAACTCGTCCTGCAAATAGTTTTAAGTATGCACACGTAGATAACACGATTACACGATGTTGTAGCTTTATCCAGAAGTCCCGTTGACGAGGAAGACGCTCACCGCTCAACAAAGCTGGCTGTGATATGAACCAAAGGAATTCAACATACAACAGCCACTTTGTGAGCGACGCGATCTTCACTGAAAGAGAGAGAGAGAGAGAGAGAGAGAGAGAGAGAGAGAGAGAGAGAGAGAGAGAGAGAGAATAGCTGCTGTGTAACTTTCTTCCGTTATCCTCTTCAGCCATCTGCCGCTACTGTCTTGCTTCTCACGGCAATGAGGACGACGATGGCAAGCTACGATCCAACTCGTCAAAAATGGCTGTGATATGAAAATCTAAACAACACGCCACAACCAATTTGACGATCGGATCGCGCTCTCTTTTGTCTGGTGCAAGGCACATCTGTATTGCTACGAAAGATTAGTCATAAAGCTCTACCGTTAAATGTTCAAAAAGAGGAATTATACATTTAGCGGTTTACATAGAATTCTTCTCTTACAATACGAAATGATTATCAGTGATATCAGTAGGTCGACGATCAGTTCTACGGGCCAAGCTCATCAAAATGGCTGTGATATGGAAAGTCGAAACATTCCACAACCAGTTTGATGTATCGGACCGCAAAATTTCCATCAGTCTTCTCGCGAGCATGGATCACCAGCTGCAGGAA
Organism: Philotrypesis tridentata; assembly: GCA_018906965.1. NCBI lineage: Eukaryota > Metazoa > Arthropoda > Insecta > Hymenoptera > Pteromalidae > Philotrypesis > Philotrypesis tridentata. Next base: position 5,631,965 of record JACCIB010000011.1, on the reverse strand, counting down.
GAAGCCAGGACGCTGTCGGACACAATTTTGCTCATCAAAGCTGGCTGTGATAGTCGAAGCTCTATGACAAACCAGCTTTGATGGTAAAAGCATGCCACTCACTCTTTTCCCTCTTCCTCCGTCGAAGAATCGTCTGCGCTGGTTCCAGTTGCTTTTTCCTTCTCTTCTCTTCTCTTCTCTTCTCTTCTCTTCTCTTCTCTTCTCTTCTACCAACCTAAATGCGTACTGATTCGCTGCTTCATGCGAACTCCACATGAAAGACAAGGTAGTGAGACGCGAATTCGGGGTAAGCATCTCACTACCCATGTCTTTCAAGTGGAATATCGCCGCCCGTCCAATTCAACGCCAACTCTTTGCTCACGCGCGCAGCATTGAAAAGACATCAACACTCAAACCTTTCCAGCGGCAAAAGCCAAGTGAGGCAGAACGCGAGCTCATCAGCTCGAGTAACAACAACAGATATCTCGTTTCTTTTTTCCTCTCAATCCTCGAGAAGCTCGTCGTCGATTCCGATCGATCCATCTCGCGGTACAAGCGCAGAGTAAGCATACAAGAGAGAAAGAGGTGTCTAGTACTCACGGTGAGCGCCAAGGTCTGGAATTCCGGGCCTTCGTGGCGAGAAAGCTGGATGATGACACCGCAAACGCTGTTCTGAATCTGCTCGTCGTCCAGCAATTTACGCTCGAGGAGCATCCTGAGAGCCGTTTGCGCATCTTGTCGCACCTGCAAATGCATCGATAGACCAAGCGTGAGAAACCGACTCCCTCCTCCTCCTCCTTCTCCTTCTCCTTTTTTTACGTTTTACGGCAATTCACAATTACCTGATTGTCTTCATCTCGAAGGTAGAGGAGGATGATCGTGAGGATGCAGCAGACGAGGTTGTCGCCGAAGAGGCAGGGCGACTCCTGGTAGAGCAGAGCCACGTGGGGAAAACACTCGACCAGCGACGACCTTACGGTACTTTCTGAAAAACATTCAGAAAACAGTCATTAGCTTAGCTGCGCCGACTAAATCCAATCTTCTTCCGCGTTCCAAGTACATTTTCAAAGCAAAACGGATCGGGGCACGAAAAATCGGCAAAATCTACCGACCGCTCTCGGCTATTGATCGCCCGACGCGCACGGCCCGCTGCAGCGTTATACCTGCGAGAGAGCTGTATGCCCGCTGCGCCTCCTTCCCCTCCGAAACCCCCACTGCACAGCAGACTTTCAATGTTAATCCTTCTTTCTTGCGAAATCCGCCACAGATTCAAACTCGCCCGCGCGAACGTTACTCAACAAAAATCAACGCAACAATTGTCCAGCGCACTGCGCACTCGACGTGCAAGCTTAAAAAATGAGCGTCCCACTAAGCGAAGCAACAACTACGCAGCAATGCGGGCAAGACAAGTTTCGCGCCGACAGAAGCCCCTCGAAATTTGGCGGGAGAAGCGGTTCGCCCGCTGCGAGAATCCATAGCGATGCTCACGCAAAGGACGCGTGGGTGCGACTGGCCGGGCCCCGGCGTGCAGCAACTTTTCCTTTGGCGGGAAGACGCTTCTCTCTCTCTCCCAGTTTTCCGACCCCTCTCTCGCAAGACAGCCGGTCGGTCCTCCCTCTCCCTTTTACGCAGCGCTTTTCCGATAGACCTGCCGCGTTTATTTTTAAGCGAAGCCACTACTAAAGTCGGAGGACTTTCCCTTCTCGCGCGACGCTGCTTTTTTTCCATCCGCTTTTTGGGACTGAATTATGTTAATACGGAGCTGCGACGAGCGAGGAAGTCGTGTGTCTTTTTTTTTTTGTTTTGTTTTTTGCTTTTTGTCGAGCCTCGGAAGTGGTCGGGAAAGTCATGCGCGCACTTGCGATTCCCGACAGGCGAGTCGAGGAGCAGGAGAAACATAAAAGTGCGCGCGTACACGCGCTCCGTCGAACGGATAAAAAGGCGCGGACGTATTATTAGAAAATAATGAAGAGACGAGAAGCGGCCGATTAGCCGGGAAAGCCAGCGCGCGCTCGACTGCAGCAGTGGGAGAGCTGCGAAGAGCAAAGAGCGAGCGAGCGGCGGCGGCGGCGGCGGCTGGAGAGACAGCGGGCACGCGTCCCGGCACGCGCCGCGCCTCGGAAACGCATTAGCCTCCCCTGAAAAATCATGCGTGTATATAGGTATACAGAGCCCGGCACCTTTTCGGAGAGGCGACTAGGAGAGCAGCAGCATGTGCAGGAGCAGCGAAGGGGCGCGAGGAAAAGGTGTATGTGCCCAGCTGCTCCTTTCTTGCCGGCTGAAGAAAAGCTGCGGCTGTTCCCTATAATTTTTTCTTTTTTCCTCTTTTGACAGCTCGCTCCCCCGCGCTTTCCCTCCAAAACGTCTGCTGCCGCGTCGCTCGTCGCTACACGTACACGTTCTTCCTGCGGCAATCGATTTCTTTCTCTGCCGCGTCGCTCTCGTACGCTCCTCTACATTGCTTTATTAATCTTTGCGCGCGTTTATGTATATCAGCGATCTGCTATGCGTAGTGAAATTTGCCGACCGATATAAGTTTCAACCAATTGTTACTGTCCCATCATTACTCTCTTCTCTTTTGTCTCTAATTCGATTGGTTAGATGCAAATCTACTCGTCTTCGCGTCTCTTATCCGTCCAGTCTACATCCTGCGTCAAAAAACACACGAATGCAGCTTGTTATTCGATAATAAGTTTTCTGATCGTCGCTCATACGAGAGCCAATTTTCGTCTCAAGTCGAGCAGTGGGACACTGTAATTTTCAGAGCTAACATTAGAGCCGTTAAGAGCAAAGGATCTGGCGATTGATGCGTGACATAATTATCGAGACAATAAAAGCTGAGGAATGAACTTGAAGGATGTTTTGTCAGTGAGATATGTGGCAGCTAAGATCGATCTAATTGCTTGTCTCGACTAATTTTAGCAGGAAAAACGATTCAATTAAACAAGATTTCTCGGGCGTGAATAGCGATTCAATAAACAGCGCAGCAGCAGCAGCAGTAGCAGCAGCAGCAGCGACAAAGCAGCGATAAATCTGCGTTCGTAAATTCATTCTCATAGAGTCTCTGTCGGAGTCGCGCACTATATAAGAGGTCGACCCCCCGTCGAACGGTCGAAAACGCCCACGTGTGCTCTCGTCTTTGACGCGGTTTTTCGGCTAAAAATACAGCGCGTACTCTCGAGGGGGAGAGCGAGACACCTTTCCTCATGACTGTACGAGTTTTTCTTGGAGTCGTCGCGTCACGTGAATTTTCATATGCGAGAGAGAGAGAGAGAGAGAGAGAGAGAGAGAGCGACCCAACTCGCGCAGCGTCGAATCCAGCGCGTGAAAACACGACGCAGGACATTCGTGGAAGCGCGTATAAAAATGCAGCAGCACATTTTTGACGCTCCCTCGCGCTCGCTCAGCTTCATTTTTAGCGCGGGCTTTTTGCCCGTACAAGGAGATGCGGCGCCGCGATTCGCACGTGTGCAGCGGAGTAAAAAAGAAATTCGATTCGACGAAGGTTATTTTAACCGCGCGGCGAGTTTGTCCGCGCCGAGTCACAGGTCGGCGGAATTGCGTATAATATAGCGCATAGATCGGGGAGCCTGCGCACTGCATCGCGTAAAGTCGCTCATTAACTACGCCTCCTCGTCGTTGTCGTCGTCGTTCCCGCTGAATCGGCGATAGATACATTCCAAAAAAAGCTTCCTCCGAAAAGTTGCGTGCACACGTGCTCGGAAGAAGCCGCCAACGGAAGAAAGAGAGCGAGGCGAGCGAGCGAGAAGAAAAAAAGGAAAACGAGTGCGCTCTCGCGGAGGAGCATGGGCGGAAGCCGACGGCGGCGGCGGCATGCGCCATGGGGGTCTGCCGAGGCATTCGGGAGATGCGCATCTGTGTATAAATAAACAGCCCCCCCGAACGAAGAAGCGCGCCGCGAGGCAGTCAATGACATTGGGAGGAACCAAGTGCAACGACCCGATATGGCATTGTCGCGCTTCCTATGTCTATCGGCGCTTTTCACGCGTTTTTCTAACGCATCTTATGCGGCGGAGGAAAAGGTGCAGCAGCGGGGGAGGGAACGGGGGAGCAGCCGCGCGGGCGAAAAGACGAATAAATTAAGTGAATCACGCATTTCGGCGTGCAATTTTAATCGCACCTCGGCACGAACTTCCCCCATGACGCCAGCCGGAGAAGTTCAGTTACACGCACGCCAAGCGTCTAACCGACATTTTTTACACCCCCCCTCCCCCTCCTCCTCCCCACTCTAATCCCCTAATCCGCATATAGGTATAGGCTTACGCCCCCTTGGACTCGGTGGAAGTAGCGTACTACACGGATACTTCCCTCCCTCCCTCATTATTCTTCGACTTCTCTGGCCGCTGCAAGTTCGTTCACTCCCTTGCGGCGCTTAGCGCTGCGCGTGCAGCAGAGTCTCGATTCGATCGGCCGCCGATGCCCGATGCCCGCGCGCTCGTTTATTCATATGTGCTTTTATCGGCCGAGCCGCGCAAATAGATAGACTCTGCGCCGATCGCGCATCGCGTATACGCAAAGAAAACAACTCCTACTTACGTCTATCCCCGCGCACAAGCTGTCGAATGTACGACGCTCCGCGAGGAGTCAACTTCCTGCGCACGTGCCGCAGCGGAAATGCACCGCGGCAGTCAGTCATCGCGCATCTCTCGCTCTCTCCACTGCCTCTTGCTATTTTTACAAGTCCGAGGAGGAGAGATGAAGAATGACGCGCGAGGGGGAGAGTTTGTTGATGATGCACGAGGGGAAAGTCAGCTTTATTCTCGGGAGGAGCTTTTTTCAGAGCCGCTTTTCTTCTCCGCGCCGGAGAAACATATAGACGAATCGGATTGAATTGTGATTGCTGCTGCTGCTGCTGTACTTTTTTCCTTTTTTTCCTCTTCTCCATTTCCTCAACGATTTCCAATCCGACGATCGCGCACCGCGCGCCATGCACATTTGCTCGCTTTTCGACTCGGGGTACGTTATTGAACGCGCGGACGCCGATTATAAACATGAGGAACGGACGAATTATCGTATTGAAGCCAGGCAGAATTATGTTTCCACTAGTACCTTCATTTACTTATATACAACAAGCGCTTTATCTGCCAAATCTTTACGAAGCCTGAAGATAGGTGGACTTTTATCTTCGACAAATATTTCCTTTGGGCCGTGTGAACGCTTTGCCGGCACAAAACATTCGCTTAAAAATACAAATTTCAGGCGCCATTTTGTCGGCAAATACTCATGTTTTCACAAATGATAATAGATTTGCTTTTCGCGGACTTTTTTTCCGAGGTCAAATACAACATTGTATATCAGAATCGAGAGAGAGAGAGAGAGAGAGAGAGAGAGAGAGAGAGAGAGAGAGCGCGCGCGTTTCTAAATGTTATCATTGCGGACATTGCTCGGGACATTGGAACTTGTGCCGAATATACTTACTCGTGCAAACGTCATTCGCTCGCCGCTTTTCTCTCCCCGCGCGTTGTTCTGTGTGACCAACGAACTCTCGCGCATTACTTTTTTCATGCTAATTTTATACATGCGCGTCGAGAGAAACTTTCGACTTAACAGCGGCACTCAATAAGAGCAATGCTATCGTGCCTCAAATATTCGTAAATAAGACATATCAATGGAGAACATATAAATACGAGATAACCACTGGCGGATTCGGCTGTTCAATTCATTTTTCAGCCGCGATTACAATTCAACCAGTCGGAGCTCGCACGCTATCGGAATCTATTAGATTTTTTCGGACTTCACCGCGCGGGCCCAGCAATTATTCGCGATTCACATGACTTTCGAGCATCGATACGCGCACCAATTACCGCCGCATCCGGGCGGCTTATCAAACGAGCGATGCTACTAGATTAAAAAGCAATTTAATTACACAAAACTACAGAGCGTGCACAGAGGGAAAGGCGCGGGGAGAGCCATAAAAAATTCGCGGTGCAAACAAGAGCGCGCGGGCCGACGACGAGGCGCGAGAGAAAAGCGACGAGCCCCGGCGAGACTTTATTTGGAGAGCGAAGAGGAATGAAGCATAGGCGAGAGAGAGAGAGAGAGAGTCGCCGGTTCGATTCGCGGTAAACGAAATATATATTTGGTGAAGTGCAGAGAGCCGCGAGCAGCAGTCAGAGCGAGCCGCCCGAAAGGCTTCCAGCGCGTAGTGCGCGCGCGAGGACAGCGAAATAAAGAAGCGAAGAAAAAAGAAGAAGAGGAAGAAGAAGAAGCAGTAGCAGAAGAAGAAGAAACAGCGGGGGGAAATCGGCGACGTCATGGAAAATTACTCGGGGAGAGCAGAGCCGCGGTGTATACGTATATATACGACGACAACGACTATATATTGGCGGCGCGCAAGCAGAGCGAGTGAATCAGAATCTGCCGGCGCTGTCTCTCTCTCTCTCTCTCTCTCTCGCTCTCGAGCCAAGGTGAAGTTCCGAGCGTTTTCGAAGCGATAAGGCGCGACGCCACCGCGCGCGCTGTCGACTCGCGATTAGAAGACAAGAGGAGATTTTGTAACTGCTCTCCGTTCACTGTTTTTTTATTTTATTTTAAACTCCCGCTCCGCGCTGCGCGCGTTTCTTCCTCTCTCTCTCTCTCTCTCTCTCTCTCTCTCTCTCTCTCTCTCTCGCTCTCTCTCTCGCTCTCTCTCTCCCGGTCTATCGCCAAGAGCTTACTCTCTCGCCGCCGCTTTGGGAGGGATGCGACTATCTATACTACGTGTGTGAATAAAGTTTCAACATGTGATAATAAATGTGTGCTCTCTTTCCATTTTTTCCGCCTGCTCGCCGATCGCGCTAATACGAGTATACGCGGCTCCACGTTGAAGCTCCATTGTTTCCAAGAAATTTCGAGGTTCTCTTTTTTTTTTTAGGAAAGAAGCTGCTATTCGTTGCGCATTTGCATTGTTTAGCTGTGCAAGTGTGCAGTTTTGTTACGAGCATATATAGAGGAGGATTTTCGGAAAGGGTGAAGCGGCCGTATTCAGGTTCAATTGTGTTTTTTTTTCACTGAACGGCCGTTTCGCTGCATGCTACCGATCTGCGTCACACAATTTTTCTTTCTCGTAAACATCTGTCGTGTTGTTCGTCATAGAGACGGTATGCGTATAGCGTGTACGTATATAATTGCGTATACAGGTTATGCTTTTTTTCATAACGTTTTTTCAATCCCTTTGCAGTGCTATAGAGGGATTTGGACGATACAGTAACATTTCCAATCCGCCGTTCGCACTGCAAAGTCACTCGATTTCATTTCTTTTTCTGTGTGTGTCAGTCGAGCTTGTTTTCTGCCTCGATTTTCGCAGACACTTGTAACGTAGAGCTGTGCAAGTATAAAAGCTGGTGCGACATTAAATTAAACTACGCCACCACTAAACTATTTACAAATCTATTTCCAAATTCAAATTGTGAGTATAGAGAGAGAAAGAGAGAGAGAGAGAATCCAGTCGAGCGCTGAATTTTCTAACATTCACAAAGTCAAGATACGCTTGATCCGTACGTACGACGTAGACGTATTATAATGAGAGCGCTTACGTAAACTCACCTTTATCGTTAACTATGTGTTCGAGAACTGGTTGAAAAACTTCATCTGGATTCACGCAAATTTTTGATTTCACTGCATTCTGAAAGATGAGGATCAGTAGTTTGCCGACCATCTGTCTGTAACAAGAAAAGAGAGGGAATACGTTAGTTGAATTTCATGGCTTCAGCAATAAAATTTAGATCCTAGAGTACGTATATATAACACGCGAGTTGTCTACTCTCTCGCGCGCGCTGTGAAATTAAAAGCCGGAAAGAATCAAGAGGGAAACCGAAAGAGAGAAAGAACGAATAGCCAATCGTTCCGGTGCAAGTGTCGCGAATCAAGCGAGCGAATGCGTTTAACGCTGCTTTTTACCCGCTTCAATTAAACAGATTCCCCGTGTAATTCCTAAAGCGACGAATTTAATGAGTTTTTGTAATTCAACGTCGTTTCTCCTCCTCCTCCTCCTCTACCAAAATACAATGCTTTTCTCCGCTGGCTAATGGAATATATTTTTAAAAGTGGAAATTTCACTCCCTCCTTTCACCTCTCTGTTTTTCACTCTCACGTACCTCGTACTAAATTTTATTTTTTCTCTTTTTTTTTACTGCTAATGAGCACTTGCTCGTTTTATCAATTCACAAGTTAGTCCGTATGAAGAAGTGTTTTACTAAACAAAGAGAAAGACGCTTTGAACAATGAATCGAACGCTCTAGCTCTGGTTCTAAAATCATTTGACTTTGAAATAACAACGACATCAAGCGCGAAGTCTCCATTCTACTCACATAAAATTAGACAGACGACGCTTTAAGCTTTCATCATCGTTAAAAAAAGTGCAAGCCCATAAACTTTTACATCCATAGAAAATAAAGCTGTGTGAACAAGATTTTCTAAAACAATAAAAAACAGAAACTGTTGACATTTTCCGAGAGTAGAAAGTTATTATAAGCGTCAGCTACGACTTGAAAAATTACTGTAAGTTTAAACGATAATGCATATCTATCGTTTAACCAATGAATTATATACATGAAATTGAATTAGTGCAAGAATAAAGAAAAATTATAACAATTCGTATCCGAGAAGGATGCGTTGGAATCGTCAGAGCTGAACTTTTGGAAATGACGAAAGATTGATCGATCTTGGCTAATTTGCAAAAGCCGTTCCCGCAGGAAAGTCGATGAGTGTCGATTCCCGAGAAATTAGTCGAAACGTCGAAAAGAAAGGAAAGTAAGGGTAGGGACGGGAAGGAAGGAAAGGTAAAAAAAAAAGAAAAGGAAGTACCGTCAACCTATATAAAGAGTACCGTAAACTTCTCGGGCGCAGATTGGCGGAAGTCTGGCTGTTTCCCCTCCCCGGCGGTATCTCTCCTAAAACTTCGCGGCGCGTCTCCCACACACATACATACATACATACTCACACCTGTCCGGAGATATATATATACAGACACACGTAAGCAGAGCGCGCGGCGTGCTATATAGCTCTACGCTGCAGGACTTGCCGGCGCGCGATTTCGCATTCCAGGTCGACGACGGCGGTAAACTTCCCCCCATCCGTCCTCCTCTTCCTCCTCCTCGCGACTTCTCCCCACTGGCGGCAGCCGCGGGAGGGGTGAGAGAGCCAACGAGAGCGATCGGAACTTCCCCCACCCGCGAGCGCGGCGCTTAAGTTGGTACTTGGCGCCACGCCTACCACACCCGCGCAAACATGGCCGCGCCAGCTCTCTCTCTCTCTCTCTCTCTCTCTCTCTCTCGCTCGCTCGCTCTCGAGTGAGGAGATATAGCCCAGGGAGAGAAGGATAGAGCAACGAGTGCTGCTGCTAGCGGCGGCGGCGGCGGCGGCGGCGGCGGTGGTGGTGAGAGGGTCGCCATTTGCTCGTTCGAGCACGAGAGAGACGGAGATAGATAGCGAGAATGCGAGCCACGCTCCGCGTAGGCCTCAGAAGGATGAGTCTTCAGTTTTTTTTTCCAAGGGCTTTTCGCCCTTTCTTATACTTTATTTTTTTTCCATCTTTTTTTTTACTAATGTCAATAGGTGATTTTTCTTTCGAGTTTGTTCATTAATCGATTAGCAAGGGTGAGGAGATTAAAAAAAAAAATAAATAAACAAAATGAAAATAAAAATGAAAGCCGACAAAGAGGATGGGAGGGAAAAGGTGGTTAGCCGTGTTTACCTGTGGAACGCGGCCTATTGTACACAGAGCCAAGTGAAAGAGGTATACTCGAGAGATCGATCGATCGAGTGGCCGAGTACGTGTCTATGCACTCGGTGCAGGCAGTGGCCGCAAAGCAAGCAAACTCTCTCTCTCTCTCTCTCTCTCTCTCTCTCTCTCTCTCTCTGTCTCTCCTCCCCAACTACACAGACGACGCGTATACGCGCAACGTAAGAGCTTCCGAAATCGGTCCTACATCAAAGTGTCCCTCGAGTTTCCGCGACGGGAAAAGGGAATTGCGACTGACGGAGGAGTAGGAGGAAGTACGTGTATATAGCTGAGCCGGTGCCGCAACACGCGAGAGAGTCCGAGCGATCGATGAGCCGAGCGCACGCACTTCCTATCTAGCTTCCATTAGTCAAGGAAGATGATGCGGCTTTTCGATTAAATTCGTTAAATGGCCAAAATCGAGTTACGGCTCATTGCGAGTATAATCCCATTATTCCCGATGGATTATGGACTACGGATAAACTAGTTTTGCAGCTAGAGGCCTACTGTAATGCAGTCGAACCGCAGCGACGAGCAATTACCCGCGAGTACGGACACGACGCGAGAGCTCCAAAACAAATTCGGCCAATCCGCTAAGTTGAAACGCCGCCGGCAGCTGGCTAATTAAAACGAAGAATATCGAGGAATATCGAGGAAAGGTATGGTCGCCGAGAGAGAGAGAGAGAGAGAGAGCTGACGTTTCCCAAAGTTTAATGGAGTTGCAGAATTTAGCCGATACTACGCGCGCGAGCGAGCGAGAAACTCGATTCCCTTCCGCGCGACCTACATGTGCGACGATTTCCGGCCTCTCCGCGACTGCGTTCGATATATCATACACGTACGACGTATATACACAGCGTCGCGGAAAAGTCTGCTCTCGAGAGGATGTATAATATCCGAGTAGATGCTACGATTTTTCAAACTTCTCGCGCGTGCACCCTTGACAACTGACGGACGAGGCGCTAGCGCGCGAGAGTACAATAAACTCAACTTGCCAGCGAGTGAATTTCTAATAGGAGCCACTTTCACATTTCTAGCAAGCTCCAGCGATAAACTTGCTACTTTTTCTCGCATTTATAGAATGTATATACTTGGACTGTGAGCAAGGACTGGTGAAAAACCGATGAGCCCTCAGCAGTCATTAGTCAATGGGCTTTCCATGTTTCGCGTCCTGTCTCTCTCTCTCTCTCTCTCGCTCTCAAAGGTTAAGTTTCCCTCCGACTCTAGGATACATAGCTATACAGCGTGAGATAGAGAGAGAGAGAATCGAGGGGTTGTTGCGCCGCCGTGTGAAGAGGCAGCCGAAGAAAGTCCCGTAAGCGGAACGGCAGCCTCTATCTCTCTCTATTCACCTTCAGCGCGCACTGCAGGCACAGGTATCCAATAGAGTCTCTGTAAACTTGTATGGGTATATAGGTATATACACCGACGTCCTACTATAGGTGCGTATGGCCTGCGCGAAAGGGCCTCGACCTTTTTTTGTCCCGTCTCGGGGGCAGACCCCCTAGACCAACGCGCCGGCATCGCACAATGGGGACACGCATGGGAATCTGCGCGCGGAAAAGTGCCACTGTGAGAATATGTATAAGCGAGCGCCGCACGAGCGCGAAGGGGATACTTTTTTTTTCTCGCGCCCATATACAGCCCCGCATAGACATAGACTCGCGAGGACGTCGGCGTCTTCGCGGACAGGACGTATCCCTCGCTCGCGTGGACGACCGCCACTCTGGGCGCACCGCACACTGTATATATACTATTGTGCGCTGCGGCGGGGATCGCGGCTCAGTTTTACCATTTCATTCATTTTTACCTTTTTTTCTCGTTTTTTCCTTTTTCCTTTTTTCCGTCGACTGCTTCTGCTTTCGGCGATCGTGGGAGAACGAGCCGCGGCGTGGGAACGCTGTATTGGGGATCGCGCTCTCGAGTTGTGGCAAAGAGCGCAGGAGAGAGCGGAAGACGAGATTTGGAGTCATAAGTCTGGATTTAGCGACCAATCGAATTTTCGGAGCCGCCTGTCCTTCATTCAGCTGTATTATTCGAGTGAACTGATTTCGACACGATTAACTTGCTGACGATTCGCGATGGATTTTGCTGTACAAGATTTTCTTTCCGATTTTCAGGATTATCGACAAATTATTTTCGTTAAAACAGATTCGACGAGCTCGAGTAGTGGAGGGTCGAGAGAGTTAAAACAATTTCGCGAAAACTCGGGGCAAGTTCGACGAGACGCCGAAATTTCTTTTGATCCGCCATTTTGTCGGCCAAGTGCGATGAGACGCGTAAAAAGCGCGATTAAAAAAATTTCATAGATTTTTTTCCGTTCGTCGAAAGGGAAATGCCGCTGGAAGCGTGGCAAACCTCTTGGGAACGAGGCGGGCAGGCGTCGGCGCTTGAAAAATACATGAACGCCTTGGACGAGGAGCATCAGCGGCGACGAAGGAGGAAAGCGTCTCCCGAGATCTTTCGCCGATAGGATGCGCGCGACAGCGCTTAATTAGACAAGCGGATTTTCATGAATTAAAAACGATTAGAGCTTGTCTGGAATGAGCATCGAAATTTCCTCCGACATCTCGAAGCCTTCCGTCCCCTTATACAGTCATGCAGCGAGAGACAGCGCGGCTGAGACGCGAGGCTATCGGTCTCGTGAAGGGGGAAGGGGGAGCCTCCGAGCGAAACTTTTCGATGAGTTTTATTAATTAAAACGAATCGCGAGAGCCCAGTGTCAGAGTGAATAATTTTTATTTGATCATCTCTATCCGCTAATTGCATTCCCGAGAAAGTTGCCCGTCTCGAGCAGCGGCGCGCGGCGTCGGCGGCGGCGCGAAATAGGCGAGAATATCGATGGCGATTCTGGTGGAAAAGTACAGCTAAAATTGGGCAATGATTCGTCCCGGCTGTTGTTGCTGGTTGGCCAGGTGTGCGAATATCCGTAGGCGCGCATCTGTCAGCTGCGCGCGTTCTCGTCTCGGCACGTTCCATTAATCTGGCCTAATGCCCGCCGGCGCGAGCGGCGTCGCTGCTCCGCTACGTACCTATATAATACGCGTTGCAGCGGCGGATGGGGGGGGGGGGGGAGAGGCTAAACAATTTTCCCAGCTGCCGGGAAATTGAGCCGAAAAACGCGCGCGCGTTCTTCCAATCTTCGTAATTCTCTTAGTAGGCGCGTACAGCCGAGTTTCTGCCGCTTATATAGCACATATTCCCGGCGAATCTCAAGTCCGCCAACTTTATAACCCCGGGGAAGCTCCAGTAAATCCCTCAAACGCTTCTGTTAACGATCCAGCACGAGCCATTTGTCGGAAGCTCTGCTCGGCTCGTAAAAGCGCCAGCAAAAATGAGCGGTCAGGTGCACATCCCCTCAATCTCCCTCCCTCTCTCTACTCGGCAATAAAGGCGCGCTTTCCCTTCGCCTCGAGTAGTGCACTAGGCGCCTATCTTGCCCATTGTTTTTCCCTCCTTTGCTCACGCCTGTGCAGTTATTCGCTGCTGCTGGGACTAATCTCTCTCAGGTACTAATCTACCGGCAGAGCCGAGAGTATTGCGAAAATTTTCTATTCCCTCGTCACGTTTCGCACATCTCGCTCCTGGGGGAAAGGTCAGGGTTATTTACAATGGGCGGAGGAGATGCTGCGCGCATTTTTCCGCGCGACGGCTCTTAAAGCGCTGTAAATTATCGCGGCGTCGATGATTAGGAAGTTTGACTTTTTCGGCCCTCGGCTCGACGAGGCAGGCGGGATATTTACGAGAGACGAGATCGCAGGACCAATACGGCAAATCCCAGGAGGAAATATTGTTTTAGTGCGCTCGGCCCGGCTCCTCTACAATCTTTCGCTTTTACAATCGATTCGTTCTAGACGCGCTTATGCAGAGTTTTCGTCTATGCTGATGCATACTTCCCCGAGTTTTCTCCGCGATTGTCCAGTCACGTATTTTTCCTTTCTCCCTCCCGCAAGATATATACGTCCCGCAGGGAGAAAATTCGGGAGAAATGCCCGCGCGCCGCATAAATCTTGCCGCGGTGATGGCGCGAGGAGCTTTCGCGCGCTTTTCGCCGCCAAGACGCCGATGGCACGAGCGCCAATGATCGACAAGAGAAAATGGAACTATAAAGCGATGACCGGCACAGTGTCAACGCAACACATGTAAGCGCAAGAGAAATGCAAAAAAGAAAGAGGAGCTGCAGTAATTTCTCCTCGTCGCGTACGTGCCATAAAAGGGACAGAGAGCGCTTCGGTGCTGGAATGTTGTTGTTGTTGCTGCCGCTGCTGCCGTGTGTCGGGGAATAGTCGAGAGCGCGGGAGGAGAAGAGAGAAAGAGCGGGGAGCATTGCGGCAAGTCGCGAGAGTAGTGGGACGATGCCGTTCTGCAGCGGGGAATGTGCAGCGCGCCAAGAGAGCGAGAGAGAGAGAGAGAGAGAGAGAGAGAGGAGCCAAGTCGAACACGCGCGAAAGAGATGGAGAATGGAGATCGAGTGCTGCTGCACGGGCTGATTATCCGTTTGATTTAGTCGACGAGTAATTCTCCCGAGGATAATGCACTTTTTAAATTGCCACACACGGCGCCCAACACGTTATGTCAATATATATACCCACACAGCGTAGTACCGGTATGCCATTAACCAAAGCGAAAAAAAAACACGGCTTTTTTCCCACGCTGCAGCGGTGAGTATATACACAACGTAAACTAAGTCTCGTTAAATAGTAAGCCGATCGATTCACCGCAAATATAGATGGCTTCGGTAATACGTCTCTGCTAATTCGTGCCAGCCATCTGCCTATAGAGCTATGGGGTAAAACCTATCGATTTCTCACGCACATCTCACCGGGAGCAACAAGTAACTCGTCCGCGAGTAGCTTTCGCAAGCCGCTAATTGTGCAAACAGTCCCGTCCGCAACGGCTCGAAACGTAGGTATAACGCGACGAGCCGAGACCGAAGAGTATACAGCGCGGAATGGGAAAGCCCGCGAGGAATATCGCCGCGGCAATGCTGCTCATGCAGTGTCTGGCCGGTCGCGCGCGCGCGGAGAGAAAAATACCAGTCGGCCCGCGCCGCCGCGCTATCGCTTTTCTCCGAAGGCATATATATCTGAGCTTTCGCGCTCTCGGGCTTTTTAGTCTCTGAATAATCGTAAAGTGCGGCTCGTAAATCATTCGCGGGCGACGCGACGCGACGCCGCGAGAGGCTTTAATTTGCTGCGCGCGCGCAGAGCCTGCGCCGTCGATTGACTTACCTGGCAGAAGAGAAGCTATCGCGAGATTATTTTTCGCATAAATATTAGACGAGAGAGCGAGACTATGCGCGCGAGAGAGAGGAGAGAAGAGACGCCGCGCGCGAGTGTCTATATACAATACGCATACGTGCACGCGAGAGACGGCGTGTGGTCGCGCGCTGCTGCTGCTGCTGCAGCAGTTCACTCACTCTCAGCCCCTCTCCTCTCTCTCTCTCTCTCTCTCTCTCTCTCCTCTCCTTCTGAGCCGCTCGAGTGTGCGTCGATGCAGCGCCGCGCCGCCAGCAGCTCATTCGCGCTCGAGTGACTGTAGTAGTGCGTAGTAGTCGGTAGTACGCTATAGTCTCGTACGTATGCGCGCGCGCGAGAGAGAGAGAGAGAGCTAAAATACCGGATGTATATTTCGCGGCATGCTTCGCCACGCTCCCCCGTCGCATCAATTATCGAGCGCGAGCTTCTTCTCCAACTTTTCCCAATGCGCGAGCGTCGTCTTCTTGAATTCAGCGAACCAAGGCGAATAGTCCCGAATCCCGAAATCGATCGGCCCCGCGCGCGCGGCGTTACGTAAGCCGCGCACACTGCTGCGTGCCGCCGCTGCAGAAAAGGGCAGGGAAAACGTTCCCTCGGCGCAGAAAAACAAGAGTATATAAAAAAGATAAACAACAAGAAGAGAGAGAGAGAGAAAAAGCGGTGCTGCCGGCGGCGTGCGAGCGTATACATATACAATATACATACATATACGAGACTGTGCAATGTGTATAGTGCAGCTCGACGGCGGCGGTCGATGCACTGCGCATGCGCACACACGACTCCGAGACTGAATGAACCGTTCCCCTCCCGCGCTCTCCGTACACAGCCGCTGCTTCCCCTCCCTCCGCCCCTACGACCGTCTTTCCGATGCACTCGCTCTTACACTGCACTACGCTACACTAGCATTACAGTACATTAATAATGCTTCCTTGCCTTTTCTTTTTTTTTCTTCCCCTCGAATAACGCACCGGCGCGGATAAGATTATGCAAAAAGATACAATGGGGTATCAACGCAACGGTAATCTTTGTTGATCGGAGCTTCCTGCTCAATGGCAATCCTCTGCTGCGGGCATTCCACGGCGTCGTGTCTGTTGTCGCCTTTCGACTGCGCGCGCGCTTCAGTGCCTTGTTTCAGGCACTTTATATACTACACAGTACACACACATCGACGGCGATTACACTGGAGAGCGGGGCGGCCGGCCGCGTGTGATTCTCATCGGAAAACGGATCAAGGATCAACGACCTCCCCAAAGTCAAAAACCGATCGCTGCGCGTAGCCCCCGAGTATAACTCTCCTGCGCGCGAAAAAAGGAGAAAAAGGAAGGCGAAACAATCGGCTCTTTCAATAACAGACTATATAACTGCGCACACGAGACCTGTTACGCAGAAGAGAACCGCCTTGGCTGCTCGCACACTCTGCGCGCTGTAGACTTGAAAAAACACAGCGTCCTGTCTCTCTCTCTCTCTCTCTCTCTCTCTCTCTCTCTCTCTCTCTCTCTCTCTCTCTCTCCCCTCGTTTTCAACCCTCGACTTGTATACACAATTTGTGTCTGTCTCGCGAGTTGCTTGAATGTTGTCGTGGAGTTTGGGTCGGTGGGTGACACGTTTCGCGTGCGGTGACTGCTACACACACACGAGCGCGCGCGCGCGCGCACACACACACACACACACACATGGAAGAGCGTAGCTGGTTGGGGTATTGATTTGTGGAGCGCGAAAGGCAACCGGCAGACACACGAGCTAGGCCTCCGCCCTGCTACTCGGCTCTGCCAAAAGAGAGTGTGTAAGCAGCAGCAGTAGCAGCCACCCTTGTACGCGAGATCAGGGGAGCGTATATGGAACGGAGCTTACAGCCGATCGTTTATTTATTTGTTTAGTTGGTTATTTCAACTCGTTTGGCTGGCCTGTGCTACCTCGTTGAAATTTGACCCAGTTAGACCGCGGCTACAGCGAAAAAGTTATGTCCCCTCAACGATCGCTATTTGCTTCTCTCGCCGCAAAAAAAAATGCAGGGGAGTCTCTCTCGCTCAAAGTTCGTATAAGATACACAAAGTTTCACGGCGTCGGTAATGAGCAACGTGCGCGCTCTCTCACCGCAGCGAAACGGGGTCAGAATCCGCGCGCAGGACGAGCAAAATCAATCGGAAATTCATCCTTTTTCCTTTTGCACCTCTACGCAGTGCTCGCTCACAGCTAACTCTCTCTCTCTCTCTTGCGCGCAGGCAACCGCGCGCACACACACACACACAAACACACACACATCTCGCGCTCCCGCTTTCACTCGCTTCTCTCTCTCTCTCTCTCTCTCTCTCTCTCTCTCTCTCTCTCTCTCTCTCCTTTGCACTTTCCATTGTGTCTGGATGTACGAGGCTCTCTCTCTCTCTCTCGCGAGAAGGGGGGCTCGTCGTGCACGCACACATCCTTTGGGTGGGTCAGGGCCAGGCGAAAACGTATATAGGGGGGGAACGAGCGACGAGCAAGCTGCAGAGCGGCGCGGCTGCAGAGTTTCGCTTCGTGAAATCGAGGTCCTTGCACCCTACTCTATAATACACACACACACGCGCGCGCGCGCGCGCGCGCGAGGGTGAGCTCCGCACCGCCGAAATTCGAGCCGACGTTCCACCTGGGTTCCATTATTTTCTGTCCAGTGCTTCTTTTCCTACGTCTATCGCTCGTCCGCGAGAGACTCTCCCATTAATAGGCCAATCTTATATATTTATCACGATAATTGCATTGCTTCACGGCTCCGTACAGTAACGCAGAAGACTTCTAATCAAAACTTTAGATCCGCTTTAAAGAGTTACTCGCGCCCGAAAGCCCCAGGAAAACGGGAGGACGATGAGAAACACACGTAAGCACACATGTGGCTGTGTGAGAGAGAGAGAGACTCGAGCAAAACAAAAATCGCGCACAAAAGAAAGAACAAGTCTCTCTCGCTCTCTCATGAAGTAAACAAGTGGAAGAGGAGAGAGAGACGAGGTGCATTTGGTGCATTCCAGCAGCGTCTGCAGTGTGTGCGCGCGTGCGCTGCAGAAGAAGAGGGGAAAGACAAAGAGCGAAGACCCTTTGGGAGATATTGTGCGTGAACGAACACTGCGGTATTTGGCTAGCAGCGCAGCGGCAGCAGCACCAGCAGCAGCATCAAGTGAATTTCCTGCTTTGGCCCCGATGCCCAATAATGGAAAAGAGAATAGCGCGATGCTTTCGTTATGATCGAAACTTCGACCCATAAACAATATCGTTTATCGATGATAACGCAAACCGCGCCTTCTCCCCGCAGCCCACCAAATGCTGAATCATACCGAGGGTGCGACGTGCGAAGAAAGGCGAGAATCTCGCTTCGTTCTCGTCCGGCGAGCGCCGTTGATATGATACTACTACTACTACTAGCGCTAGTGCATCTGCTGCTGTTGCCGCCGCTGCTGCTGCTGCTGCTCTCTTTGGACCGAAAAGAAGGAGGAGGGGGGAGGAGGACGTAAACCGCATTCCCGGCCGTGACCTTCGCTAGGACATCGCCACTACCGCCGTGGATATGCGCCTTCTTCTCTCTCCGCAGCAGCAGCAGCAGCAGCAGCAGCCCCGTTTCTCCCCTCCCGACGACAGAGATCGAGAGCTCCGCGCCGCTCAAGATCCCGTGCGCGCGCCTCTAAAGACGCCGAGCAAGAGGGAGATAAACCTTTAGTCGGCTCGTCGCACGCGCTTTTTCCTTTTACCACGAAAATCTCCGCTCATTTCGTCGAATCTTCATTAATTTGATTATTGCTGGATGTATAGAGGCGCTACGAGAGCGAAGAGGCCTGCGCGCGTCCTCTCGGCGCGGAGAGGCTCAACAGGTAGACGATAAGTAATTCCTCGTCGTCGTCGTCGTCGCCGCCGCCGCCGCTTTGGGAAAAGCCGCGGAGGCGCAAAGTGTGCGCGCCGCAGGAGTCGAGCGACTCTCTCAAAGAAAAAAAGAGAGAAAAAGAAGATGTGCCGAGGTATACGCATATATGCTAATTGGAGCGGCGGCGGCGACGCGTGTTAACAAGACTTCCAGGTAGACGCCGTCGCCGCCGTCGCCGCCGCCGCCGCTTCGGCCGTTTTCTTCCTCCTTTGTTATACCGAGCCGCGGGAGGAGGCCTGATTTGCGACTCTGCTCGCTCTTTTTTGCCGCGGAGGAGCAGCAACTTTTTAATCGCTTCTTTGCGACCCCCGAGTTCACCCCCACGCGCTATAAATTCCTGCGGGACATTCTGACTTACGCTGCCGGTTCGTGAGCGCAGCTCAAGTCCAAACGGCGCGCTTACCTGAAACAGAAAGAAAACAAACTGTTACAACGTGTTGTTCGCTGTTGAAAATATAAATATGTGTATAAATAAAAAATTACAACTATATAGGCCTCTACTAATATTATACAGGACGGAACGACGGCAATTAGTCCGACGACAATGCAACCACTCGTCCGCACAATATCTTTGATCGCGAAGTACGTCGCCGTTGTTACATCCATCCCTTTTTCCCAGAGAAGGAAAAAAAGAAGCTGAACACGCCGCGGGAAGGATATTCCCGCTCGTCCACTTTCGTCGATTGAAATGCTCGCGCCGACGTTTTTCACGGTATACACGGAGCAAGACGCGCGAGTAGACTAAGATTAAAAAAAAAAGAGGGTAAAAATAGGCAACAATGGACGAGATTCCGGCTTGCACATTGTGCTGGAGAGAGCCTGCCTCTCCGCAGGGGCATGTGACGCGAATTTGAAGAGTCGCATTCAAAGTTATTACGAAATTATTATTTCCACGGCTCCAACAAGTTGGACCCGTGCGAGACCAGAGAAACAAGTTGAAGTGCGGCGGACGCGAGAGCGCAGATCGATTGAGAGGCGACGCGAGGCGGTGTGGCGGCTCGAAGATCGGCGCGCGATAGTAAACGGAGACGGGAACGAGCCGGTGAGCCTATGTACGTCGCATGTAAGAGCGAGAGAAGGAAAAAGACGAAACCCGAAAATAGACGCGACTGCGCGCAGGTTAAGTGGGTCGCCGGTCGTCTGCGGAATCCTCGGCCTGCGCCTGCGATGCCGACGCGACCGCTCCGAACGACTAGACGCAGAGAAAGAGAGAGAGAAAGAGAGAAGGAACTACTCTCTGCGGTTGCGATTGCTCTCTTTCTCCTCAAGTTTAATTACTCGCCTCGAGCGCTCCCGACGAAACGTTACTTTTCACTTTAATCCCCATATCGATTCATTGTCTCAACACAAAGCCTTCGGACTTTCTTTGCATCGAAAAATCTAGGTCAGAGTCGTTCGAATTATTCAACGCGCCGGGACGTTTGTACGCGACGCGTTAAATAAAACGGGTAATTTCTTCGTGACGCAAATAGAGGGCCTCACACGCGCATTCCTGAATGAGCATCAGGCTCCGTGCGCGCGGCGCTCTTTTCTCTCGCGGGTCGTTGACTTGTGCTGCTCGCGAGAGACGTTCCTTGAATCTTGCGTCCCAGCCGCCGCAGCCGTCGCGTCGAGAATTTTGCTAATTAATCTAATTGTCTTGTTCGATATTTTTCGAGACAGAGGAGCGAGCCGAGAGGTCAAGGTGGCCGCCTTTTTTTCTCTACAGATCGGCGCTCGCGCAGCGCGGAGCCGAAAAAGAAAGCCAAAAGCAGTTTTTTTCCCGGGCGATTCCGCGTCGGCAATAAAATTCAAAACCGATCCATTAAAGCGGCTCTCGAAAATCCAAATGGGAGCGGCGCACGCGAGTGTTAAGGACAAAAATGCTCGGCTATAAAGCGACGCACTCGCAGACACAACAAAGCCAATATCCTCGCAAAAATCCCCGTTATCGTGAGTTCTCGCTTTATTGCTTCGAGGATTTCTTTCGTTTCTCTCTCTCTCTCTCTCGCAGCTCTTTCCTCACGGCCGCGGTGTATAAAAGCGAGACGAAGAAAGGAAAGGCAGCAGCACACCGGCAGCAGCTCTTGTGTGGCAGCGTAGCGGCATTAACACGAGAGTGGGAAGCGCGCGGCGCAGTGAATGAACGAGTGAATGAGAGGACTTTTTTCTCGATGCAGCCGCGCGCAGTAGCGTATAGTACACGACGTTCTCAAACTTGAATAAAAATGTTGAGCCGCGCGAGAGAGGGAGAGTTGTTTCCCAAGAGAGAAAATTTTGTTCCCAAGCGCGCGATCGGGTGGAGGGCGGGGGGGGGGGGAGGCAGAGAAGCGACGAGGAGGACGCAGTATCTTCGGCGAGGTTATGAAATTTCGCAAAACTGTAGGATGTCGCGCGAGAGTCGTCGCATGAATGACCGGCACGATTCGCTCGTGACGTCAGGCGCGTGCCGCGCGACGACCGTTACGTGACCGACTGCTGCAACCGGCACCTGCTGCTACTTCTGCCTTTCATCTGTCTCTCGCTCTCGCGCTTCGCTCGTGCTCGGCCGCCTCCCGCGCGCGCGCGCGCGAATTCCTCCCGAGGAAATGTTCGCCCATCGCCCGCCGCGCCGAATATAGCGGAGAGAACAGTCCAATTGGATCAATCGCGCCGACGTCACACAGCCCATCTCTTTTTCCCGCTCGGCAATCGCAGTCCTCGATATCCGCGGTTATTGCACGACGATCAGTCTCGGCGCGGACTATAGAGTCGTCGATTCATTGAGCTGTGTGCATGCGCGTGTGGACCTCTGTGCGCCTGGAATGGCCGGGGAGGAAAGGGGGTGAGCTGGCCGAGTTGTACAGGCGAGATAACCGAATGCGTTTGTTTAACTCTGCAGCAGTTTGCATCGAGTCCTTGGCTCTTCTGCTGCGGCCGCTGTTTCCCCTACTCGTCGTCTGCACGTGAAATTCGGTCGCGCGGAATTGAGATAGAGATTATAAAGACCCCCGACGTTGGGGTCTGGCGCAGAGAGCCGCGGCAACGCTAGAGAGCGCGAGAGAGAGAGGGACCGAGAACGAAGAACAAAACGACGACCAAAAGGGTCAGTAGCTCTCTCTCTCTCTCTCTCTCTCTCTCTCTCTCTCTCTCTCCGCGCGTTCTCATGCATTCCGCTCTGTCATGGTGGAGACTCAGACGTGCAGATCTCCCTCCAGCGCCTTCTTCTTTCTCTACCTTTTTCATTCCTCTCTTTCTCTCTCCTCTTTCGCCCCTCGCCTCCCTCAGCGAGTATAGGAACAAGGAGTGAGAGAGAGAGAGAGAGAGAGATAAGGAGGGATAAGAGGAAGCGAGAGAGAAGGGGAAGAGAAGCGCCCACTGCACTAAATGCGGAGCCGAGGCGCCCGCTCTCACGCTGCCGAGGCCCCTTTTGCACTGGCGGCAGCACCTTCGGGTCCTTCTCGGCTTTTATCTCTCTTCTTACCCGACGTAAACAAGCTCCGAGGTCCATGGGGGCCCCGAGTCTCTCTCTCTCTCTCACTCTCACTGTATGCACTATATGCAGTGTGTGTGTGTGTGTGTGTGCGCGCGCGCGCGCGAAGGGTCGATGTTGTTGCCGCGCCGCCGCTGCTGCTTAGAGCTCGATTTATCCTCTCTCTCTCTCTCTGTCTCTCTCGCTCGCTCGCTCGCTCTCGCGTCTAATGTCGAAGCGAATAATAATAATAATCCGAGCGAGAGCCCTGCATCCTCAAAGCCGTAGCGACGAAATTCGCTCTCGACGATTGGGTGTTGCCTGCGCGCGCGCGAGCCCGTTTCTTTTCTCTCTTTCTCTCCGGGCGACGGGTTGTTTTTTTCGAACCGGCTCTCTTTGTTGCCCCGGCGACGAGATTTTATGAGAAATTAAGGTGGGTCTCGTTTCGGAAGCCTGTGTACATCGCTGCTGCTGCTGCTGCTGCGGCCGCCGCCGCCGTCGCTGCGCTTTTGCTCTTGCAGATCAGGGGTCATCGACCGGAATAAGAAGTTTACTCGACCGCGACCTCGGCCAACCGAACGCATACGATTATTGTGCGAAATTAAGTCGCCGCGCGCACATATCGTCATCGGTTTGTTTACTCGGCTCGCTCTCCCGCCGTTGTGTCGCACTGCGACAACACTTCCACGAAATGTTACAACGTGCGTATGCACATAGAAAAAAAAATTATAAGCCGTGCTCTGCCGCTGCTCCGACGCGCGCTCTCTAAATAACGAAAAAAAAATTTTTTTTGTTTACTCGCACGGTCGCACGATTTTTCGCCACTTTTCCCACACACGGCAGAATGACAGAGCGAGAAACGGGAGGAGCCCGAAGGGCAAAAGGTTTTGTGCTAACGTGCAGCCGACAACAACGATATACCGACACACAGACACACGCACACACACATACATACACACACACACACACACACACACACATACGCGGGGAATGAACGAAGGAGAAAGAGAGAGAGAGAGAGAGAAATGTGAATGCATCGTGTTTGCATACGTACGGGAGCGATGAACTTTTGAAGGTTCAGTTCAGCCAACTCTTTCTCTTTCTCTCGCGCGAAAATCCCATTAGCGTGTATAAACGCACACGGGCTTTTGACATTATTATAATTATAATTTTTTTTTTCAATCTCAAACGCTTTCACGACGACTGCACTTACGCAGCTCACACGCGCGTAATTTTTTCACATTTTTCCCGCGCGCAAAAATCCTCACGCAAACCGATCGCACACGTAGCGTCTCGAAGACGGCATTCCACGAGTGCAGTACGTACATGCCTGTCCCCTCTTCGGTTCACGCGAGCGACGACCCACCGCACGTCGTTGCCGCCGCCGCCGCCGCCGTTGCTGCTGCTGCTGCTGTGCTGCTCGTGTAATACACATGCGCCGCGTTGCGGTTCTCAAACCGCGGAAATTCCAGGCTGATTGCGGCCAGCGCTTTTCCCTGCGGCGCTGCCGCTGCTTTTCTCGAGTCAAGGTTGCGCGCGCGAGAACGGCTTTCCGCACCGGCTGCTATATGTATACTGTACAGAGCTCGACGCGCCGCTTGGAATTTTGGTGAGCACGAGGATTTGACGAGCGGAATCTCCCTGGCGTACTGTATACATATTTTTTTCAGTTCTGGTTTTTTCAAAGCTATATATAGTGAATCAGCGGCGGATGGATCAGAGTTGGTAAAAAGCGCGATTTTTCTCCTATGATATTCTTGGGGGGGGGGGGGGGATAGTTTGGCTTTTTTTGGTCGGAACAATTGCGAAAAGTGCAAAGCAGTCGCTATGGGACTGAGAAACATGGCCGACTCTGAGTTATGAACTTTCCATTACTCATGCGGCTGGTGGTTGCTTTCGTTCTTTTCTTTCTCGCGCCTTCTCTATCGGCTCCTGTATACACGTCTAGATACAATATAGACGCGCGGCCTATAAAAACACTCGAAGAAATTTCTCAACGATAGTTGCGCAGTTTATGCACGGCAGCTTACCCAGCATCGCCAATTCATTGGGCAATTCCTTTATAGATCCCTACGCCTCCGGGAGGCTTCGTAAAAATAATTTGCTGTTAGTAAAATTTCAATTTTCGCTTTTAATTTCTAATTTGATTCATTTAGTTATTTATTTAATAATTTAAAATCAAAGCTGTAGCTTATAAGTGTATACACGTCTTGGTGCGAGATTTTCATCGGAGAATTTTCATCAGATACAGTCGGCGAATGAAAACCAAAACAAGTCTGACGGGTTACATGAACGCGAAGCTTGTATAAGCAAAGCAACCTGTAAACAAACCGAACGAAATTACTGCGTGCGAGCCCGATATTGAATTTTCGCTTCCATCATCCAGATAACGTACGTTAGGCAATATTCACGAGTGGAATTTTCGAAAATTATGTTTTATATCGCGCGCAGAGTGCCTTGACGAGATCTCCCGCGGTTTCTAAGCCGTGATTCAAGAAAGATTTTTAAAACGCGTTTACCGCTACTTAAAATTACTTAAAAGTAATTTTGCTTTTCAATAAACAGCGATAATTCACGTTAGACAAGGAGAGTTGTTAAACTCGCGTGACTTGCTTGCGCAGTCTATACAGTATGAGAAAACGAAATGCGAAGTGAGAGAGAAAGAGAGAGACAGAGAGAAACCACACTCCCAACGTGACGCAAGCCGATTGGCATGTGTGCGCGTGCCTGCGTCGTCGACAACGTCGTCGTCGTCGTCGTCGTCACCGCCGTCATCTTTGCGCGCTACGTAAAGAAGAACGCGAGAGTCACGAGAATTGATCGAAGGAATAATAGGACGAAAATTAAGCAAAGAATGCCAAGGAATACGGCCAAGTTTATTGATCTTCGCTCGCTGTGCACTGCACTGCGCATTATACAGTAGACATAATATTTCGAAAAGGATTCACCGATCGTGTATCGATTATAAGAGAGCAGAGGCATAACCAGAAGTAACGGCTTGTACGAGATTACTATAAGTATCGCAACGTTGCATCCGGCACAGCAGCAGCAGCAGCAGCGGATTCCCTGGACATGACTTGTCCTCGAGTGTGTATAAATCTATAGAATGCAGTCGAGCCTCATTCCCGAGTCCCGCTATAACCGTCGCTCTACCATCGCGACGTTTCAATTCCGAAAAGGGCGCGACGACCTCGATTGTCCCTCATTTTTTTTTCTTCCTATTTTCCGAATTTCTGATTAGTCGAGTATCGGAACTCCCCGCGTCTTCTCAGAGGACAGTTGACGTCGCGTTCTACTTCGACCGAAGTGGAAAAGGCAATTTTGGGCTTTGTAAGCGAATCCTTGATTGAATTTTTAAAGGCCACGCGACGAGAATGTGGGATATAGAGCAATTGCCGCGAGTCTATTACGAGTTTCTCGATGCAAATACATGCCTACGTTTATATTGAGGCGCACGCTCCGAATTAACCGAAAAGTGATGTGTGAACCGCGAGATTTCGAGCGACCCACGACTTTCATCCGAGTTAACCTACAAATTAGGTTGATCGAAAAAAATTTCATCATTCAAAGATGCGGAGAGAGAGAGAGAGAGAGAGAGAGAGAGAGAGAGAGAGAGAGAGAGTGGGAGTGGGAGAGAGAGAGAGAAAAATGAGATAAATAATCGCCTCGAAGAAAAAAAAATGTAAAATAGAAGCAAAACTGAGAGCCACTGGTCAAGCGCGCGAGACCGAAAATTCATTCATAATGAGTCGCCTCTCTCTATCTCGCTCTCGCGCTCACTCAACTCGTTCGCGTGGGAAAGGAAAAAAGTCATAGCCGCGCGCTCGCTCGCTTCTCTCGGGCGTCTTCAGGCGATGACGCGCCTTCTCTCTCTCTCTCTCTCTCTCTCTCTCTCTCTCTCTCTCTCTCTCTCTCTCTTGAATCTCGAAATTCCGCGAGCTGAATTCCCAAGCTCTCCGTCTGCAAATGCGTTTAATATGTGCGCCGTTCGTGTTTCGAAAAAGCCTCGGCGTGAGATTAATATTTATTGGAGCGGCTCGATATACACACAGCTAAACTCTCCCGTATAACGATAAGTATACACTCGTATTCGAAGAAATTCAAACGGATCGTCGGAGCGACACAAACAATTTCGTCCTCGATGTTTACCTCGAATTTCACCGCACGAAGAGAGGCTCTTTCTCTTTTTCTCTGATGCGCGATGTTTGTCGAGAGAGAGAGAGGCTCCATTTCACTCTACCGCGAATCGCAAGGTCGTGAGAATCACGCGCGAAATATTGTTTTGCTTTTATCGAGACGAAGCAGACTTCACCGCGCGCGCGGCTGTGTATTAATTCAGCGCTTCGAGTCTTTAACCCTTGGCTATACTTTGGCGCGTTTCTTTTTCCTCGATTTCGAAGGAGGAGCTTCCAGAAGAATTAATAGAGCCGATACACGGTTTCAGATTAACTGAATTTATCGCGCTCGCGCGCCGCAACGAGCTTCGGACGAGTTCTTCATTGCGCGTTCGCGAGAGAGCGTGGGCTCGTTCGTGCGCGCTTTTTTTTCGAGAGCCACTCGGTCTTGTGCCGTGGGAAAACGCTGGAAAGTTTCGCGGCTTTAATTGCCGCTAATTATCAAAGTTGCCTCAACTTTCGGCACGAGCCTATGGAGCATACATTCAGAGACGGGATTTGAATAAGCAACGCAACAATTTAAGTCTGCCCCGGTCGTCGAATCGCGGATTGCGGATCGTGGAAAAAGCGCGTTAACGTTATAAATGTTAAATGTGCATTGAAAATGTCGCGTGTAGGCTATTGCATCCGGCGCAACAAGTGTCAAAATGAGCGCGAACCGTGCACGCGAAAATGACGGCAATCGAGCTGTCGTAAATATTAATCAGGCAAAATGAAAATGCCGTCGAGAGCTCACTGTACTACACAAATATTTAACGAAGACTGCAAAACACCTCGAAATCACGAGATAGAGAGCTGCGTTATCAATTTCTGTCTCTCTCTCTCTCTCTCCCTCTCTCTTTCTCTCTCTGGAGCAACGGTATAAAAAAATATGTATACCGTTCGTTCGGATTCCACTATCAATAAGCGCATAAATCATTCCACGACACAGCAGTTGCGAATTTCGTCATGTTCGAATAAACTGCCCGCCCAATTACCATAGTAATTATTTTAATTTTAATAATTAGATCAATAAAATGAGGTGGAGAATGATGATGGTGGTGAAGAAAAATCGCAGCAGAGAGCAAAGGACCGCGAGCGTAACGCACCGCGGCGCAGACGTATAATATAGACGCGGAGAAAAAAAGGAAGAGCTTAAAGAAAGCCAACGAGCGCTGATGCTCCGTACGAGCGTATATGTATAGTAGGTATGTGAGTACGTGTGTGTGTGCGAGCGTGTATAGCGCTGAGGGAAGCGGCGACGGCGGCGGCGGCGGCGGCGGCAAGGCTCACACACGCCCGGGACACGTGTGTCTCACTTCCTGCGGCGGCGGCGGCACAGGCCGGAAGTCTCTATAGTACTAGCGTGGCGCGCTCGCTCGCTGGGCACGCTACGAGGGCCATTACTACTCTCAATGGCATAAGGAATGCTCCAATTACCGGTCAAAGCGAGGCACTCGTTACTCCTTTGAGGCCTTCCCCTCCTCCAGCTCCTCTTGAGCCGCCGCTTCTGCTGCTGGTGCTGGTGCTGGTGCTGCTGCTGCTGTAGTACTGCCAGTCTCTCCGTCTCTCTCTCTCTATCTTCGGCGAGCAATTGGCTTTCCTGCCGCCGCGGCTTTTCGGAGGGAAAATCCTCACTCGCGGGTGCGCACTGCGCGTAGCGTGCGACCATCGTCGTGCATACTCTTTGTCGAGAGCGATACTATAGAGTCGTGGAAAACCTCGTGTGCGCGGCCGAGTCATGAACCGGAAGCAGTAGCGGCACTGGGTAGTAGTAGTAGGCGTGACGTCAGTAGGCGCGCTGCGGCACACACACACACGCGGCGCGCCGAGGTATACATGTATCGCGCGCGTCGTTTCCGGCGGGCGCCGATCGAGCGGCGCGGCGGCGGCGTTGTCTTCTTGTTCTTCTCTTTTCCACACCGCCGCCACCGCCTCGGCACCTCGGCAGGCCGCGAACTCGCGATTTTTCCACTACTCCCGCCGATCGCCATCGTCAACTCGAATTCAACACAGTTGCACAGCCTCGTCGACACTATTACAACAATGATTAAACCAAACGTGATTCCGCTGCACACGAGCTGTCTCCTCTTGTACTATCCCAGTGTCTCGCTCGCTCCTATACGCACACGGGCACACTGCGACGCACTCGTTGAAGAAACTCCTCCAACTATACTCGCGGCTAGACTGCGTATTATGCAACAACGCGCTCTCGGCCCGCTGAAAAAAAGTGTGCGCGCAGCGCGCACACGTGCAAGCACTGGTGTAGTGTCGTCGCCGCTACATGGAATGTAGATACGGAGCCGCGAGAAAAGGAGAGACGGACGGAGGGAAAAAGCGAGAACGACGTGGCACGCGCACGCGTCCGTTGCTCGCCGCGGCTCGAGGCGCACTGAGGCTCCCCGAGCGGGGAAAATGAGCGAGCGAGAGAGAGAGAGAGAGAGAGAGAGCGAGAGAGGCAGATTGCGACGGCCACGCCGCGAAAGACGCGCGGCGGCACCTGCGCAATAGACCAGTGCGCAGCTGCGGCGACGGCGGCGCGAGTTCGCAGCGAGCGCGAGCACGCCCGATCGCCGCACGATTGAGCTTACAGCTTAGTTTTCCGAGGACTGCCACGCTACGTCTCCCTGCTTTTCGGCGATTTTTCGAAATTCGCGGGAAGCCGGTTCATGCTTTGAGGTTAGGCTCAGTCTGGCGCTGCACGCTTCTCTTCGGGAAAAGTGCTTCTCTACCCTTCTCCGTCCTGTGGACTGGAAAACGACCAGCGTTTAATCGATCGACCAGATCCACGACTTTTTCAAAATGAGTTAATTGCGATAACGTGACGTACTGAATATTCATTAGATGACCTCTGGAATATACTCTATTAAACGACCTTTCTTACGTATCAAGTATCTAATCATGAAAGAATCAATAGTATTTGATCAAGAGAAAAGAATGTATGAGCAGACATACGTTTCTATAATGAGCAATACTTGTGGGTACTATTTTTCTATGACTACACAAGAAGCATCTATATGAAAGATGGTACAGATAATTTTTGAGTAATCGCTAATCCTATGGAGCTGCACCAGTTTGGACAAGAAATGTTTTTTTCTCCGATTTAAGCCAAGTCCGACCGCCAGTTTTTGAACGACTCGCATAGCACAATGAAATGCGAGTAAAAGCATGCTGTTGTTGCAAGAGTATTCGCAGAGTCCAGTAAAAGATGTGACAACGCAGAATTGAAAGAAGGGATGAAGCGAGCAGCAGACCGGGGTAATAAAAGTACGAGGAGGGAAACGAGTGGCTGGTTAAAAGAATGAATTTGAAAAAAGATATATTCTATTAAGTGTTTGATGAAAAGAGTCCGTGAGGTAGAGCGCGCGCAACTGCGTAAAGGAAGGGTTTGAAGAAGAGGCCAAAGACCTGAGAAAAATTAATAAAGGCCGACTGACTCGAGGAGAAAGAATAAAACCGCGACAGAGAGCGCGTACGTAGAGTATGGAGCAAAGATATAGGCATGAGTAGAGGCCCGCAGAGAAAGAGAGACAAGCAAATGGCTATTGGCTATTCTAAGGCCAAAGCCAGCGGGTCATGCGCCTTTGCGATGTATAATACACGCGAGTATTGTGAGTATTGTTAGTGTCTGGTGCAACGTAGTCGTATCAGCCCCTATATCGTCGAAAAAAGCAAAATGCGCGCACTCGGCGAAAAAAGTGGTGGAGATGTTAGGGACGAGCAGTGGGGGGGCCAAGCACTGAGCAGTGCAGCGTGAAAATCCATGGCGGGTATAGGACGAGAGGGGATGCAAGCGGGTCCGACTCTCTGCGGGCAAAGGAGTGGGGGAAAGGAGCAAAGCCTGATATTCGGCGGACCATCAGCGCTCCGTGTAGTCCGCAACTCCGCGCTGCACGCAGACGCATGATCTGCAGGATGCGAGTGGAAGGAAGTGGGGGAAGGGCGGGGTGAGGAGGAGGGGAGGGGGAATAAAACAGACCCGTTACTTCTCGGAAGAGATGCCGCTACCGCCACCGCCAAACGGACCTGCAACGAGTCCCAGAACATGCTCTGCATGACGCTCTATACCTCTGTCTCGTTTGCCTGCCTGTCTCACGATGTGTAGCTCCCTCCAGCTCCCTCCCTCCCTCTCTCTCACTCACTTTCTGTCTCTCGAGAGTGTTGTAGCTGCTGCTGCTGCTGCTGCTGCTGCTGCTGCTGCTGCTGCTGCTGCTTCGTATAGGTGTGTGTACGTGCGTGTGTAAAACGTCGGCTTCCGAGAGAGACGGAGCTAAAACGAGAGTTTATTGAACGCGTTGAGCGCGAGCGTGGAATTTCGGTCGGCTCGGGAGGATGGATTAAAATTTTTCGAATTCGATGCGGATTGTAGTCATGCGGAAAAACCAAGTACAATATTCGCATCGGCGAGAATTTCCCAAGTGACGTAGTATTTTTCAAATTAGATCCTTCCCATTCAATTCTCTCTCTCTCTCTCTCTCTCTCTCTCTCTCTCTCTCTCTCTCTCTCTGTCTCTCACCCTTTCTCTTTATGACTTTACGGAAATTCTCGAAATTCCAGAACCAGAAAAAAAAGACGTATATTTCCTGGGGGAGTAGTAATGCACGACAAAGTTCCTTTTTTTGCGCTCGATAATTTAGCCGTCGTAAAATGAAAAAGTTTAGTGCAAACTTATGGTTATGAGCGTGGGCTCGACCGCGAGGGATATATAATTAAGCGCGGCGCTGAAAAAAAATGAAGGAAGAATTTTTTGACGCAAACAAACGAATGTGCGACCAGTTGCGCGTAACGAGAGAAAGATAGCCGCAGAGTTAGCAACAAGCCGGCAATCAATCAGTCCATCAATCAATCGATCGATCGATCAATCTATTAATCAATCAATCCCCCAACGCACTGCATCTTTCATGCGTGTACACTTCTCTTATGGCGTCTTTAATCCGCATCAACATATCGCTTGTTCGCGCGCGGATTCTTTTCATTTCACACGATTTTTTCTTCCTCGATGGAATGCATCGTGAAAAAGCTGAATTACAGTATGGGGAGGGAATTCTTTTAAAATTCCTAAATACCAAAGCGAAAAATAGATCAAACGCTACCAAGTCGATCCTTGAAGCGTATACAAAGTAGTATACATCAAGAGCAGTATACAGTCCAGAGTACAAGCTCCTCTCGAGCGCCAGCAGTACAACTTGAGGCCAGAATAGATTATACGCGGTGTGGTCGTACTGCTGCTGCCGCTGCGCAGGAGGAGGCGAGGACCGGAAGGAGAGAGGAAGCGCGACTGAAGGGGGGGGGGGGAAAGGAAGTGCGTCGCCGCGAGCAGAGCGTGCGCGTACACAACTATACACGTACGCACTGCAGCACACACGCTCTCGTGTGCAGCTTTATAAATATAAACTCACGCGCAGCCGTGGTATGCGCCTCGAGCTCGGGCAGGACTCTTCGGCCTGCAACTGCGGGCTTCATTAAAAATTCGAAATTCCGTAAGCTTTATCATTGCGGCAGACGATGAGGCAACGATTCGCAATCAGTCGGCAGCCACTCGGCATAATAATACACGGCGCCGTCCAATGAAAACAAGCTCGTCGGAAGAGAACGGGAGTGCAGGCGGAACAGAAATACATCCTCCGCGCGCACCCTCATAATATGCTTACGAAATCAAAGCTCGCGCGCTACGGCCGACGCCGCCGCCGCCGCCGCCGCCGCCGCTCTAAAATTAGAGTCGCTCTCGCGCAGTCTGCGTGTGTACACACTCGAGAGGCGCGAAGTAGCGAAAAAGGGAGCTGCGGCGCAGGTATATATATATGTATATGCTTAATGCTTATATTGTGTACTATACGCGCGTAAACGAGGCCGTGGGCAGTAGTATGCATACGCCGCGTATACGACTTCGAGGTGAACGTTTCCTCGCGCAGGAAATAACCGGAAATTAAATATTGCCCCGCCGGAATCTGCGCCTATATATGAGGAGAATCGAGCGTTGCGCCATCCTCGATTAACGCGCGGCGCGGAAACCGCGGCGGGGAGCCGCGGACGATGCCAAGAGTTTCATTGCCGAGACTGCGCGCCGTTGCTGCAGCGATTCGAGACTGCAAGCGCTGCAGAGCGTGCGTGTGGTCTTCTTGCCGCGGAGAAGAGGAGATTCGCCGCCGAGCTGATCGAAAGAAAATGAAAGGACCGACGAACGCAGCCTCTGTAATACTCGACTTTTCTTAGCTCATTTTTCTATATACCTACCAATTTCAGGCGTAGACAATGAAGTCGGATGTAGTTTCGCGAGGCTTACCTGAAACAGAAAAAAAAAACATTTTTTTTATTAACTTTACGTAATTTGCCTGCTTTCGTTCTACTTTTCAGTTTAATTTTACGTGACCCAAAGTATCAGTGGATCAATACAATTTACTATAGTCTACGCTGTAACGACGATCATTTTCGCTCGTCTCAGACTGATATTGGTTTTTAATGCAGCTTAATTATGCAAAAATTGCGATAACGTTAAATGAACATGTAACAAGGAAGTGAACGAAACGGAAGCAAGTCTTTCAAGAGTCAATTTGGTTATAAGATATTGTGGGATTTGCGGGGAAGAGGTTTGAATAAGTTGCGCGTCCATTTTTAATATATTTTGAAACTAGGTCATTTATTTAAAGAAAAAAACCAAGCCGTCCGAAAAAAAAACTAATGCGACGAGCTCTGGCAACGATTGCACGAATCTCTGTTATCAGCACAGAACTACTGTAAATCAATCGAAATCACAATTGATTATTTATTGAGGTCGCCTGCAGCTTATCTGAATTATTTGACAAAAAAATGGAATGACCGGATACGATTTTGTAAGCGAGCAACGCTCGAATCTCGTTTACAGAGAGAGAGAGAGAGAGAGAGAGACGAGTGAAAGAAACGTAAAGTATACAGTCGTCAGTGGGAGTAAACGTGTACGATGTACAGATACGCTCATACGATTGATATGCAAGAGGCGGTTCCGATGGGACAGACCTTGTCGATCGTCATCCGCGAAGTACGCAAGGAACGCATCCGTTTGAGTTATTAAGGTCAGTGGCGTGGCTGATGCGAATGGAATCTCTCGCTGTCTGCGGAGCCACCGAGACTGCCGCCGTCACGAGAAATAAATCAAGTTCTTTTATTTATTTACAACTTTATTGCGTAAATAAATGATGCGTAAGCTCAATCGAATCGAGTTTCTAAAAAGTGGCGTAGACTGGAATCGAGGTGAATTTATCTTTACCTATAAGTAAGGTAAGTAAGATAATCATGAAAAAAATTACTGCCATTACATAGGTATATCTTATATTAGATTATAAACTAGTTTTCCATAATTTAGTTTCGATTCCAAGTCTTTTACAGACGCGCCAAGAAATTTTCCTCAACTTTTCGGACCCCTTCGGCTCTCGGGAGGCGGCACAGAAGGTTTCCAAGCAACGGCTGTAGCGAAGAAAGAAAAAAAATGAGACGATCATCGAGCGATCTCGCAGGCTCGATTGTTGAGGCTGCAGCAGCAGCAGCAGCAGCAGCAGCAGCATAGGGGCATTATCCTCTCGCGCGACGCGATTAAATTACGGCAATGCGCATGGCGCACCTAACCTTATAAAGCGCCAAGACGGCGTGAAGGAATGCGCGCGCGCGTGCTTGCCTCCTCTCATGCGTATATACGACCTCGGCTTAACTGTTTTTTCCTCGCGCAGGTTCAGCAAGATCTTTCAAAAACGACGCGCCTCATCATCTTCCACGAAGCCCGGAAAATCCGTGGAATTTCAACTGCTATCGTTCGCGCGCGCGCGCGCGCGTCTCTTATGAATTATTCACCGTCGCGGACCATATTCTCGGGAATTGCTCGGCTCTATTCTCTTCTGCATCAATTTATGCAAAACGTTTCTCAAAAAGAAGAAGAAAAAAAAGAAGAGGAAAAAATGTGTGTGTGTGTGTAATGTGTATAGTTAAATGCTCAAAATCACGAGGACATTGGAAAAGTGCGCGCGCGCACTTGTCTCTCCTTCTCCTACTTGCACGCGCATTCATAACGGTCCCTCGTATATATATATATGTACAGTGGCTCTCCCTCTCCGCGAGGCGCGACGAGAGAGCTGGAAAAGCGAGAAAATGATATCTGAAAAATCGGGCGCCGAGGAATGCGACACTTGCTGGAATGCGACCACCGGAGCTGTTTTTAGGGCGACACGCGCGCTCAAGGGGGGCCCCATTCTCTACTCCAGCTACATAGGCTTCTATATACCAGTCGCTTTTCTTTGCTTATCGTCCCACGGGACGTGACGAGCGCTTTCGATACCCATTCTCCTCTATACTCTGCCGCATATTATATTCTCTACAATCAAATTTTTTTTCTCGCCACGACGATACACGAAACAGTAGAAAGTTTGAGCGCGCATGCAAAAAAAGTGGGCAATAACAGTGTTACCGTTTCCACCAGGGTTGGTCAGTGAATTAAAGAGCCCCCGGAGAGACGAGGGTCCCCAAAAAAAGCTTGGGAGAGACGAAAGCAAGGCGATGCGCAGACGACGAAAGAAGACGACGAAGAAGAAGAAGAAGAAGAAGGAGGAGGAGGAGGAGGAGACAGATAGAGCAAGAGGCCAAGGGGTTAAAAACCCGCCGCTCGCCGCGGCAGATGCACCCGAAGCTGCGAGAGACGCTCACAACAGGAAATTCCTCTCTTCTCTTTCTCTTTTCATCCTCTTTTTCGCTGCTCCCTTTTTTTTGCGCGCGCTCTTTCTCGTACTCATTCGTATTGTATAATGTATAGGTATAGAACGTTCTAAGCCACGATTCCGCTTAGACTCCGAGAGAAAGAGAGAGAGAGAGAGAGAGAGAGAGAGAGAGAGAGAAAGAGCAGCTGTCGTACGAAATTCGCCATCGTCCGAATTGGCTAAAGTTTGCTATATACCAGAAGAGAAGAAATTAGCCAATTTGATAAATAAGACGGCGTATACGTACGTATACACACGCGCGCAGTGGAATGCACAAATATAGTCAGGCTGCGCCGCCGCTGCTGCCACGGCGGCGGGACGTGGTTGTGCGCGCAATGTACAATATGTACAATATGTACAATACGTGTACACATATACTGTAGAGTGCAGCGCAGCAGACTGCAGAGACATTACAGCACGTAGAAGCGCGCCGAGTGGTGAATGGACCAGCAGCAGCAGCAGCAGCAGCAGCGCAGCGGCAGGCAGCTCAGCGCAAGACGACGTACGCGAGAGCGGAGGAGTGCAGCGGCAGCGCAGCAGTGGGGGGAAAATGTCAATGAGCTTCTCCTGCGCGCGCGCGCGCGCGCGAGAGAGAGAGAAAGAGAGAGAGAGAGACGCGGCTCACGCCAAGTTGCGTGAGCGTAATTATCATTGCGGAACGTGCACGCGCCTCTGTACGCCGAGTATGAGCTTCGCATTCTTGGGGGGAAAAGGACTCGTCGAGTTTTTTTTCCAGAGGGATGACTGCAACCGTGCAAAATG
This sequence comes from Philotrypesis tridentata, assembly GCA_018906965.1. Taxonomy (NCBI): domain Eukaryota; kingdom Metazoa; phylum Arthropoda; class Insecta; order Hymenoptera; family Pteromalidae; genus Philotrypesis; species Philotrypesis tridentata. Next base: position 5,596,061 of record JACCIB010000011.1, on the reverse strand, counting down.
TCAACATAGGAAGGAGTTACGAGGAGTTACCGAGGATTTACGAGTCGCCTAGCTGTAATATAATATTTCGAGACCGAAGAGAGCGAGAGAGAGAGAGAGAGAGAGAGCCGAGTCATTGCGAGACGATTAGCAGCGTCTGCATCTGTCTTTAAGGCTGCTGCCGCAATAATGAATGGCCGCAATAATCGCGCCTATAAAAGCGCGTACTCGCGCGCCGCGGAACATGTGGAGCTCTTCTATTTTCGAGCGGCTCGCGCTCGTTCCGAGTCCGAGCGCGATGAGTATCCGCACCGATGACTCAGAGTGCGCGCGGCCGCGAGGGATTACCCCCGCGCCGACGAGCGCGAGCTTTTTATCGCGAAAAAAGCGAGCCGCGAATCGCCTGTCGTTTTCGCTCGAGCTGCGCTGCATACTTACGTCCGCCGAGTCTGCAGTCTATATGCCTGTAAACACCCTGCACATTATACAATACACGTTACACACCTTTTCACAAAACTCGCATTCATAGAGAGAAAAACTTGTTCTCGCATCCGGCAGCCTCTACGCCTCTGGATAACCTATCTCTCCCTCTATACCACTATATCTTTTCCATCTATGAGCCGGACTCCCACGATACGTATAGCCAAGAAAGCCCCGTGTACTATGCTCGATTCCGTCTTTTTCCTATACTTCTACCGCGTAACTATCGCCGTACGTATACTTTGCAAAATCTACTCGGCGCACGTGTAGCACGTGCTCCAAAAGTATAATAGCCCCCCTTCCCCCCGGTTTTGCGTGTTTTGCAATGCGAGATCGCTGCAGCCCATGAAAAACTACGAGCGCCGCGTTTTCCTTTTTAATAAGCCAATTTCAAGTTGGATCTTTCTGGGTTAACGCGAGATATGGATTTAGTTACGTGAATTTCATTCCCAGCATGAAACACGTACACGCACACACACATGTAGTTATCAATCTAGAAGAAGTTTGCATTTCGCGCGTTATTTCGAGCATTCATAAAAGTCACATGTCGGAGATGCGGGATGCGATGCGCCTACAGAGAGCCGCCCCCGACTGCTTGTTTGCGCGATTTTTCTTTCTCTTGTTTATACATAATTCACTTTTGAGAATAAAAAAAGAGACAATTTATACCCACGTAATGAGCCTCGAGCACAGTTGGCTATTATGTATTTAAAAATTTTTTACGAGCCTCGACTTTTCTCCTCTGTATTTATTGCGTTTCCGGAATGATATAAAGAAAAAGAGTAAGTAAAGAACGCTTTTCACAAATGAGTGAGATTGTTCATTAAAAAAACTTCAACGTCACCTATTCATTAAGTGCGAGGCATAACTTTTGGTATACCTGAGATGTGTGTGTATGTGTTTTTTAAAAATGGATCGCGCGCGCTTTAAAGCTGGGGGGTATTCCTCTACTCTCGCCAGAGATGTGCGCATTCAATGCTTCTGCTCTACTCAAACGGGACAATTTTCAATTTTTTTCTTTCAGTTGCACTCTTCGATTAAATCCAAGTTGGAATGCAGCGGAGGAAAGAACGTCGCGCGACGGGACTGATTGATTGATCGCGCTGCATTGAGTCTTGTTATACAGTTGGGGATTTTATAACGCAGAATAATGCCGGTGTGTGAGTGGAATATGCATCGCAATAATTTAGCGATGCGTCTCCGTCGTAAGCACGTGATACGAAGTTAAAGTTGCGCAAGCCTCGCGAGCTGTTGGAGCGAAAGAGAAATGAAGAGAAAAAAAACACTCGAAGGAAAAAGTTCGGGCAATTAAGAGAGTTGTTTACGAAATTCGAATGGAAAGCCGCGAGAAGAAAAAGATGCGGCGCGGCGACGAAAAAAAAAGAAAGAAAAGAGTATAGAGGCATATTCCGCCGAGAGAGAAGACACATGCATATAGAGTGACAAAGCCTCCGGAGCAAAGAGAACGAGAGAAGGAGAAGACAAAGACTGAGGGAGGCTCGTCTGCACGGGGTCAACGGACGACCGGAAGTCTATCGGCTCACGACTCTGCCATTGGGACAGCTCCTTCCCTTGGCTGCGCGCTGCTCGAATCTATTTTTACTGTCGTGCCTCGTCAGAGAGCAGTAGCCCAGGACAATTAATGATCGGGGGAGCCGAGAGTGTGAAAAAGAGAGCAGAATAATCGGCGCACAGAGAACGCATACATCGATAAGTTGCAGCTGCCGGAGAAAAGCAATCGTGTGTACAATTATATCGGTCAGACACATGCTCGACGTGTTGAAAAAGAGAACTCGCGATCGCTGGCTTTTAAATTGGCGTTCGAAGAAGTATATAAGCATAGAAGTCAAAAGCAGCCCGAATAAACGAAACGGCTTATCGGGCCCGCAGCAAAACGATAAGGCTAAATCCAACGGCAGCAGAAAAAAAAGGCGAAGGACGAGGAGAGAGGAAAGAGAGACGCTGCTGCAGAGACGGACTACGCGCGCGCCTGCGCCGCTGCTGCTGCTGCTGCTGCTGCTGCTGCTGCATCACGTTTATCTGATTTTATTTTTCGCTCGAAACAAGCGCGTAATCTCTCTCCAAGACACACGGGGCGAGAGAGCCACACATATGAAGGATTTATTAGACGTGCCAAGTATCCTTGTTTTTTCTCCGAGCGCATGAATGAACTCTTTTTCCGAGAACATGCACAACTACGGGTACGTACAGTGTATGTACGCGATGTGCGCGCAGCTTGGATAAAAGTTGCCGGAAGCTCGTGCGGAAGAAAGATAAGTGTATACCTTGCGCTCGCGCGCGAACGACTTATTTCCGAGGCTGCGCATCCTCCCACGACCTGCCCGTGATTTCTCCTTGCGCGTAAACGGCACCTGAGCCAGCTGCCTGCAATATCGCCTCGTATCAATGGGCTATGCTCTCGAGGAAGTTGCACGAATTTCTAAATCATTGCAGCAGCTATACCCACTCGCGCGCGCTGCGCGCTGCAGGCGTAACGCTTCGATTTAATTTTCAATTGCGTCACACATCTCGCGTTGAAAAGTCGGAATATATGCACATAAGCTCGGCTATGCGCGCAGCGACGCGGAGGAAGAAGAAAGAGAAAGCTCTCTCGCACGCGTCTATATACGCTGCAGCGAGAAGAGTCGTACACACAAACACACGCACACGGCCATCGCGCACAGAAACACGCATAGCGAGGGAGGCCGAGGAAGAGAGAGAGAGAGAGAGAGAGAGAGAGAGAGAGAGAGAGAGGAGGATATTATGTTGGCCATGTGTGGGACCGGAAGTCGGAGTATCCGGCCAGACTCGTGTGGGCTTCTCTCTCTCTCTCTCTCTCTCTCTCTCTCTCTCTCTCTCTCTCTCTCGCTCTCTCCCCGCCGCCAAGCCGTTCTCCTTCCCTCGCTCGCGATCTCTTCCTACGCGTCGAGAGACAGCCGATGGATAGGAACGATATCGCGCGAGTAGTAGTAGTGGTAATGGTGGTAGTAGTAGTAGTAGTAGTAGTAGTAGTAGAAGTAGTAGTATAAGTAGTAGTAATACTATAGCAGTAGTAGGAGTCGCGCTGGCTGCGGAGATTAAAATGAAAAAGGGCAGAGGGATTTTCATTCATGATTCACGCGCTCTGTCTGCCGAGAGAGATGCTCTGCGGGCTTTCGGAGGTTTCCCGGCTCTCGAGGACCGCCGCGGGACGATGACGTTTTCAACTGCGCTCAACGATTTATGAACGGCCAAATACTCGCGGACGAGAACGTATACAATATACATACATGTACGTATCCGCTTGTAAAAATTGAAAGAGATGCTGGAACGACGAAAATAAAGAGAAAATAAATTTTGCAACGTCGAAACACTTGTGGGCTGCTGCATCAGCGAGCGGCGCGCTGAGGATCAGGGCCTTAAATTTCGGCAACACGGGCAGCTTATAAAACGCTCGGCAGCGTCCTCGCGTAATAATTTCTCCGGTGTAACGAGCGAGAGAGAGAGAGCGAGAAGGAGAGGCGTAAAAAAAAGAGAGGAGCGCACTAAAGATGAAAGAGTAAGTGAGAGATAGAGGCAGATAACGAGACGACGCGGCTGAGAAACCAAGAGTGAAAAAAAGACTGCATCTCGCCGGCGCCCGATTGGCTTATTATAAGGCGCGCACGCACACACACGAGCACTTCTTTTTCCTCTCTCTTCCGAAATTCCAGGATGGCGCCTCGGCGACGACGACGACGCTCGCTATATAGAAGGGTCTTCGCTTTTCTAATGAATAGGGGACACATCTCGCTCATGTTTTAACGATCGTCCAGCGATAAGGGATAAATTTCGTATATAGAGTCGGATTCACTGATTATAGTCAATATGCGGACGAGGCGATGCTCAGTACCGGAGTTGAAGAATATTTTCGACGCCCAGGCCGTTTATCTATGAAAAGTCGTAAGCGACGATTCGACGATGATGAACCAACTTAATTGATCGATGACATCTGAATTTTTCGTTTGAATATTCGAATTCGAAGAAATCGAAAAATGTCGCACAGACGAAAACAAAACAGTATTATTCGCAAGAGGAAAGAGAGAGAAAGAGAGACTAAAAAAATGAGAAGCAGGAAAAAGAGAATAGAAATGTATATTTCAATATTCCAGCGTATCGTGCGCATAGATAAATAAATACATACGAAAGTTGCGCGCAACGTTTAGTCTCGTCTATCTCGCTCGGATTCAATGTGTGCTTTCCTTTTAAAATTCCCTGACCCTTTTCGCGTTGCGGTCAAAGGTATTCTTTTTCGTCAAAGCTTTGCTGAAATTTCCAGAGGTATATTGGCATTTTATGATAGTATTCAAATACAAAATTTCGAAAAAAAGTTTTTCGTCACGAGACGCTTTGTAACAGTGAAATGTCAAGTTTTATTATGTAAATCACGTTAAAAAAATGTTTGGAAGCAATGGAAGCTTATTCATATTGTTTACACGTGTTCCTTCAGATGAATTTTCGATTTTTTAGAAATTGATTTTGCCGTAAATATTTTCATAGAATATGTTAAAGATATAAAAAAAGCGACAAGAGTAGAGGAGAAAAATTTCAGTCAATTGAAAAACGTCCTTATCCCGGCTCCGCGGTGTCGGCGAGGCCGGATACTCGTTGAGGAATCTAATTTATATTGAAGAATTTCGAAGCGAAGGCGTCGATGTTTGAGGCGCCGCCGCCGTTTAAGGTGCATTATGCCGGCGCGAGTGGTCGACAATAGGTGCGAGAGAGAGAGAGAGAGAGAGAGAGAGAGAGAAAGAAATAGGGACTACGAGAAAGCCTCTCTGGTTATACATACCTATACAGCTGGGATGAGAGGTATAGAAGAGGCGACGACGAAATTAAATGGATTTTCTTCACTGGCCATCATTACATTCCTCGAGGATGAAATTCGAGGACAATGCGTGCTATAGTATTACATGCACGCGAACGTATATATACACATACGATATGGACATGTAGATAGAATATACATAAGAGCGAGGCAATTTCTCGCGAGAGCTGCAGCGACGTTGAGCAACACTGTCGCGCGCGCGCGCGAGCGTCTCGTCGGGCTATAGCTGACAGTTGCGAAAGACAGTTGCGGCTGTACGTACACGCGCGAAATGAGATGCAGGCTGGAAAATTGTACGTGTTTTATCCGCAGGAGTCGAGAGAGTCAGCTTTTTGCAGCCGTTGAGCTTCTGCAGCAGTAGCAACAGCAGCAGCAGCAGCAGCAGCAGCAGCAGCCGAGTTTTTACACGCGGCCTCGCGCGCGGCGTACTCGTCCTTTCGAAGCGAAAACTTTTTCCCCGCGACGTCTACACTTAGGCTGATTATTTATATGCTAGACTTGTCGCAATCATTATTTTTTTCTCCTGGCTCTTCGCTCCCAGCCTCTGCGTAACGCGTATATATTAACTGATTTTCTCTCCTGCTCCGACGCATAGCCGCGTCGTATATACTAATTATACGCGCAGCCACAACCTCGCAGGTTCGGCTCGCGAGCTTCTTCGGAATATCCTCGACTACGCATAGTCGAACTACATCTATACGTTAACAAGGAAAAAAGTCTAATCATTAGCACCGAAAATTTCTTCCAATGCAGCAGCAGCAGCAGCAGCAGCGGCAGCGTATCTGTCGCATTCCAAGACAAGAACAAACATTTTGCAACCGCGAGCAAAGCCCGATGTATATATAGGTAGAGCGTACACTTATTTCTCGGCTGAGTTGCGCGATCGCGCGCGTGAGACAATTTTCTCCCGAAAATTCAAATGCGCGCGAGAGCACCAGGTGTGTGTGTGTGTGTGTGTGTGTGGGTGTGTGTGCGTGTGTGTCGAGCTGCATTTTGAAATCGTCTCGAGTGAGCGGTATCAAGTAAATGAGGCGCAGAGAGAACAAACGAGCTGGTAAGCGAACTGTGAGGAATGCAGGAGGCAAGCAAACGAGCGCCGAATTCCACGAGAAACCGGGTTTTCCGCGCTTTCTGTTGTCTCACTGCACGCGCCTCTCTCCTCCTCTCCCCCCACCCTCTCTCTCTCTCTCACTCTCTCTACAATTCTATACGTATGTGTCTTATAACAGCCTGCGTCAATCATCATCGAGGTGCACTCGCTTTACTTTCTCGCATTCTTGCTCCATTTTTCCCGCCTGCACCTGCATTTTCCCCCCTTCTGTTTATTCCACTACGCTGCAGCGACGATCGAATTACGAAATTCAAACTTCCTATACGAAAAAGTCGCGAGACCGGATGTATTACGCGAGGCACTGGTGCCCCCAATCCAATTTCCAATCGTTTATCTTTTAATAAAATGTCGTCGTTTTTATTTGGTAGTCTTGTCGCTCGAACGGGCGCGACCGAAGATGTTCAATTCGACATTCGAGAGCGGAATGAAAAATCCCTTGGTACACTGCAGTTAAATATATTCTGCACATGTGACGGTCACGAAAACCGATTACGGCCGATCCACATGTGCTCAGCTGACGGCGACAACAGCCATTTCGGAACGAGGAACCTGCGGCGAGGGTGCGAAAATTGAAATTGTGTTTTATGTCCTCGACGCAAAAAGGAAATTAAGACTATTCTATGATTCATTTATGATTTATTTATATTTGATTTATAAATGATTATTTAGAATGAATAAATTTATATTTAAAATTTTAACGCTAGAAATTATTACTTTTTGAACTTTTGAAAAAAAACAGTAGTAAAAAGTCAGGTATAAAAAATAATTATTGAAAAAATTATTATTGAAAAAATGATTCTTAAAAAAATGTGTAGTAACTGAAGTTATATAGAAAAAATGTTTATTTATTGAACATAAAAAACAATACAATTATATAGAACATAAAAAACATTACAATTATTTCTTCCCTTTGTATATAATGAAATGCAATTCCATGCACTTGCACAAATAAAATATAAATAATGAAACCATGGATTGATTGGAGCACCGTACCAAATTCACACTATTTTGCTGTTTTAATATTTCTCTCATCGAATTATTATTGGCTTATGTATATAATGCAACAACGGATCCATCTGCCTGTACAATTCTCAATGAGCCATCAGGAAATATAACTTCAATCGCACCATCCTTAGATCTTCTTTCAACTTGACCACTTTAATTCATATTAAATATTACTACAAAAAAACATTATTTTAATATTGCTGTAGACTAGATGCATAATTTATAATACGTAAAATACTTACTCTGGGAATTCTAAAATTTCCAGACCATCAGGCATCGTCGTATGCCAAGTTGTCATCGCAGCATAGAAATACTTGATAGTTCCATTCTGGTCGGTTTCAGGAACATCGCCATTGTAATAAATCATTTTTGTTATACATGGAAACAGCTTTTTCACATTTCCACTAGGATACCAATACTCAACTCGACCATCAGGATGATGAACTTCTCTAGTGCCTTCTTTATTGCTATTGACAGATTTATTTTGTCCGGCTTTCTGTGATAAAGATTTTGAGCTATTCAGTTTACTCTTGCTATCATAAGCAGCAGACTCTACGTTGAAGTCGTTCTCTTCATCACCTGAATGGTCTTCGGATATTTGTTCTTGATTATTAGTTTGTTGATCAATGACATTTTTTCTTTCCATATCAGTTCCAGAGAAGCCTTCAGTTGCATCTTTCAAAAGGCTTTCATATAAGTTTCGTGTCCTGGCGATGCTCTCTACGGATTTTAAAATTTTCACTTTCACTGATTTCTTATCTTGAGCCTTTTCTTCAACATTCTCGGTTTCAACTTTGTAATTTGCCTCAGTTACTGCCAGTATTTTTGTTTCGTCTTTGGAAGAAATGTCGTCATCTTTGAAAGGTGAAATTTTTTTGATAACTGCTAAAAACTTGTTGATCTGGTGAATGGCGTTTTTATTTGATGATCAAATTCAGCATTTCAGCTCCATTGACATATAATATAACTGGAAATAAAAGATATTATTAGAATGAAAGTTTTTCTACGAAATTGTAATAATATAATAAATTGTCTACTTACATTTTGTAAATAATATTGTGAAAAATAAAATTTAACTTTCTAAATTCATTCGTGTTGCTTGAGCTTTAACACCTTACAAGTATATAATTTAACAATTTATAGCAAGTGATTGCGGTGTTGATGTTATTGTGAACTGGAAATAAAGCATGAAACATATTGTATGAAAATTTTTACTATAAGATCATAATAATATAATAAAATATCTACTTACATTTTGTAAATAATGGAATATAACTTTCAAAATTATTTCTTAATTATCTATTAAGAACTTTCTAAATTATTTCTTAATTATTATTTAATAACTTTCTAAAGTATTTTGTCAATGCTGAACACTTATATACTTAAATATACTTAAATATACTTTTCACTTAAATTAGAACAGGTGCCTGCAGAGCACTTGAAAAAGGTTAGAATCACTCTGTTTACTATGTCTATCCTGGTCTATCCCACCACTGATGTTTCGTCTCGAACTCTCGAATCAGCCCGATGTGGCAGCCCTGATGTGCTGTCCGCGCATGCTGGTTGTCGCCCTTTAAAAATTTAAAGCCTTATATCAGTATTGTAAAGATTGTAGTATAGGATGTAAAATAATATTGTAGTATGTTATAAAAAAAATAATGTTATATAATACCTTTATTAAAAATTTTCCGCTCCATTAGTATGTTTTACAAAATATCTTAAAAAACTTAGATGATTTAAGATATCTTGATCTCTTTCAGACAAATCTTCTATCCTTCTATGATTTCTCGACTGTTGTAAAGTTACTCGGGCATAACTAGCCCTTAACCTTTTGTAAACACGTTTGACATAGTTTGCTGAAATGTAAATTATTCCTTATTTGTATTTTTAGAGTATAAACGTAATATAATTACTTATTTTCACCTACCGTCCACACCATCAATAATTTCGTCATGATAGAACAACACCGCATCGGCAATTTCGCTCCACATTTGAGCTAATAGTTGTCGGTTTTTGCTGTTGACATCTAATGGGTTGAACAGTACAGGTCTAACCTGTACTTCTTGCACTATTGTCACTTCGATGCGGTTCATTATTGTCAATATGCACTGATTTTAATAAACTTTAATAAACGTGTCGATTCGGCTATAGTCGTATACGACTTCCAGAGACGCTATGCCGATCGACAAAGAGTGCACTTGTGGCGCCGCGTCTTTGTTCGGATTCGACGACGCAACCAATAGGAACGGCGCTACCAAGTGTTCAATTGCGCCGACCAATCACAGTCAAGCTTTTTTCGGAAAGCTTCTTTAGTTTTGCCAAGGTGAGTATCTTATCTATCCTATAGAAGTGTAAACCGAAAACGTCGTATTAGTGCAGTGTCTTGTAAAAACAAAAGAAAAAAATGGCCTTTCGACCAACACCTGAAAATTTAGCAATGATGAAAGCGTTGTTAAATGAAGGGATTGATGCAAATATAATTTGCGACAGATTAAATTGCTCTCGTTATACGGTAGCACGATGGTCTCGACGATTTCAATTAGAAAACAATGGTGGGCCTCGAGCAATCGATCGAAGAATCAACAATGCGTGTCCAAGAAAATTAAATCAAGATGAAATCAATTTGATAATGGACACTCTTGATACTGATCCTTTTCAGCCGATGAAAAGGATTCCATTAATGCTACAAATTCAAGTATGCAGACAGACCGTTTCAAAGTACTTAAAAGAACGGGGAACAAAATACCAAAAAGCTGCAAAAAAATGTCGTTTGATTGCACCCGATTACGAAGCACGGCTAAACTATGCTCGTCAATTCGTTGAACGACCCCAAAATGAGTGGTTTAATACAGTTTTTATTGATGAAAAGGTTTTTTCTTCGTGCAAGGACGGTAGGATATATTGAAAAATTAAACTTTTAATCTATTATAATCTTTTTTATCTCTATTACAATTTTTTTTATCTCTATTACAATTTTTTTATCTCTATAACAATTTTTAACTAAACTATTATAATTATGGCTATATTAATTAATTTTCTGTTTATTTCATCTAATAGGAAGATTAGGGGTATGGCGTCCAGCCAACTCAAGGTATGTTGCACGTTATGTGAAGCCGTCGTGGAACAACGGACGAGTAACACGCTCTTGCTGGGGATGGGTATCTGGTCAAGGACTGGGCAGTTTAGTATTTATAAATAGAAGAATGAATGCTGAAACATATGTCCAGCTCCTTGAGCAAGTTCTTCTAGGAGATCTCGACGGAAGATTCCCAGAAGGAAACGTTTTTATCGTAGAAGACAACAGCGCTGTGCATACTTCCCGGTTAGTTCGCAACTGGTATGCGACGCATCCACGATTTATCAGGTTACCGCACCCGCCCAGATCACCAGATCTAAATGTTATTGAAAATGTTTGGGCAAGGATGGTGCGCAACTGGAGGCCGCATCTTGCGCTTAATCGCCGTGCTTTAGAAGAGCGTATTTTCCAAAGCTGGATAGCTATGGAGAATGATTTGAATTACTTCCGTACTTTAACAAGATCAATGACGAGACGTTTAACGCAAGTAATCGAGAGAGACGGAGGATATACAAATTACTGAAGTATTAACTTTTTATTATTTTTAGTATAACGTATATACTATAATATTGTATAGACTAAGCTTTTAAATTTTTAAAGGGCGACAACCAGCATGCGCGGACAGCACATCAGGGCTGCCACATCGGGCTGATTCGAGAGTTCGAGACGAAACATCAGTGGTGGGATAGACCAGGATAGACATAGTAAACAGAGTGATTCTAACCTTTTTCAAGTGCTCTGCAGGCACCTGTTCTAATTTAAGTGAAAAGTATATTTAAGTATATTTAAGTATATAAGTGTTCAGCATTGACAAAATACTTTAGAAAGTTATTAAATAATAATTAAGAAATAATTTAGAAAGTTCTTAATAGATAATTAAGAAATAATTTTGAAAGTTATATTCCATTATTTACAAAATGTAAGTAGATATTTTATTATATTATTATGATCTTATAGTAAAAATTTTCATACAATATGTTTCATGCTTTATTTCCAGTTCACAATAACATCAACACCGCAATCACTTGCTATAAATTGTTAAATTATATACTTGTAAGGTGTTAAAGCTCAAGCAACACGAATGAATTTAGAAAGTTAAATTTTATTTTTCACAATATTATTTACAAAATGTAAGTAGACAATTTATTATATTATTACAATTTCGTAGAAAAACTTTCATTCTAATAATATCTTTTATTTCCAGTTATATTATATGTCAATGGAGCTGAAATGCTGAATTTGATCATCAAATAAAAACGCCATTCACCAGATCAACAAGTTTTTAGCAGTTATCAAAAAAATTTCACCTTTCAAAGATGACGACATTTCTTCCAAAGACGAAACAAAAATACTGGCAGTAACTGAGGCAAATTACAAAGTTGAAACCGAGAATGTTGAAGAAAAGGCTCAAGATAAGAAATCAGTGAAAGTGAAAATTTTAAAATCCGTAGAGAGCATCGCCAGGACACGAAACTTATATGAAAGCCTTTTGAAAGATGCAACTGAAGGCTTCTCTGGAACTGATATGGAAAGAAAAAATGTCATTGATCAACAAACTAATAATCAAGAACAAATATCCGAAGACCATTCAGGTGATGAAGAGAACGACTTCAACGTAGAGTCTGCTGCTTATGATAGCAAGAGTAAACTGAATAGCTCAAAATCTTTATCACAGAAAGCCGGACAAAATAAATCTGTCAATAGCAATAAAGAAGGCACTAGAGAAGTTCATCATCCTGATGGTCGAGTTGAGTATTGGTATCCTAGTGGAAATGTGAAAAAGCTGTTTCCATGTATAACAAAAATGATTTATTACAATGGCGATGTTCCTGAAACCGACCAGAATGGAACTATCAAGTATTTCTATGCTGCGATGACAACTTGGCATACGACGATGCCTGATGGTCTGGAAATTTTAGAATTCCCAGAGTAAGTATTTTACGTATTATAAATTATGCATCTAGTCTACAGCAATATTAAAATAATGTTTTTTTGTAGTAATATTTAATATGAATTAAAGTGGTCAAGTTGAAAGAAGATCTAAGGATGGTGCGATTGAAGTTATATTTCCTGATGGCTCATTGAGAATTGTACAGGCAGATGGATCCGTTGTTGCATTATATACATAAGCCAATAATAATTCGATGAGAGAAATATTAAAACAGCAAAATAGTGTGAATTTGGTACGGTGCTCCAATCAATCCATGGTTTCATTATTTATATTTTATTTGTGCAAGTGCATGGAATTGCATTTCATTATATACAAAGGGAAGAAATAATTGTAATGTTTTTTATGTTCTATATAATTGTATTGTTTTTTATGTTCAATAAATAAACATTTTTTCTATATAACTTCAGTTACTACACATTTTTTTAAGAATCATTTTTTCAATAATAATTTTTTCAATAATTATTTTTTATACCTGACTTTTTACTACTGTTTTTTTTCAAAAGTTCAAAAAGTAATAATTTCTAGCGTTAAAATTTTAAATATAAATTTATTCATTCTAAATAATCATTTATAAATCAAATATAAATAAATCATAAATGAATCATAGAATAGTCTTAATTTCCTTTTTGCGTCGAGGACATAAAACACAATTTCAATTTTCGCACCCTCGCCGCAGGTTCCTCGTTCCGAAATGGCTGTTGTCGCCGTCAGCTGAGCACATGTGGATCGGCCGTAATCGGTTTTCGTGACCGTCACATGTGCAGAATATATTTAACTGCAGTGTACATGCAATGCCCAATAATGCAATTGCCGAAAACCTAAAAAATGATTAAATCACACAAAAGTGCGCTTATTACAATACGTATTTGTGCATTCTAGACGCAGCGCGCAAACAGCAAGCCGAAATTCCCGATAACGAAGACAGAGAGCAGCAGCAGCATCAGCAGCGCGGTGCATACCTTCACACTGCGATTATGTAAAAGTTCAGTCCCCCCGCCTCCCCGCTTCTGTGTCCCATCATCGGCGAGAAAAATAAAGTGGAAGCTCCTTCTACTGCCCCCCCCCCCACCCGCGCGCTCTCTCCCTGCGGCACCGAGAGATAGATAGAAAACGAGTCAATGTCAGAGCGGCGTTCTTCGTTGTTTTGTCGCCGCGTCGCCGCTGCTTTGACACAAATACCGAACTGACACGTCGCTACACGGCTACACACGCGCACGCATGCAAGTATAGACGCAGACATCGGAGCCATACGCGCGAGCGTCCGATGGGATCCTAGGCCGCTCGAGAGAGAGAGAGAGAGAGAGAGAGAGAGAGAGAGAGAGCCGACGCGAGAGTCATCGAGAAAGAGAATAACTGCTAAATTGATGCGAAGAGGAGATAAACTCGACGCTGCATATACGAAGGCATTTTCGTTGCGCGATCGTTTCGCTCCAAAGGCGTCGGGCGCCAAGAGGAAATACGTCATCACACCTTGTATACACACATGTATGCACTGTGAAGACGACCGAAGCATCTTATCGCGACCGGGCGTCACCGATTCATCCGCATTTACGTAATCAGCCGATGCTGCTGCTGCGCACGCCGCACGATTTTTCCCCTGAATTTTTCTCATCTTTCTCTCTCTCTCTCCCCCTCTGAAAAGTTGCAAAGATGGTCGTCAACGAAATTTGCCGCTTTATCGATTCGAGGCACACACACACACGAGGACGCGGGGAGGAAGGGGCAAGTTTATCGCCAAGCGGATATACGTTTTCGTAACCAACCACTGGAATTTACTATACGCGTCTTTCGTTCATTCATTTGATATTTATACACGCGCGCTCGAGTCCAATGTCTCGAGGCTGTGTGCGCTCGACGATTGTATGGGGCGCCAATGAGCGATAAGCCGCCGCGGCGACGATTATTCACTGGGGCACTCGTTGCTTGGCTTACCTGCAACAACAAGATAAACACGCTACAATTGTTGCTCTAATCCTCCTACCTTTCCCCTTTACAAAACGTTTTTCCATTGTTAATAAAAGAAAAAGATTTCGCAGATTTCTAGAGACGAAAGGGTAGCGATACCATAAAAAATATTGTATAATTGTCGAGAAAAGGAGGAAAAGCAGCTTTTGGGATCGCTCGGTTCGGAATAGGATCGGAATCGATCCGAGAGCTGGAAGCCGCGATAGCGATGGCGCAGGGCACATTGTAAGGACAACTCGTGTCTCTCTCCCTGCACCCGACGACTTACGAAAGGGATGCGGCGAAGAAATTTTCGCGGCTCTCAGTGGAAGCGGACAGTCGGCGGTCAGACTCTCTATAGGCGCAATCAATGCCGCGAGACAGAGGATTTTAATTAGAAAACGCGTACAGCTTCCGCCGCGAGAAAAATTGAAATCTCACGCCTTCTCGCTCGCGCTCTCAATTAAATCATGCAAATTCCGGTCGCGGCCGCGCGCTCGCGTTTAATTGCCCCGGCGAGCGACGGGGCGAGCGGGAGCTTTTAATATCATTCGATTATCATCGACAAAAGCCGCGGAGGAATTCGCGCTCTCCGCAAAAGGAGCAGCAAGGATTCTCGCGCGAGAGACTCTCTCTTGGGCGGACAGCGCTGGAATGCAACTTGGGCCGGCACTTTGCAACGCAGCCGCCACTGCTTATGTGCACCGCTCGCTCCCTCTCTCTCTCTCTCTCTCTCTCTCTCTGCCTCTCCGCTGCAGGAGAAGCGAAGAGAAGAGAGGAAGATGCCCGTGCGCGCACACAACAAACAGACGCCGCCTCGTAATTTGTTTTCATACGTTCGTGGCTCGCGCGCGCAAGCGGTCTACGCCTCCTGCAGCAGCGGCGGCGGCGGCGGCGGCGGCGGCAGCAGCAGCGCGATCTCTCGCCGGTGATCGTCTTCTCCCTCGTCCATCTCTTCTTCTTCTTTTCATTCCTTCCGCTCGGCGCAGTGTAGGGCCTTGGCCCCGGTCTTTCCTCGAAAAATTTCGGGGCCATCGCCAACTTTCTACACACGCAGACGCTCGCTCGCACACAAGCGCGCGCGAGACTCGCGCACGCACGGCGCTGCGCGAAGATCGGCCGGATCTTCTCTTTTATCGGCGCCCCGTTTTTGTTTCTGCCTTTTTCTGCTGCTGCTGCCGCTGCTGCCGCTGCTGCTCTTCTCCCGCCGTCCTTGCTCTCGCTCTCCGCTGTTTACGAGTATAGGGATCTCTCGTTTGAATCGACTGCGCGAGATGGAGATTTCTTTTGCGAGAGAGTATAGTTTCTCGGAACACGCCTACGCGCCCGCGCGCGCGCTTCTGTCCTCGCCGCGCTGCTTTATTGCCTTTGTGAATTAATCTCGTTTATTGCGCGCCCGCGCGCGCGCCTGTATCTATGTACATTATACGCACGTACTGAGAGGTGAGGAAACGTAAATTTTTTTTTATTCGAGGAAGGAATTCCGGCAGAGTTTCGTACACAGTATATTACGCTGCCTGGCAAAAGTAGTAATAGACTCGGTACGTTGGGACGATTCGGAAAAGTGTCCGATATTATGCAGCCGAACGTATACGAGTATATACATGTAGTTGAGAAAAAAAAAGAGCTGGAGAGGGCAGGCGAGAGAGAACACAAAGCAGGAGCTTAGTCCGTTCGTCCCTAAGCGGAAACAGCGATTTGGGCAACGAGGCCCCGCGGATTCTCTCTCTTACGCATGCTTCTCCTTTGTCGAGTGTGTATTCGTCTCTAAATCGCAGCCGCCGCCGTCGCCGCCGCCGCCGCCGCCGCCGGACGCGGCCGAGACGCCAACGTCCTCCAGCCAAACACTGCGCGCGAGACGAGAAAAACATGCCCGCGAGTATAAATATACGAGTAGGTCCAGCGGCTCGAAAACAAGGGGTTGCAGAAGGAGACGCGCGCATCCGTATAATAAATGCGTTGTATTGCACACAATAATATCTGTTCTTTTATTTTGTTTCCTTATTTTTTTTCCTCAACAAGCAACGCCATAATATAGTGTGTGGCTAGTGTCCGTATTAATACAAGCGCATAAACAAGGACTCATAAATCATCGGCGCGATACACATAGCCGCGCAAAAATACAAAGCGAGTAATGAGAAGCATGTAGCTATCAGAGCGCGCGCGAGCGTATTCTCTAAAAATAGAATGATAAAAAGAGCGAGAGATGGTATAGACTAAGTCTCGGCTTAGGCGGCGGCGCCCCGGGGCCATCAATCATCCCAATAATTGCTTCCCTTCCCATCATATAATTCCTATAGAAACTATCTCTCTCTCTCTCTCTCTCTCTTACTCCCCCCCGTTACCTCCGACCTTCGTCTCTCTCTCTCTCTCTCTCTCTCTCTCGCCATCCTCTCTTTTTGCACGTAGGCTACGTATGCGCGTTGCTCCTTTTTGCCGCCGCCTGAAACCCCCCCGCAGGCCCCTCTTCCCTCAGCTCGCATTCTCAACTGCGCGGCGAGATTGCCGAGCGAGAATATTGACACTATCGTTGCGGCGAGGAGCTCTTATACATAGTTTATTACGCTGCAGCGCGCGCTCAGCCTGGAGAGATCTGTATATTAGCAGCGCGCGGCCCAGGACGAATTAATCAATGGGAAAAGCGGCTACAGCTCCATTGTCCGAGAGGACGGCGTCGCATATAAACACTTATACCGCCGCTATATTTCCCCAGGCGGAGCTCCCGACGCGGTCTCGGCAGTCTCGGCACAATCGGCCGGAGCTGAGCGCGCGCGGAAGGACTAATTAGGTAAATGGACGGGCGGAGATAAGGAAGTGGCGCGGCGGCGATAGCCCCCCAAACTCAGCTGCGCTGGACCCCCACGCGATCCGCGCCGACTGTGGGCGAGACTCTCAATTCTCTCTCTCTGCTCTACTCGAATATACATGTATTGACGAGTCCGCGTGGGTGGTTGCTGCTGCTGCTGCTGGCTTTTTCGTAATCTAGCGCTGCAGCACACAAGTCGGAGGAGAAAAATGCGAAAAACAATAAATACGCAAATGAGCCTGTGCTGTCCCAGTGGAGTAGGTCAATAATTGGCGGACGACTGCTCTCCTCGCTCACGGGAGTGTATATAGCACTCGTGTGCGCACGCGGAGACGTAAAAAAAGCTTCATTCACAAGCCCCTCTCACTAGCAGCAACGACGAACTATAATGAATGACGACGCGCCTCTCTCTCTCTCTCTCTCTCTCTCTCTCTCTCTCACTCCCGTCCGGAATTGAGTCACGAGAGTAGGAGTATACAGAACTCGCTGTGTGTGCTTCTTTCTTTTCATTCTCGCGCCCGCGCTCACTTTTTTTTCTCTCGCTCGCTCACTGGCTCTCCACTTTTTCCAGCCTCGAAAACACGTACAATCGACGAGCGGAGCGGAATTTTCGTGGGTCGCATCGTGGGATTAGACTATGGAATGCGCTCGAAGCTGGCCTATACCTATATATTACGTGTATACTATATGCACCGTATGCGCCGCCGCCACCGCCGCCTGCCTCTCACAACACAGCGCTGTACGCGTCCACGTGAACCTCTCGCTATCTCTATGCGAGAGAGATCACGCTGTGTGTACTACGCATACTACGCCCCACATTCTTTCATTCATTTTCTCATTCTCTTTCATAAGCCCCGCATCGATTTTCCATGCATTTTTCACCTTATTTTTTTCACTTCAATTCGTTTTCTCTTTTTCTCTTTTTTTTTGATACCGATCGACAACTGCATTTTGCAATATTCACGCGTACCCCATTAACCCACTTAACATCTATTTTCACAGTCGACGGATGCGCGCACGCGCAGTCGTTATATATATACGTCGGTTCATCGAATCGATATGGCGAATATTCGAGCGACGAGCCAGATATAGTCGCGCGGAAAAAAGTAGGCTCTCGTCGCGCGCGCAGAGCCGGCGAAAATGTGCTTCATTAAAGCCTTTCTCCTACCTGAACGCGTCCTCAGCTCCCACCGCTCGGCGGCGCGCTGCACTGTACGCCACACTAGAGAGAGAGACTATGAATGGAATTCTTTGTACGCGTGCACTTGGCTTTTGAAACGGAGAAAATCCGATATGGGCTATATCGGTGTGCGGGAAAGGAGCGAGATCCTATATATTCCTCGATTTAATACGCTGATTCGGCTGCGAAAATTCTCCGATTACTGAAAATGCAGTCGTGCTGCTTCGCTTCTCGAATAAGACATGCCATTTGCGAAACGCTCGCCTCGACGATGCGCCGCCGTGTGTACTACATTGAAGCTGAAGTTGGCCGTTGCTCGTATAGTGCGGCTCTCTCCTGCGTTTTCATGAATGAAAGACGACGATGCGGACACGTCCTATACTCGTCAAGTTGAGCTCAAGCATAGAGAGTCGATAAGGCATCGTCGTCGGCAGCGGCGGCAGCAGGAAAGAATAAACATGATACCGCCGAGAGAGAGAGAGAGAGAGAGAGCGTGAAAAGAAGGACGGAGGAACTATCGATCGACACTTTGAATGAATCGAGCGAGACGGACAGTTATAACGACGACGGAAGCGCTTTATTTACTGTAGATTCCAGCCAGTTAGACGTTATCGTCGTGGTCGAGAGTTTATCGGAGAACACACTGTTGGACAGTCTTTCATGTCTATACGGCCGCGTACACGTATAAATATGCGCGCGTCGGCCTGCGCCTGTGTGGATATCAGTCGCTGACCCACTACGTATATGTACAATACACGCGCGTTTATGTGCTGCTCTCTGCGTCCAATGCGTCCAATGCGTATACAGGCGCAAAAGCGCTGCACTTTTCCATCTCTATTAACTCGATCTTTCCGATTTCACGGTCGCGAAATTCTCTTGTCGCGAGAAAAGAAAAGTGAGAAGGAAAAAATTATCTATCAAGCGACACGTATAGAATGTGCAGCGACACGCGGAATTAGACCCCGGCGCGTGTCACCAATGCGTCACTCCGCTTATTCCGGGAATTTAAATTGAAATTGCTGCGCTACTCCTCAAATTCTTATGTTCCAATTCAGCTATACTTTTCTTAGCAGAAACCGGCGCAGACGGACGCGCGCTTATCGCAGCGCAAATATTTCTCCTTGCGCGCGCGCGCGCGCGCGATCGATCAGCGACGTACTCTATACCAAGTATATATAAGTGCATTCCGCGTCACCCGCCATATAATCAGCCTCTTCCTTCGATCCCAGCGAGAGCACAAGGGACACTCGCGCGCAATTATACAAATTAATGGGTTAACATCTTATACCGAGAAAAATTCTACAAAGCAAATCCGCCCGGACATAAATTCGATCTCCGGGACCTCGCGCGGTAAAAGCCGGCCGAGCGTCCGCGCCCTAGTAAACAAATTTGGCATTCTAAGAGCCGCCGACGAAAAAAAGCGCAGAAAAAAAAGAAACGGCGATCGCCGAGCGGCGGCGAGAAAAAAAAAGCGTTTCCTACCTGCAGGCGCGCTTGCGCACAAAGGAATTTCTCTGAATGAAGCGCGCGAGCGCGCGAGCGTTTTATATAACCTCCCGAAATTTTTCTACCTGCGCGCGACGCGACAGGTCACGATCTTTTTATCCTTCGCGTCGATTGGAATACCTCGAGCGTTCGATAATATGCTAATTCCGGACTCACCGCCGTCTGTCTGGCCGAGCGAGACAAGAGCCAAGGCCGCGATCGCGAATGTGCGCGCGCGAGAGATTTCGTTGGAGAAAGACGTTTTTCCGATATTTGCGCTCCGCAGCATCGGCAGGATAGGCTGATTCACATAGAAATCGAGTGTACAGCAGCAGCAGCAGCAGCAGCAGCGCGAGCTCCGAATGTCGCGGACAAACGACGGGACATTCAATGACATCGAGAGCCCGCGCGCGAGCGGAGCGCAAAGAATCTCGCCTGCCTTGTACTATCTCGCCGCGCGCGGCTGCTGGAAGGGAGAAAACTCGTTGCTCTCTCTCGCGGCGTGCGCGCGACACGCGAGAGAAGGGGAAATTTCGCGGGATCGCAGAGAGGCGAGTGTATATGTATAAGATCCTGATATCGGTGAGCTTCGTTTTTTTTTCCTTCCCCGTCCAGCGATCGAGTGCACTTTTTGTCGGAGGAATCTCAAGGCTGCGCCGATGTTCGCGGGGGGACACACTCGCCGCGTTGCGTATAACGCTGCTCTATTCAAATTGCGAAGGCCGCCAATGAGTCCCGCGCCGCGTGCGGTGTGACTCACGCGCGGCCGAAAGATTTTCACGGAAAAGCTAATCGGATTACCAAACCGATCTATCCGCTGCTAAACTACTTTGAAAAATCGCTTCGTGTGTGTGCGTGTGTATCTCTCGTGTTCCTCCTTCCATCGGGCGGCTCGTCTTTTTAGCAGCACCGCCATACGCTCTCGCGCCTTATCCTATCTCTCGAGCGACGCGATTCTTGGAAATCCATTCACCTGCCACGCCTGGCTCTCCGCGCGCCCGCGAGAGAGAGGACGCCTGCGTGCGTATCTGTGCGCACGATGCCATGTATATTGTATATATATACGTTTGTACACTCGGCAGCTCATCTGTGTGTGTGTCCACCTGTGCGCGCAACGACTTCGCACTGTACTGTCGTCTGCGCAGAGCCGATCAAAATTTATCGAGCTCAATTGGAAAACTATATATACGACGCGTCCGCTCTCTTGCAGTACATAAATATTCAGCGCAGCGCAGTTCTCGATTATACTCTCGCGACGGATTATTCTGACAAATCGCTCGAAAGTTATCTATACATACATTCCGCTGCGGCGCGCTAATTTCGAAACACAGTTAAAAGCCGCTGCGCGCGGCAATGATCGATTCGCCGCCGCCTTTTATCCAGCGCCGCGGCGGTTGGCGACTCCCGAGAAGATCGATATCTCGTAATTTGAGAAAATTCCAATTCGCATAATAATCCGTCTTGGCGGATATACAGCGTAGTTTAACCAGTAGTTTCGAATTAAGCGTTATACGTGCGTGTGAAACGGCTCGTTCTCTCGCGCGCCGAGCCAAAAGAATTCTCCGTAACGTATAACTCAATCGGCAAGATCCCGCTGGACGACCGACGACTGAAGTTATAGGCTAAAACTTCGAAAACTTCGGCTCTGCAGAAATACAGGCAATTAAGCCGGAGTTTCTGTGTATTCAAATTATGCCGCAGACGCGTGCGTGTGAAATGCGCTCTCGATTAGAATAACGTCTCTAATAACTCAATTGAGAAAATCGAGAGTGCGCCATAGCTGCTCACTTTTACCATTCGTTCAACGGCCATTTGTACCGGCGAAACTTGGAAAGCTTTGGCTCTCTGACCCGCAAACGAAGCGCGCATCGCCCGCACGTTCCGGAATTCCTCGAATCCCGCACTCGAAGCGTCTCTATACGCGCGCAACTTCCAATTTATCGCAGACGAATAAATCGACTCGCGCGCAGTGATTCTTCGCAGCTCCTATAAAAACGGCAGCTCTTTAATATAAGAAGAGGAAAAAAAGGCATGTATACACGCGCGTGCACACGCTTCGTCATCGGCATCTCATGCTCGTTAGTCCCGGCCGTATCATGACTCGAGATATTACAATGACGCTCCTTCTGTGAACCTTTTCGCTCGCGCGCTCCTTTATCTTGACCTTCCGATTGTGGCTCTTTTTGCATTCCTGCAGCCGAGGCGGCGGCGGCGGCTTTCTTTCGAACGAGACTTTATTGCGCGGAGAAGAAGCGAAGGACTCTGCGCGGGGCTCGCGCCGATAATCGCGACGACGTGGCCTAATTGCAGGAGGCTGCACTGCAGGCGGGGGTAGGGGGGCGCATTGGCTCTGCTCATGAGGCACGCGTTTGTCGCGTGCACGCGATCGCTTCCCGCCGTGCGGGGAGAGTGACTGCTGATGCCGGCGTCTGACGACGGCGGCGTCGATATTAATTAGCCCCGGCCTTTTTCGGCGGAAGCGAAATTTTCACTGTAATTGCAAGCTTAAAAGCTTTCCTCGCCGAGCGTCTCGTGTCGGTCGGGCAGCGGATATCCTTGCAGCTCTTTTCTTCACAGTCGGTATTGTTGCATATAGGTACATTTATAGGGTAGAAATATGTGGAGACACACGTGTGCGCGGATGAGGTGTGTCGAATGGAAAGAAAAATGATGCGCGCGCCGAGATTCTTTTTTCCCTTGACACTTGCGTCATCGCGCTGTGTAATTACCATTCGATATATCTCGAGAGACTGATAAACAAATTAGCGAGATCGCGAAAGTGATGACGCATGTGCTTTTTCGGGATGTACATACGCACAGGTCCGAGAGAGAGAGAGAGAGAGAGAGAGAGCCGAGTTATTAATGCGTCGACTTGAGAAGAGGCCTTGACTCGACTCCTCCCTTGACGAAGGTTCACCTGGAGACGCGAATTTAAGGAACCCGTATAGCTTGTGCAACGCACATGTCTGCGCGTCTTTCTCTCTCTCTCTCTCTTTCTCTCTGTGTATGTGAATGCGTCGACTCGTTCAAAAATTAATCACCTCTCGAGAGGAATGATGGCTCTGCTACGCTGTATAGTGTATATATAAAACTCCCGAGGAACGCCGGGAATGCAAAAAGAAATTATTTCCATTCGTTTCTTTTTCGCTCGAGTATTCCGTTAAATTTACGAAAATCGAATCGCGAGAATTCATCACTCGAAAAATTCCATATTCACGCTACGTCGTGTGTATGGGTACACGTTCAGCAGTGGCCGCGCGTCTTTTTTCCCGGAAGACTCGAGTCATCGATTCTCACATTTTCTTCATTTATCTCGATCCGTTCATCTCTCTCTCTCTCTCTCTCTCTCTCTGTCTCTCGATTTTGTGGGGGCAAGCAAGACTCGATTACGCTCGCATAAGAATATCTCTGTACAGCCCTCGAGCGTAGAGAATATTTTTTCTTATCGCAAACTGCCGAGTTACACGCTTCGACCAGTCTTGGACTTATTCATATTTCGTAAAATTCGTACTTACTGAGCGACTACAGCTGTGCGCGATTGTCACTTTGGAAACTTTAATTCAATATCGTGATTGTCGGGACTCACCTGGAACAGAAAGAAGAACAGAGATTTTCTCAGTTTCATTATGGAGACGTGAGTCGTGCATCGATTATAGCCAGAGCATAAAATGACTTTTGAACTTTCGGGCGTTAATAGGTTAGCAGGTGAGTGAAGCTTCATTCATCGGACGGGCGCGCGCGCGAGCGGTGTATAGAAAAAAGAAGAAGGGGCCGAAGGGGGAGCCCGGCAGCAGCAGCAGCAGCAGCAGCAGCGGCGGCGGCGGCGGTGCCCCGGTCTCCGCAGCGCTGCGGCCGAGTGTGGAAAAGCGGCCGTAAATTTTTTCCCATTTACCCCCACTTGGAAGTAGCAGCTATAGCGGCGCGCTCTCTCGCTGTGCGGCAACTTTTAGCGCAGCGAATCAACGCCCCGGTACAATCGCGCTTTTCCATCTCTACACAATGAGCGTATACGCTATACACACACACACACACACAGACACAGTCGAGGAGCGAGGAGGCTCGACTTGGCGCCAAATTCGTAAGAATGAACGGCTCACAATTACACATGCGCATGAATGAAGTCGGCGGTGGCAGCGACGGCGGCTCGATTGTATCTCCTTTCCTTGACCCTGGCGGCGCCCGGCTCAAGTTCTCGGCTGAAGTTAGCAAGCTGTATACTGCGCGTTCTTACTCAACCGCCGCGCGATATGAAGTGACTTTCAAGCGCGCGAGCGCTTGGGCTCTTCATAAATTACTATATTGCGTTAAGCTTTTATCTTTGGGTCATCGAGCGTCTGCTATGGGCATATATACTAGTCGCTGTGCTCAATGAACTTGCGGCGTGCGCGTTCATGAATCGAAAAGAAGATGGAATAATAAAACAACGGAGCCGGAGTCTCTCGCGGATAGTTGAATAGTCGAGCCCCCACTGAATAAGTATGAAGGAATCGACAATGACTTCTTCCGAGAATCCGCGTCGCGGCGGAGCTTTTAACATAAATTTCGTCTCTCTCTCTCTCCTCGTCGGCTTCCTGTTTACCTCTTCGGCGCGGAAAAGCCATTCACATTTTTTCCTCGAGTAGCACTCGGCGGCGAGCCACCCTGGGCTTCCCGGAATCGAGATGCACGCTATATCTTCTCCCGACCATATCCAGTGGTTTCTTTCTCTCTCTCTCCCATACGTGATACGGCTACTCGCCTTTTCTGTTCTTCTGCAGTGCAGGAGTGACTGACCTACTTCTCCGAAATGGCTCTCGTTAGTCGGCTGCGTTTACGTAAACTTCCCCAAGTCATGCAGATTATCCGATCTTCGGGTTCGTCCAAACGATTGCGCTACTTTAGAGTTGAAAATTTTCAAGAAAACCTATGCAAATGGGCGCTCTCCGCGTTTGAAAAAGTACTCGATCCCATACGCGCATTTCGATCCGAAATGACGTGTCAATCGATTCGCGGAAGGCAGAAATAGTAAGGACCAGCGATGCGCACACAATATACGCAGAGGAGAAAGTAATTTCGTCCCGCTGAGGACCGAAATAAAAAAGCCGACCTTTGCCGCACTCTTCCCCGCCAGAGGCGCTTGACACTGCTCGAGAAAGCTCCGAAGGAAGAATATGCGAAGAGGGCCGACTGTTTTGAATGTTAATGCTTGGAAAATTGACCCGGCTGACGTTCCCACAGCGAGAGCCGATCTATACGTGCGTATCCGCGCTATAAAGAGTGAATTGAAATCCAAAGTTTTGCGAGACGAGTGCGGAGCGCTCTATCCGCGCGGCCCGTGAGAGAATTCCGGGATGGCTAATGCGCGCCGCCGCCGCGCCGCCGGTTTTAAGAGGATAAAATCTATAGGGCGGCGCGGCGAGAAACGTCTTTTCCCCGAGCTGAAGCTGCGCTGAGGGAAAAGCGCCCGTCTTCATTCCCACGCGCGACTCTCCACCTACGCACACACGCTCCTATATACCATTCTGTATACCTATATATTATATGTACCCGCAATATGCGGGGGTGCAGCAAATTTATAACACGCTCGCGCGCGATCCGATCCTCTCTGCGCAAAACTCTGCGCTGCAGCGCGCGGAAAACAAACAAACCGTATATATACAGGCTTGAAGTTTCTTTATACGGATGTGTCGCCGCAGTTATTCGGGTATATGTGGAGGGAAAAAATTAACAGCTCGCTTATAATACTCGCGTTAAAAGAGCGTTATTTATCTGAGGCGCGCTCTCTCCGCGCGTCGACCAGATAATATTCCAGATACAGTCCCGCTGCTTCTTCGTGAGAAATAGAAAGATTATAAGTAATATATGTTTAGGTCCTATCTATCTCCGCTCCTTTTCTATATGCTTAGGTATTTCTATAGAATTCCTGGGATTCCTTTGATACAGAGACTCCTCCTACGTCGTACATAGCGGATCGAGGCCGAAAACGAGGGAAGAAAACTATCCGCTCGAGTTGCACCGCGCGCATTTCACGAAAAAGAAAAAAAAAATAATCAGAAATAATATTACACAAAGTCTCTGCGATCCCCTTGATCTAGCCGCGAGGTGATTTGCCGATGTGCGCGCGGTGTCTATAACGAGCGTATACAGACATCTCTCGCGCGTGTAAGGGCGTGCGCGCGCAGAATCGCGCTTAGCAGCCCTTAACGAGAGCGGAGTAGCTCCTTTACTCTTGCTCGTTCTCGTATTCTTATTGGGCCGGTGTATATATACCATACACTGCAGACAGAGCCGCATAAAAGAGCAATGGAATGGACGAGGAGGAACCTTCGCGTAGGTGAGGCTAAATACCTAACTCCTCGCGCTAAGTGGCTCATTCCGAGAAAGGAGGTGGCTTCTTTCGAAATTCGGCGCCGCTCGTTCTCTCTCTCTCTCTCTCTCTCTCTCTCTCTCTCGCTCGCTCGCTCGGCCGCATCGACCACAAACGAGAGAGACGAGGCAAAAATGTACGAAAAACGATGCAAGGTCGTATTTCACGGGCCAAGAGAGTTTGGCTTCTGTCGCGGGGCTGCGCGCGGGTTCCCGGTATCGGAACAATGCGGCTTCGAGCCGATTTCGGGGCCCGCTCTCGCTCGCCGCCGTATAGCGGCCGGCCTCCGTCGCGCAGCTTTTTTTCCCCAAATGACGATCGTTTCCGGCGCTGATCCCGGCGCGCAAGGTGCATCCGAGGGTGTCGAAGCTTTTTTTCCAAGGGGCTGCGACCCGTTAATTGCTCCATTTTATCGGCAGTCCGGCTTCACGGCTGTTCAACTTTTACTGGTGCGCGCCACGTTTTATGCCCGAGCTATATATGTATACGAGTTAATTCTCCCCTCTATGCGCGTCCAGGGAAAAGCTCGGAAAAAAGGGAACTCGATGCTGACAAAGATGTCCCGTCGCGATGGCGCTTCGGGCTTTACACGCATGAATTCGTCGAAGGCCGATCGACTGGGACGAGAGATCCACAGTATACCGTTGCCGGATGCCCTTTCTTCGTATATCTCGCTCTGTACCCGAGAATCGACTCCTGCGCCGCGCTATACAGAAAATACAATTGCACAATAATCCTCTAATGGCCAATCTCGGCTTTTCATCGCGCGAGCACCGTCTGATCCGAATAAAACAATCCTCGCTCGAGGGCCTTTCTCGCTCGCTCGCTCGCGCGCTCGTCAAGTCATTCACAGAAAACCGACGAAATTCAGACACGCAAGGCGGCGGCGGCGGCGGCGTCTTCAAGGGGGTGAATATCGTGGCGCCAACTTGGCCCCTTCGGGGATGCAGCGCAGCGGCAGCGGCGGCAGCAGCAGCAGCAGCAGCAGCAGCAGCAACACTCGAGAGCCTCGGGGCAATGCGCGAGGTGTATAATCTGCGGCGGCCTTAAATTTGCCGGTAATGACGCGCGCGCCAGAACGAGAAGTTTCATTATTCTCGCTGCTCGTTTTTTCGCGCCCCGGCTCTTTCTTTATTATTAATGACATTGATTATATGCATATGGTTTTCGAGAGATACGTGTTTGCAGCTCTGAAAAATAGAACAAGACCCGGGCAGTTGGACTCGGTGCTAAAGGTCCCTGTGCAGCGCATACGTGCGTATATATATGCGATATTAGGCAGAGGTGTACAGGTAGAGGCGGCAGCGACAACCTGTTTATTAACTCGACATGATAAATCTCTAACCCTCGTATACATATATATTAATTTTCGGCCCCTGCGATTAAGCTCGGCCCGCGCGAGAATGCGCAGCAAAAAGAGAAAGAGCGGGAGACAGAGAGAGATAATTTGAAACATCGCATTGTTTTGCCACGCGAACTTGTGATGTGTACGGAGCTGATTTATGCGCGATAAAGCGACGATTAGATTGGCGTATATAGGATTTTGGCGCGAAAAGTGAGCGGGAGCGGGACGAGTATAGGTATAGAGGCTGGAGCGAGAGAGAGAGAGAGAGAGGCGGCGGCTACTGCAGTCAATAAACTCGATTAATTTATGCGGGAAGAAAAAAAAACAGGGAAAGAGCGTACGAGGAAAGGGAGCAAAGTATGCAAAAAAATCCTAGTGGACCAATCTTCCTCCTGCAGAACCCGAGCCGACCTCTCCTCCTTATAATACCTCTCGAATGCCTCTCTCGTATAACTATCGCTCCCGCGCGAGTCTGTGGTGTGTACACCTCCACGCGCAAACACGGCCTCTCACGTATAAAGAAGCAGAAGAAGAAGAAGACGACGACGACGACGACGACGGAGAAGAAGAAGAAGAAGAAGCAGTCGACGACGAGTGAACGTACGAATGAGCGAGCGAGCGAGCGAGAGAGAGAGAGAGAGAAGCTCAGGGTGGTTCTCACCCTCTCGTTCCAGCTCTCGGCTGTGTCGGTGGCCCGATTCTCGGAAGGACCTCATTTGTTGCTCGCTGCCATATATCTTTGGGTCCAGCTCTCCTCTCGCTCCTTTCCTCTCCCGCACCCTTCTTCTTCTTCTTCTTCTTCTTCTCCGCTTCTCCTCCTCCCCTCTTCTCCTCCGCTCTCTTCCAGTCCCGTGTACACAAGCGCCTGCATCTCGCCGTGTTGTTATTGCCTCGGCTACATACTTGCAGGCACCGTCTCTCTCTCTCTCTCTCTCTCTCTCTCTCTCTCTCTCTCTCTCTCTCTTTCTCTCCCTATGCGTCAGAGCCCACTGAGTATGAATGAGAGAGAAGAGGAAAGGCGCGCAAATTCTTTTCCCGCCAGCCTATATCTATATATACTATAACGCAGGCTTTCGGCGCTACTCGAGGCGCTACTATAGTCGTAGGCCATGCAATAACGATCTGCTTACAAGCTCACAGCTAATCTTGATTAAGCTTTCCCATTGGATTTTCCGTGATAAAAGCTATTGGGGGCCACCTCGCTCGCAGTTAAACAATAACTCCGAGGAGAGCTGTGCGCGATGAAACCCCGTAGGTGTGCGCTGCTCCTCACTGCCGCGCACTCTACGCAGTCCCACTCTCTGCGGTATTCCTACACACACTCCTTCCCTCCTCTCTCGCGTGTATGCGTCGCGCCTTCACGTATATTTTATGTGCGTGAAACGCGTGGGACACCATATATCGCGCTCTCGCTCCGAGAGAGAGAGAGAGAGAGAGAGAGAGAGAGAGAAGGAGCGAAAGGGAAAAAAAGGAGTCAAGCCGGTCGCGTCGCGCGAGCGGACTCTTTGAATTTCTGAAATTCGAGGCGTGAGAATATCTCTCGAAGCTGCTGCTGCTGCTGCTGCTGCCGCCGCCGCCGCCGCTGCTCTTGCTGTCGTAGTTGCTCTCCCGCCGATAATGCCGCGGAGATAAAAAGAAACAAAAAATTACGTATAATGCCCGCTGAATTATTTCGAGTCTGCTCGCAGTTTGCTCAGCGTTTCTGATGTATATACAAGTGCGGACACGCGCTCTGCCGCGGGCGTTATTTTAGAAGAGCAATCGACGATCAATTGACCTCAGCTCGCTTTTTTTTCTCCGATCAGCGCGAATCTCGCTCGGCGGCGCTGCCAAAGTAGAAAGTAGCTGTGTCGGATGTGTGCGAGCGGAGGGCAATGGTCCGTCGACGTGACCTTCCTCAACTCGCAAAAGTGTGAGTGCGCCGCTGCAGCCTGCGCGCAGTGCGCTCGTTATTATCTTGCGCATCGATTTTTCACTAAATTATACGCAGTGTGCGCAGTGCGCATACCCATATACGCTTCTCGAGTGCGCGCTCTCCGAGGCGCTCTCTGCAAAGGGTAAACAAGTGGCAGTCGTTAAACTCTACATTACGCACTTACAGGGAGAAAAAAATTCACTCCCGTGTAGCGTGTGCATCTCGCTGCTTTCCTCTACCCCTCCCCCCCCCCCCCTCACACTGGCGCTGGAATTACGCACTTTCGGCGTAGATGCGAGGAGAAAGAAAAATTGCGCGATAATATAACACGATGTTTCATGGGCTGTTTGACGGTATGCATATAACGAGGCGGAAAAAAGCACAAACGAACTGGAAGAAGCAAGCGAGACGCGAGCAAACATAGTGAAAGAGCATTCGCGAAATCTGGACCCAAAGTGCGCAAGGAGCATCGAGAGTTAGATTGAGAAAGGCCCAGAGCAGGCCGACCTGTAGCTATATAGCCGCCGCTCCAGGACGCACACACACACATATACCTATAGGATATATACTTACACACATGCGCCGAACAACAAGAGTGGAACAACGGTGGAGTCGAGGAGGCGCGCAGACTCTCAGAAGCAGGGAGAGAGAGAGGGGGGGAGGGGAGAGGGACGCAAGGCCGGGGAGTTGTGAGCACGCGATTCAAAGAACTGGGAGCAGCGAGGTAAACAAAATACTTCTGCTCGTCGGTGAGCCTACCCACACTGGTCCAGTGTCCCGTGCGTGTGCACGCATATACGCGAAGCCTCGCCTCGTCTTGCCCAGAGCACAGCTCCCTCTTTCTTGCTCTCGCATAATCTCGCGCGCTCTGCCTTACGCGAACAGGGAGAGCAAGAGCGAGAGATAGAGGGAGGGAGGGAGGGAGAAAGCGAGTAGCCATACAAAGCGAGAAAAGAGGAGAGAGAGAGAGAGAGAGAGAGAGAGAGAGAGAGCGCGAGAGAGAGAGGGAGGGAGGGAGCACTCTTCGGTGGCGCCGCGAAGAGAGCAAGAAGGAGAGAGAAAGGTAAAGGGCCCCGAAGATGGGCCCGTTCGGCTGGGAGTGGGGGGTCGAGAGCAGGAGAAGAGAATGTTGCGCCTAGCGGGCGCGAGCGATACATCCGCGGAGAGGGGCAGAGACTTGGGGGTCATGGAATGCGGCCGTAAGGCCCCGCACGGATATCCATGCTGTTGTAACGCGTCTTCGCAGCGATCCCTACGTATGTACACTGCACACGCAGGCGGGGGGAGGGGGGAAGAGGAAAATCTGAAAGATAGCACGCGTCTCGCTTGGAAGAAAGAAAAGGAAACGGGGAGGAATTTGTGGGAGGAGAAATTTGGTGCAGCGTGTGAAGAAATTAAGGAGATTAGTGCAGTTGCAAGTCGCCGCGGGCAACGCACTCCTAACCAGGAGACAGAGCGGAGGAATTTTTCGAAGCGAATGTAGAAAATGCCGGCAAAGAGGAAGAAGAGCTCTGCGTCTCGGGACGGAGGCAGGAAAAAAAAAGAAAGGAGCATCAGCCCCGAGGAGACGCGTGCGGAACGATGGAAATTTGAGAAATGTACAGGCGCACGGGCAAGAAAGTGAGAGGAAAATATGAATGAAAAAACACAAGCAGGCCGAGTGGAGATGAAAAGCTCGCTCTGCTCTTGGCGAAGGAATTCTGCGTGAGAAGTTCGCGGGGGAAAAAGGAGAAGAAAGACGCCGAGCCGAGAGAGAGAGAGCAGAGCCAATGACCAAGCAAGGTGTGTCTGTTGGCAGGGCCTTGCCGTGCGCTCGCTCGCCAAAAAGACCAGCGCGACTCTTTCTCTCTCACTCTCTTTTTCTCTCTAGCTCTCCTGCATATACGGGTGACTCCTTCTTCGTCTTCTTTCTCTTTTCGCTCCGATCCCCCCCTGATAGTCGTCGCTTCTGATGCTGCTGCCGCTGCTGCTGCCGCCGGTGCTGCTGCTGCCGTTGCAGCCGAGATCGCAAACAGAGAAGGGAGTGCGTACGTGTGTTTACGAGGTCCGACGGGGGGTTACAGGGAGGGAGGAGAGTAAATTAACCGGCTCAACGATGACTAAGTCCTCTTCCTCCGCGAGGGCTCCTGGCGTTTTCTTCCTTTTGGAATTCCGCGGATGCCAAGTAGAGTTTTATGGAGGGAGAGAGAAGGATGTATATGTACTCCTGCTGGTGTTGCTGGTGCTGCTGCAGGTGTTTGCTCCTCCGCAAGGATTATGAGTTTCTGGACCGAGGTGGTAGGCGATCGAATGTCTTGTATCCGAGACACTCCCGAGATCAAGTGTGCACGGAGTTGATGAAGGATCTTATCAAGAAATTCGACTCATACTGTCATTTGAAAAATCTTGGAAAAGATATGATCGAGGAAAGAAGAGGTATATAGATCGAATGGGGCAAATAGAGGCAATGGAGCGCTCGCGCTCGAGGTCCAGGCTCGCAATTATCATATCCTCGCGTATGCGTGAGAAGGCCGAGTTACTCTCTCTCTCTCTCTCTCTCTCTCTCTCTCTCTCTCTCTCTCTCTCTCTCTATCTCTCTCGGAGGCCTCTATCATCGACCCATGAGCTCGATGAGCAAATCAAGTGCGGTCGCGAAGAGTAGCGTCCCGAGCTATGCAGCAAGAGCATCAGGAACCAAAGCGCGTCGTCTTCTCTTACTCTCTCTCTCTCTCTCTCTCTCTCTCTCTCTCCTCACCCGACTTCTTCTCTCCTACCTCTTCCTTCAAATTCCACAGCAGGTTCCACGCTCACCCGCGGAACGCAAGAGTGCGAGGAACTCGCCGACTCTTTTTCTCTCTCTCTCTCTCTTTCTCTCTCTTCTGAGCGCTCTCCTTCGAGACTCACTATTTACCGTGTGTCTTGCGGAAAGAGTGTAAGTACGACGGAGAGAGAGAGAGAGAGAGCGAGACTCAAAAGAATTCGGTCTCGCGGTGGGTGACGTCCCTTCTCTTTCTCTCTTTCTACCTGGAACGGCGGATACGACGCGGGCACGTGAGAGAATGTCGTCAACGCGCACACCAGTCTCTCCTGCGTCTGCGTTTATGTGCGTGTATACGAGCCGCCGCGCTCGCCAGTGATTTTCGAGAGACCGCTGCGGGGGTTTCCACTGTAAATATGAGCGAGAGAGGGAGAGAGAGAGAGAGAGAGAGAGAGAGAGAGAGAGACGATAAGAGACCGGGGACGACTCGCTCCTCTCTGCGGTATACTAATGATAATGAGTGGGAGTTTTGCGAGAGCCTGGATTATCCGATTGGCTGACTGATGAGCCAAGTGTGTCTTGGGGGCTTTATGTGTTAATTAGCCTGTGTGTCGTATATAGTCGACCGAGTCCTCGACGAGGAAAGATTGCGAGAGAAGTGGAATTCATGTAAACGAGACATTGGCCGCTGCGCGCTGCGCCTCGCAATATACAAATCAACATTATTGTCCCGCGATGCGCAATCTTCCTTTCAATTAAGCGCCAGTCGCTCGGCTATCGTATCTCTTTTCCCAGAAGCCGCATTCCACGCATTAGCTTACACTGCACGTATAAGAATCCGAAATTCCGCAGCTACACGCAGCCGACGCTGGAGCCAATCTTGAGGAGCGCCGCAGCACATCCGAAGCAGGTCGCCAATTTGAGTTAGAGAAGCGCGTGCTTCCTCCGCAGCGGCATCTCAGCCACGTGCTCGCGTATATACGTGTAATAATCGGATCTAACGAGACATTGCCGCAATGTATTGGAAATTGATGAGAGACGATAAATTTGTTTGCAGAGTCGACGAAAACGATCGTAAAGCAAAGGTAGATTGGAAAAGAGCCGTGCGAAGAGCTTCGAGCCGATCCTTTAAAGGCTTACAACCAGCTTAATCTCCATATGCGCCTAAACGAGTTAGAATGAGAGCCGAAGCATATGCTTTGGCAAGAGCAGAGCGCTGCAGCATCGGAGAGAAAGACAGAACTATAATAGGAAGGAAGGAAGAGGGGAGGGGGAAGGGGAAGGGAAGCGAGCGAGCTAGCGAGCGAGCGAGCGAGGAGGGGATGAGGCCTCTCTCGCGTGTGTTGTCATACGCGGCGCGCCAAAGAAAGTGGTGAGAGAGGAGAGAGTCCTCTCTTCCCACCATTTAACCCGCCGCGTCTCTATCTCGCGCATAGAGAAGGAGAAGTAAGATGCCGCCGCGCCGTGGCAGCATCTCTCGGACAGCGGCAGCAGCGTGCACTCTCTCTCTCTCTCTCTCTCTCTCTCTCGCGTCGATAAGCCACTGATATGAGAGTTGCCGTGGAGTGTAGTGGGGATCGAGAACAGCTCACTCCTACACGCGCGAAAATACTGCTGCTGCTGCTGCTGCCGTAAGCTTAGTGCACGTAGTGCACATGCACTGCATTAGAGGAGGAGGGGGAGGGGGGGGAGAACGGACGTCGCGCGTCGTGGGAACCGTGGAAAACGTTTTCATAAACCACTTCACCTTCCGATCTCTTTCTTCATCTTTCTCTCCGCTCGGCTAGAGTACTATATCCGCGCTCTATTAGCACGTGTGTGGGAACGATACACATTGCACAGCACACCCACGCATACGCGCACACGGACGAATCTCTCGAGGCTTTATAATTAACAAAGCTTTGCGAGCCGTGTACAATTGATTATTGCTATTTGGCTGATTGCAGGGATGCCGATGGTATCGCGTTGTAACGAGAGTAGCCCAGCCAGCAGCAGCAGCAGCAGCAGTTTTTCCTTCTTCCACTGGAGGCTACAGCAGCCGTGTCGCAGTGTCGGCTAGTGCAATTAAAAGCAGCGTTTAAAACTCGCGTTTAAAGGGTCGAAGAGTAGTCGAGTATATGGAGGAAGATCCGCGCCGTATACTACGTATACGTGTATTGTAGGTATAGAAGCATTATACGCATTCCAGAGTCAGGCGCGAGAGGGATAACTCTCGGGATAACTACGTCACCCTCGTCGCGTGTACACTATCAACGCGCACGCACAGACTTCCAGCTACCTCCTCTCTCTCTCTCTCTCTCTCTCTCTCTCTCTCTCTCTCTCTCTCTCTGCAGCTCCGCCGTGTGCGTGTGTGCGTGCGTGCGTTGGAGGGGAACGCGCATAATCGCGGGCATGTGTTGTATATGCGAATGCGAGGCGTATACATGTGTCTTTTCCCTGCCCGCATCGCCCAAGTGTATATGGGTATAGGTTCTGTATATATACTGTGCAGCTTATACGCGTGTGCGTGTGTGTAAGCTTGACGCTCACATTTCATCGCGGACCACACACGGATGTTTGTGAGCGAGAGAGCGAGAGAGAGAGAGAAAAAAGACAAGAGATTGTGCGTGAGTGTGAGTGTGCGTGTGAGCGCGCGCCTCTTATCCTTATATACGTAACGACGCAGTTCGGAGCAGGCGCGTATATATATGGGTTCGCTGTGTGTATATATGCGAGTATATCGCTCGCCCGCGGTGCTGCGTCGTAGCTGCATAAGCGCTGTATACGTATACACGCGCGCGTGCGTAAGTACGTCGGTTGTGGCGCGGCTCTTGATAAATTTCACTTGTTATTTGTCGATCGATCGTTTTATTCGACTCGCGCGAGTGCATTGCGGTCGAGCCCTCGGCGAGTGAGCGCGCGCGCGATTCTCAAAATCCAGGCTATTTCGCTGTCTCTCTGTGTCTATATATTCTCGAGCGCGATAAGAGCGGAAGTGACGCGGCACAAGTGCGCCGCGAATGAAAAGTTTTCCGGCGCTGGAAGGAGGCGAAAAGGAGAGAGAGGGAGAGAGCGGTCCGAAAACACACGCGGAGCAGTGCTCGCTCGCCGGCTGAAGAGAGTAGGGAGAAAGAATGTAGAAAACGAGACCGGGACGAGGAGAGAAGAGAAGAGGCGAGAGGAGAAGGGACGCCGCAGAGAGTTCGGAGAGAGGCTCGCGCGGTCCAGATGAAAGAGGCCCAAGGGAGGTCGCTGGCCTTCCAGGAACCCTTATAAACTTGGACCTGCGCTCTCCCTCTCCTCCTCCTCCTCCTTCTTCTTCTCCTTCGTCTCTGTCTCACACTGCCCCCTTTCTTTCGCCTCGCTCACTCTCTTTCCCACTTCTTCGTCGTCGTCGTCGTCGTCTTCTTCTTCTCCTCCTGCCGCTGCTGCCGCTTCCTTTCTTACCAACACACACACACACACACACACACACACACACACACACACACTCGCGCACAAAGGCCCACTCGCGAATAATCCCCCGCGGCTCCGAGACGCACTACTGCACGCTGCGGCATCGGGGAGGGGGAGCGAGCTCCGAAAGCTCCATTGCGCCACGTTTTCCAGAAAAACTCATGCACAGATGAATGAGGCCCGATTAATGCGATGCTCGTCGCTTATAAATGTTCCGTTCGTCGCGTCCTTTTCTCTCTCTCTCTCTCTCTCGCTCGCGCGCGCGGCCTTCTTCTTTCCTTAAACATCGCGTGGGAAGATAGCATCGGCGACGTTCACTCGGAAAGGCGCTTGCTGCTTACGTCGCTCTCGCTCCTTCTCCTGTGTCTGTTGTCTGTACTGTCTATCTGTGTGTGCGCGTGAATGTGTGTGTGTGTGTGCGTGCGTGTGTGTGTGACCGGCTCGATGTGGGCTATATATGCGTGCATATGTACGACTATACGTGTAGTTGCTTGGACGCGGCGCGAGGGAGGGGAGGAATCGATCGGTTCGACGATAATGAAAAACGCTCCTTCCTATCTCTATACGCGACTGCTCTCCGCGTTTCCCCCGATCCTGGCTTATTCTCACTCGAAACAATTGGAGCGCGCATAACGAGCAGCCCGGCAAGTGACGGTAAAAAAGACTTTTCCTAACCACTCGCCCGGTGCGCAACATCGTACACAAACTCGGAGAAACAGAGAGACAGAGCCGAGCAAGCCACAAGTAAAGTAATCACACGTCGAAAATTGCTTGACGAGTTATAGAGGAGAGCTGTACACACACGAGTGCAGAGAGAAAGAGAGAGAGAGAGAGAGAGAGAGAGAGAAAGCAGTCTCGATTGTCCAGACACGCCTCTGGGGCAAAATGAAATTTGATTTTGCCGGGCAATTTCGCGCCCAAATCAAGGGCGCCCGCTCTCGTATAACCTAACCTCGTTAAAGGGCCGCAGTGTATATTGGCCTCCTCTCGCTTTAGCTCTGAGGCATCTTTCGCCGACTCTTAAAAGGTCCGCCGAGCCTCGAGGTAAACGCTGGAATGAATGCAGCAGTGAGAGGTGCCCAGCGATTCACGAGAGAGAGAGAGAGAGAGACTATTCGATCAGCTTCCCCCACCAGCCTACTTCTCTCTACACCAATCAGCGAGGAAATATGCGAGCCTAGACTCGCCTGCGTATGCCAAAGGGTTCGTTATCGCACGTACAAAGTCGAAATTCACCTCGTCTTATTACCCGCACTGCGCAATGGCGCGCTCATGATCGTCGGGCTTTAACTTTTTCCTATTCGCGCAAATACATATAAATCCAGAACAAAAGATCGATTCAAGGCCATCCTCGCCTCGGCTAAGCGTATTCCAATGGAATCATTATTAAATTCATGAAAATCAAAGCAACGAAATATATAGGCAAGCAAGTGCCGGGCCCGGGAGAAAACAGCAGCAGCAGCAGCAGCAGCAGCAGCAGATATGGAAATGGAGAAGCTGGCATTGTACGTCGCTCGTCGTCGCCGTCGGCAAAATCAGCAAGTCAGATTGCAGCTGTGCGACGAGGCCGGATCCGCCATTGATACGCAGTATATAGTTGTAAAACTTTTCCCTCGCTCGCCGCTTCGGAGCCATACACATATACTGCCGCTTACTGCGCTGCTGCATTATTTTTAGCTGTGGCCATAGACGCATTAAATGAGTTTGCAACAGCCCTAGAAGAAATCGTGTCTCCGCAACTTCCAGAGATGTACCTCGAGAATCCTGGACGATTAAACGGACGCGCTGCGCTCGCTTTGGTAAACTATATAGTATATACAATATACATATGAGTATGCTCGAAGATAAAAAGAGAGCAGCGGGGCAGCGCGAGGTCAGCGCGAGAAGTACAGTAGAGAGCGAATTTGCATCGGTGCCGGATGTTTACAATCTGCCACTTGACTGCGCGACCGGTTACACGCATTCGTCTGTGTCTGTCCGTGTGATACGTGCACGCTGTACACCGTACACACTGTACAGTGTGCGAAGACTGCGAAGCTATATATACGATGCTATATACTTGTATCACTGCGCGCGCATAGGAGATACGAGAAGATATCGCATACTCCACGTATTCGCACGTATACCTATATACACACAGCACACACATGCATTACATACCGATTCGAATCGGTGATTAGCACGATTTTCAGCGCGGCTGTACAGAGAGAGAGAGAGAGAGGAGGCGAACCGCACTGCGCCGTGTCTTTTATATATATATATTATATATTATATATACACCGAGACGGAAAAAGCAGATAACGAGCTTATTTATAGCTATTAAAGTAGTTTACAAATTACCTAATTATCCTTCATTTACTGTACTTGACCCGAAAGGGAGCGCTCTGACAATCGATCAATTGAATTCATTCTATGCATCCCTCGAGCGAACGCGCGTATATTATGCAGCCAAGACTCGAAAAACCTGAATGCGTTTTATGGGAAAAAAGTAGCCCACTTGCGCCAGCAGCTCACCCCCTTCTTGCCGCGTGCAGCGCGTTTTACATTAGTGCGCCGCGCCTCCTGGTTCCGTTATAGTCGCTGTCAGCGACAGTTTCACTTAAAATTTTGGATATTTCAAATTTTCTCGTCTAACGGAAAGTATAACGCTCGTGCCTCGCCTTCGAATGCTCCGCGCGCGGCGCTCCGCGATTTATTTGATTTTCCGCCCGAAAGTTTTCTTTGTCGAGTGTGTACGCGAACTTTGCGCGAGTTAATCGATCGAAAAGTGAGCCAACAAGTGTTTCCAGCGCAGCTCATCTCTGAGTACCGAGCGCCTTTAGAGTCTGAAGAAAATGTGTACTTAACGAATGTCGCACGATCAGACTCGCGATGCACCTGTTCGTTCGCGTCCGCATCTCAGCCGAGAAGCTCGAGTACTCGACGCGTACATACAATTATAGATATGTATATTGTATACATCGGTTGCAGAGAAAACCTCGTAATATCCTTGGGTAATAAGTCATTGACGCCGAGGTGAATTTGTACCCTGATGGACTGTAGCTAGAGCGGGAGAGGGAGGGAGACCGGCGCGAGGTTAACCCAATACCCGGGCGACGTAACATGTGGCAGGCGTGCGTGCATGTGCGCTCGGTTATACGGATCAACGAAAATATAAGTTTTTGGTCGGGCGCGC
Source organism: Philotrypesis tridentata (assembly GCA_018906965.1). Taxonomy (NCBI): domain Eukaryota; kingdom Metazoa; phylum Arthropoda; class Insecta; order Hymenoptera; family Pteromalidae; genus Philotrypesis; species Philotrypesis tridentata. Next base: position 5,557,245 of record JACCIB010000011.1, on the reverse strand, counting down.
GAACAAAACAACTGTCGAGCTCGCCCGATGTCTATACACTGTATGTGCATAAGTGTACGGTAGCGGCCGTCCACCTTTTTCACGGGAAAGACGACACTTGGGGGGGCAGCTGCCACCGCTGCTGCACTGCCCTTTCCCTTTCTACGTACAGCTATATATATCTGCTACATATATTCAATGTATACGCGTTGGCGGCACTATACCTACATACAAGTTCGACATTATTTTTCCGAGAGAAGGCTCTTATCGGGCGGATCAATCGGTTTGCTGCCTCTTTTCCCCGCAGCGACGTTTAACTTGAACAAGACGGATCGTCCTCGTATATATTTCGCGTAGACAATAATGTCTGTGTAGAAAAAAAAAACACGTCGTGCTCCATCTTTTCTTATGCATGTAGACGATCGATCCGGTGGCGAGAGCGCACGCAACATTGAAAATTAGTCGCGAGATTAGTTGGTCAGAAACGAAAATCGCATCATCACTTTGCGCGAGTCCGCCCCGGTCTCGCGCGCCGCGAGTTTTCGCCCAGTCATTACAATGCTCTATTATAGCCGGCGATATTATACAAGTGTCGTAGCTGCCTTTCAACCCCTACGCGCGGAGCAAAGAGAGAGAGAGAGAGAGAGAGAGAAAAAACATGCCCGCAACACGCAGGGCTGTAAAAAAAAGTGAAGAAGAGAGGGTGCCCCGAGTGTGCTGATGGGTGTAATTTCATGTGTATACGTTGTAACGCACAATACACATCGCGTATATCGTGTGTTATTCGACGCGCGTATGTCATTCGGCTAATGGAATTATAATTAAAGCTCGGGCTCTGCTCCTGCTTCCTCAGCCCGCCGACGTCGTCAACCCGCCGAACACAAGAGTGCCCCATCCCAAAGCCTTTGATTTCCCCGACGACGCGAGACGAGCTGTGTTTGCGCGCGTGTATATTCCTCGGGCTTTTCCTAACGTCGATGCGCCGCATCGGGGTATTGTCCTTGCCTTCGCTTTGTCGCCGGCGCTGCTGCTGCTGCTGCGAAAACTTTGCCATTGTCAGAGTGCTAACAGGCAAAAGCGAAACTACTTGCACGTAAATTTATCGCTTTCGACCTATCGCTTCTCGCTCTTGTATATATGGTAAAAAAAAAAGAAAGAAACTTGTAACGCACGCTCGACAGTCACACCGAAAGAATGGCAGTGTTTTTCTGCGCACGAGCCCCTTGATTAATTCATTTTTCTCACAGAGCAGAGAGTAAATTTTCACGTACACAACAAGCCGAGCGCGGAAATGCACGCAGCAACTCTATTATCCAGGCACAATGCACATGCGAACGAGGCGTCCGCGCTGCAGTCGTGTCATCGCCGACTCGAAAGTATAAGTATATAGAGCTCTGCGGAAGACAATAAAAATCCAGGCGGCGCTATGTATCGTCGGTCGGTACACAATTGATCAAAGAGGGAGCAAGCGCGCGCGAGGAATCATCGTCAGTCGCGAAACTTTCCTCGAGCTTTATATCGATCCAGACAGCCCCCCCCCCCTCTCTCGCTCTAGCTCCCCGTCCCTCAAATTCCATCCACGTAAATGTATAAAAATCGAAAGCACGATGCAGCGGCAGCAGCATCAGCCGACTTCCGCAGCGTCATCTCTCCCAATAAAGTCTTGCGGATTCCGTGAGCAGCTCTCGCCGATACGTCATGCACGTATCCCCACTATATATAGCGCTCGTGTGCGTGTGCGCGTCCGTGTACTAGCGCGTTATAGGAGACGAATTATCCCGCTCACGTGTTCGTGGGAGGAAGAAAAATTACGTGGAGCGCGAGACTCGAATACGAAAGAACACGCACGTGTATATAACGAACGGAACGGAGGGTAGGTGTGCAATGGGAGGGGTTGTTTGCTTTTCTTCGACTGACCGACGCGTATAATACGTCTTGGCTTTTCTTGCCTCCAACTAATGGAATTTCATTTTTTTCTCTCTTTCTCTCTTCGTCGTCTCTTTCTTTTTCGACCACACGCTTACACAGTCCATGTAATTTTCATATAGGCCATCGCGCGGTTGGCTAATTCACTTTCGCACTTTTCACGGGCTCGACATCAATCTTTATTAAACCGCGACCTTCCGACAGCCATCGACCCCTTTCTTCTCTCGTCTAGCTTCTGCTCCTTTTTTTCTACTCCCGTACTAGGTGCGCCACCGCCGCCGCCGTCTCGCGCAGGGGATGTATCATCGCAAAGCATACATTTTCATTACGCGCAAGCACGGCCTGTATAATGTTGCTTTTGTATTTGAGACGCGAGCCAATATAACTCTGCTATTTACAGCTTTTCGAGAGAGAGAGAGAGAGAGAGAGAGAGAGAGAGAGAGAGAGAGAGAGAGAGAGAGAGAGAGAAGGCCTGGCTACAGGAAAAATTTTAATCCATTAAGCTTTGAGATTATGCAATTTCCACCCCTCGAGCTTCAATGCCAAATCAATAAATGCTGCCAATTCATTTTACTTCTCTTTCAACTAATTAATTCTTTCCCTCAAGCAAATGTAAAAGGAATAAGTTTACATGTAGCGCAAGCTGTGAGTCATTTCAAATCTCAACAAAATGCATTTCTTTTTTCTCTGTGCAACATTTGTCACTCAATTTTTACAGCATTTAACAATTTTCTTTGCTTAACTTTTTTTTCAAACTTCTTCTTGATACTACAAAACCCGACTGATTCGACTTGTTCTCGCGCGGTTGCGCGCCGTATCCAATGCACATAAAAAGTTTCTCCAGCTTTACTTCATGAAACGATTTGAGATTCACGTGACAAATAGTTGTTCTGGCATCCTTTTGATTGTTCGGCTCGTCATCTGAAGCTCGAGCGCGTCAAATTGAAAATCCACACGGGAAATATGATTAGTCGGGGAAGCGCGACTATTATCCTCTTTCTTCGCGTATGTATATGCACGAGCATCGGTGATTCGAGAGAGCATAGAAGCTGACGCACTTAGTTCCAAAGCATGAAATTGGCTTACTAAACCGGATCGAAAGTAAGTGCGCCGTGTGGTTATAGCGGCGAGAAGAGAGAAGGAAGGAGAGAGAGAGAGAGAGAAAAAAATGAATGAAAAATCAGTTCCGTAAACGGATCGCACGGAGCTGGCTCTGCGTGCCACATGCAAGGATGTATACGCGGGGCTGACTCCCATGCAAGTCGCTAAGATTATCGATCGCGCGTGCGGGACACAATGTGCATCTAGCCTAGATTATGCACACGTAAGCCGAGGATATTTTCGTGCCGCGGGCAACTCCGGAGGGACCCGATTTTCACGATTCATACATGTAATTATGTGTACGTAAAAAGAAAAGAGCTACGCAAGAACGATTAAAATTTTCAAAGAGCTATACTCTCTGCAGTTTGACTAATTCTTACTGGAACTCGGGTAAGGAGAAGCTGCTGGTAGAAGCGATTTTGCTCTGCTGACTCACCTGTAACATAGAATAAAAATGCGTGATTAGAAAAGCAATTGATTTTCACGTGAAATCGTTGTATTGTGATAATCGGGCGCACGTGTCGGGCATAAATGGACGCCGAGATCAGATGGCGTGTGAGCGTGTTTCTAACGAAAACCACGAGCGTGAAATGCGAATTAGACACACGAGTTCTTCGAATTCGGCAATTGCCGCTGACGCTTGAGATGTAAATAACAATCTCTATACACTACGGCAAAAAGTCGGGGCTTACGCTCGGCAATAACAACAAAGGGATTATACATCGTCACGAGGTCACCATCGCAATGAGCCCTTCACATTGGAATCAACTCTACGCATACAGTTCGGTTAAATGTAACGCTAATATTATATTTTATTTTTATGTACAATTTTCATTATCTTTACTATAAATAAAACCTATATCGCATTCGCACTTTCGACACTGTTCCGATACGAGCTTGAGTCGAGACACGTTTTTCACATCGTTTCATAGATTCTCACGTAAAAAAGGAGGTCTCGATAGTGAAGAGCAGAGAACGCGTACCACATTGTGCAATTACTAATGTGATCGATTTATAAATCACGAATGATTGATAAAGCTTTAAGTATGTAAACAAGCGCTTCTGCATTCGCACGATGCTCCGTTGCATTTATTGATTTTTTTCAAGCTATATATCGTTTCGAAAAGTATCGTTAACAAACTACTTTACTTCGTCGCCGTAACTACCGACAAGATAATTGCGCATATTTATCTGAAAAGAAAAAAAAAATTACAGAAGAAAAATGCCGATAACTATAGATACTGAAAACTAACAATAGTGGTACTATCCGCAGAAAATTACTCCCAATTAACACTGCGACTCGCGCCGATTGCGCTATTAGTCCGCGCGTCGTTTATAGCTGGAAGCTCGTAAACAGTTTGTTATTGGCCGCAGATTTGAAATTGAAATAGGCGTGAGCAATAATACGATAGCGGAGAAATGAAGCCACGTGGCGCGGATCCCGCGAAAATAGCCAGTATCTCGCCCCCTTACCTTCATCGCTCTTTCTTTCTTTCTTTTGGAAAAACGTCTCGCTGGCGTCGCCCTTCTCCCACTGCCATCCGTATATCTCTCGACTTGTCTCCCGCGCTAAACCTCCTCGCGATTCGCGTCATGATTCTCTCTCTATAGTATGGATGTATATTGGCTACAGCAGAGGCGTTAGAGAGCGCTGCAGAAAAGAATAACTGTAATCGCGCACGGCACTCGACTCCCTCGGGCCTAGAGTTTCACTGCGCTCGCGCGGAGAGATATATAAGACTGAGTTGCTGCTGCTGCTGCACGTGTCAGAATCCGCGCGGGTCAAAGTCCAGCGCGAGTGTGAAGAGCTCGAGGAATCCGCCTCGAGAGTTACAGTCTGTCTCTCTGTCTCTCTCTCTTTCTCGGCGCTTTGTTGTTGTTTGTCGGTTCTCGGATTGTCCTTCGGAGATTTGAATTCGAGCAACGGTTTCGAAACTTTCATCGATTTATCGTCGATCTCGCTCTCTCCCCTGTACACGCACGTACTTACAATATACGCAAACAAGCTCGCTTGTTTTTCGCGCAAAATTTTCCCAATCTAATAGACAGCGCACTGCTATGTAATACGATGTCTCACTGCACTATTTTCTTCGTCACAAAACTATAGTGAAATTGAAAAATAATAAGAAAAATAATGGGAAAAGTAATGTCGTCGCAGGCACATTTTTCTCTCTCCCTCCCCAGGTGTACGCGGGGTATACAGGCATGCGCAAGGCCAAAACGAAGGCGCGCTTTTCCGCTGTGCACGTGTGTACGTGCTGAGCCTCGTCGCAGCGCGAAAACTGCGCAGAGCCGCATCTCATAACCTCTTCTCGGCTGCAGCAGCCTCGGAGAAAGAAAGAGAGAGAGAGAGAGAGAGAGAGAGAGAGAGAGACGGGCAGTGGCGCTGCAGCACCTCCTACTCCTCGTGGAAATGTATAAGCTGCGCTCTGCCCGGCGCGCGATGTCACGCGGCGGTATACTTACTTATATATGCGTGCGTGTATGTATGTGTACGTAAACATTCCTCGTCGAGCGGCGCCGCTCTGTCGTGCCTTTTTTCCCCGCTCTCATGCCTATATACAACTCTCTGTATCTGTACGTGCAGACTCATATACGTAATACGTATGTATGTGCAAGCGAGCGTGTGTGTAAGTCGCGAAAAGAGATGCAAACAGAGATGCTTGCTTTTCTATGTAAATTTTTTTTATTCTTCGTATTACTGTTACGAAATAAAATTCCAACTGTTATGCGCGCTCTTATCAATTTTGAAAAGTATGGAGCATAATTTAACCGGTTTAACTAGTCGATTTCGGATTTGTAGATCCATCGACTTTCCTAATAAACAACGCGTTGCTGTAATGTATACAGATAGTTCCCCTATATAGTCGATAAAAAACGGCACGCATCTATAGCATGGGCATAGAGCAGTTGCTCGAGTAATTAGCATAGAAGAGCGGCTCTTTCGAAATGAAAGCTATAGTGAAAAATTTGAAAAATTACAATGCGTCATGCGTGCAGTGTACCTATAAGATCTCGTAAGCGTATAGAGCGATTGCAATAACCCGACGGGCTGCGTGTTTACGGGCAGCACAATATACTGCCCCTCTCGAGCAGCTCGGCTTGTATACTTTCACTGTCGCCATTGGATAGGACGTTTGGGAAATTCGGCCAAAATCGATTGGGTGGATCGGAGATAGAATACTCGATTCTCTTTCTATGCACACATCTCAATAAACGTTATGATCTTCAAAATTTATCTAGATATACTGGAATAGAAAAATAGGAAAAAATTCATCGCGAGACATCTGAAACTTTCTCCAGCTCCAGCTTTGCTCGACGGTCAGCCGAAGGATAGAAAGTGCGCCGAGAGACGGAGTATAATAACTTGAAGTAAAGGGGATGCCAGTTTCATGAGTTACTGTCAAGTATATCGATGAATAATGCAACGATTGGCACTCTATGCGCTAGTATGTGTCTTTTCATGATATAAATTGTCATTATTAAGGGAATTGGAAGAATGCAGAGAAGCTGTTATCGCAGTCCTAGAAGAAAATTAGTGGTTATTTACTCGGGCGCTCTGCAAAAAGATAACCTCGATTTTACATTGCTTCTGCTAAATGCGCAATACGAGGCGCGCGTACAGCGACTGCTTTCTGCCCAAGTCTTGCCGAGTCTATGCTATATCCTTCGCAAGATATTAGAGGCTGCATAACGAAATACGAAGCGCCGCTGCGCCCACGGCTTACTCAGCGCCATTCCAACACGACGAAGGCGCATCCGATGCTTATTTGAAAATCAGGTATAAATTAAAGCTTAAAGCGAAGGCGAACGGAGGAAGTGAATCGAGGTGAAACAAGAGGATGTAGGCGGGCACCGCGCGCAAGATGGAGGAAGTAGCTCTCCTCTCACATGAGCTCGCAGTGTGCATGCGAGGATATTGTACACGCAAAATTAACAGTATCGAAGAAGCCGTCGAGTGCGCGTATACATGCAGAGAGATAAGACTCATCGCTGTTTCTATATATATCAGCTGCGCTATAGCGCATATACGCGTCGCTGTATTTTGTCAACAATTAGTATACAGAACAATTATGTCAATTCTGTGGGAGTAGCGAGAGGAGACGCGCTGCCTAACGGCACTGCTTTTCTCTCCTTCGTGCCTGATGCCCAAAGCCGCAATAACCGAGTGCGTAGGTCAGGGATGCCGCCGGCTTGCTTCCCTCTCATTTCAAAGCCTGCCCACCGAGCATAAGCTGCTTTTATCGTAATTGCCAATCTGGGTTAATCCTTCTTTCATATACATATACATTCAAGAAGTGGATTTTGAAAATGCCTAGTTTAGGAACAGCTCCTCTCTGAGAGAGTAATGTTGTGCAAGCTTTGATGTATAGACAAGTTTCTGTCAATTTACTATATTAAATTTTATTTATTTATTTTTTTTTTTGCACATCGATTCCCTGTACAAATTAATTACAATAAAAATAATTTTGCCAAAGAACAAGTGTGGCGAAAAAATGACTCGGCTATGCGCTTGGCTTTTTTCTTACTCCGTTACGTCTACACCTACGCTTACACGTGCGCATTCGGCATCACGCGGCGAAAAGAAGAAAAAACGTCAAATCACGCGAGCATTTTAATGCAGAAATGCGAATGGCGATTGTTTCGCTAAATCGATCTAATACGAGAAGTTCGTCTGAAAGCTGTCAGGTGGCGATTGAATTCCGCGCGAGGAAAAGTACGGTGGGGCTCGCAGGTACAGCTTTGGCTTACGTCAATTCTTGCACTCCCACGGCAGATACGTCATTGTCATACGACGCTATCGCGCCTAGTGTTCACATTAAATTCTTTGTCGTAAGTGTCTCGGCAAATTATTCGCGCTATTGTTTAACTTTTCTTTCGTGCAAATGTTTTTCTTCCAAGACACTATCTCCTACGGAGGATATAACTCCATTTTGCCGGAAAATGTATAACTGTTCCTATCACAAAGCTTTCAGTAAAAAATATTTTATACACGCAAAGAATATTTATCGCTTATAAAGGAAATTATTAAAATACTGTAAGCAACTCGTTAGACTAGCAGCAGACAATTAAAAAAAACAAGGGGATGACATGCCAGTTTTATTCAGAGCATGTGTATAAAGAGAAAGTACATGTACTCAAGAGATAACTGGATAAACCGCCATTGAATATAATATAGCAGTAGGAGTTTGCATTTATTTTAGTAATAGCTCTCTACATTTATCTGCGAATCTTTGAATTTGTGCATCTCCCAGAAACTCGCGAAACACTCAGACTGTAGTGTGTCACTCGACGACGCGATTGCTATCTCGATTGTATATATAGTTAACACGTAAAGTCATCCAGCGGACATTTACTGTCGGTGCGCATTGTTCATCTTTACTAAAATCGCAATCGATTATGACATAAACCCACCAGTAGAGTAACACCGCAAGTTAATTCCAAAATATGTGTAACGATTCTCCAGCGGACTAGAGCATCATCATTGTTTTTCGACAAACGAGGCAGCAGCAGCAACAGCAGCAGCAGCAGCAGCAGCAGCAGCAGCAGGAGCTCAGTGGGTCAATAGCGCAATTTTTTCGCCGATAAACCGGGCGTATAATGTGCGTCGGGCGCCAGCTACTAGTCGCGCGCGCACACACAGTGTCACTTTTATCGATTTAATTACACTGACGCACAAAAGAACATAAAGATACCGCGAGCTCGCCGAGCTCGAGCGCGAGGGATCTAAGAAGCGTAATAAACGCTTTATCCGCGCCTGACGTCAGAATATATAGAAGGACGATAAAAAAATGCCCGAACTATTTTCAGCGGGGGGCGAGGGGGGCCGAACACTAAACTCTCGGCTTTTCGCGAGCTGATGTATCTGTCCCAGATTGTGCTGCTGCTGCTGCTGTTGCTGCTGCTACTGCTCGTCCGTATCTAAATGAGCTGCTTGCGGTTGCTCCGTCTCTCTAAAAATAAAGTACCGAGGCTCGAAGTAGGCTTCTGATTACCGCTGACGCACTCGCACTTATTTTTATGCATGTCTTTTCTATACTCTCTCTCTCTCTCTCTTCCCCTCTCGGCGCATAATATACACGCCTGATAATTGGAGAACTGTTTTCCAGCGCGAACATCGGTCAGCGAATGGAAGTCGTTAAACTTTGCTGTCGCGGAGGCGGCTGCTATTTTCGCGGTTTTTTAACGCGTGCACAGAGACGCGTGTAGTAGAACTAATTCGTCGATCGGTTTGCAGACGTATAGAGCGGCAATTTTGGCGGCGGACGCGAGTATCTTTGACCCCGGCGTGCAGGCTATGCAGTGTGTCGAAGAGGCCGGAATTTAGATCGGCGGCGACGGCCGAGCTGGCTATTTAAATCGAGCGAGCGACGCGTCGCGTCTGGCGCGGATACGCTCTCGCACATGTATAGACCATAGCGTCACGAGGGCAAAGAGCCTATCTCAACAAGCTCGCCGTCCCTAGCTCGTATAGTCAATTTTCCATTCATTGCGCCACTTTTCCGATAAATCCAGCTTTCCTCTAGCCTATAACTCTCCTTAACGTCTTTTATATAAAAAAAAAGAACAAAATGTTTGTCAGTGTCGACAAGGCTCGAAATGATTATCACCGATCGACGCAACTCTCTCGGCGAAAAAAAATGGAAGAAACTTAATAAATAAATAAGCAAGGAAGAGCAGGAGCTTCAGCGTCGAGGAAGCTCGAGAAAATGAAGCCTACAGCCCGGCAGCGCAGCTCGCTCGGTTAAACTCGAGCGTAAACACACTTTGAGATTACTTTCGCGTACTTGGCGGGAAACTGCTGCAGAACGACTAGCGAGCGCAGGCCGAGAATTATCAATTAGAAGTAATTAGCAATTAAGCAGCCGGCTTCGGTTTAGCTTACCTGCGCTATAGTTTGCGTCTGCTGTGCTCTATACATTATATAGATATATATACAGATGCAGCGAGGCCAACATTCCAGCCCCGTATACTGTATATAAATGTACAGAACTATATAGATACTAAACGCGTGATTGGCTGAGTTATATAGTGCGAGGCGTTAGATTCTACCCACGGATTTGAGGTTTGATGCGACATTGTTACCCCGAGATTGGAACTGACGCCTTTGATATTTGCGGCTTGCAGCGAGACCTCTCAGAGATCGTCTTTCACGCTGTATAAAGCGATATCTGTCTGAGAGGAATTAGGCTGCAGGATATCGGATAGAAAACTGGGGAATTCGCGCCTATATACGAGATTCGCCCCTCGCCGTATCGGGACTTATCCTTGATTTTCGGGCGAATCGCCGTCTGTCGTTGACTCGCATGCGCTGGATTCAAGTACGCTTGTGTACAGTGTTATACGAAGGCAATACAGCCGCCAGATTTGCCTGACGTACGCGTTTCGCGTAACCTATCTGTCCCCGCGCGCACTGCAGAAGCGCGAGTATTACCAATTCTTTTTTTCCCGCATCAACTGCGTACATACGATTAATGACGCACGAAATAGAGTGTAATATATCGCGCTAGTACATACGGACGTAGATGAGCAACAATAATCGCGCAATTGTAGAGGAGGAAAATCGAGCGAGCTGCAGCAGCAGCAGCAGCGCAGAAATTTTTATTCCTATCACACGCGTTGATTAAGCGAATTACAAAGACGCCCGCAGCGAGAACAGCATTTAAATTTTGACAAACGATACGAGCCCTCCCCGAGTTTTCGATTCGTCCCATCTCTATACATCTATATTGTATATTGTATACATTACATGTGACATTCAACGGGTGTGTGTGTGTGTGTGTGACCGTGTGCGCGCGGAATTTATACGTCCTGTCGGCGCCTCGAAAATTAAGTCCCGGCGAAAACGGCCCGCGGAATTGCTGTCCGATGAATGGATGGCCGGATTATTCGCTTGACAAAAGTACACGACAGCCGACAATGCTCTCAATCCTGATAGACGCTTTGTCAAGTGGAACGACCATCCATCAATATACAAACATTCTTTCTTGTTCATCGCGATAGCTTCCCATCCCTTCTTCCGAATCTTAGACTCTACAGCTGGCTCAATTTCTCATCGGAATTCCGACTGCGATTTTTCTAATTACTACTTATTCCAACTCACGTATATTACATTGGCGGAAGGAGATGCTCTCGCACTATAATGGATGTACCTGTAGTTTAGCTTACCTGAAACATAAAAGGAAATTGCTTGATTAGATTCACGTCCATATATATGTATCGCATTCAAATGTATAGAATTTCAAAACCCGCGAGGGAGAAAAGGGCTACAGTGTAAAATCTAAATATTACAAACGGCTTAAGAAAAGTGATAAAAAGTGCAATGCTCAGTGGCAGCTGTCGCAGACTCCTGCTCTGCCTATAATACAATATATAGCCAGTAGCTCCGAGAGTCTTTTTGGTCCGTCCTCAAACGTCAATGTAAACAAGTGAATCAACCGCACTGATGATTCAATAAGCCATGTAGACAACACGAAACTATAGATGGACAGTTGCTGACACAATACACTGCTGCAGCGGATTCCGGCGCGCCGATCAGCGTTCAAAAAAACAAGAGGCGTGAGAATCATACAAGCTTTCGTGATTCATATTGGCCATCGGGAATATTCGTACTGCCCTGGTGAGCGCGCATGCATCTCAAAAAAAAAAAAAAAAAAAAACAACGGGGCCCACGTCATCGCGCAACAGCAGCTGGCTTTTTATACGCGCGATGACTGTTCTGCCCAATGTATAGAGCACGAGCGCGCGCAAAAGATCAAAAGCTCGCTTTGCTCCAATGACCAAAATTTATCAATCGCGAGTCACGCACTTAATTTTTTTACGGCGAGAGATAGCCTTATGGGAGGCTCTTTTACGAGCATGAGAACTGAAATTTGATATACAGGCCGATGAATGATCATTGATAATTGCGATGTACATATAGGGGAAGCCAAAAAAGACTCGCGGAAAACGGATCAGGCGCCTGGAACTTTGCACAGAGCTTTTTTTTTTCCTCGTCTATAATATGCGGTTGTAATTCAGATGTCATTCAAATTCAATTAGAATTTGAATCTCTTATACGGCTTAATTAGCACACTAAAGTTTAATTTATTATTTACAAGTCCACATTCAAATACTTTTAGACTTTTAGATTTTAGCTCTTCATTTCTCTAAAAATATTTTTCAATCTTAATAAAAACATAAGAAGATGAGTTACTTTCAAATTTTTTTCAAATTTTAAGAAATCTTTTCCATATTTATAATAGATAATTTTTAATATTTTTCGTTGGACCGCGTGTTGCAACAATTTGGCTGAATTTGACTAATTCTCGCATTATGATAACTAACGCCCCAGGTTGTGACACCACAAGTCCCGATACTAGGAATGAAAAAATGATAGATAAGTAAAACAAGACACGTCTCGTTCACAGTATAAATAAACGAAATTTTCAAGCCTCAATATATAATTCTTCGCAGATCATGCAGCCTTTCTGACATAAGTACCAGAACGGCGATAGCCAGGCAAAGTTCACGGTATCCGTCAGTCCGGGTGATCAATTCGGCCGCGATAAAATTTATCGTCTCTTTTGCTTTACGCTTTCGGACACTCGCTCTCTCTTTCTCTCTCTTTCATATACATATAGACAGATACACGTATACTATCCACGCGGGGCTGAGCTCTTTCGGAAGAATCCGCGACCCCGATATGGCCTATGAATCGTGCAGGTCGGTAGGAAGACCGACGTATACTCTGTATAGTGTATTATACAGTATTGCACAGACACATGCACACGACGATGACGGCACCGGCCGGAAGGAGAGCGGAGCGGAAAGTGTATTTTTAGTGCTTACACATTGTTGTTGACTGACTGACTAACTGACTGAGTTACACTACGCGTGTACTTCCCTTACGCTCGCTGCTTTCATTCACTTTTTTCTCGCTTTTAAAGACTCGCTCGCGATTGACGCTTCTCGACTCGATAGCATGGAAATGATATGCATCTAGGTTGAGCGTTGAAAAGCTCTAGGTGCCATCGTAATGCTAACACTGCTTTTCTTTTCATTTTTTTTTTAAGAGATCGAGCAAAATTATTCTTCATTCGTGGAACACTGATATCGCTGTACACTAGCTTTTACATCCAGCATCGAGCCGATGAATCGAGTAATATTTCACGTATAAAATTCGAACTGATTAGAACGATGAGAAACGTTCTATTAGCTTAGGGCTCTTTATCTATTCAATCTATAGTCTTTTATAAGATACAACGCGATAAGTCCAAACTCATCTGGTTCAATCCAACATTTACGACGAAAATAAGGCGGTATAAATCTTGCGGTAATTCTTAGGATGAATTTTTATTGCTTCAATTATGCCTCCGACTTTGTCTTATTGAGAGAAATTCTGGATTTCGGTGGTTTCGCATAGCCCTTCGGACTGTTTTTACATTTCGCAGAGTTTTATCGCTTTGAAAAAATTGAAACGTGAAGTTAAACACTACGCTAAATTTATACTTATTTAGAAAATAAAGTAAAATATCTGACGAAATACAAATCGTATACGCTTTCTTTGCCAGCAATTCTTATAAACGTGTACCTATGTGTACCGAAATCTCGCAATTATTCTCGCAAAAAGAAATAAATAAATAAAATGTGAAAAGCAGCTCATCCGGCATTTGGGTAATAGCTTTACACGGTTGCGCGTAGACACGGTTCACGACTCGGGTCGCGGCCACGCGCCAGATAACGAATTCATTCACAAGCTCAGCGGCGATTCATTCGCATTATCGGCAGCCGGACAGCGTACGCATGACGCGTGTGTCGAAACGACCGGACGCTCCATTGATTTCCCCGGCGACCTTTCTCGATGCCGATATTACTGCTGCATCACGATTAACGTCGTATCATGCTAAGTGAGAGAGGAATAGTATACACGACTTTACTCGCAAAGCTTCTTTGACGCTCTTCCATCGTGTCCAATCATTGCTTTTTCCTCATGTGTATGCTTACAGAGAGCATGGGGAATTGCGCGCTAATATCTACGGGATTAGGGGAAGCTGCTTCCCGAGATTGGAAATGGTATTGTCAGATGTAACGAGACGACAAAGTTTGCTCTCGACATAGAGATAAACGTAATGAGCAAAATTTTGCAGATTCCGCACAGATTCTTAACGTTCAATATTTATTGATTCCTTATCAATATTTGAATAGCCAATCCGGACAGTCATAAATTATTAATGCTCGTTAAATGATATATTGTAATTATTTAAAATTTGTATGTAATAAAACTAATTATAATGCAATTGAAATGCATGAAATATGTAGAAATTTTTTTAAATTACGGAAAAATAATGAGTTATTTTAATGCAATTTAAAAAAAAAATTATTAAAGCATATAAACTTTTGTCCATTTTACAGCGTAGCTGAAAGAATTCCACGTAGCGAGGAAGGTGTACACCCGTGGGAAGTTAAGAGAATGAGAGAGATAGCGAGAGAACATGGGAAAATCGATACGAAGACGAAAGAGCCAATGGGAGAGAAGGCGAAGGTCTGTAATAAGACGCATGTGTACAAAGGGTGACTTCTGTTATTACAACTTCTCTTTTCCGCAATAAACTGAAAATCTGTCGATTTGGTCTAAAATACGCTGATTTGAAAAGCGAAATCAAGGGAATTGCTGCAAATAAACTTTGGAAAGCAATGCCACGTCAATGCATAACGCAGAGCGCCGATGACCAGTCCTCTACATCATCCAGAATGCACGCATACATATCCTAAATACATGCGACATTAATTATTAGCTCCGAAATCCAAAACAATCAAAATGCCCATAAACGCCGGCCGGCTCTCCCTATATCTCTCTGGTTCAATCGATGCATTTGAAATTCAACGGCAGCAAACGAACCGAGCCGCCCGACAAAGCTCTCGAAATTAGTCGAAAGCTCGCGCATCGAACTATGGCCGGCAAACAAGAACGGCCTCAAGCACCGCAGAGAGAGAGAGAGAGAGAGAGAGAGAGAGAGAGAGAGAGAGACTACCCTGTATAAAAGCAGAGCAGTAACAGCACCGACAGAAAATCGCATCCCATTGGGGTATAGTAGCCCACAACCACGGGTCGATGCGTCCTGAGCGACGCAGACACCCACGCATGCGTTAGTTGCTCGCACGCGATAGCCGTCGTGGATGTGGATACTACGGCTCTCCGAAAACACTGGACAACCTTTGACCCGGCGTTCACGTGTGTGTCTGTGTGCGACGTGCCTGGACACGCGAAGGCCAAATAAGGGGAGAGCCACAGCGCGACCACCGCTATCCTCGTGGATTAATATTGAATAGAGCATTGAGAAAGGAGATTCGGAAAAATAATGTATGTTCTTGGAAAAGCGAATGTACTTTATTATACGGAAAATCTCTCTCTCTCTCTCTCTCTCTCTCTCTCTCTCTCTCTCTCTATCCAATACAAAGCCTGGAAAATTCGCTTACAAATTGCCCGCAGAGATTTCCTCGCGCACCAGATTTCCCTCCATCATTCATCATATGACGCTCTGCGGGAGCTCCCTATAGGTATATAATGCCATGTATGTATGGCTGAGCGTCTTCGGAAAAATCCGGCCCATCTGCAGCCAGGAAACTCTCCATCACTGTCTGAGGACCAGAGTTCTCCTTCTCTCTCCCTCTCCTGCTCTATATTATGAATAATACAGCCGCGCAGGAGTCTCGTAAAGTCGAATCTGCCCGATTCCCGCCGAAAGCATAATTCTTCTCCCACTGCAGATGAGAATGTATCTGCTGAAGAATCTTATTCAAAAATCATGTAATACTTGGCCAGTATCGGAGTTACTCCACGCATCTGTCTCGCTTATAACGCCTTCGCTATATGCGTACTCGCTATGTGTATACGAGCTCGCGAGCTTA
The DNA here is from genome assembly GCA_018906965.1 of Philotrypesis tridentata. Taxonomy (NCBI): domain Eukaryota; kingdom Metazoa; phylum Arthropoda; class Insecta; order Hymenoptera; family Pteromalidae; genus Philotrypesis; species Philotrypesis tridentata. The sequence continues at coordinate 5,541,348 of JACCIB010000011.1, read as the reverse complement.
TTGAAAATTCAAAGACCATTACTTTAACGTTATGTATGAAATATTTAATGCAAAACGCGAGTGCGTCATGATTTAGCCTGTAGTAACGCGAGTCAATTTTTTTTTATGCGAGATGATGAGAGAGAGAGAGAGAGAGAGAGAGAGAGAGAGAGAGAGAGGGAGAGAGTGGAAGGGGGCACGAAAAATCAGACTCAGCGAGCACGTGCAAGGTGCGTAATTTTGAAAAGCGCTGCGCGCTGCAGATGCAAGACACACTACGCTGCACCGGATGCTTTAATTGGCCGCGCCATTAAATTCATAAGTACACACTTTTGCCGAGCTCGCGCGCAAGCCTCACTCTCTTCTCTCTCTCTCTCTCTGTGCATATCGCGACTTGCACATGGCGCGAAAAATTATGCTTCCCAACCGTACAGAGTCAAGTTTAATCTCAAGCACACCAACACATGTATAAAAGAAGCGCGATCGCTTGTCGAAGATATAGTTCGAACAATTCATTTGCGGACTCGAACGTAACGAGAGAAAGAGAGAGAGAGAGAGAGAGAGAGAGAGAGAGAGAGAGAGAGAGAGAGAGAGAACGACCTTAATACATCATTGTTAACGCCAGCTGAAGCTCGTTAAAACTCGTGTTGCGCAATCTGTTAAACTCGCGCGATTAGCTTCGATCACGTGCACCAGCGAGGAGACAAATTATTAAGCATACCATATTCCGATAAAAATCTGCCTGCGGATGTATCCCGCCGAAATTTCTCCATCGCACATGTTGCGCAGGACCTCGACCTTCGGCAAAAGCTGCAGCCCGAGCTGCAGCCTCGCTATATACTGCATGACGTACGCACAAAAGACCTTCTTACAACGCACAACTATAGGGAATATGCCGCGACTATATACATTATACACAATGCACAGGCTGCAGCTTTGGCGCGCGCGCTGTATGTATATACTATATATGGATATGTGCTACACATAGCGTATACAGTATATAGGTATAGAGGAAAGCCGGGCAGAGGAGAACACCTGGACCACGCTGGAAAAGGGCGGCCGAATCCTTAAAATATACCTGAGAGCTCACATCTGCTCGTCGCGTGGCACGCGCGTGCGGTCTGCTGCTGCTGCTGCTGTTGCAGTCGTCCGAGCTAATGACGATAATCGCGAGAGAGAGAGAGAGAGAGAGAGAGAGAGAGAGAGAGAGAGAAGCAAGGATCGATCTTTATCGCGGCGGAACTTTTCGAGGACGCCATGGGGGCTGTGGAATTGATAGTTTTCAAAGGCGACTCACTCGTCAGCCTGCTTTCCGCAAGCTGAAACGAGGATGGCTTGAGATTGGGCGGCTGCTGCTGTCGCAGGTGATCCTAACTCTCTTCTGCACAAGTGCGCCTTTCCCGAAGGAAGCTTTACAGTAGTCAATTTTACAAAAGTATTGAAAACTCGCTAGACTCGTGTTCTCATACGCTCTCGGTTTCTGTCTGATGATCGCACGCGTTTTGCTCGTATGAAAAACTTTTTGCGCCTTCGGTTCTATTTATAAAATTAATATCGTTGAAAAAACGCGAAACTCATTTTTTTAGGAACTAGAATAAAAAATCGAGAACTTTCAAGGAAATCACGTTGGCAAGATTGTAAAAGATAGATAAACTACATGACGAAGTAAATACAGATACACATTGCGCAAGGCCCGATTGACAGAGAAACTCGACTCAAGATTTACGAGGCATCTTAATTATTCTGGCACGCATTGCAGATAATAAAAGCCTTAATCAAAGGCGAATTCAGCGAAAATTTAAGCATTTGCCAGATAACAAGATAACAGCTAGAGACACAGTCACATATTACTGATGGGGATAATAGATAGTTATACATATTTATGTGCAGTATGCACACTGTTAAAGTATGTGAATAGTTGGAGGGGTCAGAGCAGGTGATGGGATGCGTTCTCCGAAAAAGAGCGCGTTCTCCTCTGTTTGTTCATCAAATCGGACGCGCTCGATGGCTATAATAGTGCCCGATACAGCTCTCGTACGATGTATGCAAATGGTAGCTCGCGCTGTGCTTTTTCCTCGTCATGTGTGTGTGTGTGTGTGTGTGTGTGTGTGTGTCCGTGGCAGATGGTAATTGAGCGATTATACGCGCTCGACGAAATGGCCGTGTATTTATCTGGGTACGCGCTAAATAATCAAAAAAGAAACTCGACATTAATTTCTGTCTCTCTCTCTCTCTCTCTTTCTCTTTCGGCAAATACTCGTGGCATTACATATACACGACGAGATTATGAAAGACGAGCACTCGAGCGTGAAAGCAACAAGTCCAAGTCGAAAAATCTCTCGAACAAGCCACCGCAAATTACGAGCGCAGCCACAGCGCACTGCATCGGCTCTACTTGTAACCCCTATACGTATACCCCATACCTATAAAGTCCTTCCAGTTACCCGTCATCCTCCTCGACCACGAGCTCTCCGAATCTCAAAATCAACAAGTTACCCTCTCCGCCGGCTCTTCTACACTTTTCAAACTTGCTTCCAATCCTGCTGTGCGCGTGAAAAAAAAGTCCACTCGAAGACTCGGCGAAAACAGCTCCCTGAAAAGCTTGAAAGCCCGAGAGAAAACAATAATTCCAGCGAGAATCCGGAATTTCGGCTAAGAAGCAGCGCCGAAAGAGCTATATACATATACAGTATACAATATACATGTATACATAATACAAGAAGGAAAAAAGAAGAGAATTAAGAAAGAGAGTGAGAGAGAGAGAGAGAGAGCTTGAGGCAGGGGGCAGCAGGTGATGCGCCAGGTGGAGTGCGCCGGGCGCGTGTGCGCCGTCTTTCTTTTCTTCGTCGCCTTCTTCTCTTCCGGTCACGTGCCCCCACACCCCGCACCCCACACCCTTGTGCACACTTATGCACACACGCGCAACTGTGTTTCATTATACTTTCTCTCTCTCTCTCTCTCTCTCTCTATCTCTTGACTTTTTATTCTCTTTGCTCTGCCTATATACAGCATTTATAACGTTCTTTATCTTTTTCGCCCTCGCGCCGAGCCAGGAGCAAGCAGTAAACATCCTATTTTTTCAAGACAGAAAGCGAGAGAGAGAGAGAGAGAGAGAGAGAGGCTCTTCGGTGACTTTGCATTTACGTAAATAACATGGAGTTTTATCGATAGCAATCTCTTTATCGGAAATTGCGCGAGCAGCGTCGGTTTTTTTCCTCCGGCACCCGAAACGGAGAGGTCAATGCCACAATTTTTTTTTCTGCGCACGGACAACAGAGGGATTAACTTTTTAGGCCAGAAATAAATGTTTGCGTGTTATTAAGATATACATGTATAAAGGAGCTATCGTGAGTGAGGAATCTCTCTCTCTCTCTCTCTCTCTCTCTCTCTCTCTCTCTCTCTCTCTCTCTTCTCTCTCTCTCTCTCTCTCTTTCTGCACCCGTGGACTTTATTTTTCATTTTAATTTTATTTTTTACGATGTACTTGAATATACAATGTTATACATATCGAAGGAAGTCGTGTGCGGTTTTATCGTGCGGTCGACTAATTTGAATAATCCGCCGCGAAATGATTTTATTGCCCGAGTGAGAGCTGCACTTCGGTATATATAATGATCTTTCGGAGAAACGGTAAACAGTCTGATTTGTGGGCGGTAAAACAATATTTTAATCGTTACACGCAAATGTTTGCACGTTTCATTCGAATGCTTTAAGGAAAAAGCTTCGTCATCTCCAAACCTCCAGTACCTAAACAATTACGAAATTTTCTTCCTATAGAGTGTATCTTGTTATCGATAAATTTTATTATCGACAATGTTGTAGCTGCTGTTTACCACTTCTTCTCTTCGAAGCACATTTTCGACCTTTGTTACTTTGGCCCTCCCAAAACACTGCCAAGCGTTTGTTGTTTCCTCTTGGTTATTGTATATCGTTTTGTTCTCAAGTAGGCAAGGGCTTTGTCGAGTTAGCGCGTATAACAGCAGCGAGCTGTAGTATTACGCGGTACTTAGAGTCGTCGCTTGTCAAGCGAATTGCGTAATTACAACTGTTAAGAGGTATATACTGTATATACTATACCGTGAAATTGAAGGTATACGCGTAATAAGTAGGTGTAAAAGACATTGCTGCGTCGTTATTCGCTTGTTTATTTGCAAAACAGCTTACCTGAAACATAGAAGGGAGACAGTATTGATTAGTGACTCGGTGCAGTATGGACGGCTGCGAATTAACATGTGTATACTGTATAGTCATATATTGTGCGTATTATATGCCGCGATGAAAAATTCAGTGAGCTTTGAATCTCAAAAGAAAATCAGTGCAGAAGGCAGAAGGCAGAAGAAGCCGCTGAACGGAGCATGACTGAATGATTCGCGAGATCGCGTTCGAGGAATTCGCAGAACGCTTAAGCATGGAAATAAAGATGCACCGCGTGCGTTCTTGTTCGCATTTCGCATATCCGAGTCCGGAATCTGCTACTCCGTGTTTAGTTCACGTCTGCTGCTGCCACTCGGCTATTGCTATGCTATTCTAATACATGTATATTGTATAGTATATAAAAGAGAAGTTAGATAAATATAGTTGTACCGATGACGGTTGCTGCCAAACATAAGTCAGATCTATGCCTGTATTACTTATAACAAAGGCTAATTGAGTTGAGTCGAGGAATCGATTTTTATTATTTTTAATAATTCTGTCGATAACACTTTTAACTGATTTGCACACTTTTGAATATTTTAATGTATGCAATATATATATATATGCACTATTGATTTTTTTCACCATCTATTTAATAGTGCACCATCCGCGGAAATTCTATAGAAGAAGTATTTCAGTAGTTACGTCACGCAATATTGTTATTATATGTAGCGGGTTATAATATGGGAAAACTTTGCATCCAGGATCCTGTAATAATTGATCATGTAAATTGCTCTACTCGCTAGAATACTCAATTTTAATGAATTTCATTGAAACTTAGTTTTGGAGGACTTTGATTGAGTTATAATTTTAATTTAAAGTTTTACTTAATCTTGTTCCAGAAAAGATTAAGAGTCTAATAATGTAATCTATTTATTTTTCGACATCTATACTCGCATAATTTTATCCGTACAGTGCTTTAAAGAGCTTGTTCACTTGATGCATCCATTACGACGGATGCCGCAGTATTTACAGATTGTGTATCTTGTTCTACACTTGAGCAGCTTCCTGCGGAGCGTTTAAATAGTGTTTTAGAGTAGCGGCATAAAGTTGGAAGTTGCTGGCTCCAAGGAATGCGGCGGAACATATTTGCTTTAGAAAACTTTGCAGTCAAACCAGATTGTTTGAGGCAAGTTTAGAAACTATTGTTAGAAAGTCTTGATGCAGGATATTAAAACGTCGCTAAGTTATAAGTACGAGGTGCCTCTAAACCAAAGCATTTATTTAAATCAGCTGCTCAGCAAAATCATTTTGCAATTTCACGGAAAAAGAAAAGGAAAAACTTTTAATGTATATGCTATGCACCGATTAAAAGACCAACCAGTCCAAGTAGAAGAAAAGAAGAACACCTTGGCCACCACCGCGTGTGCACAAGCTGGTCAGAAGCTCTTAGAAAAGAAAAAAAAAGGAATGCGCGCGCCACCGCATCTGTTGGGGGATTAGAGGTTCTCGCCCTCGAAAGGTCGCGTCTCCAAGATTTCCCTCCCTCTCCGCGACGTCTTTCACCTTCTTTTTTAACGCCCAGGAGAAAACGACGCGCGCGACGCGGGGCTTCTCTCCGTCGAGCATCTTCTTTTTTTCAACCTGTCTTGAACACCTTATATTCGGCTTTTACCGCAACATTCGTGCAGCTTACGCATTATAGTACGCCCTTGCAGTTGCCACTGCTACGTCAGCTGCGGATCGCGCCAACTGAGGCGCGTGCCGTTGCTATATACTTTTAGGGACACGGGCTATCTCAAAGTCTCTCGAGTCGTCTTATCGAGTTAGCCAGTTGTATCACAAATTCTTCGTTCTTCGAGATTATTTTTGCGAAATCGCAGTTTCTTTCGCGTCAATAATAACAATAACAGCTTCTAAATTATTAATGATCTATTTCAGCATTATTAATGATCTATTTAGCTGCTTAAACAAGCTTTGGAAAGCAAGAGTCGTCTAATACGCTGATCGCAGCTGCGTTCAGTGACCTATAGGGATAAAAGAAAGAGAGGCTGCTGTCTACAGTCAGTTCAAGGACAAAAAATTAATACGCAAACACACAAAGAGAGAGCACAAAAAAGAAGGTGCATAGCCGCGAAATCACGTCATCGAATACTCAGCGGCAAAATGAGCAGATGCTACGTCGGTGTTTGCCCAGCGAGAGAAAGACAGAAAAAGGAGGGTTGCTATAAATATATAGCTGCTTTATAAATAAGCTGATAATAATCAGCAAAAATTTAATGAAATTCATTTCGAATTATGTACATCAACGTATCGTACAATCGATCTGAAGTTACTTATCAACACTTAACGAAAGTATGCGTATTACCGCATAATAACGCGAATATATATAATCGAGCAATAACATTTATTTTCAATGATAGTCAATTTAAATTCATTCAAAATACACATTACTGCCGGGCAACTGCGGCTTTATTCGGAAAGCAGCACCGGCAGCACTCGATCGAACTCACAAATGATGCTCAATCGTAAATCGCGGCGACAGTATATCTAACAAAACAAAATACCTCTCGCTCATCGCACTTTCCACACGGAGCATCACAAAAGCGCAAACGAAACAAATAAATCACACTGTCTCTCAGCTCGGATCGAAGGCGTGTGTTGCCCTTATACGCGTGTATATCTCGCACTGATATATATAAAGCAGCGATTTATGCCGTGAGGATCGATGACTCCTGACGTCGAGTAAATCAGCCAGCGGCAGAGCGGCAGCAGCGCCGCGCCGACAGATATTATACATTCAAATTGACCCCCCCCCCCCCACCACTTGCCCCTCACGATCGAATTAATTTCTCGAACCCAAGGGGTTGCTGCGCTGTCGCCGTAGCGCTACCGCGAGTCACTCGAGAATTTTTTCGAGCGTGAAAGGGTTTTATATTAATTTAGTTGCGATTCTATAACTTGATACACTCGAGCTGCAAAGAGGATCGCTCGCCGATACGGGGCTGGATTGAATTTTTCCCGTAAGCGATGCGACAGCTTATGCAATAAGCTTTTTCTCTGGCTTTCGAAGTTAATCTCTATGTACATTTCAATTAGGAATACCGTTAGTCAATTCTTTTTTCTTTCATGATAATTCCGCGAGGCGGCGCATGTTCTTTCCGCTAAACTACCGTTGTAATTCAACTGCTTTCCTTTCAACTGCATACGGCACTCATTCTAATGCAGCTTTAAACAATTCGCTATACCTATCTGTCGGCGAATCAGTGGCCTGCAATTTTGTTAATTCTGCTAGCCGACTATGAATTATTATGCAATTTCCCTACACAGTTTCGAATGATTCCTTTACATACTTATCTTGTAGCAAAATAATTGAATAATATGTTGAACACGCCGACTATATAAGAGAGCCTATTTTTTTTCTCCTGTTTTTCGTTACGTCGCCATACTTGACAAACGAGACTGCGAAGCTTATCTTTCTCTCTTGGTTGCACAGACCAACAGACAGGCATTTATAAAAGAGCGAGCGTGCGCGCGAAATGCTTAGCGAACCCTCGGCGCGGCGATTGAAACACAATCCAGTCTTCCCGAAGAAGAAGCAAAGTATAAAGAGTCTCTCTCGGCGCAAAGAATACGAAAAAAAAGCATCGAGAAAACGAAGACAACCTCGGGACTTCAATCTTGGCTCTGAGGCCGAGACAAAAGCCAACCAGTTCGAAAGTAAGAGGAAGACGAAGAAGCTGTGTGGAAGAGGGGAACGGGGGAAGAGGAAGCAGAAGAAGAAGACGAAGAATATGGCCAAGTCGCGCGCGGCGCATGAGTGCTGCGGAGAAAGAGAGGAGGTGGAAACACATGTCCGTCGCGCGGCTGCAACTCGTGCGATCTATAAGTGGCGGCGTGCGCCGAGCTGCAGCTGCCACTGCGCTTGCGAGAGGAAGGGTTTCGTCGTCTTCACTTGTATTCTTCCTCCGCAGTTATTCTGGCAAGGTGTGCGCGCGCTAGGAGCGACCTTATTTTTTCTCTCTCTCTCCCTCAAACTTTTTCCCGCACTTTTGGAGAGCCGATTTCCACTTTCCGCGCTCGCACCCACCTGCACAATGCACACCTCAGTCAGTCTATCGCTCTGTACCCGGCAAAGCATAATCCATCGAATTAACTCAGTTTTTCTGCTGCAGGAGCCGCACAGAATGCGAAAAGCATGTTTATTACCGTTTCTCTTTAAATAATAAATCCGTATAATTGTGCAGTTGTCAGTCGCAAAAGCGTAAAATAATTATACTTGATGAATTGGGAGTTGCATGCTTACACGCATAGTTATATCGTCGTTGGCGGTCGGTATAGCGGTGTAAATAGCGGTAATACCTCTGCATATACGATGTTTCTGGGTAATTTCTCTATTTCAGTATCCGATCGATTTGCTGTCAACGCCAACAACATCCGGGAAATTGATCGCATCCGGCCTTGGAAGCCTGACTTTTCAGAAGGTACAGCTTTGATACGCCTCAGGTGCCGCATTTAATTCGAAAAAAAATCACAAGCTCGACGCGAATTATAAGCCACGCGCGGACGGAAGAAAGGAATACACACACTGCAAATACGCATATACTTAAGGGGGGGGGGGGAGGGGAGAATGAGAGACACATACGAACATGATCGGCTTATGCCTTTAATAGAAAACTTGCTTCACATTCCGCTTATACGAAATTCCATTAAACTCTGTTATTAGCCGTGCGCCTGGTTACATCGCCCCTTCCATCCCCAGCCCAAATAAAATAAAAGCAGAGAGAGAGAGAGAGAGAGAGAGAGAGAGAGAGAGAGAGAGACAGAGGGACCCCCGCACTCAGCAAATTACAGTAATTTTGACCTATAACAAGTTCTTGTGCGCGCGGATGTTTTACTCTCTCCCTCTCTCATATACTTGTATACACATTTACACACATCGCATAGCCACCCTCGCAACGTATGTACACGAGAATTTTATTTTATTTTCTCTCTCTCTCTCTCTCTCTCTCTCTCTCTCTCTCTCTCTTTGGCTCGCGTCTGGATGCAATTTCGACTGATTACGTAACGCGTAAGCGAGCGAGCGTCTTTGTACACATACGCGTGGATGCCGAGGTACGGGTAAAAGAACACAGGTAAATACACGCGCGTTATCCGGAGGCGCGAAGCTGGAAAAAAAAACGGAACGAGAGTGCGTGCCGCAAATGTAGTCGCGCGCAGGCGCACCTGCTGCCGAAATAAGTGTCCGCAATCATTCCCTATAAGCGAACTGCCCAGTGTCACGCATTGTTTCCGTTATATACTCAACGCCCCGCGCGTATAAGCGCACACATACTCGCTGTGCACCTTCGAATTCGTCCTGGAATTTCCAGAGATCTGCAAAAGACGCTGCGCAAAAGTGCGCATGTAGGTGTGTAAAAGCGATCGATCAGCACAAAACCCGCGTGAAACAAGAAGCTAGTTGCGCGGGGAGAGCCTCTCGCGCGGCGTAAATCAAAGGACGTTTTGCGGGCGGATGTCGCGTAGATTAAGAGTTTTTCCGGGAAAAGCCGGAAGCGCAGGCGCACCCCTTACAACAGCTGCTCAAATAATCGTACCGAATGTCTAAACACACACGCACACACATACACAGCAGCAGCAGCAGCAGCAGCAGCAGCAACAGCAGCAACAGCAACAGCAGTGGCAGCAGCAACAGCAGCAGATAAAGACTCAGGCACGTATGTGCGTATGCCTGTGTACTTTGCTACACGAAAATATATCGCCCGCGAGTGCGCTCTTCCTCTCTACGTGCAGATGCACGGAAATTTAATTTTAGCCCCCCCCCCCTTCCTCTCTCTTTCTGTCTCCCTGTCGTCTGCCTTTCTACAGCTTATTGTATTACCGCAAGTATTTTATTTTTCTTCGCTTCGTTCTATCGCCCGATTCCTAACCGCGAGCTTTCGAGCTTCCGACAATGGCGAGCGTGAAAACTCCCACGAGCCATGCCAAAAAGCCTTGGACTGCGCTTCGTAGAAATTTCGCAGCTTTCGCGTCTTTCACGGCTAAAAGAGAGATTCGGTTACCCCAGCCAGGCACTGTGTGACCCGCGAAACACGATACCAGCTCCCCGCAACTTCTGATGCCTCCTTCTCTTTTTTTCTCTTTCGCATTAGTACTGTCTTTATTACGGGGATGCAGGAGAGGAGCCGCTATGCTTAAAAGTGACGAGTATCTTTCGCGATACCGAATGGTCCAAATGCCGAAAACTGTAACAGGCTTCAGTCTTGTAGACATGCATAAAAGAACGTAAGAAGAATGCAACCATGTGGTCGAATAGAAGAGGACGAAGCAAGTTTCGTTCCGTGAACAGCGGAAGTCTCCTCATTTCTCCATTAATGCCGTGTCAAAAGCTCGACGTCCACCGCCCTACATTTTTCTAAACGCCGTCTTATAAGTTACGACAGCAATGAAATATTGTCATACGTCAGACTATACAAACACTCTGATAACATTTTTTCGATCGCTTACAAAGTAATAATTATCTCACACATCCTGTCCGTTGACGATGGAAATTTCGTAATCTGTGGGTTTTTTTTTTAAAAAAGCTCGAAAGCTCTTCTCTCCTACGGCCGCTTTTCTTCTTCTCAACCTTCTCCACTCCTTGCTCAAGTCCAATAAAAGTTGGACTGCCGTTGCAGCGTTTACGACTTCTGTTATATTTTTTCTCTTAAAAAGAAGAAAAAAAGAGGTCTCTCGCTCGTGTCCGTGCTTACTTAATCTCGGATCAGAGCGGCTAAGTAAATAAAAGGCGTCGCTCGCGCTGGCATAAGAACGTTTGATGAACTAGTCTCCGTTTCGAGTAGTCCGCACTTTCAGCTGGACTGTTTATGCAAATTGCTTCTGGATAATCGAGCGCGCACGATTCTCGCATGCAAATGTTTCACAAACTTATTACTCCCCTCCTCGAAGCTATGTAGAGAGAGAGAGAGAGAGAGAGAGAGAGAGAGAGAAATTATTATTCCTTCCCGTGGCAATTTAACCTCACGCTCGGGCTCTGGACTTTCGAAATATCAGTGTGTCCAAAGGCAGTTTTAATAACAGTTGTTCACCATAAAATTGATTCCGAGCTCCGGCTTCTAATCCAAGCAGCACACACGATATACGCGATATATTTCTATAGCTATTTGAGCTGTGTGTACACGCGAGTTTGTATAATGCACCGCACTATAGTCGCGATAGTCTCGGAGCCGTACAATCTTTTTGAAAAATTCCGAGCACGCGAACGCAAATTTTTTCTCCCCCCTCCCCTCTCACGCACACACAACGAACATCGTCGAGAAACAAAACAAATATTCGATGCTACATTGTTTATTGATCACTCTTAGTCGCGGCTCGATGCTCATATCGCTCATTGCTCAGACGACCCTCTGGAAACAGTCAATCAAGCCCGAATCAGCCCCCGAAACCAGCTCCAACAGCGAGACTGCAGAAGCGAAAAGAAAATAAGCGAGCAAAATAGCAATAGTCTGCGCGTCGTATATATAGAGCGTCTCAGGCCCCGAGGGCTGATTGGACAAGCCAACCCCCCGTCTGCGAGGAATTAGAGGAGGCGACGCCATTTCCGTGTGGGCGTGCGCGACAATTTCGCATTTGGCTCGTCGTCGCTCGTCGCGCACATGTATATATCACGACCTCCCCCCCCCCCCCTCGTTACGCGCAGGGCCAGCTCTCTCACTCTCGAGTCGGTGATAAGCGGATCACCAAGACGCTAAAGGTAGTGCAGTGCATGGGCTCGTTTTTGCGGCTGCACCTCGCCGAGTTTATTCCGCTTCACCGGCGGAGAGGCACACGCTACGTCTATTCAACTCACTGGGACTGACGACTCCGCGAAGACTTCGTAATTTATGAATTGTAACGCGGTATCGTCTACATTCCAAATTTTCACGTCAGATCAGCTTTCTATACACACGACGTTTTTCACTCTTTTTCTTCAATATTATTCAAGAGCTGTGTGTAAACGTTATTGGTTATTTCTCATAATTTCATAAGAGCAATATTACATTACTGAGAAATCTTCAATTGATTGATTATTCTTGATTTATTGATTATTTGGAATTTTTTCTCGAATTTTTTCGCAATATGCTAAAATTAACTTTAAAAATTCTGGTTTTATTGATTGTTATCCAAGATTCTCTAAAATACTTTTAAAATATTACTCCTTTTATTTTCTATATAAATAAAATGTTATTATTATGTAAAATGCTCTATATGTTTTCAATTGACTGCGCTAATCCTAAAAAGCGACTAACTAAAATTCTCAAGCAAACTTTGCATAGCTCGAAATCAATTGAATCCAATGTGATTAATGAAAACTACGAGCGCATCCAAGATGAGGAGAGCGGTGCCAGGTACTTTCGGAAAAAGAAAAAAAAACGAAGAAGAAAAATGACATGGCACCCTGTAACAAGTCAAAGAAAACGAAGAATAAGCCGAAGCGCAGCGGCAGAGCGGTAGAGAAGATCCCTGATTGTGGATAACGGGCACGGCACGCGTATTATAACGACAGCCGTCTGTCGACATCATGCACCCGCCGCTTCTCTCTCTCTCTCTCTCTCTCTCTCTCCCCTCCCGCAGCTATCCGCGCTCGCGTTTACAATCCACGCGGAGGAAGGGAGTGCAGAGTGAGCGTCGGTAGCGACAGGGCGCACGTGTGCGCGATGCATTGAAGGGGCCCCTAAGGCAGGTGTGCGCGCAGACGGCCGGCACGAGCGAGTCCAGAGAAAGAGAGATGGATGGAGCTGGAAGCAGTTCTTTTTTCCGATCCGCAAGAGCCAAAGCAAAGTTTCGCCGCTGCGCGCTACTTCTTTTCGACGGCTGCAGCAGGCGCACCACCGGCGCGACGACCTCACTTTCGGGCTTTCGCCCGCGAGGGAGGATCGAGACCAAGAATTAATGGCAATCGATAGGGTTAACGCCCGGATCATCGCTGCATACACCGGAGCTCCGCGAAGGAAACGCCCTTTTTCAATGGACACTTTTGCACTATTCGTCTCTTTTCAAAGACCATACATTGCAGCATTCGTAATTAAGCTCGCAGCACTACTATACATATTACATACGTATACGTAAGAACCGAAGTGAAAATGTAAAAAAAGCAGGTCACCAGCTCGTTAAGCCTCCGCCTGTTCGAAAAAGCCCCTTCCCCGAAATGTTGGGATTTTGGCGGCAATGCAAGAGCGAGCGAGCGAGCGACGCGTCGCAATAAATCCTGCGTTTACACACGCGGATGTGCTGCAGTTCTTCGAAGACGCGCGCCGGCCGCGCGCCTCCCCCTAAACGGTGAGCGAAAAAAAAAGGAGAGAAGACCGGGCGCGTGCCGGCCATCCGGAGGCCAGGTGTAGGAGCTCCCGCTTCTCTCCCTCCGCATCACGGCTGCCGCTGCCGCTGCCGCTGCCACTGCCGACTGCTTCTCTTTGTATGTGTGTTTATGTGCATATACTCCTGATATTTCAGTATGGAAGATGGTGCCCTCGAGGGAAATGTGTGTGTGTGTCGGGGGGGGGGGGGGGGTTCTCCTGTGATGTCCTGCAGCCTTGGCTTTTCAAGAGAGTGCAAGATTGATATGGGAATACCTCATTTTCCACGTCCACCCAAGTCTGTTTACTCAAGCCGATCGTTTGATCAATCGATTCGAGCTTTTCTGAGCAGCTCCAAGATAGTCCATCGATTCGCGTCATTTTTATTGCAGAGCGACCTGAACGAATAACAAATTTAGAGAATCATCGCGTGATCCCACAACTTCAGCATTGCTGCCTGTTGAAAAATACGTAATTAACTCCACGACAATGGAAATCGCGCTGATCATCCCTGAACCGAGACGGAAAGCGACTCGGGCAAACGATCACGACCACCGCCGTCATCGCCCCTCTGCACAATTGTATAATTATAATATAAATTCTACCCCACACATGCACTATACAGGCAGCATATGCGCGCCTCTCTTCTCATTTGTCATTCGAAACGTAATAAGCATTTTTTCTTAATCTCTTTTTTTTTTCACCTTGTTAAAGCAAAGAAATGTTTGCCTTGTTATTTTGTACAATGTATATTTTGATATGATTGCAACGAGTAATTGCAGCCCTCGTCATTGCATTTTAAAGTAGTCCCAGTTCTTTTCATCCGATTAGTATATATTAGTTCGACAGTTCGTTTTTGTGAAAACTCATTTTGGAGCGATATATACAAACTATAAATTAACAATTGAGCTTAACACTTACTGATCGAAGACTAATCAAGGCCTCCGTATCCTCATCCTTAAAATAAATTACTGCACTCTCTCTCTCTCTCTCTCTGTCTCTCTCCCTCTCCCTCAAAGCGGCGAAAGCGAAGAGCCACCGAGCAGGCATCAGAAATTAAAAGTAACCGCAGCAGATGGCGACGCGGCGCGTGCCATGCGCACGCTTCTCTGCGATGTATATATATTATATATGTATAAGTATACCTATACACTGCACGCAATATACACACGAAACGCCCTTTCGATTTCTTTCGAGGCGTCGATCCAAGATAATTAGAAGACGATATATACCTCTGGCTTGTGAAATTTTATTCTTCGCATTGAGCGCAGGCTTTTCGTTGCACTGCCAAGCCAACTAATAAGGTGAGAGAAATGCACCGTTATAGTGGAGATCACGAGCAAGGATACGCGAGACTGGCTTTAATAATTTAATTTTTCACTCCCCGGCTCATTATGTGCCGTTATGCTGCTGACCGTTTTTTCGCTCTGGTGGATACCAAGTGCCGGGGATAAGGGGTTGCGCGCGATTTGCACTAAGGGAGTTCTGTTAAAGAAGGCAGAGACGGTTGCTGCTACTGCTGCCGCTTGTAGTCGAGGAAATTGAGTTTGTTTTCTGGGGACGGGGAATTCGCAGAAAAGTGATTCGAATCGCCTTTTCAGTACATAATGCGATAAATGATCTGAATTATTTTTTTACTTGAACGTATTTACGGAGATTGAATTCAACCAGGTTTATGTTAAATCTGAACTCTTAACGCTGCCTATTTGCTGGATATTTGGCTGAAGGTTATTTTTTCTTAATGTAAAATTAGTTCTGCGAAAGTTTGTTGAGAACTTTGTAAGTGCTTTGCTGTGTTATCCTATTTGAAGATTAATTAAACTTGAATAAAACATGTCATTTTTGTGAAGAAAAGCTTTTTTTTAAATAAGAATATCATAATAAGAATGATCGAATTCACCTAATAATGTACGAGTTTTACTTTTAAATAATGCAAATACATGTTAATAAAATCAATGCATTTCGTCAAGTGGCAATCGGAAGGTACTAACCTCGATGTACTTTTGACGTGTGAACAATTTGGTTGCTCACTGAAATTACATCGTTCTACTTTAATGAAAGCCAATTAACCTCAAAAGTACACTTTTATCTTTTTAAAATAAAGAAGATGTAAAACTGGATCATCTAACCATAAAATACGATAAATAATAGCAATTTGCTTTCAAAAATAATTTATTATCCTTCATCGAATCCTTAAATGTAAATGGAATCTGAAATATCATGCAAAAATCAAATTGACCGACCATCAAAAATGATACGTCCTAACCTAAACTAAATCGTCCTTCATATAAAAAAAGAATCTGTGTGAAAAATACGCGATTCGAAAATAAGTGAAAAAATAGGAAAACCTTCTGAAATCGAGAAGCATAAAACTGATCAATAGGGAGATCAGCCACAGGACTGACAGAGCCCTTGGAGCTCACTCAGTTCCTCTCTCGCCTTCGAAATCTCATCAACGAGTATCGATTCGCCGGAGCATCACAACTATTGTGGAACGCAAAAAAAGTAATGCAAAAAGTTTACTCGACTTGCAAGAGAGTGAGCGGTTCGAAAAAAGACCATACGCAGATGGCAAGATCATCAAAACTCTGACTGGAGCCGGAGAATAAAAGTTTTATTGTTTGGGGATATTCTGAATTTTTATCTACCTCGATTGTCCAGAAATATGCAAGCCAGATGACACTTTCGATGCACTGCAGCTTGAAAATAGCTTGCGATACACTGTGTATTTCACTTTTCATGTCGTACAATCTAAACGCAGTATTTTCGCTTACCTGAAACAGAAAATAAAAAATACGATTTTAATATTTACAGACGACATGCACTGCATAAATCATTATTTGCTGCAAACGTTTTCTTTGATCACAAAGAGCGATACTTAAAAATCAACAAGCGATCGATGTTTCAATCTCGCCAAAGTTTTCGCCTCTGCGCGATGTCAAGTCATTAAATTACGAAGTATTGTTTTTTTCTGCTGATTTGCAACTCAAAAAAGTGGAGATCGCTCAGTAAATTTGCATGATGCAAGCCCGTATATCAAAGGGTCGAAAAGTTTTAAAAAAGCGCTTGCAGCGTCACTCTCTTTGCACGAAAATAAATTAAGCTGAATAGGTTGCTTAGATTTGTCGTTTGCCGAGTGTCAGAACACGTATCCAAAGGTGTTCAAGGGAAAATTAATATATTCAAAATAAATCCAAGAGGAGAAAGAAACGAATCCCCCTTTATTATAAATGCAGATGACGATAAAAAATGTTCGAAAAGTTGATAAAGGATCTAAAAAAATCAGCAGAGTAATGGGCCGATTTCTCTTGCGAGGGGAGGGAACATAGGGCAGGTGCAAGGCTCGTGTGCGCGCGCGCGCGCGATTCTTTTGCAAGCTGGCCCGCGTATAATAGCTTGGCTCGTTTATTGCCATCGCTGTTGGAATAAAAAAGCAGAGATGCATAAAATTTGAAATCGCGATTCGTACTTACGCGATACGTAATCTTGAGAATCTGTTTTTTTTTTCGGCTATGAAATACCGTAATGAGAATTCGGAATTCACGCTACTTTTCTATAGTTTACTTAAGGGTGAAGTGTTTGAAATTTTCGATAAGTTATCTTCCCTAATTCACCCTATAATAAAGTAACACTTCAATCGACATTTGTTGTGCAAAAAATCGAATTCCAAGCCCATGAGAAAACAGGCATGCTGGGATTGAATTCTCGGTACATCGACGCAATCACACATATGGAAAGCCTAGTCAATCCTATTGATTTATATCAGAGAGTGAAAGAGCGACGTGAGTGCATTGTACTTGGAAGAAAAAACGATTTAGCGTCGATGATTTGATTTGATCGGATTATATGTTAGCCCCTACGCCCTTAACTCGCTTGGCTGCTGCTGCTACCATTGCTGCTGCTGCTGCTGCTGCTGCTGTCGGTGACGTTGCCTGCAGCGCGACTCGATCAAGCTGCACACAACTACATTGCAATACGTCGCGCAATGGAGTGTAATCCATTTTGCACGACCTAAGAATGCACCGTGTATTTTTGCGATGCCATATTGCTGGGTACCGCTCCTCCCCCCTCCCCCCGTATCCATCCCCACGATCCTGCCTGTTCGTTTTTTTTCTTGAGCGCAAGCGGGGCATAAATTTAGTTTTAGATTTGAGCAGATAGATCATCTTGAAGCAGCTTTAATTTATTTTTTACCGTAGCTGATATTCGAAAACGGGCTGATGCAAAATTCAAACTGAAAATCAGAGAAGAGCCAGATCGATTTACACACCAATAAACAAAATAGAATCGACATGAACACATTGTACACATTCGTCTCAAAGATACAGTAGGAGTGACTGATCGAATTAACTCGCAGTGTCACGGTTGTGCGGGGTAAAAAAGTGCACAGCCTCCGCTTGTCCAGATGTCGTAGTTCTCTATATAGACGTAATAATTGACACGTTACGCTCTGTTCGATAATCGAGAAATGGAAAATTTTTTCTCTTGATACAAATAACTGGTTTGGGAAAGTTTATTATTTTAAGAACAATTCAATATAACACTCCCCAATGGTTTACTTATAAATAATACTAACTTAGATGAATATCAAATTACTCGAATCACATTTATGTCATTCACAATTAACAAACTGCACAAACATTAAAATTCAAATTCCCTATCCTTCTTGTCTCCCCATCGAAGGTAAATAGAGTAAATAATTCAGTTTGATGCAACTCCACGTATCCCTTCATACCTAAGAATCAATACTCTACAAAAACACAAACTCGAGAAGAATAATTACGGCTCACAACAGCTCACAAGTATATAATTACAAAGTTTATGCCGCAAAGCGCAGAAAATTCCTTTCTTCGGCTTCTTTTTCTCTTTTCCTCAGCAAGATGCACGGAATAAATAATTCAGCGTGTTTTTCAACTCGGAGTCACGCAGTCCTCCACACTTTCTCTCGTACAACGCTGCGTGATAAAGACATCAGGGTCCTATAATCCGATCACATCGTACGTCATTATAACTTGTTCAAAGTGGATTGGTCGCGCCTTTCCGTCCCGCAAAATATCGGGAAGAATGGAGCTAAGTTTCTCGGCGCGTAGACCGGGATGGGAAGGAGCGAGCGACAGGCTGCTCCTTAATTTTCATTCCTATCGGTTCGCCATCCCCCCTCTCCTCCCCCTTTTTTTTATTTTCGCGACAACGACGACGCGTCGACGGCGTGAATACCGAAAGAGAGAAGGACGACGCGATATGGATTTCTGTGTCAGACCGAGCGAGTTGGCAAATTGAGGGGCGGAGAGGATCTGTCGGAAGACAGATGGAGGGGGTTGGACTTTTCTACGCCAAGTTGGAGCGTCAAGTACCTGGATTATTTGAAAGCTTTTACTTCTTTTCCTCATTTTCAAGATCGTTATTTATGCTCCGAAAATACACGCCTCGTAGAAAAGGATATTATCTTGAATGCATTGAAAAGGAAAACACTACAATGCAAAGCCTCTCAAACACTGTCCTGAAAATTTTTTCACTTGGTTGAGAGAACATTTTTGCCTGGCTTCAGCAGTGAATGGAAAAGCAGAGCTTTAATTGATTATGTTCAGATAAAGGTATATTTTTGTAATCAATCTAAAGATATATACAATTTTGATAAATTTGCAATTCAAACCATGACAAATTAAACTCCGGATTCTCCACGATTAAATGGCTAACGAATTCACACAATGCATTGTACGACTTGGCTCTGATCGGTCCTGCAGTCTATGTATCTAGTAACAATGTCTTCATTATGGAACATGTATCTCCAGAAATAGATGCGAGGGTGGTAACGTCGTGAAATTTCTGGATAGAGAGGCAAGTTAAAGTAGAGAAAATAAGAAAATGCGAGCGCAGACGCATCGATATATAGCAGAGAGAGAGAGAGAGAGAGAGAGAGAGAGAGAGAGAGAGAGAGAAGTGTTGCGCCGGTGGTGGGAGTAGGAAGAGACGTAGTGTCCAGTTTTCACGGTTCGAAGACCCGAGGCAGACGGTGTGCCAGACGCCGCGGACTATAACTGGCCATTAGGTTAGGTTAGTTGGTTGGCAGTAACTAGTCTCGTCAGCCATATCTTTCTCTTTCTCTCTCTCGCACTCGCGAAAAGAGGGAACGGGTCACGCTAGGATGCTTCGAGTCGCGCCGCGCCGCGCCAATTATAATCCTCCCGAAATCATTTTACATTTATCAAAAGCGCTGCGCCGCGGAGAGCCCCGAGGCTCAGAATCTTCTGTGATGACGATTTCACGCAGTCGTATGCGCAAATGCTATGGGATTTAATGCGACCAAACGAATGCATTATTCAAACTTTAAAGAATATCTTATAGCAACGATTACCCAGCTCGCTAGATAAACCATCTTGCGAGACGAATTCGTAGGCATTACCCATTTCTGGTTAGGCAGCGACTTCAATGTTTGTAAAACATTTGTAAGAACGAATTCGCTCTTTAAATATAAGGCACTGCTGATGACAATTTATAATAATATGCAGCAATGCGTTGTGCTTGCATGAATGATTCCATCAATTAATACGCCTGATGATCTTACGAATTACTTTTATCATTTTCGAACTTGCATCAGGAGCATTGAGTTTCGATGAACTTTTATGGCCTTGCTCTAGACAGCAGAATCCTATATAGAGGTGTATCAAATTTACTCGGCTGGTGCATTTGTCGATAGAGCAATATTCATTTAGAAAATTAAACAACGAGCAAAAGCCATTATACAGAGCGATACAGGGCTATTTCTTATTTACACGGAAGTGCAGCGCGCTACCCGCAACGAAGCGAATGAGATAGAGCTCGTCTATTCAACGTCATTATTTTCCAGTGCGGTTGCGGGGTCGGAAGCTGCCTTCAAATCCATTTTGCGGGGACACTTTGAAGTCCGCCTTCGCAGCCGACAGCGAGAGATGAGAATTTCGCGCACTACGGAAGTTTAATGTAGCTTCAAATCTCCTTTCGCCAAAGCTGTTTCCATTCTCTCGGAGCGCGTCTATATATGTACGTGCAAATAATCTCTCGACTATACCTTTCGGCAATGCACTTGCGCAAATAACTTGATTTATTGCAAGCGTATTGACTGACTCTGCGCTAAAAAGGCAGCTGAATTACGTTAACGGAATAAGGATGCACATTCTGCGCCGCCGACGCGGCCGCGGGTTACTTCGTTATGCAGTGCGAGAAGTTCAGACGACGCCGTTCCGAGAAATGCAAAGCTTCCGCGTGAATTCCAACTGGCCTCTCATTCAGGCGGCCGCTAAATAATCACGTGACCGCATCATCCAAGAATTACAAGCGACAGCCTTCAGACTAAATAGAAACCCAAGACCGCCGTGTCTAATCTCGTAAAAAAAAGAAGAAGAAGGCGTAGAAGAAAGTTTTATCAGTACCAGACGTTCAGACTCCGAAAAAAAAATCCCTCAGATATGGGGTTACATAGCTGACACGCATTAATTGACGCGTTCTGAGCAGCCTTGGATGATGAAAAATCTGCGGATATTCCTCGGCGAGTCGCGAGTGAGGAAAGAGAGTAAGAGAGAAAGCGAATAAGAGGAGCCAGACGAAACAAAATGCCGCTAAATTTAATCCCGAACCTTTGGTTAGCGTCTGGTAAGCAGTCTAGACGACTAGAGATGAAGAGAGCGAATGGAAGACGATGGAGAGAGAGAGAGAGAGGGAGAAAGTGCGAGAAGGTGCGTGAGAAAGTGAGAAGGCGAAATATTTATGCGCATTCCCGAAGAAGAGAGCTGTCCCTTTTATAGAGAAACTTTTGTACACAGTTGGGACGATGAAAAGTTCAAAGACCGACACACTTCTGGCGGCGGCGGACACGATACGCATCTGACATAATTGAGCTATCGCGTAAGGAGGCACGACGACGAAAATGACTCGCTCGCTTAATTCATCTCGAAATCTCGGAGACGCTGTGCACGGCGAGGCCGAGGAGTCTTAGCGCAAAGATAAGCCACGCACTTCTATTTTAAAGCCGAGAGGAGGAAACTGCGCGAGGCGGGCGCAGGAAAAAAGCCGAGCAAAAAGAGCCAGACTAGAGCAGTTGTGGATGTATAGTTGCGTCTGAGTACTAGAGAGAGAGAGGGAGAGAGAGAAAGACAGTAGAGACAGACGTTCCAATTTGCCTGGCTGCTTCTCTTCGGCGAAACTCGCGACGCGACGACGTAACGCGCGGACGAGCTATTCCCTTATTTCTGGACTTTGCGCCTGTGCTATACCGCAGACTTACCAGACGGGATAATTGACGTTATTGGCGCGTCCATCTTCTTTCTCTCTCTCTCTCTCTCTCTCTCTCTCTCTCTCTCTCTCTCTCTCGCTCTTCGAGTCTCTCAGTTGCTTCGCTACTAGACTATATTGTATACTTGAAAAGTGTTCAATGCCTATTTGCAGAGAGTGCCTGTTACAATTTTAAATTTTCAAACTTTCATACAGTTCCGCATAAATATTCCGAAGCATTTCGTATTGAGCTCAACAATATGACCGTACTTTTAATTTAATAAAATAGTAGGATTTTGTACAAACAATTATGTGGGGCACCTTTATTAATTTTAACATTGTCCGATTCCACAATGGAAAACCACTTGATGCTCTCAGGTGATGGGATCAATCAAGCATGGATTCCATTTTTTTATTTTGTAGATGTTAAAGGTTTAATTAGCTTGACCAGTTCCCCGAAACACGCTTGTTTGCTAATGTAATAAATACTAATTTTGTCATAAACAAAGTTTGATGACAATTTACATCCCTCCTCGTCCATGACCTCCGAATCATTTTCATAATGGACGTGCAAAATTTCAAAGTATATGCAATTGTATTATAAATAACTTCACGCGACTTATTATAAAAATTGTACAAGTTATTTTACGCATCCACCTTTTCTGTAACACTGTGTTCGCCCCTTGCAATTCCAAATTTGAATTCCCGAACCCAAACCTACTGTCTTGCCAATTAAGACAACCAACGGATTTCGCGGAAGTGTCAATGCCTGAAATATCGGGCAAGATACCCGAAGACAATCGTTCAATAAAGCCGAGAAGAAACTACGACAGTTGGGAAGGTTTAGCAGCGTAGCCGCTCTGCGCGCCGCGACGCTGACGCACCGCGCGTGTATATATTTGGCTGCCTCCTCTTCGCTCTCTCTCTCACTCTCTCGCTAGCGGCGCGCGCGCGATCTTCTCTCCTCGTTTTCCTCGTTTCCGTCTAGCGCGCGACGCTTTCTCCTTCTGAAATTGTTGTATCGCGGTTACGTCGCAATTATCCACCCACGCGCACACTTCGAACGGGAGGGAGGAATAGGGAAAGAGAGAAAGTCGTTGGCGAGTGCATATGCGTCCCCTCCCCCCTCTCTCTCTGTATAGCGATGCCGAATTTAACGGCGAATGGACTTAGCGCGCGCCTACAACTCCGCGCAATTCGCCCACTCGGCTTATAAGAGACTTATGCGCAAACGCGTTCGCGTTTCGATTCTCGTTTTCCGTTTGCTGCCGCGCCGCTGCTAAGGCACACAGTCGTTGCGAATTGGCACTTATACCGTTTGCGCCATTTTCATCGCCGAATCCCGAGAAGCTGATTTTCGGAACAGTTTCTCCTCGACTCATTATTACGATACGGGATCGCATGTGTAGGATCGCGTTTTTCCATTTCTTTAACTTTTTATTTATTTGTTTTGTTTGACGACTTGGCCGCGGTTTACGCGGCACTCGAGTGCAGCTTGCGTAGGCTTCACTTTTAGCCTCGGAGCCTAGGAGGAACAAGTTAATCTCCCGCTTGCCCTTTTCATAGTCTCGATCCGCTGCTGCGGGTATAATTTTATTGGAGCAGAAGTCATCACAAACAGTGGGTATATATTGACCGATAAAAGGAGCTTGGCACGTATGACGAAACCCCGAGGAAGTGCCGTGCGTATAAAGTTTAAGAAAAAAAATTGAGCCGTAAAAGGAATCCGTTTTCATCATCAGAGGCACACACGCATACGCACACGCACGCACGCACGCATGCACGCACACACACACACATATATCGTATCAATCCACTAGCGCATAAATTTTCATATAAACTATAAAATTCGAGAGCTTTTTTCCGATCTGCATAAAATTTTTTATCGCACTCGGCAAGACTATCCGAATATAATTTCGAAATGACTCTCGTGGAATCGAGCGGGAAGAGCTCTCTCTCTCTCTCTCTCTCTCTCTCTCTCTCTCTCTCTCTCTCTCTCTCTCTCGGACTTGTGCATCGTAAAGTATAGAGAGAGCTAAACACGTGGACGTGTGTAGTCTTGTACGTTGTTGAGGACGGAACAAGAGTTGGAGGTGGAGGAAAGGGTCAAAAGTGAGAGAAGGAGAAGAAGAGCAGACCGGATGCGCTGACGTTGGCTGCTTGGATTTATGGGCCTGTTTTATTCGTCGCGACGCTTCCGCTCGTATAGCAGCAGCAGCAGCAGCAGCAGCAGCAGCGCAGCAGAAACAGCGGTAAGAGAGAAAGAGCGCGGGCAAGTGAGAAAGGGAGGAGGAAAAAAAGCGGACGCGCAAGGCGCCGACATTTATCGGAAAAGCATCCTAACCTAATGACATGAAAACCTCGCCGCCTGGAAATTCACCCTTCGACCTCTTCGTACATAAGAGCTGCTGCTTCCGCCGTCTCTCGACACTATGGGATTTGTGTGTCCCGCGGGAGGAAACGTGATAGTAAGCCTGGGATCGGCTTGTTCACAGTATAAACTTTGAGAGATAGAGAGAGAGAGAGAGAGAAGAAACAGAGGACTTGCAAGATTGCGCTGCTGTAGGAGCTTGTTGAATGCGCTCATTGATACGGCCTGCGATGCTTTTTGAGCCTGCAATTTGCGCAGTCTCTTCCGAAAAAAGCCAATGACCTCGCAACTCTCCCGCTCGACGCACGCGCCATTCCAATTTCTTGCAATAGTACATCTTGAAAGTGTACGTGTAAACGTGCATGTGAGTAAAATTTAATGTTCCAGTCAGTAAAAAAAATAAGTCGATAGACTCACCTTTCTGCTACCTTGTCCGAAACTGCGTGCTGAAACAGTCGGTCCAAGGGTGTAAGCTGAGGTCCTCCTTCCTTTTCCGAACCGCTGTCGCCCTGCTGGTCATCCTTCCCATACACGTCCTCCATCCCTGATCCTGTTCCTGTGAACAAATCATTTCTCATTACCGTCAATCTCCAGCTCCTTTAACTAAATCTACGCCGGCCGTAACGTCCAAACTTTGCAGACGACTGCGCATTGCACTT
The DNA here is from genome assembly GCA_018906965.1 of Philotrypesis tridentata. NCBI lineage: Eukaryota > Metazoa > Arthropoda > Insecta > Hymenoptera > Pteromalidae > Philotrypesis > Philotrypesis tridentata. The sequence goes on along the minus strand of JACCIB010000011.1, from coordinate 5,516,623 downwards.
TCAGCTATATACCCCGCTCTGTGCCGCACAAACGATCTCATCATATATATTGATCCTCGTATTCTATTTTTTTCATGCCTCACTGCTCAGTAAATAAAGCTAATGCCGCTATCATGTTTGGTTTTTTTTATAAATAACTCGGAGATTTACAAGTTTTGAATTCGTATGCCTACATGTTTATGAAAGTTGCAGACGGGATCGATGACTAAGTTTTGAAACTTAAAAATAACATTTTCGAACGTATTGCGAACGTTAAGAATAGATCTTTGCTTGTCATTGAATCAATAAGAATAAGAATAAATATATTGTTCCAAAACGTTTTAAGAGTATCGATAGAAAAGCATAAGACGCTAAGTAGTAGTGGAAATAACTAGTCAGACAAAAGTATTCTTAACGAGATCACAAAGAACTTGATTAAGATAATAGAAATGTATTCCCTTATCCAGTCAAAACGTTATTCAACTTTGTATAATAATAGAGGAACTTAGCCTTTTGCTTTAGAATTTGTTATTTTTTAATATCGTTCGTAAAGTGAATTTAATTAAGAAAGCATGCATATTAATGACTGTGAAAAGGAGAGAAAATGTAAAGGATACGAGGAAACTGAAACTGTTCGAGATTTTCCATAGGGTCTCGATTTCCATATTTGCATTTTGTTAAAACGGCTGCTGTTACACTCTTTTCAAGCAAAATTAAGTTCCTGCTCCGTGTAGAAGTCGAGAAAGTGCAGGCACGTGGTAAAAGAGCGACAGTGTTAATTTATCAATAAAGTTGCCGCGTATATAAAGCCTTGAAGGATCGTTATAAAAATACTTGCTAACAATGCAGTGGGACAAGGTCGAGTTAAAAAAAGAATGCCTGGATCTATAATTAAGCAAGCGTATAGTGTCTGCTCTCGCTCTCCCTCTCGCTTCCTCGTGCACTGCATATGCGTATATTGAGGGAAAAAGTGCGTTAGTTTGTTATATAGAAGCGCCCCGTGAAAGCTCCCAAACGGGGGATTATACCGAGTTTCGCGAAAGCTGGTATGAGCCGTTAATGCGATTCTCGTTAGATCCTCTTTTAAGAAGCGAGACCGCAAGTTTTAACGAGGGTCAAGTCGAAAGAGAGAGAGAGAGAGAGAGAGAGAGAGAGAGAGAGAGAGAGAATAAGAGGAACTACTGGGATTTTAAAGGGACTGCGGAGAAACTCACGAGCTTTCCGGAATATTCACGTGGGGCGTTAAGTCAGTCAGTGTCTTATAGGTCTGCTTTGTCCCGCTTTCTGCATCGCTCAGTCCGGGCACGAGTTTCATTTGGATAAAAAATGCTCGACTTTTCCTCGCCAGAATAATAAGAGCGCGAAACGAATGGCGTCCGGAATCTTTAAAAACAAATGAATAAAGAAGAATGCAAATTTTTCCGGTCCTCTCCCTTATTTTCCAGAGCGTTTATGCGATTAAAGGATGCGTAGATTCCGCGTGTACAGCAACGTTCAGCGTTTTTCAAATATCGCTCTGCAGTGTCTTTCCGCCCCCGCGGTGCAGCGAGACAAAAGAAGTGAAAATGACGAGAAAATGAAGCCCCCGCTATCGTTCAGTACAAATAGTCTGACAGGTTTATGGAGCAGCAATTCGTGCGAGAAACTCGCCCCATCGGATCAATCGCGATTGACGATCGGCCACGATTCACCCCTTGTGCGGAAAAAGTAACTCGTCTGAGAGACTTCTCTCTCTCTCTCTGGCTGTCCGCAGCAGATATACTTCAGCATCCCCTCCGTGCGCGCGCGCACGAGTCTCCTTTCTCCACTTCTCCTTCTTCGTTAATCCTCGACTAGGTCTCGCGTGCAGTCTCCATTATCTATAGCATTCGAGAAAGTCTCTCAATAAGCCGGCCACGGAAACTCATTTGAAACGACGAGTTCCAGAGCGCTGTACACAGCGCACCGGCAGCGCAGGAGTCGTTTCGAAAACGATGAAAAACTCCGCTGCTTTACTTTTTTCTCTCGTCATCTCTTGTAAAAGAAGAGCGACGTATATACGTATACGCTTGCGCAGGCTATTGTAATTCCGCAAGTAGCCTACTTCATATACCATTTGCAGATGACATTTTACGTGATCGCGAGCATTGTGTATTGTACGTAACGCACACACACACACACACGCACACGCACATGTACACACACCCGTTATGTACGTATCGGCGAGAAAGATTCCTGTCAGTTGCCGCGAGCGGTGTCGTCAAAGTTTCCCCACCGCACTACCGATATCGAATTCGCTCTCTCACTTGCCGGGGCATATTGTGCGCGCGTATAATACTCGCGCTCAGATCTAGAGCTGTACGGCGGCGACGAATGTTTCTCGATTAAAAGCGCGCGCATGCATAGAGGCCAAATAAGAAGGGACACGAGCGGTTGGGCAAATAAATGGTTGTATATAGTTGCGCGTGGACGATAACGAGGAGCTAAAAAGAAAAGCCGAAGTGCAGGAGGGGAGGAAAATGAAAAGTAGCGAGAGAGCGGCAAAGGAGTAAGAAAAGATAGAGAGAGAGAGAGAGAGAGAGAGAGAGAGCAGAGGGGCGTGGCAAGATGAATGATCGCAAGACGCGGAAGTATTGATCCCGGTTACTGTATTCTCGCTTCGTCCTTCTCCGCTCCTTCTCTTTCCTCCACTACGGCTCGTCGCCGCATCTCGCTCTATCGCGCTTGCCTGGCCTATAACTGTATTTCCCTCCATCCTCCGAGCTATCCTCGTCGCTCCCTCTCTCTCACACTGCCCCTCTCGAGCTTCGCAGCCCTCTCCCTCTCTCTCTCTCTCGCCATGGGGGGCTGCTGCGGGCTTAGCTCCTTTGGGTTCACGGTCATCCAGCCGCGCGCACAATTTTCGCTTTTTCACCGGCGCCTACTTTCCGCGGCTCCGCTTAATTAGCCTAGCTACGCTTGTCACACGCCGCACGCAGACACCTTCCTTCACCTGTGTTACCGCGCCGGGCAGCTATATTTTTCCTTCCGACCCAATTCGACCTCAAGCTCGCATGCTCCCAACGATAAGGATTACATCCATCCTCTGTACGCGTAATATGCGCGCATCGCGAGTGCGTCGCGATAATCGCATGTGTACGCTGTATATACACGCATCGATCGATAAGCGAAGGCCGACTCTTCGTGCGGCTTTGCCAATGACAAAGCGAGCCCGCGAGTTTTGGGCTTGAAAAATTTCATCCACGATAGACGTAGGCGAGCCGCCAGCGCACCCTCTGTAATTCAAGCAACACACGCGATCAGAAAGCTACGCAGTCTTTAAACAAACGAATCGAGTTGAACGAACGGGTTGAACATTTCCGAAAGAGGGAGAGAGAGAGAGAGAGAAGCAACGTCACGAGATCTCGGAAAAATTTTCTGCAGTCCGGTCACGTGCGCGCGACTTTGCCCCATCGCCTCGAGGCTCAAGGGATGATGAATAAAAATAAAAAAGAAACGTTGTACGCTGTCATCGATCGATTAATTATCATTACAGTTCGTCGAATCATCGATATCCCAAGTTTTCACGAAATAATACAGGAAACAACAGTGAACTGCGAGGAGCCTGCAATACGTCCGCCACCAAGTTTTTCCTATATATACACATCGAGATTGAAGAAGAGAGCTCGAGGCTTCAAGAGAAATTCCAGCACGGGACTGACGGCGTCAGCCCTTCGGCTGTAGAAGGAGACCTACAGCAGACATTATCTCACGGCACTCAGCCTAGAAGCTCTTTTTTCCCTCGCCTTTTCCTCCGCCAATTCTCTCTATGTCCGCATTTTTCCTTCGTGACTCCTCGCTGCCTTGCCCCGGCTGCGAGACAGATGCGATCGCTATAGGAGAATCCATTACCTAGTCTGCATTTAAAATTCACGCGACTTTGCCTCTTTTTTTTCTTCGAGCCAATAATTACGCTTGTGCAACATATTTTTTTTTTGTGTACTTTGTTACGCAACATCGCGGGAGAGGAATGTACAGCGAACGAAGATTGCCGGTCGTCGACACGGGCTTTTATCGGGAAAAAGAGAGCACGGATTCCAGCGGAGCCAGGGCGAAAAAGATCGATCGCAAGAGTTTTGGTGTCGGCCAGCTAATCGCGGATCGATAAGAGGTGGATCCGCGATTGCCAAGGTGTTTGTCGAAATCGTGGAATGCAGCGCAGGTGAAAAGCGTAGTAGGCGAGTTAAGTCTATTGATCATACATTGATATTGAATTCGGTCGAGTGATTCGGAGCTGGAAGGCCTAATGAAGGCGCGCATTAGGAAAGGTATATAGAAAGGTTATACGGGAAGGAGCATTAGAGCCTCGGGCTAATGCCCTCGTGAAGGGTAGAGGGAGCTGGATGAGCGAGGGAGGGAGGGAGGGAGGGAGGCAAATCGAGTTTGCTCTATCTCCCTCGTTCTAACTCGCTCTTCTCTCGCTCTGTACTACTCGTCTGTCGGTTCGTCGAACTGCGCGTTATATCCCGCTAGCAAGGTCAAGGCGCGTAACACGTGTGCCGCGAGATAAGGAGCAGCAGCCGAAAAAGAGAGCGAGCGAGTTGCAATTGCGCCGATCGAGAGGAGGCGACAGGCAGCAGAAGCGGCGAGCAGAGCCCTCGGATTCCGCGTACAGCTGCTTAGCTTGCGGAGGAAAGACTTTCCGAGAATCGGACTTATGTACGTGCAATTATCCAATGGGCTATAACAAGGGCTATAACGAGGCGGCGGCAGTGCTGTTTAAACATTCATATCGGCCGCAGCAGCTAGCGCGAGTCGGGACTCGGGAGTTACGTGCTGGCTTAGTCGGCAGAGCGCGACTCGCTGAAAAATGACATTCCAATACAGGGTTCAATGTTTATCTGGCACGCAGCTTATCTGGCATACGAGCGGCGACGATTCACTCGTTCGCGCGGGGACGATAAGAGCAGCAGAAGCGCGTGCAGCAGCGGGGGACGAGCTTTGGCCGGGGATGAGGTTCCTCTTCCGGCCGGCGTCTGCGGGGAATCGCTATGGTCTATGCCTCTTACGTGTCTTACCTCGGGCTCGGGTCGCTGCTGCGCAACGGCATTGCGGGCGGGATCCTCGGCACACTGCACCAAGAGAAAGTTCGAGTTTCGGAAAAGGGAGGAGGACATCGGCCGGCCGCGCTGGCGTTGCACGAGGGAGGAAGGCCGCCATGCGACGAGAGATTCGTTGGCCTCATGGCTGCAGCCTTCGGCAACGCCTCGCCACTCGCAAGTCCCGCCAGCGCTTTCGCGTGCTTCGACTGCCGAGAGTCACGTGTCCTAGATCGAAAATCGAAAATCGAAAATGGAAAATGGAGTCGGGACTGCTCGCGGTCGCCGGGCCTCAAGACGCTCAACTGCCACGCGCACATACACGCACTTCATGAGGGGGAGGGGCTGACGATGCCTGATCGAAGCACACTGATGCACACAGAGCACACTGCACACTTGCGCGCGTCGAGCCTGCGGCCATGCCTCGGCCGCCGCTGCCGGCGTGACGAGTACTATACGTCTGCGAGCACGACTGCGAGCGAGACTACGCCTAATAGCGGAGGCTGCGGACGAGCCGCGCTGCGCGCGCGATACACCGCGCGCCGGAAAGACTTACTCTGCTCGCTCGCGCTGCAGAGTGCAGTGTCCGACGCTCTTTCTCTCTCTCTCTCGCTCTCGCTTTGGAGCGAGAATCTTCCTCCCTTCTCGCGCCACCCACCGCAAAGCAAACCCCCCCGCGCGCAGACACGTCGCGAATAGACGCGCGCCGAGTCGGCCGAGCGAGAGAGAGAGAGAGAGAGCGAGTCGGATTTTCACTCGGGGAGAGAAAGAAGGGAAAGAGCGACGAGGGCGCCACCGAGCGGACGTCGACGCCCGCGATCGATACCGCGGCGCAGTCTCTCGCTCACAGTAGTGTATACGTAGTACTAGCAGTCGTCGACGTAGCCGCCTACCAAGTCTCTCTCTCTCTCTCTCTCTCTCTCTCTCTCGCTCGCTCGCTCTCTATAGTACTCTCCATAGTAGGGGTGCAGAGCGAGCGAACGAGCGAGCGGGGTGAATGCACTGCCGACGAGAGAAGGAGAGAATATGTGGAGTAGGGTAAGGGGGTGAGGGAGAGACACTGTAGAGGGGGTTAGTGGGCGCGAGCGGAAGAAAGCGCGAAAACCGCCGCGAGCGTCTCTCCTCTCCTGCGCTGCAGCCGGAATGCCCCATGAAAAATGAAAGGTGCGAGACACGAGTCGTCATTATATACGCCCGGCCGATGAATGCGCGCGTACTCTACTTTTCCTCCAGCCGTCGTCGCGTCATTCACTAATTGCCGGCGCGCCTCTGTCTCCGGCGCGTCTCGCGTCTCGCGTCTCGCGTTATTCCCACCTGAAACCAAGATATTATCCGGCTTTTTTTCCGCCGCGAAAGAACAAGTGCCGAAACGAGCAGGGCCAGCTCTTGCCTCATAATCGCGAAACTGCGCACTCAGTGCGGCACTGATTAAACGGGCGACGCGACCCGCAACTCGAGCTTAAGCGTAAACGCTGAGTTGCAAAACAAATTATTCGTCTACGTTCAACTTGCTCGACCCTGGGGAAGCCACGAGCTGCTCCAGTGATACGTGCGACTGATACTCCGAACTTACACTCGTCCACGCACGTGAATTCAATATCAGCGATGTGTGTGTGTGTATATATATATACTCTCTCGAAAATCCCTCACTCGCTGTCGGGCTCTTTATCTCGCTGCTGCTTGTCGCACACGCGCCAAGTACCATTGCCTTTGCCGCTGCCGATCCAACGGATTTCGAGCTGAAACGACCGAGAGGAGAACAAATGGGAGTGCAGCGCTGGAGAGACACGAGAAATGAAAGTAGAACTGAGTCGAGTAGCGTAGAGAGAGAGAGAGAGAGAGAGCGAGAGATGAGTACGTCGGCTCGTCGGCTCAAGTTCATTGAGCTTTTTTTGCACTGCTTTCCGTTCACGTGCACCTACACACATATCGCAGACACAAGCGTCAGGCTCCTGCGAGCGAGATAGATATATTGATTTTACTATTTATTTCTAGAGGCTGCGCGGCGTCGACCTATTTTTTCCCGCGTCCCTCGCTCTCACGGATAAAAAGGCGACTGCAAAGCCACGTGAATGAGGCTGACTCGTATCTGAGAGGCAGCTGCCAATTGTCGAATGCCGACGCCTCGTTCATTAACCATAGTTAATGCGCGCCGCGACTTACATTCTCATCTCAATGGACGCGAGCGAATAATAAATCGAAGCGTGTACGCGACTAATCGGAGCTTTTACAAGGGATTCAGCCCTTTCAAAAGAGGAAGTAGCAGAAGAAGAGAATGCCCTGGAGCAGAGAAAGAGGACTAGCCGGCGAAATGAAAAATCTCGCCGCCGCCGCCGTCACATATTCATGCGCCTCGGTGCGATCATCCCCGCAGCCCGACTCCATGTTCAGCATTTTTTTTTCTCCTCCGCGGCGAGCGAGAGGAGAAAGAGAGCCAGCCAGGGAAAATATTCATCCTTATCTATCGGGAAACCGTCAGTACACAGTGGGAAAAGTAAATCTTGGCGAGGCGAAAAGATTCGAGCCTATATATCTATAGCTGCTACTTTGATTCGCAACGAGCGAAATGAAATTCAGCCTAAACAATGGAGCATACTCCGCATTGATTATTTCTACGCGAGAAGCCGGCGTGTACAGCGGCACGTATATATAAAACACACACGGCATATATAGATAGGAGTTGCCGCACTAGGGGCTGGCACGTTTTGTCTGTAACTACTGGCGCGGATAAATGAATAAATGGCCCGCATTCGATAAGTCAAACAGATGAGAAACTGGGAGAATCCGAGGGATCAGGAATCTCCGGCGAGATGTAGGCAAAAAACGCCAGCGAAAGACGAGCGAGCGAGTGAGCGAGCGAGCGAGCAACGAAAGCAGGCTAACAAAAGCTCAGCAGTAGTAAAAGACGAAAGCGTAAGCCCCCTCGTTGCTATTGCAGCGTCCAACTTTTTCGGGTTTTACGAGGCTTTCCGATTTCCCCTCGATATACAGATATATGTACAGTGCACATACTTTTTTTCCATTCGCTGCCAATCTTCCAGTTGGTCGAACACTGATGCAAAACTCGCTGGCGGGGCACACGTGTCCCGAAAAGCATTTGACTCGCTCAACGTATTATACTCTACTGGTACAGGCCTATATGCACAATTGTTACAGAGAACAGCGCGCAGTTCAACGATGGACGAATCCGAAAAAGACTGGGAAAATCCGAGAAGCTGCAGAGGACGATCTTCTCGCGCGCGCAATCGCCGGCGAGATAAGATCGCAGTTGGTGTATATAAAAAGCAATAAAGTTCGCAGCGCACTGGAGAGAGAGAGAGAGAGAGAGAGAGAGAGAGAGAGAGAGAGAGAGAGAGGAGAATGAAGAAATTATATGGAAGCGAGCTCAATTGAGCGATGCCGGTGGTGAGTTTATTAAAAGCAGCGAGCTTAAAATAGCCGGCCGACACACTAGCCAGGAATGCAGCTAAGGGCAGTGACGTTTTATAGTCGGCTGCGCTGCTGCAGCGCGGTTAGCTGCTGCTGCTGCCGCTGCTACTGCCTCTGCGGAGGTTCAACGCGAGTGTACACGCGACCTATAAGCCAACCGCCTGCTATGCACTTCCTTCTTCGTTTGGCTCTCCTGTGTACTACACATACATTATACATATATCGAGAGCCGTGTAATTGAACGCGCGAAAATGAGGCGCGACCAACGACAGCAACTGCGCTGCGGAAAAGTCCACTTTTATGTACAATGTACATACTACGTATAGAGGGCCGGAGACGCCGTGTCTCAATTACTCGGGGCGCGCGACGAGCGCTGCAATTATGAAAATTCGAAAGTCACAGCTTCGGCTACGTCGACTGCCGCGCAGAAATTACGTAAGCGCGTGTACAACGTCTGTAGGAGAAAGAGGCGCGCAGGAATTAGTTGGCAAATTAAATATAGTACGCGCTGCTCTGGCGGCAGACATAAAGGACGCGCCACAGCAAACGAAAACGAGTTGACGCCACCTCAAGAATTTCACCTCTCGACACTGCTGCCGCTGCTGCTGCCGCTGCTGCTGCGCAGCCGCTCCCGATTCCAATTGCGCGACAATTCGACGCTGCTGCAGCCGCTCCACTATATGCTTTCTTTATTTCCACTGCCACTTCGTTATCGCGCCAACAAGTTGATCTTTATAAATAGCTCCGGGTGCACCGCGGTTAAATTTAATCCTGACCCTCGCTCTCCTCTCGCTTTCTTTTTGTATGCATCTGCGCTGCCGCTGCGCGATTGCTCTTCCTTCGCTTCTGGCGTTATATTGACGCGTTTTTTTCCAATAACCTAAGCGAGAGCATCGAAATTTCTCGGCATACGCGCAAGTTGTTTTTGCACTCGGTACAAGTTGAAAACATCGTTGCAACAGCGATAGCATTGGAGAGGGAGAGAGAGAGAGCGCTCGCGATACGAGCGCATTGCATCTCTCTGTGTACACAAGGCCACATGCGCTTCTCGAGGGAAAGAAAGACTTCATTCATGGAAACAGTGTCTCACACACACACCCACACACACACACACACTCTCACACACGTACGCATACTCGCAGATCCTATCGCTCGGATGAAAAAATAGAACGGCTCCACTGCGCGCCGATGGTCAAGTTCAAACGATATTGCGAATGTAAAATGCAAAATGACGTAACTCATAAATACTGGGCTGAGAGAGCAACGAAATGCACTTTGGAATTTGAACTTTTATCGCATCAATTAAAAGATACGCTCGAAACGCTCGAGGATAGCAGTACACCGCGCGCGAGAGTCTCCCCTATACGTATTTCTCTAGATCAACTATCGAGAATTATATCGTAATCTTTGAGTGGGTCGACTTGTCATCTACTCTCAATATATAGCACACAAGGAAAATGCGGATAGAAAAACTGATCGGAACGCGAGCTTATATTGTCGTCAGAGTGACACGCTATATATATATATAAAGTAATACGTATAATATACAAGAATATGAAGAAATATTTAATTATCGAAATAAAATATTGATCATAAGCATAAAAGGATATAGCAGCTGTGTAGAAACCTAATTAAAATAGAGCATTATTGTACCTTGCACTCAATGGTCGAGTTTTATTTTGAATAATGAGCGCATCTCTGAATGAGTCAAGCGCCGAGCGCAGTCGAGCGCAAGAAAGGAATATCATGACCAGAAGAGTAAGAAAAAAAAACGACTCCGTCATGCTGATTGCCGAAAAGCGTTACGACACCGACCTAATGAGTTTCTCACTCTTATCACTGGAGCTGCAGAAAAATGAACGATAACGCGCATTCTTTGTATATAGCATGGAACCCGGCGCGACGAGTTAATTAAAAATATCGCTCGTATTTCAAAGTCACAGCAAAAATATATACGCGTACATCCTGTTTCGCGCGATTTTTCCAATCATTTCATTTTTCATTGCGCGCATATCGCGAAAATCGTGCGCAGCGGCTCGTCGGTACTACTGCAGACGATCGTGTATAAGTAGTTTGCTCCAGGTTTGCTCTCTCCGTTTCGGTGCACCAAGTGCTTTTCTTTCGTCCATGTCCAGCAAGACGGGGAGACTCGGTATACACATTTTACGATGCGTCTGTACTTCTCCGTAGTTGACCCACTGCATACCCCTGACGTTACTGCCGCTGATTTATTTTGTTAGCCCTGGCTCTGCCCGCTTTCTTTGCAAAATCCAACGGCTCAACTTTTCCTCCCCGCGCCCGCTTGTGCACTCTCTTTCCGGTTAAGAGTTAAATTTCCAGCTCTTATACCGCATTTCATTCCTTGTTATTATGCAGCTGTCGTCTGGATTGAATTAAATTTATGACGGGATTGAATTTTACACAGTTAACTCGTTTTACTCGCGTTTCGTCATTCAATTTAATCTTCGCGAGTGTCGCCGCGCGCAATGTCGTTCCTGAAAATACATAAAACTTTTGCCTAGATGTGGATCGCGGCGTAGACCAGAGCTTTCAAATTAAAAACACTCGAGCCGCAGTAGATTTTTCAGACCGATAGATAGAAAAGTCCTTATCTCTTTCCAAGAGAGCATGTACTCGAGTGAGAGGATTCGCGTTGTTTGGAAATAAAACCCTCTCGACTCGCTTCGATGATAATAACAACAATGGAGAAGAAGAGTTGCGAAGCAAAAACAGAAGACAAAAAGACAACGAAGGACACGCAATAAACAGTCGAAGGGAAGAAAAACGAACTGTTGTAAACATATATTGCTCATCAGTTTTTGGTCCGTTTTCCTAAGCAGGCATTCCTTAGCAAGGGATTTTCAAATCTTTGTAAATAGACAAAAAAAAAATGCTTGCGAAGATTCGGAAAATTGACTATGTTCCTCTCCTCTTAATTCTGGCTGTACTTTCGGATTTCCCTACGCAGCGCTCGTTCTTTTCACTTCGATGCGCTGCAATTAGGCCCTTTGAACTCGACGATGGGAGAGTTTTACTCGATTACGCTCGAGTTCTCCGGTTCTTTTTCTTTTTTTTCAAACGAGTTATGATTTATAATGCGAGGCGAGAGATGGGAACCGAGGCTACTTTCGCACGTGGAGGGCACTTTTTCCAAACGGAATCGTTTAAGCGCGGTACTTGTCCTCAGTTGAACAAGAATGTTTACCGATATAGATCTGAACGAAAATTCTAGCCACATGCATTGATTTGAATAATAAAACGAAGAAAGCACTGTAGTTAATTGCGAGGTTATGAGGATATTAATGAAATTTGTTAATCTTAAGCATCGTCTAATTGGCATAAAAAGTTGACGACGTATATTGAACGAGAAAGCTTGTAGTCCTCTCGTCAATTAGGCAAACGTGAAGAAATCCAGACACGGCAATTACGCCGCGGACACCGAGAGACAGATATATACACACTTACGTTTATCATCGCGGGAAATCATGCGTAAAATTGGTCCAGCCTCACGAACGTCTGCGGATCCGCAAGTTAACTGTTCTCATCGCGCATCTCCTTCGACTCAAATTACCTGCGATTTTTGCTTCTTCGCGAGGAACTGCACTTAGCGATCTCATAACAGCTGATTTTTGAAATTGTTTTTATTTAAAATGTGATAAATTAAAAAGTGTAGGAAAAAAGTCTATCTGTGCATGATAATCGTAATCGAACATCAAAATCGACGTTATTGCAATACAGTGCCGTAAGGAATTTTCAAGCAAACTATTCCAATACGCGAGTCGGTGTGAAGCTCCCCCCCCCCCCCAACAGTCGAAGAAGGAGGGTGGGTAGAAGCGTCTCGTGAAACCTAAAACTCATTGAGATACCAGAAAGGCAGGCGCACCTTCCGCTTAATTCTCGAAGCAAGCGCAAGAGATCGCAAGCTCGAAACCGCGCGGCGCGTATACTGCGGCGGTAAAGTTTTACACACACGCCTGACTCCGCATCAAGAGGAGCTACGCGAACTTTTTAGCGTCGCTGCAGCAACACAGCAACACAGAGAGAGAGAGAGAGAGAGAGAGAGAGAGAGAGAGAGAGAGAGAGAGAGAGAGAGAGAGAAAGGCCAAGGAATTTCTCTGGTCCTCTTCTCTCTTTAGAGGAGGGAAAAAGCGGGCTACTGGCAAACTGTACACGTTCCGCGTCGTTGGCTTTTATATTATATCGCGGGCACGCGCTGCAGCCTCGAATCTTCTCCCGAGTGCGTTCGCTTTTTTTATGATCCCTTTCTGTGGCTTATATATATCCACGTCGCTTTGACGGTATTTTTCTACTTTTTTCCCCCTACCCTTTTTTTTCAACAAAAGGGACTTTGTTATTCTTTTTTTACGGCTGATATGGCAATCCGCTGTTACTGCGAAAAATTTTATTTTTCTTCGTTTTCTTTATCTCCTTTTTTTTGGGGGGGGGGGGGAAGAAACTACACTTTGTCGAGGCTTACGTTATAGTATTTCTACCATAACGTTCTTCAAAGTACAGCTAATATCAGTGACAAACGAAACGCAACCATTGAAACATCCGGACAGTTGAGCGCTGACTTGCGGACAAAAAAAAGGCAAAATAATGCCTGATATAACTTTGCCAATTATGGAACGAATGCTCGGTGCGCATAAAAAGCGCGTCGCTTTGTGCGTCTCGGTGCACGTAGAGAACGTGATGATTCTACAGAGTCGGCGAGATTTTTCCATTTGTTTTTCAGTCACGAATCGCTTTATTCGGAAATTTGAAGATAAGCACCGAAGCCGCGTAAAACAAGCTGGAGATACAATGTATGTCGAAAAACTGTAAATCAAGCGCGTATCGTAGAAATTAATAGAAGAACTCGCTTGTACGATGCACGTGTCGCTGACCAAAGCGAAGAGTCTCTCTCACACAGTCATCATCTCTATCGTCTCTCGTGCCTCTGTGTATAGTTGTAGACTGTATACATATATACATGCGCATTGCGCATCCGTCCGCGCGAGGATGAGCCGCAAAGGAGGTTCACACGTGACGGAACGCGGAAATGAATCGAGTGGGAACGAGCGCTCTATGCCGTACACTGCTGCTGCTGCTGTGTTGCTGCACCACGGGAAGGCCGAAGCCGCACATTTCTTCTTCTTCTTCTTCTTCATCATACCGCGCCGTTTCATCCGAGGTTTCATTGGTTCGACGCTTCGTGCTGCATCAGTATCTTCGACTAGAGATTTTTTTCTCGCGGCTTGCAATGCCTTCCACATAGCTGTCCGTACGTTTGTAGAATCTTCGCGACAGGAAAGTATAATGATTTCGCGGATGTCGATTGAATCGTGTGCGCCATTGAAAACAGCTGATGTAATCGTTAAAAAAAAAAAAAGAAATTTAAACAATTAGTTTCACAATCGAAACACCTAAACTTTTAACGCATTGAGGAAGAGGATGATTTGAAAGATTATCCATATATAAGTTGGAAAAAAAGAAAGTGTGCGCGAATTTGGTAAGCGCAGAGAAAAAGCTTGGGAAGGCCGAGAATAAAAGGCTGATTAAAGGAAGTGTTTAAAATAACGAGGAGTAAAGGTAAAAAAGACGGTCTCGAAGAGTGCAAGAATTTGGAGCTGTAGGCAGCGGCCGGGAGAGCGCGAGTGAGCAAACAAGTCGAGATTGTGCGAGACGCAGGAGTTAATGCACCGGAAGTAAAGTCCCCGGGGGTCTCCGCTCGACACGCCGGCAGAATATAAGAAGAGAGACGAACGAGAGGGAAGCCTCCGACTGTCCGTCTGACGTTCGTCTTCTCGCTGAGTGAGCGCGAGAGAGAAAAGGGCCGCAAAGTTGCCTTGCCAACGCCTCATAGGATACATCCGCTCTGGAAATTAGATCGCTCGGCAAAACGTATGTGAGAATTCGTCAATTTGGAGTCGACCGAGCCGCCGCCGTCGACGCTCAAGTAGTCGAAGCTGTACAGTGTATATATTGTCGGTGTCTGTTTGTAGAGCTAACCGTCTGGCGATGCAGGGAGCGGCATCTGGAGGTCGTGCATCGTGCTCGTCTACGTCTGGTGTGGGATCGATCCCGGCGGGCCGACGTCGTCGCGGATTCGCCGAGCCGAAAATAGGTGTAGTGCTGCCCCGCAGACATACGATGCCCTCCCTCCCTCCCTCCCTCCCGCCCCCTCTCTCGCTCCTCGGCCACGACGGCGGCGGCGGTGGCGGCGAACTTTCGAGGTTAGAATCTGGGTTAACGTAACCTTAAACGAGAGACTCCTCGCAAATTGATTCGATAAGGCCTCAATTATTAATCAGCACTCCGGCGCGACACACTCGGCGAGAATTCCCGCTCCAGATTGATTCTGCGCTTTTCATCGTCGCTGGAAAATTCTTCTCTCTCCAGCCGGCGGCGGCCGCCACGGCGCGGAGAAAGAGCATGCGAAAAATTGGAGAATAATCAAGATCCGAAAGAGGAAGCCGTAGCTGTTAAGAATACAGAGCGGAAAAGGAGCAGTGTGCAGCGTCGACATAAGGCTATCGAGCCGAGACTATCTCACTCTCGAGTATAGTCGAAGAGCAGAGCGGAGCAGAGCGTATAGAGCGGAGAGAGACGAGAGCCGAGGGGAGGGATAAATTCGAGAGCCGATGGCATCCGCGGAATGCCGTGTAATAATCGAAGCCGGCTCGCGGCGTGGCCGAGGGGGCGCCACTGCTCGGTCTGCACGGCCTCCGCTTCTGCTATAGTCCCCCTATTCGAAACTACCTATACGACAACCGCGCACACAACGAGCGCGACTTATACTCCAAGCGATTTCAATTATGAATTCGACATTGCTCTCTCTCTCTCTCTCTCTCTCTCTCTCTCTCTCTCTCTCTCTCTCTCTCTCTCTTTCTCTCTCTCGTATTATATACTTTGAGCAGATCGGATATGCGATTGTTTTAATCAAGTCGTTTCGACGAGCTTTTTTTTCCTTTCCGTTGAAAACGCCGTCTAAAACAAAATGCAACGGTACACAGACTCAAAAATGTGCAAAACGGCAAATTCGAAGTGGAGCGGCGCAGCGTTCGCAAGAAAAAAAATATGTTTCATCACGCGAAATTACGTGACTAAACAACAGCGCAGTCTACGAAAAGAAAACACAACTGCAACGAGTGTCGCAGCATTTCGGGGGTTTCTCACCCCCTTTGGCGCTTATTATTCATCACATGCGTGCAGCGTATCGTCGTCGCGCTTTTTTTTCAAGAGTGTTCCACCCGAACCCCCTTCGCGCGCGCGCGCGCCTACAAGGCGGACTGGGAGACCTCCCCTGGTTAACTCTCCTCTACCCCCCCCCCCTCTCTTCACGTCTTCCTTTATGCGCTGCTCTCTCGTCGAAGAAACTTTAATTTCTTCGGCATTGTGTCGGGCTAAGTTCCTTGCCCTTTGCAGAAGAGAGCGAGAGAGAGGGGGGGGGGGGCTCTTTCAATTTGGCGGTCTGTTTTTGATAGGAGGTCGACGACGGCGACTTCGTCTAGACGAATGCGATCGGCCGGCTGCTACTGCTATATGTACTGGTTTTATGTAATCGCGAAACGAAATGCACCCCTCGCGCAAAAATACGCGCGCGTACCGGTTTCTTTTTTTCCTCTCTACTCCATTATATCTTTCGCCGACAACGAGCGCTCTATTTTTTTCGGGACTTTGCCCCGCCACCCCTTATGCACAGTGTATATATGCGCACATCGCGTCGACCGGTGCGCGAGATGGGGTCGTTGCCTGATGCAATGATGTTGCGCCAACGAGTTTACCGGTCCGTCCGCGTATGCGCGCGTATGCTCCGCTTGTATAGCGCCCGTATTTTTGCGGGACGAAAATTCAAGTCGTCTATGCAGAATTTATGAATAAAGCGTCATTTTTGTTGTATAGTCTACCGCCGGGATAACACCGCCTGCAAAACTTCATACATGCATACTCAGTATATATAGATATGGAAACTCGAGACGCGACAGTAGAACATAATCTTGTTTCCAAACTTACTTAACTATCCTATTAGATTGTTTGAGCATAATCGTAGCGCGACATGTATACCCGGGGAACACGTAAAATAAGACGCATATATCGAAGAAAAAATCGGAGCAGCGCGAGCAAACAGCTTGAACGCATATCGAACGAAATTCAAAATCCAATTCAATTAAAATGAGCTCAGCCGATCCGCGCACAATCAGAGTCAACATCGCGCTTGACAGCGACAGGAGAGAAATTCTCGTTACCACTCGTCGACAGAAGCGTAGCGTATGTAATTATGTATAAAGCGACGGTCTCCGCAACTGGTTTACACACCGCGTAATATATAGATACAGTATCTACATTATTCTATTCTGCAGCAGCGCGCACCCCCCCCCCCCCGAAAAATTCTCTTCCTCCTCCAGTTGGCGCCTTTCTCCCCCTCCCCCCCACATCATTCCCCTGTGTCTGCATTTAAATGATTTATTCTCTTTATTAAAACCATATTCGCGAACGAGAAAGAAGAGTGATCGGTCGAAAAGGCGATTTTCTTTACGCTTAACAACTTATACACGCATGCGTGTAGGATTCTCTGCAGAGCACATTGTATGGTCTTGCGATAATTTGTTTGCTTCGAAGACAGAGAGAAAGTGAGTCTCTTAATTTTAATATCGAAATTAAATATAATTGCCGTTTTTTCCGAATCAAAAAGATGCTTTTATCCTTGGGTCCCAAATTTATCTGCTTGAAATCCATAATCTACACAATATACCTTGTCGTGTGCCATTGTGCAGACAGAAATTTCAGCGCCTACGGCAGCCCAAAACCCTACACGGTATATAATACATATATTTATTATATGTATATGGAAGCTGCAAGAACGGCTCGCGTAATTCATCGATCGCTTCCCAAAATAACCGCCATACCGCTGTCGGACCGCAGAATCACTATTAGATTCGGATCCGAGCGTCAGCGCTGTACTGATACATGCATATCGATGTATTCTATGTAACGTAGAGATATGCGGCATTACGTGCGCGCCCCTCTCCTTTTATTTCGGCCGCGAGCACGTGCCGCTCCGCGTTCGCCGCGGAAAATAGATTGTCCTGGTTCACGGGGCCAAGGGACAGAGAAAATCCAGGAATACGTCCTTCAATTTTCCATGCGTAACGCTTAAAATTCACTTGTATACTTTTTCTTTTCTCGAAAGACAAACACGTTTACGTTTAATCTACTTATCATAGATAATACAAATGTTTATGCGATATCGAACCGATTATACAGCGACTATGTGTTATTATTAAAAAGGAAAGAGCCGTAATTGAAAATAAATCTGGATAATCCAATTGGTAGAGCGTCTCATCATTGGGATTTCCGTAATCCGTATACAACAGTGCGGACTAGAAGCAACGCCGCCAACGTCCCCGAAACTCTTATGAATCAGCTCGTCATGGCTTTTCGCAACGATGCCTATAATCCTCTATATACCACGCGAATGCTGCTTTTTATGAGCTTCCAGATAATATGAATTTTCCCAGAACGAAATGCGGTGTAAAGTTAAAATTTTTTTTCCGCAAGATATAATTGAGTGAACGAATCGATTATATTCCTGTTTGAGCATGAAAATCAAAAGTCTGTCAATCATCATGAGCAATAATAGTGCAATTGCGTTAAAGAATCTATAAGTTGAATAATACAAGCAGTCGATGGTATAGTCTACTTTTTTCCCCTTAAGCAAAGACAGCCTCTTAAGTTGAGTGCGGTATAAAGCACAGTTATGTGGGGAGTTTTGCGGTTAGTGAAGCAGATACAGCCCGTAGTTAGAAATAAACCCCGATCGTATAGCTATTGCAATATATAAGAACATTTCCGAAAAATTACTTACACCCCTCGTTACACCCATAAATTAGACAATTTTTTGTACTTTGTTTTAACTGCAGCGCGACGCAATTGTATGGTCGATTTGCTTAAATAAATTCGGAAAAATAAGGATCTCATTCTCCAAATGATTAAGCATTACTTTTGCCAACTATACTTCCCCAAAATCCAATTGCGTTCTCGCCTAGTTCAATGAACGAGATATAAGCGAGACCCGCGTTATATTTTGATGATTAATCGTCGTGTGCTGGCTCGACTAATTTTTATTGCAATTTAAAGACTCATTAAAAAGCACCAGGTGCTAATTTGCATAAAACCGACATTCTTCATAGGAAAAAAGCTTCGCGGAAGAAGCGGCGATTCATCACTCGTGAACGCGGATGTACAAAGTCTAATATCTCCAAATCTCCATCAGCAGGAGAGAGAGGGGGAGAGAAGTAACGAGAACATGACTCAATCCCTTCGGCAGTCCACGACCTTTCGCATAAATTTTCTCCGAATTTCTCCGCGCATATACGACCTCGCACATAACAGCGCCAACCGCGGAGAGAGAGAAGACAATACACGCGAGAATTCGGCGAAAACGACGTGAATATTATATACACAGAGAGAAAGAGAGTCTGCATCGGAGAGTCATCGGCAGCGAATTTGTCTCGGCCATGAGCTCGCGCAGGCACTCCCACTCGGCTTTGCTTTCATCTGGCCGCAGCGGCCAAAGCGCTTATGCAAATCTCGCTCTTTCTCTGTAAGCGTTCATTCATCTCGCGAGAGAGAGAGAGAGAGAGAGAGAGAGAGAGAGAGAGAGAGAATGTCCGTCTCTGTCTCTGTTTTGCCTCGCGAGGCGCGCACACAAAGGACATCGGGTAGTAAAAAATTTTTATTCAAGGGGGAGAGATAGAGAGAGAGTGCACGCGTAGCGAGAGTAATGGCGTTCGATGGCACTTTTATTTTGTCTGTGTGTTTTTTTCCGAAGCTTCGCTGACGGAAATCGATTTCCTAGATCGATTCGCATTAGGGAGTATAAACTCATGCGAAAGAGGCGACGTCGTGGCCGCACAAGTTCAATATCAAAAGCTTAATCACCCCCGAGGAAACATAAAGCAGCGATAAAACGCGCGGATGGTGCGCGCGCGACGGACAATAGCGACTCTCGCGCACACACGTCGGAAAAAATAAAAAAAAAGGGGAGAGTCGCAGTGGAAATGTCGGAGATTCCTTCGCAAGTCTCAAAGGGCCAGTGCAGAAAAAAGGAACTGCCAGTTCCAACACTATGACTGCTGTATAGCTCTCTCTCTCTCTCCCTCTCTCTCCCTCTACTCTCTCGCTCTGTGTCTGATAAACCGCCTCTGGAATGCCACGGGGAGATAAAGCCATAGAGCAGTTGCGGCAACAGCCGGCAAATAAAAGGGAGAGGAGAGAGAGAATCTTTTACTCTCTCGGTCTTTACTATCGCCAGCTTCGCAGTTTTCTATGGGGACGATCGCTATATACGTTTATGCATTATATATATATACCTTCCTTCGGCGACTCTAATGATCGAGAAGAAATATTTTTTTCAGCCCGATGGAAATATCCAAGTTCACGCGTATAGTCAGACAGGATAAACGCGCGATAGATTTGGGTCACTGCCACGACTCGATTATTCGTCGCTCGCGATTTCCCGCAAAAGGGACAAGAAGAAAGTGAGAGTTTCGAGCGAGACGAGCGATTTCCAAGAACCTGCACCAACTCGTCGCGATGAGCTACGTATATGTACTACCTCTGCAGCAACAGCGCAGTATAGTCGAAAAAATCGTCGGGGTACGGGCCCTACTTACGGTTTCGCGACAGATGGCACGCCGGAGCGAGAGAGAAAGCGAATAGGCGACGAGGCGAGATCAGTAACCCCCGATATAGGCGAAGGACCTCGACGTCGCGCAGCCAAAAAAAGTGGGGAGGGACGACGGGGCGACGCGAGTGTGTCTATACACTCTACAACTACATGGACATTGTATATGTACGCGACTAGGCGTGCATGCCTCGGAATCATCGAGGAATTCAAGGGAAAGGTCGCCCCAAACACCGACGACGATATGGCTACAGGAATGCCGTTGAAGCTTTTTTGCCCACGAGTTTTTCGGGACGTCTGCGCTCGCGACCAATATTTTTCATATTGAATTGAACATTTTTTTTCGGAGCAAAGTCTGCGAAAAGAAATGCATTTTGTTGCTGGATTCTGTTGGAACACGTAAAACAGACTCGTTTTTGCATTTGAATTTGCACTTCGGCAAGCTTTTGAATAATCAACTGAACTGTGATGGGAGCCCAACGATATGCACACAAGCGCAAACTGATCAAGGGGATGATTATTCAGGAAAGAAACGCCAAACACCTTGCGTTTACGACAATCAAGAAAATTTAAAAAATTGTCTAATCAAAGATGTCCAGAGTCGTGCCCAACTCAAATTTCAATTCAGCCAAGCTGAAAGAAAATTCTGAAAAATTGCGCAAAGCAAAAGAGAAGCACGAGCAGCGCGGACTCGCACATTTTCTCGCATCTCCATAAAGTGGCACTAGGTGGCGCCACTTGCCGGCATCCCGAGCGTAACTGCGCCATTCATCGGCTCTGGCGTGTCTGGCGGCGGCGGCAGCAGCAGCAGCGACGAGAGAAAGAGAAAGAAAGACAGAGAGATACATGGCTTGGAGCCGATAACTCTTTAAGGAAGAAAAAAAGAGAGAGCGAGAGAGAGAGAGAGAGACTCGCGGCGCAGTACTACACACGCTCGCGCTTCTTCGCGCGAGACATGCGCTCTCCGTCGCCGCGTAACAAACTGCGACGCAGTTTTTCGACCCCGACTTCTCTCTCTCTCTCTCTCTCTCTCTCTCTTCTCTTTCTCTTATATCTATATGAATATACACACACTCCGTATCTCTCGCTTTCTGTCCGCTTCTCTCTTCACGGCTACTCGCTCTTTTTTCTACGCATGAATTTCGATACACGACGAGGTCGGCGTTTATCGGGCGGCGATTTTCGTGATGCGTAGGTACTCGTATACACACACGCGCACACACACTTACATCACGCACGCACATACTCACTACATAATGTATGTATGTATGTGTGTGCGTGCGTGCGCGTGTGTGTGTGTGTAAGCAGGGATAACTATAGGAAAAAGCGTCCATTGATTTTTCTCGGCCTAACTTGCGATAGATACCTTCACGGGGCACGTTCGAATACGTTTCTTTCGGAAGGACAAAAAAGTTTGCTTTTCGGAGGATACTACTTGCTGAATGCTGATACTTGATTTAATGGAGAAGACCTTGAAATGCTTGTACGCTCTATTTTATCTGATATAAGCTTGATGTCCTGTGGGTGGGCTCACGCTTATAATAAATTTAGTAAGATATCAACTTTTACAGACAGAATAATAACGAAGAGTAATCGGCTTCACTTATATACGTACAGCACATATATTTTAAATGAATGAGAAATATTAGCGTTTCTATATCCTTGACGGGTTCTTCTAATTCTTAGCCGATGCTTTTGTTGAATAAAAGATTAGAGACGACGTCGAATCGTCAATTGAAATATTATTTTAAAGAACGCGAAGAAAAAAAAGAGGAAATATTTATTCAATTATTCCAATCCAAAAGAAACGTGCTATCAATTATTAAAAATTAAGATGCACGATTCAATGCGAATGTGAGAACTTATGAGTGTGCTTCTTAAGCAATAGGTCTAATCAATATTCAAATAGATGTTATCTCAATGCAAACACAGAGTCAAGCATTGAAAAAGAAGAGTTTAGTTTTTAATTCGTGGCGTATGCACATTCAGCTTCACCTCGTAATCTCGTAGATATGTGTATTTTAATAAAAATAAATAAATAAAAACTGAGCATGAGCCTGAGCATCCATTTCACGGCTAAACAATTACTGTTTGTTGCAACTGACGACAACAACCATTCTTAGCCGCTCTTTATTTAATCGTTTTATCGCTTTTACTTATCATGCACCTACGCAAGGGTCAACATTTTTTCGTTTCGCTTGATGTCCCACCCGTCTAATGCATCGCCTGCGTAATAATAAACCTTGGGATTTAAATCAATTTTAATGTAACAACAAACTAACGCTTATACTAACATTGATACTTGTATAAAAGGGACTTTGTTTTAAAACATATTTTTAAAGTCGTGATGGGGCTTGTCACAGTGATAACAGCATGTTTACTGTAACAAAATCTCATATACGAGCCAAGTACATTTACATAGACAGTACCAATATGGGTTCTAGATATTTTGAACATCGTTTGTGCGGCCTATTGTGTACTTTCTTACAGAATTACACAGGCATTTTGTGCAAAAAAATACTGTTCTTCATCTGAGACAATAATTTGGTAATGTCAGAATAAAAACATTATATACGTACACATAAAAATTTCAATTATATTGCGATAATAATTATATTAAATAGAAAGCAGTAAAAGTAGTGTTAGATAAATACAATAAAATGATTAAAAAATTTATTGCACAGCACAAGCATAACGAAAGTTTATGTGAGAGTCGCTCCGGAAACTTACAATAGGGGTTGCATTAATTTTTCGTTTTCGTTAAAAGAAAAAAACTATATTATTAGCTGAAGAGCACGCGATTGCGGGCATTCTAAATTTTACGCGACCGTCTGCAACTTGAGCGGATGTATTTTTGAGCTTCCGGACTCAATATTTATCTGAGCTCAGCCCAAGGCGTCTTAATGCAGTGCGCAAAAGAAAGACCAACACGAAATCTATGTAGGCCGTTCTAAAAACTCTATGAGAATGAGCGTTTCGCCTGCAATAAAAACGTCTCATGAGGCAGAAAAAGGGAAAGAAAGACGAGCTATAGCTGCAGAAAGTGCGTGTATCTCGACGACGACGTCGAACTTGAGCTGAACAGAGAGACAGAGAAACGCGCGCGTTATAAGTACACTATAGTACAGCGCACAAAGAGCCGCGGCCGCCGCGGCGCGGAGTAAAAGGCCGCTGAACCTCGAGCGAAGTAAACATTGCGAGAGGGCGCGAAACCCAACGGGTGGCGACACCTATCGGCGCCGTCAACTTATCGGGACAACGGCACACACAAAACACGCCGTGAAAAACTCGCTTACGCGTGTCCGCGATGCAGCCGATCGCGCTTGCTTCGACACTTCGACAGGCGCGAGAACACAATTCCTCCCGAGACTCGTCCGATATCAGAGAATTCCGACGGCGTCAAGGGCGAGCGAACGCCCCAGAGAAACATTCGCGAACATAACCTAGAAAATCCGGGTCTCCGTGTGTGCTTATACCTGGCACGATGATAATGACACGAGGGGTACACACAGCGGCGACGTAGAGACACGATAAGCTAGATATTTCGCCAACAGGCGAAACGCTCTGAACTTAACCTCAAAATCCCGATAAGACGCAGCGTGTACAATGTACATACTTATTGCTTTACGAAGCGATCGCTCGCCTGCACGACGATTTCAGACGTTCCGAGGGTAAACACTCTCGCGTTGATATGCAGCCCGAAGTTTTGCGCTTATTTCTGCTTGCTTTTGCGAGCGATAAGAGGAGGAACGAGCGGCTGTACAGGGTACGAGCAAGCATCAGCGCGGGGGAAGAGAAGCACGTTAGCATATAATAAAGAGTCCGGAGAGCAAGTGCGAAACGCTATCTTCGCCGAGCAGAGCGACTCTCGCAGGGGGTCGCGCGCGTGAACTTGCCCGATGCGGCGAAAGTACGTAGTTACAGGCGTTAAAGAGAAGCAGGTATTAGAGACAAAGACGTAGAGGCTTTGATAGAAGTGCGCAGAAAGTGAGAAAGACGGCGAGAGGGAGTGAGAGGCGTATACAGAGAGGAGGAGAGAAGAGTGCGAGCGAGAGAGAGAGAGAGAGAGAGAGATTTTTGAGAATCAAAGAGTAGTGCGTGTGACTCACCGTCGCCCGAGTCATCCAGCTCTGCATTCTGGAAGTAGGATATATCTGAAAGCCAAAGAAACGAGAAGACGCTTTAGAGCTGCTGGATTATATTCGAGGGAGACCCTCGGTCTTGTAATCGAGGGGCCCCTAATTAAAAAGAGGCCCGAGGAGCCGTCCACAGGCACACACTCACCCGCCATCTTGCAACAAACTCTGGCGCGCTCTGCCGGCGACTGCCGTCAAGCGCGACGGGAAACACACCACGCGAGTTGCGCGACTGATGCCCTGTACTGTACACTACAGTACTACACTGTAGAATGTAGATACTATATTATTCTGTTTCTGTCTCTCTCTCTCTCTCTCTCTCTGTCTGCAGTGCTCTGCTCTGATGATGCGGCTCTTCACGCACATATACACGTATACACTCTGATAGCACGCGCTCTCCAAGAATTGCAGATCGCCGCGCGAGACATGCACTACATGTGCGAATATGCCTTGCTGCTCTCGTGCGGCTATGCGAATGCTGCTGCGATGTTTTCGAGAGTCAAGTTTATATCGTTGTGCACGCAGTGCCGCCGCTCATCCAAGTTATTGGAGCCGATTTCTTCTTTAAAATTGATTCAACTTTCTGATTTATTTACTTTTTTAGCTATCTTAGTCTTATGATGATCATACTTACCTAACACGACGCTGATTTATTCTTTTCCTAAAAAAAAATTTACTTTTCTTTAAGTGAGATGAATTTTTCAAAAATAAAATACAACGTATAATTTCTTAAAAAATGATTAATCTTTAACATGATTAATTGCTGTTAAAATTGTAGATAAATCTTTCATGTCACAGACGATGCTTTAGCTCAATTTTGTTTCAGATTAACATTTATGTATACGAGTGCCGCGTTAAGAGGAGGTTGAAAGAAAAAAAGACGTACAAAATGTTACTAAAAAAACTTGTCTAATTTCAATTCAATGAAAAAAAAAATCAAATTTTACAATTCAATCCAGTGATTATTTATGTATGTATTTATGTATGTACAATATCAAACGTTCATTGTGCGTAAACGAGATCTCGACACTTTTGCGAAACTGCAATACCCATTATAAAAGAAAACAGGTATATATCATCTCGCGATGTCATTATCTATATGTATATATACGCTTAATGTTATATATATATATATGTATAATTTCAAGCCAGGCTATGATCGTTCAATTAGCTCTCTGTATTACGAACGTACCAAAGTCGGCGAATAATAAATTTTTTAATCTTTCAATTTTTTTCCTAAAATTTGACTCGCGCATCTTTGACTTCAGATTTAAGTGAAGTAAATCTGTGGACAGTGTTGAGTAACCGTGAAAGAAAATACAAAAACCCATGTGTTTCTGTAAAAAAAGAAAACGCTGAGACTATATAACGGCAAATTTAATCCATGATAAACTGCGAGGCGACAATTGAATCGGCCGGCTATTTAAAGGAGTAGCGACGTAGAATTTGCGGGAAGGGGAGCACAGCCTCCGCCGTAAACACGTTCGCCGCTTAGCTGCGACAAAATTTTGTTCGGCGTCGGCGACGACTGACAGACTGATTCTCGAACTAACTCGTCGGCGATTCTGTGTCTTCATGTGTGCTATTGCTCTGCTCGCTGGCTTCGCTTTTCGATCTGAAAGAAATCAATTACAAAGTTGAGGTAAAATACTCACAATTTTCTTCGCGCGGCAATTTTTTTTGCGCCGGGGCGAAGTACACGTAAATTTTTTTTATTAGGTGCTTTGCAGAGTTTTTTTCATCGGAACTGTCGATGGGGTCAATTACGTTTTATCAATAAAAAATATCAAGCTATTCATTTATTAATTCAAAACATTGATAAATTTTTTATTAAAATTAGGGAAAATAATTCTTGTTATATTACGAAATAAAAAAAGCGCGTTCAAAAATTACCAAGTCGAAAGTTAATAGAAGCAGATAGTTAATCATAAAATAAAAATAGAAATGAGTGCGCAGAGGAAAATTATAAAATTTTGCAAACAGTATTTTACATATTTATGTACAACTTAAGTTTGTAATATCTACATCAATCTCAAATCAAATAAAAATCAGACCTACGATTGTACGAAAGAAAAATCTAAAAAGTGGTTATTGAAATCTTAAAAGTCGTACACAACAACCTTAGTTATCAACATCACTGTATTATTCAATTATTAATACTACTATTATTAATAGAATGAGGTCGTTATATCATATGCAAAACTTCGGTCACGCCATATGCAGTATTCGAAATAATTTATTTTCTATAATTAGAGATGAATAGTAAAAAAAGGAAAGATAAAATCAATGGCGTTCGAGGGGCAGCGAAGTGTTTGTAAATGAGTCTTGAATCATCAGGTGTGTGATGTTATTTTTGCAAATCGACGGTTATAGCAGAACTTTTGTTTGTAATATGTAAAAAATTAATTTACACTTTGCATTCAAATAATCACACACGATGAAACGCTCTGCACGCATATTGCTTTGTTTGCCCATTCAAGATGAGATAAACTTATAAAATGATTCAAAAATTTTTTTACTTTTTTACAGATCTTTTCGACCGTAATTAAATATTTTTTTTACAAATGATCATTCCAGATCTTTATACAATGATATCTCGAAAATAAAATATTTCTGAACAATCTTCATTGTATATCTCATCTTAATCCTCGCTCATTCCACCTCGATATTTTTTATCATTGTATCTTGTGCTGCGCTTCTATATATGTATTTTCATTTAGCATCAGCGCTGTTTTACATCGAAAATAGTATTCGTACAGTCTCTTACAACGTTACACCGCGTATATATAAATACAGTATCTACGAAAGTTTGAGTAGCGAGAAATAGTTATTTTTTGTTATTACCATCTATTCTCTTTTGAATAAACTATATTCATCTATGCGTATGGTTCGTCGCTTGGCTAGAGTCTTGCAAAATAATTTTATCTCAAGACTTATGCGATTCAAAATAATTTTCATTAGATGCTAGAATTTGTATTTCTTTTTCGACGCAACGTTTTTCATTCCCTGGATTTTGAAGTATCATTTATCTCGTAGAATCATTATGCAAAACCCATGAGAAAAATTCACTTTCCTTATAATATTGTGTCGCATAATCCAACTTTTTCAGTGTACTTATTTGGTTTTTCTACAGTATAAGTAGCAGTCCAAAAAATACGATTTTAAATTTAACATATTACGATATTATCAATAACTAAAAGATCTGTATCTCTTGGATAATAATCATTATATTATTAACGTAACGAAGAAACATAGTGAATAAGTTAATATTGTAAGAAAATTTCGCTCAAAATATCAATCTCACAAATGACTCAAAAATTTTCAATTTCGAAAAATATAGTTTTGAAAAACTTTTTTTTAAATCAAAATCACGTTTTAAACTACCAATTACTAAAGAGTAAATGTTTCCGTCTGTTACTCTTTGCTTTTATTTACTTTTTTCTGTCGTACGAGTAGGCACTTTGCTATGTTTCTGTACGTTTTTATTTTTGTTTATTCTTTGTTATTTGAATTGTCTCAAACATATTTGGCGTATTGAAATAACGTGTGTAGTGAAAACTGTAGATCATCTTAAATTGCTCTCTATATCGTGCTTAATCCTCTGTATTCTTGTTTGTTTCAGGCACTCTTTCGCACTCTATGTTTGCACCCTTTTTCACATGTACTGCACACGCACTCGTAAATTATATTCGTTCTTTCATGCGACCTGTCGTAATTTTCTTTTTTTGTGTTTGTCTTTGTTTCTTTTGTTTTGGAACTTTAAAATAGCACCGTGTCTTCATGTATCTCTTTTTATTCTCTACTATGTTTTACTATACTGAATTATTGAGAAAAAAATGTTAGAATGCAAAGCAAGTTGCTTCTTTGATAAATATATTTGTATTTATATTTTTCTATGTTATGTATTGTAGCTAGGAATGTAAATGAAAAACAGCAATATTTCGAAAAATTACGATTATTTAATTTCTACTAAGAGTGTGACTATTATAGTGCAAGTTATTCGATTTTTTTTCAATAATTCAGACTCGAACTACTTTGCTCTTATTATCTTTGAATGGTCAGCAATAATGAAAAAAAAGTTAATTAACGCGAGTCTAAATAATAAGATTATGTTATCGAACCAGTATAAGCACTGACTTTCTCGCCACTCGATTAAACATTATTTATTTCCTTTTATTCTTTCATTTCCTCTCTACAGTTACAAGTAAAAATTGCTTGTTTAAGAATTACGCGATTATTCTGCTACATAATTATATGTTCTCGTCTCTGCATTCCTCACCGAGTTGCAATGCGCGTTATACTTTGTTTTATTTATTTTTTTCCATTTCATTTAGAAATCAGTATATTCATACTCAGTCTTTCGGTCACCCAGAGTATCGCGATCGACGATATTCTCACTTTTTGTGGCTTCCCTACTTTAAATATTATATACTCTGGCGACGCTTGTCACCCGTAAATATAAAAAAGAAAAAAGTTATGTATCGATACTTTTCGTCAATCTGATCAGCATTTAAATGTATCACGTTTTGCTGCTCATAGACGACTTAACAGAGTTGGACTGTGAAAAATTGATTGAATTACTAAACGACATATTGAACACCTACTATTATTTTTAATAATTGTAATTTTATTGAAAAAATTCATTAATTATATAGTTCAGTTCAATCTTAACTCTTACATATAGATACTTAAATATCTAATATATTTTAAATATTGTTTTAACATTCAACAACTCCATGTGGAAGTGCAGAGGAAAATGAAAATATTGCTAGTGAAAGAAAAAAATTTTAAAAACTGATTTTCATTTTCATTCACATGTATATAAAATCAACTTCTGATATGCCAATAAAGCTGGATTTGTTTTAACAAGTGCGACTCCTACGTCTTTGTAAATACTATAATTATAAATAAAAATATAGTACAATTACGATAAAGTAGTATATGACAAATTTACGCAATTATTAAGTAACGTCATTAAATAAAGTTCATCATTAGTATACATAGTAGTATGTATGTGAAGATAAAATAGGTAATTTCTGTGTGTACTTTGCATCACAGCTGACGAAAAGACTATGTTATAGATAATTCATAAAATTACAATCATCAAAACTGAATAATAGTATTTAATCTTTATTATAATACAAATACCGCCCAACTCTGCGACTAAAATTCTTCATCGCGGTCACGAAATGCGCGCTCTAAAAAACAGCACACGATTAAAAAGAAGATCCGCGATCTCGTTCAACGATTCGCATTGACGCCTCGTGTACGAAACTCTTGGAAAGTAAAAAGGAAAAACGACCTTTTGCTATTGTTTGATCGGATTTTTCAAAGTAAAAATCTTCAATTTCAAAGTGAAATTGGACTAAAATAAATGATTTTTACATCCTGAATATTTTCCCCGATTAACCTTCCATTTTAAATTGTTAGTGCAAATTAACATATTTCTGGACAACATTTATCGTTTACCCGACGAAGGAAATCTATAGCAATTCGGATCGACCATCAATGACTACTCCATATTCCCTGCTTCGGGTAATTAGAGAATTACGTGAATTGTAAACAAAAAGTCAAAACGAAAATAATAAATTTCCCGATTAAGACTCTTTTATCTTTTTCACTTCTAGGTAAAAAAATATTTTCTATCAATTCGAATTTATCATCAGAGTCTCTTTTTTTAAAGGTCACGACTTTTGTGTTAACGGGATCTTAAAGCTCCGCTAACCCTCTATTTTATTCTTTTGTTATGTTTTTTTAAATTGTTTATTATCGTCACGCATCTCACGCTCTTCCTTTTCCTATATACGTTTTCGAGTGCCACGCGACGGTACTGGTGTGTTCGGTATTTTAAGCAGCTTTATATTACTTATAAGCTTATTAAAATAGAAACTAAGAGCTGTAGCCGTCACGTTTCAAATCGTCAAAGTCATTTCTCATTCTTAACGTCCGTATGAAGTATAACTATATTTCTCTGGACCGTTTGGCATACATTCGCACATAAACCTAGCCGCGCAAGTAAAGATAGCCGTAGATAGCCAGTACACCCCCACCGACAATAGCAGCGCCTAAACCTAGTGAAAGGGGCGAAAATAATGACCTCTTGAGCTTCTGCCAGTCTTCCGACTCCTTCTGCCGGCGCTTGATCTCCCGTACTTGCGCGTCGAGTCGCTTCTTCTTCAGAACCCGTTGGCGAAGTTCATTTGTTCTACAGATGAATAAAATAAACATCAATGATATTTTGAAACTAGATATTTGAAAGAATTTTTTTTCGCAAAATCCGTTTATTATTTAAAACCCAACTTACGAGTCAGGACTGGACGGTGGACTGTTTGTATGAAATGAATTCTTCTCATCGCTCGTACTTTGACTCGATGCATTAGCATTGGACGAATTTTGTTCATTCACATGATTCGGTGTACCGATCGAATTTGAATTAATACCTCCAGGTGGTTCAGTTGGTAATGGTTTGTTAGGCGGATTGCTTACGGTATTTTCTATAATCGAAAGCAACAAAAGTGATAAGTTCGCAATAATTGAATAAACAATTAAAAAAGTATATTTTAATTATTTTAAAAAGTTTTTCTACTATTCTGCATACGTCAAGAATGTGTTTGTTAGATACAAATGACTCTGAAATACAAGTAATATAGCACTGCAAATGATTAAAAAAACAAAGTAAAACAGGATGTTTACCATTTTCGGTACCGGGGCTAGGCGAGTTATCAGACATCATGCTACGTGTTAAGGACTCTCCCCTCGGAGGTGGCAGAGGGGGTGGTTCGTCATCATCATCTAGTGACGAAGTTATGATATTGTTGACGATGTCGTAATGGTTAGTATCTAAATCGTTATTATCGACGTTCTGCAATGCAAACACAAGTTGAAATTTCGCTATGTATTCGTAATATATGACTGCACAGCAGATCAATGCTATTAAATAAAAAAAACAATTTAAACAAATTCAACGCAATGTATTTCGACATGCAGGATGAAAATAAAACTGCGATTACGATGAGAAACGTTAAGAAAAATAAAAACCAATTGATGTGAATGAATCAACATTTAACTAAAATCTGAACTAATAGCATTGTACTACTGTGAATTGGTATTATTTACCACGTTATTGAGTGGCAACTGTTTCGAGCCGTCGATAATAGCTGCATAGGAGAATCTCAGTTGATCCGACGTCTGGATCAGTCCCATGCGCGACTTTCTCATCTCCAATAATACTTCTCTAACGTTCACCGAATTCAAACCATTTTCCTCAATCTGCAAGTTTCATCAAATTATTTCATCATTTCTATATTTTATTCTCTAAACATGCACCTCTTGGAATAAACAGTAGAAACGCACCAGCACTAAACAAATATCAACGAGACAAAAGGTACCGGATCTACCAATGCCTGCGGAGCAGTGTACGATGGGCGGGCCAACGTTTTGATCCAACGCACCGGAATGCCTGACATCCGCCAAAAAACGCAGAAACGCCGTAGGGCTCTGGGGCACACCAAAGTCCGGCCACGTGGTGTAATGAAAGTGCAGTATATCCCTGCTCTCGTTCGTCACGATGTCCGTTAATCTAATTAAAGACCGCGACATTTTATAAATAATCATCCTAAGTGATCGAAAGCCGAATTTTAATAACTCTAAATAACTGTGATGAAAGATGCGTGCTGTGACCGCGAGGATTGCTCTTTTGGCAATAAACCAAAAGTTCCCACAATTCTGCGATTCGCTTGAATGGATCGCATGTCTGAATTTTCCCGTATGCACTGCATCTATTCATTGTTGAGTATAGATATTTCTATGTTTACTAATTAATAATTATATTATTGCCTTTCATCATATGTAAATACAGTGGAATTAATGCATTTCCATGATAATCACAATATCTTGAATTTTAAAGTAATTCTAGATAAGTGAATTTAATAAATCATCTTTGAAAATATAGTATTTTTTTATCTTATGCAATTACTAAATGAGCAAAAGTTAATTTTTATGCACAACATTTTTCACACATATTTTGAGATTGTTAAATAAATTTTGTTTAGAAACAGAATTCTCAAAATTAGCTCACCTGAGAGTTCTAGTTGTGTAATCCGATGAGCTAGTTTTAGTGATGTATTCTACCTTGAGGTCAACGTCTGGAAACATCATGGTTTTTTCCTCCGAGTTTTCTTGAGGCCAATACTGATGGCACTTTAACCGATTTTTTTCAATGACTTTATTTAGCATTATTGTTGCCTTACTATTTTGCTCCCACACCATTAACCAAAAGTGACCAGCTGTATTTGGTAGCGGACCTTGTGTCAGGATATATTGTCTATTAGCACGCTCCATCTGTTAAATCATTATAAAATTGTGTATGATTAATATATGGTAAAACAAAGGCAAACTTTATTTATCTTTTTTTTATTTATCTTTATTTTTTACTTTACGTTTTAAGTGACCAATTTTCAACTGATTACAAAATCGTTAAGGATTTCCTAGTATAGTATATATTTAAAAGCATCTCGATTGAAAAATATTACTTTTCTACATAAAGATTTAAAAAATTTCAGATGCTTAACATTCTTACCCGCACAAGGTTTGCATTGATGTAATCACATGGCCCTTTTTTGAGAATAATCCTTGTGTGATCATATGGAGAGACATCTCTATATCGATTTAAACTCCTGTTTTGAGGTTTTTTACTTTCGTCACAGGTATAATCATAATTACTGGATTCGTTCCATATATGCTGTAAAAGAAAAGAATAAAATTTTAGAAATGTTATCAAATATGGATTATTGTTGTAAAAAAAATAGTATGCTCTGGTTTGCTTGTATCTAAAATTAGTTCTTCTGAGAAATTCTGTGAGACGGTACAAGCCAGAACTATTGGAAACTCTTAATGGATTTATCAGGAAACGTATTTCCTTTCAATACAAGGAAATCAGCAGAGTAATAATAATAATAAGAAACAAAAGTGTCAGTAAGTTTAATGAAATGTGAGATCCTTATATAAAATGATCAAGAATTATAACATGAACTAATTTGTTGAAAAGCTGCAACTATGATATTTAGTTAAAAATACGAAACTTTAATCATTTTAAAGCATTGAAACAGAAAGTGAGTCGTAGTTTTATTTATACAAGAATGTAAAAAAAATCCGCTGATTGAAAATGTACTAAAGGGACAAACATATAAGGACATTAATAGAATAATGAAATATATAGATTTTGATATCCAATGATTTACGTGTTCGTTAAAAATTGCATACTTAAATTATTTTATTTAGTTATGTCATAATAACTTAAACATCACACGTTAAAAATATTTATCTGTTACCTAAAAATTTATATAAGTCTGTTTGGTTCAAGGATTTAAATAATGTATTGACTAATGCAGTTGTTAGATAAACTCGAAAAGCTTATTTATAAGCTTGAAACTTGCATTTTAATTGAGATATTTATGGAAGTTGCCTTGACTTAAAATTGGAGCTTGGGAATGAGGTTGTTCCAGTGTTGGTTGACAATGCATGGGTGGATAATAGGAACAGAGTAAAGTAAAAAGACAGAAGAACAAGTAAAAAAACAAAGCCATGTGAAAATTTTGTAAATCATTAATATTTAAAGTCTTCTGCCTTTCTTACAGTTCGTTGACTCTAGCAGGAAGAGATTAGTGGCTAGTGGAGGTGCTGTTGTAACCAGAGAAGATGCATTGCGGAATGACGTTAGGCAAATTGCATTAAGCACAGTATCATTATTGGATTTGAAGATAGCGGTATTAGTCAAAGAAGTAAAAAAACGTAAAACTATTTGTGTGAAAAGTATCAATTATTAAACAGACGTTTTTCAAGCCTGTCAGTTGGTGGAAAATTTATCGCTGTTGAACATTGTTAAATTTGTCAACGGAAAAAACATACATTGACATAATAAGTAGAAATTTTAAGTCTGAAGAAGGAAATATTAGCAAGCGCTAGGTTTTAATAAAATTAAATTTGCCATAAGCCTCCTCTTGCAGTTGCATTAGCCACTGTAACATCACACCTTCCATATCTGAGTCATCCTTCTCTGAGCATGGATGCAAAAAGCACATCAAATAGATTCGCCGCGCGGCGGGCACGAGTGTATGTCAATGTTGACACTAATTCTTTTTTTTTATGCAATAGAACGCGTCACAGCCTGGAGCAGCGAAGTTACAAGTCTCGTCCTCGAGGGCAGATGAGAACGACGAGAAGGAGACGAAACCGAAGAAGTAGAGTAGGAGGACGAGAGAAGGGAAGAATACGCTCGAGCACAGCGGCGGAGCGTTTTTCAAGGAAAAATCGTAGCAGAAAGAACAAAAGGGGCCTTTTATGCATCAGCCTTCGGCGTATAGCATCGCTGCAATGCGGCGGAGCTGCTGGCATAAGTATATAAGCGAGTGAGCGAGAAACATGTACAGAAAGAATATATGGTATAGGCCAGAAGCGTGAGCGCGACGTCAGGATGACGAATAAGTGTACCGAGAAGGACGGAGCGTAGAGCGAGAGAGAGAGAGAGGAAGTGAGAGCAGATAAAGTACCGAGAACGTGGCTGGATTGATCGGGAGAGGAACACGGAGCGCCTGAGCGCCCGGACCGATAAACAAACCCACGGGAAAGGGAGGCGAAGGCGAGACGAGACGCGACGAGACGAGACGAGAAAGAGGACATAGTAGAGGAAAAAACAAATTACTCGCAATTACACAGAGAGAGAGAGAGAGAGAGAGAGAGAGAGAGAGAGAGTGGAGAGCAAGAGAGGGAGAGGGGGTGGGGGAGCGACGCTCCGCGCTGCTGATGCAGCCGCGGCCTTTCTCTATTTCGGAGCAGAAAAAAAGTCACGCGCCAGCTCGTACTCCGCGCTCGCGGGGGTGGGAGTAGGTTATAGTAATCCATAGTAGTAAAGCCTCGAATGAAAGCAAAGCACTCGTATAGGGGTTAGGACGACTCTCTCACCTGGTAGAGTATCGGCCAGGCGTTCTTCGAATTGATCTCGAGGTACTCGGTCTCCACGTTGCTGGCCGTCGTCGTTGGCGGCGTCGTCTCGCTCATCCTGGCTCTGCAGCAGCTTTCCTGCGACGCACACGCGCACACACCACCGCGATGAAGCTCGATGTACTCGGCGTAGAGCAGCGCAGCGACAGCACACTCTCGCTGTGCAGTTTGTACCTCTGTGCGAGCGCGCTGCCTCTGCCTGCCTCGGCTGCCGCAGGTTCCTTTTTTGGCCTCGAGTACACCTTCACTGCATCATGGCTCCGATGCTCATCCTCCTGCTTCTCGGACGCTGGCTCCGCGTCTAATACGGCTGCCAAGACTGGCTTCGTCGTCGTCGCTGCTGCTGCTGCTGCTGCTGCTACAACGAGCCGAACGCACTGCTCCGGAATCTCGCCAAGGTACGGCGCTGTCGCATCCGCGCTGTTGCTTGCCGCCGACAAAGATGGGGGAAAAAGAGAAGAGGGGGAGCTCAGCGAGAAATATTAGAGCTATATCATATACGCAATACGCGCTGCGCGCAAGTCGCAACCATGAGACCTGATGAGACGGTGCCGCATGCATATGCGCGCGCCACGACTGGAGTGACATCTCTCAGGCGAATTTTTTGGAGCGGCTTTTTAAATTTTTGGTATTTTGTCTCTCTATAGGTACCTATACGTATACAATAGCTGCACAATTACACATTCTATACGCATAACCAACCATAATAGATTAATAGTATATACGTGCAAGTGCGCGCTCGTCCTTGTCGCGATCTCATTACTTATTCACAATTGTTTTTGTTTAAAATTGCAATTCGTTTGCGAATGCCTCCGATAACGTTTTATTGTTTTGATAGGTCGACAAATTTTTTCCTCGATAAGCTATGTGATAATAGGTGCAATTGTTAAATATATGAGTCGCTTATTTTGACATCTTATTGTATTGTACGTATGCTTTGTTCTTATGCCGTATTCATATATGTCAAGTACTTTTATTTTGGAAATTCATACAGCCGCATCTACTGCATGTAAAAATCATATTTACCTACTTGCCTGGAATTAGAAATTTAAACGTACCGTGTATTCGACAAGAATACGATAAGATCTCATTCATATTTTCATTCATTCGGATTTTCATTAGTCTCGTATATATTGTAATATATCACTCACAAAAAGAGCTTAAACTGATAATTCCTTGTAAAGGTGTGTGTGTGTGTAAGATAGAATTCGTTAATTTAATGTAGACATGCAATCACCTTGGCGCTATAAACGTACATAAAATTACGTGGGAGAACCTGTTTGTATTCTAAAAGCGCAGATGATGCTTTTATGTAAACACACGAACGCAACCGCGAGCATTGTTGTGTGCAGCTGCAAGCAGCAGTGTGTGCGTTCGCGGTTCGTCGGTTATACGATATGGTTATACGCTACACATAACCTACAGAATAAACAGTTATTTTTTTTCTGTCATGCGTATACTAAACGAAAATCTAGAAGAGTATATGAATAATAACTTTGAAATCGTATCGTTGTCAGTTATTTGCAGTTTTCAGTTTATTTTTTCACAATTTTTTCTTTTTTCTTGAACTAAAATGATCTCTAAACTATTGAGAATTTCTGTGTGCACTAGTAGTTTCTTATACACTTTTTACGTACTCTGTACTTTCACTTATTTTTTGTCAAAACCAATTGAATACGATAGCAGTATATTACTGCAAGGTAATGTTTTATAAGATAATTTAATATATCCTATATATTTTATATTTTATGTCATTGTTTTGAAATGTTTACAGAAGAGAATCTTGTCCTTAAGACATTATGGATTTTACTAATTAATACAAGCTTATTAAGTGCCTTTATACTACAGCATTCTGTGATGGCCAGTGATCTTATCAAAGACTTTTACTATAAATTTAATATAGAAGACATTGAGCGCAGCGTATACAATGCTAGCAGTGCAGCAATTCTACATTTCTTAATATCTGAATGGCAACCATTGCCTTGGGCATCAATTTGGAATTTTAGTACATTAGGAGGCAATAAACTTTGGTTTGTTATAAGCACCTTCCATGTCATTGGATGGTGCATAGTCTACAGTGGATGCGTTATGATGGATATATCAGAATTAGCAGGAATAAAGCAAGTTTATTACAAACTATCTGGTAGACCTAGACCAATGGCTGTAAAATCGCGAGAACTACAAAGATACTTTATGCACATGCGTCATCCAAGCTTTACGGGTTTCTTTTTAGTTTTATGGGTTTATCCATTGATGAGGTAAATAACAAATAAGAAGATTCAATTTAACAATTAAATTCGAGCAAAGTATTCTCAAATTATTTTTACATTACAGTCTTGATCGATTACTTCTTGCTTCCCTATTAACAATGTACATGATCATGATGTGGACTATAGATCAGGATGATTACAACTATCATTCTATTGTTATTGAAAGGAAACAAAGAGAACTGCACAACAAAAACTACTAACCAGAATAACATTGTTTTGGTATTTCTTTTCAGTTACTAGATAAGTTAAGCTCATGAATATTGCTTTTGTATTTATATCATAGCTATATTAATTTATTGAGTGATATTAACATTAAGATTACATATTATTGTGTTCAGTATGTTTAGCACTTTTGATTTGATACTTCTTAAATGAAGATTTGTAACAAATTTGATAAAACATAAATACTTTATTAACGTTTTGCAAAACTTTTCCAATAAGTTTTTTGTTAATTAACAAAAGAATCACTTAATTATTAGTTTGTAACTTGGACCAGCAGTGCTGTACCTTTCATTATCCAGTAAGATTGCTGTCTAGCAGATGGAATTAGCACAGGCATTACAAAATTTGTGCTGTGTCCAGTGGTTGATAGTACTCCAGCTCTTATACTTGTTTTATACAGCGGACAAACATATCTAGGATCATTTGTGGGCAGACTCAGAACTGGCATTATCTGAATGACTGGTAGTGAAGGATTCATTTCCCCTTTATTTGCATCAACTAGAATTTTAAATTTAGGATCCCATTTGCCAGCATCTATGAAGAGTCCATGAGCAAATACTCCATCATCAGGAATTTCTAAGTTTTTATAAGCTTTCGATACCTA
The DNA here is from genome assembly GCA_018906965.1 of Philotrypesis tridentata. Classification (NCBI taxonomy): domain Eukaryota; kingdom Metazoa; phylum Arthropoda; class Insecta; order Hymenoptera; family Pteromalidae; genus Philotrypesis; species Philotrypesis tridentata. The sequence continues at coordinate 5,478,260 of JACCIB010000011.1, read as the reverse complement.
GATAAAAGTCAATTATTACACTTTCAGCACAGCTGAGAATAATTTTATTCGACATACTTCTTTGCCGCCTGCTGCTAAATGAGCTGCTTGAATATCTTCTTGATCAAGTACAACATCTGTGACCTTAAAGTCTAATTTTAGATGATCAATTGGAATATTGTATTTTCTAGCATGTGTTTGCAACATGCCAGTTATAAATCCTTGTGGAAAAGATAGGCCAGATAGCCAAAACGAAATAGGTTTCTTGTATTCTAACCATACCTAAATAAACGTAATAAAAGTTTATTAAGTTTTGTAGCAAAGTTTTTTAAAAATTTCAACATTTCCTTAATTTTACTTGTATAAAGTCGATTCTGAGCACTAAATCTTTTATCCAATTCCCCAGAGTTTTTAGAGATGGATAAACGTTTGTGTTATGCCATATCTGAGGTACCTATTTGAAATTTAAAATATTTTTGTAAGTATAGATCATATTAAAATTAAATCTTTTTCACTAGATACAGAGTTGCATTTTCATACTTGATTATTGACAAGAGATTTGAAAACATTTTCAAGTTCCTCGGACATTACAACAAATCCCTTGATAGCTCTTTGTAGATTTTCCATCGATGAATGAATTTTAGTGAGTAAAATATTATATCTCTCAACTTCGTGCAGCAAAACAACTGTAAGCGACTGCAAACGTCCCGCACTGTCTTTCTGCCGAATTTGGGAACGTTTTTAGACTTTTTAATCAACTATACTTGATGAAATTCAAAGAAAATTACTATCTTAAACAACTACTTTTAGATGACGAGGATTACATATGTCAATATCAATTTTAAGAGCGATTTTTTCCATTATACTGTCTGCCAGTTCATAGGCTATATCCGACTCGGATCTTCCTGCTTTGCTCCCACCAACTTTCGGTTGAACTTCCATTAGCGTGGCCAATACCGTTTTCGATTCTTTCAGCTTTATGCAAGTACAATAATATTTAAATAAAATAGCTAAAAACCCGTCTCATTGTGAAATGATGCGGAGATATTATTAATGTTTTAATAATGTTGATCAATTAGTTTCAAAGAATATATATGTATATCAGAGAGCATAGTATAAAGTCACTGTACTTGAAATGCAATGTTGGCGTTTTCGTGCATGCCAAAGATTTCCGGGTCTTCTATTATTGGAAAACCATCAATGAATTCGCGGAACTCAGCGAGGCTCTCGTAAGACGGACAATAATACGTTCCAGACGGCGAGTAAGCGTAGTCTGAAGTTTCGTAACGCAAAGTTATTAGTTTACATTTTCTTCCTTATTTTATATTACGTTTATTCTTAATAAGAACAATTGTTATATTATGCCAAACAAGCAGCTAACCTGACTTTAGAGTCTTCGGGGAGAAAAAGCCCTCTAAAATTGTTTTCAAACAACGCAAGTCCCAATTGTCCGTGATCCTCCCACCGTAAGTGATTTCACCTGTACGAAAAGTGGCCGCGCAATGTTATTAAAATATTTTATTGGAAAATACTCGATTCCTCGCACCCGTCGTGTAAATCAAAGCATCCCAGGGTATTTCGTCGTCTACGCAGAACATCTTCAAGTTCAGCAGGCAGCATTCCCTGTCGCTGTCGCTGAACTCGTAAATTATGTTCCAACCCAGTGGGCCGAACTTCTTTCTTTCTTGGATGATGGCGTGGAAGAAGCAAACCCCAAAGATCATGCGCCTCCACTCTTCACCCAGTTCTGCGACAAACATAACAATTAATGGCTCTGTTCGCTTATTGTCGCATTGTCGCATTGTCTCATCTATTGGCCAATGAACCAACCGTGTTGCTCAAAGAATTCTTCTTCCATTTCGAAGAATGCTCTCTTCACGTTAGCTTTGAGACCCTTGGGTGGTTCATTCGTTACTTTCACCGAGTTCTGAAGCACCGACACAGGGAATGCGGCACTGGGCATCGAACTTAAGAACAGCCTAAACATATTGTCCACTTTCTCGGGGTCTTCCGCGATCTCGATCGCGAGATTCTCCAACGACAGCATCCACGAAGTCGCCAGGTGACAATTCTGCAGAAAGATCCAGTAACCGTGTTCCATACCCCGCCGAATGAGGCCTTCGGCTATTGGTCCCTGACCCTGACCAAGTGATATCGATTCGTACCTAAAACGAAAATCCTTTTATTATGCCAATCAATAACGTTTCGAGGCATACGAGTATACTTGTCAGCGAAGCCCATTTCGGTGGCGAATTTGAGGAAAGCGCTAAAAGGATCCGAACCAGTGCTTAGGACGAATACCAGGGGTGTAACTTTTGATGTGTTTGGGTATCTTAAATATTCAAGGGTGTCAAATTTTAATATCACATTTCAATTTCACTTTCCAATGCATTGCATGAAATACCTGATATTATAGTAAGATGACTTACAATACTTGAAGAGTAATTATTGGCGACTCGACGAATTCGTGCCCGAGATTCTTCTGCACAAATGCAGTAATTCCAAAGACTAGTTTTTCTTCCTTTAAAGCTTTCAACAACATAAGCTTCTCAATATCGCTTAGAGTTTCGTCCCAATTCTTATCAGCTTTTGCATTGTTGTTAGGCAGTATATTAATTTCCTATTGGCATTTAAATATTACTATTAAATATAAAAATTTCCCGTTGTCTCGCTTATACTTGCATACTCTATTATAGTACTATTTAGAAACATACTTCCTCGTAGTATTCGAGATTCAAAACGATTTTCTTTAATATGTCATCCATGAGTTTTTCAAAGCTCTTAAAATTCCTTTCTAAATAATTAGCAGCAGTCCACATGCTCTCGCTTAACGTCGGATGGTCAGGTTTCTTGGTCTACGGTGAAATGAGCAAACAATTTCATAGCACTATTTTCTCATATGAAAGACAATACTTGATAAGGGGCGTAATAATTTCATAAAGATTTGACAGGAAGAAATTTGAATGGAAACAACGTACCACACTTATTCTCTCAGGGCCGCGAAGTACGAAATTCCATTGCGCATAACTGATAACTCCGTCATTCAAAAGTATAGCTATGTTTATCATGAAGCTGAAGACAATTTTATGTCGCTCGAATAATCCACGAGAGACATTAGTGAAAACGGCTAGAGTAATTTCGTCATGAAGAATCTCCAAACGTCTCAGTAAGTCATCTGTCTTCTCGCTATTTTCAATGATATTATTGACGATCTAAAATGCATTCGAACAATTATAAAAGATTTTTAAATTAAAATTTTCCCTGCTAATATAGATTGTTTGTAAAAAGTAATAAAAGCTAAAGTGCGATCAAAAAAGAAAAATATTTTTTTCTTTTTAGATTAATTGTACGTCTTTTGCTCTGTTTTGTTTCTCGCGCGAAATTGGAATTCTTAATGGTGTTTCGAGAAAAGGAATGAGAACGGAAAAATTCGCAATCGCCACCTGATTAAAGTACTTGAGCGAAAACTGATACATCGGATCAATAATCGCAAGATTCGCTACGACGAAGTAGAGAACCGAGCCTCTCGTCGCGACGCTTCGGTACTTCTCGCGGGCAACCGAGATCTCCAGCTCGGTGGCTTCACTGTCAACGAGCCGCGTCGCGATAATCGCCGACGTCTCGTTACTCTCGTTGAGGGTCTCGATCAACTCCTCGTTATCCAAAATATTGCCCTCGGAGCTGAAAAGCAGCGTCAAAATTTTGTCCTCGATGCTCTGCAGCTGCGCCTTGTCATAGTTTATTTGGGCTATAAGCTCGTTGCGCATTTTCTCGAGCTCCGGCTTTTCCAGTCGAACGACTTCTCTGAAATTTCGATCGAACGGTCGGACAACGTTTTATTCTCGAATTGTCAGAGTTACCGCGAGAGACTCGCGTGTATACGTACGCCAACAATTGATCTTCCAAGCCACTGGGTGTGACGGTGAAGTTGACGATCGTAACTTTGATGCAAATTTCAGGTAGATAGTGCGGATTCGCCATTTTCGTAGTGATGTACAAGCGGAAATTCGCATCGTATTCCACGTCATTGTCGCCTAATCGAATGACCGTTCTACCACCCTGTCAAATTTCATTAGTACAAATTGTACTGCAATACAAATTATAATTATAATGAAATCGCACCTGAGAAAACGTTTGTTTCAATAAGATTGGTTCCAAGCTCGGATCCAAGGTCTCGCCTACTTCTTGAAGCAATATTGGCGCTCCCGTTCTTATGCAGGCTTCCATGATTCTCATAAAGATCGGGTCGGTCAGCTTGCACATCTTCAAGCCATTTTGCATTTCCATGCTTCGTATCCATCGATTGGCCTGTCGGCAAAGTCAAAGTGTCGTCGTGTCAATTGATCGTGATAAAACGTGCCATGCAGAAATGGACTCGCAAACCTGTTCTTGAGGATCGATCATCAATGGCCACCTGCCAGCTTGGGTAACCAGAATTGCGTTTTCCGTGCTGACGTGGTCTCTCGGTAGACCGAACGTGTTCCACATGCGAATCTCGTAAGGATCGGCAAGTACATTGATCAAACTGAAGTTCTCGGAGATTTCGATTTTCTCTTTGGCACAGCGCGACAGCCAGATGTTGAGCAATTGTTCGCGATAGATACTGGTGAAGGCTCCGAGGTAGGCTAGACCACCGGCAGCGACCAGGGTGTCGCCTGGTAGATGGCCGATAACTTTGTCGAATTCCTATACCAATCACCGATTTCCGATTTCCGATTATTCATTGATATTTCAATACTAGTGTAGTATATCAAACGAGGGTAAGCTTACAGCTGTCTGCTCGATCCATCGTACTTCTTCGTCGGCCAGAGCCGCTGTTAGTCTACCGGATCTACCCAAGCGAGCTTCGCTCAATACCATAGTGTATTCTAAATCAGCCAATCGTTTTACGGCTCCATCGTATTGATTTTGTAAATTCTTTATTTGTCTCTCGACGTCAGCCAGTGCTTTCTGCTTCGTCTTGAGGATTGCCTCGATCTCTTGCAATTCAATCGCTGCTTCCTGCAGCCTTGAACAATTACGTTTGGCGTAAGTATTAATGTTCCAATGTGTACGCATTATGAATTCGATTTATCACCTTTGTCTTTTTGGTCCAACAATTCGAGAAATCTTTGCGTAACCATCGATCGCCACGACCCAAATACACATCGATTTGCACACTTTGCTCTGTTTGGCCACGATTTCTGGGACGAAATCCTTGTGACCCACGTACTGTTGTAGTTTTTTCAATAGTTTATCGGAAATATCATCTTTCTGGTAGGCCATCAGCCGTTCGAGAAAGTGTACGTCTCCAAGGATTGCTTTAGCCGTTGGCCAATCCGTTCTGTTTCGTGATATATGTAATTATGCATAGATACATAAATCGAATAAAAAGAAAAAAGAGGTAGCGATTTCAATGAGATTACTTTTACGATTCGAATTTTCAGCGAATATACCTTATCGCGGTAACGTAACTTACTTTTCACCGAGTAACAGGCAAACTGCCTCCATAACAAAACGCACTAATTGCGGCGGCTTGTTGAAGACCTTAATTTCGTTAATGTCGTTTTTATTAAGTGCTGCTAGGGCGTTTTGAGCCTCTTCTAACGCCGGTAGTGCAGCCTCTAGATCTTGTCTGGCGTCTGCCTCTAAAGCTGCGGTTTCATTAGCTTTTTCCTGAGATATACGTTATAATATAGCTATAAAAGTGCAGTCTAAGTTGTTCAGATAAAATTAAATAAAATCAGTTACCTTTGCCACTTTTTCATCCGCCGCAACGACAACTCGAACTTTGTCGGCTGCGGCTTTTTCCTTTTCAACGACAACCATTAGTTTCGCCACTTCCTCCGAGTTGATTTTCAACTGTGGCCCCAGTATTATCAGTTGCTCCTTCATCACAACCACCATTTCATTGGTCTCTTTCAATTTCTAGAACGCCAATTTTGCTTGATGAAAATTCCACGGAATACAAACGAGCAATATTTCATAATTACATTGAGTCCGTTAGCTATTCTATTTCTCTGATTCTCGATTTTGTTGGCTTTCATCCCGTAAACACTCAGATAAAGCTTTAAGAGATCCAAGTAGCTGCTGGGCGTAGTGTAATATCTTCTTCGCATCTCCTCGAAAAATTTCACCGTAGCGTCCTCGACACTCTATCAAAGCAAATCGAAAGTCCAAACTTATCATCTGTGCACTCGGTTTGTCCGCATTGTTCTCACTTGGTGCATCGCAACGCAAACAGAAGCGAGAGCGCGAGCTTTGTCGTCGTCGCTGATTACGGTACCAATTGACTTGATGGCGACGGAGAGAAGAGCCTCGTCGGGCCACTTGCTATACCAATCGATCGTGCAGCAATTGACCAAGGAAGGAAACATTCGGCAGCGTCGTCTAAAATTAATCGCTGTGGCAGCGTTTTATTTCAATAATGATCTGTATTAAAAAAATTGTTATGCAAACCTAAATGCATCTCCTACAGGACTCATACACAACATTAAATGTAGGTGGTTTCTAACGCGACCAATAAAAAACTGATAGATTCCGTCTCTGTTCCCTTCGTCGATTCCTACATCTTTGGCAGCTGGCCGTGTAGCGATAATGGCTCTTTCCAATTCTTCTGCCTCGAAGAGATTTGGAACTTCCCCTTTTTGGATAAAAAGATAGATTATTGTTTCGTCTAGGTCTAAGCTAATATTACGACTGTTTAAGATTTGCGAGCTTTGCATACCTGAATTCAACGTGTTATTAATATCCTCGAGAAATTCCTCGAGAACGATTTGTGTATCCGTAAAGAGGAAAGTAGCAGGTTCCGCGAAAGCCCCGGGTCTCAAGTAGAATCTTCTGAGATCCTCTTGCCAAGAGCTTTTGTCGTATCCTCGGCTCACTTCTATTTGATGGCAGCTGTTGGACAAGTTGCTTCCATTATAGGCTTATAGAGCTAAGCGAACTGTAGACTGGTTATTTATAAAAATGAGAGCGCGTTCACCGATAGCCATTCATGTGCGAGGCCAGCTTAGTCAAGCTCTGCTTCCCCATACCCCCGACTCCGACGAGCAGGCCGTTTCCCCTTTCCGATCTCAATATTCTCGCCAGTCTGCACAGATGTTCCATTGCGTCCATAAAGAAGATCAAATTCATCTCCTTGGACGTGACGAGGCAGTAGTCCTCTAGATACTCCTGAAGGACATGCTTAGCTCGTTTGATCTCGACGATTTCCTCGTAGACTCGATCTTCGCGATCGGCTCCGAACTCCATGAAATCGCCGAATAGAAGCAGAGGAGGTGGCGAGATAATTTCCTCGTCGGGAAGCGTGATTACGTTGTCGCCGAAAGTTTGCGAACAGATGGCGGTGAGTAGACGGTAGAAGTAACTCTTGTCCTGAACGTTTATCAAACGATCGTGGAAAACTCGTAGGCATTCGTGATAGAACAGCCTATTAAAGTATTATTATTGTTACTAATATAACTCTTATTATTATTATTCGGAAAATTATTTTACACCGAATAAAAACCTCATCATCTGTTTGGCCTCTGTGATTACGCCGTTATCGGCTTGTAAAATTCCTTGAATGCATTTCGACAAATCGCGAAGATTGAAAATATAATGACTCTTCTCTGGAGTCGGCAGTAGGTCTTCGGCGATTTTTTGGTACACTTCAATTGCCGCACCTACGATCTTATCTGATATTTTCATAATCGGCTGTGTAAAGTCTTTAAAGAAACCTTTCACGATCGATCTAGATCAACAGATTGGATGTAGCGCAAATTTGGAAAAAATGTAAGTATAGAATTGAAGAATATTCTTGTCCTTCTCACTTGAAAATTGATTTTAAAGAATCTTCCGTAGGCGATGGGATTACCAGCATTGCAAAGTGTCTCACAAATCGAGCTGTTAGCGGGTTTCTTCCGCCACCTGGAGGAGCGCAAGCTGTCGACATCACGACGTCTTGTATGTATTTCCAAAACAGTTTGTCTCTGTCGTAAAAGCCACCGCTATCTAAAATTTGCCTGTGAATCCAATAACGTAACTAACATTACACCTACATACTTCTCAAGTAATAATAATAATAATTACGTTAATAATAATAAGTTTAATGAAATTCTATATACAAGGATTCTGATTTATGATTTAAAATAACATTAAATTAAAAGCCGGCTAGTCAAGTATTGTCATAATTTCTGTGTAGAGTTGAAACTGGATTAAAGATAAATTGATTGATTTCGTACGATACTTATAAACAACTTCTAATTAAAAATGAAATCATCTTATCGCCTCGTACCTGAGTAGCTCAATAGGTGGCTGCGCTCCATAAGTATCCAATTTCGGCATGTTAACGTCGTCAACGAAGACACAGACCCGTTTGTTCACCGGTGCACCCAACACAGTCTTTTTCTTCTTTTCGAGCTTTAGCTCGAGAATCTCTTGCGTCCGGCCGCTGCTCGTCTGCGCCGAGAAGTTTAGGATTATAGGCATCCACTCCTTCGAGTTCTCCAAGTTGGTCAAGACCATTTTTGCGATTACGGACTTGCCAACGCCTGGATCAACATTTTTATTTTACACCTCGTCGCAGAATATGGAGATAGCGATGCTTACCTGTCCCCCCAGTGAAAAGTATGGGTTTGTTGACCCGGATCAATTTTTCCATAATGTAGCCGAATCGAACAGTGTCTTCCGTTGGAACCAAGATCTCGAAGAAAGGTTGCAATGGATCGTAGACGAAAGCAGGCATTATCTTCGTCCAGATATCCATACGTTTGTCAGCGACATTTATAAATAATCCCCACAAATCACCCGCTGATGCTAGTCTGTCATGTAGATTAATTGGACAATCAAAGTAAATCGAATATTGGGAATAGGGAGGAAAATTGATATGTTTTTCAACTTTACTTAGCGTCTGGATGATTCTCGAATTGATCCTTGACGAACATTTCGAAAGTGTCTCGGGAATCGTCTAACGTATTACCACCGATCGCCCATATGTAAGAGAAGACGAAAGCTTGCGTGATAAAAATTTTCACTTTCGACGAGTCTGTTTTTTTGTCGACAGCACCTGGTTCTAAAAGTATGCTTTCTAGAATCGCGCAAAGCATATCAGCTTTGCTGATGTCTACCTACGAATTAAGACCAGAGAAAAGTTTGAAAATTTTCCTCATAAGAAATCAGCTGTGTAGATCAATGTAAAACCTGCGAGATAGCGTAATCGCAATACTTTCTGAAGAATTTAAATCCTTTCTCTACGTATTTTTCGAACAGATCTAACAATACTATTGGAACATCTTTTCGCCCCAAAATTTCGGCTACACCAGCGATCCAGGTTTTCACACGTGGCAACCACTTCAGTTCCGTTGGATCGAGATAAACCATACCTATTGTGTTGCGTATGTCATCATTAAACTGATTTATTATACGTTCATAGAATTCAATAGATAAAAAATCATTCGCGTACCACATCGACTGACTGTAGCTGGAGAAGCTTGCGCGAGATCACCGACTTCGAAAATCATGTGAACGTATGGTGTCAATTTTATTCGCTCGGAATTCGCTAAGCACAACATTTTGTTATCGTCGAGCACGGTGTTCATATTTTCGATCCACACAGCATCGACTGGACCATCGCAGACGACCCACTGATGATCGTCATTCATAGACTGCCTCGGCAAAATTATATTTTTCCAATTCAACGATATTTGCATGATTCAGATTTATTATTGTTTGAAAGTCATGCTGCAACAATTGATTACCGCGCATGCACGACGTATAATGATTCCCAACAATCCATCGTGCCATTCACTAGTAGCAATATGAACTTCGCCGTAAAGCTCTCCGATGGTTACGGCTTTCGGGTTCATCACGTACATGTGTACCTTTCGATAATACGGACTAGGAATCTCCATTTCAGCAAGTCTGGTATAAGTATCTCGGAGCGTCTGCAAGTTCAGAATAAACCGTCATGCTTTTCGATGACTTGCGAGTGTGTGTATAGGTTCATTGAGAATGCTTACACGAAGAACTGTCGATTTGCCGGCACCAGTGGGCCCGACTAACATCACACCGTGTCTCACGCGCATCGTCTCATGCAATTGAATGACTTTCCTTATCGAGCAAGCTTCGGGTTGCAACTTGGCTTCTTTCATTATCTAATGTGGACGAAATTGCAACATAGTTTGAAAGCAGTTGAGAAAGATCCATGAAAATTCGCTATGTTCTTACGTTAACTGCAGTTTGCTGCAGAACACCGTAGTCCTCCTCAGGAATTACAACACCAGGAAACAGGTCGCCAAGGATGCCCTGGAAGAGTTCAGCATCATCTGCTAAGAATTTCGGCAGATTGCTGTCTCTTAATGCTCTTATGAGAACTACGTCCTCTTTTTTATCGGGATTGTCGCGTTTCAAGCTTCCCGCCATTACTAACACACTCTTTACCGCCCTATAATCAATAATCATCTATGCATAACCGGTATGAGTCATTGTACTCATAATCTTCGAAGATTCATACCTCATTCCGAAGTCGTAGTGATCCTGCTGCGACAATTGCTCACTGCAGAGTGTGTACATCAGTGTCATTTTCACAGACAAAGGCTTCGAAGACTCGAATCCCTCAGAGTACAGAGTGACTTCGGCAATGAGCTCTAAATTTACAGTAAGATTGGCCACTCAAAGATTTTCGACCAGAAAAGCTGAGATTCATGAAAATCCCCACAGAGCAACTTACTATAATCAGGTACCATCATGGAAACGGGTCGAAACAGTGATTTCAAATTGTCAGGCAGCTCGGTACGACCGGCATAACCAGGATTCATGGTTATAAATGCCGCGCATGTCCTGACCAACTTGATTTTCCGACCTTCGAACATAAATCTACTTGTGAATTTAAAAATAATGCCCGTTATGATTCGAGAACTTAAAAAAGAAGGATTATCTCACTCTTTGGCTCGTAAAACCTTAGCGTTACGTATAGTGATGAGCTGTTGGGCAATCACGGAAAGTACCTCTATGTCAATACGATTGAATTCGTCGAAGCAACACCAGGCACCCGAGGTCGCGAGTCCAGAAAAGAATCGACCCATCATCTATTATCATTGATTTGCTCTTAGATATCAAAGCAAAGTCGAGACGAGAAAGATATAATTTTTGATCGTTAAAGTGAATTGCTGTGTACTTTGTAATCGAGTCCCTCGGAACAATTAAATACAACACATTGTATAGCCAGAGCTTTGCCCAAATCCTTTGTTGTTTCAGTTTTACCGGTACCAGCTGGGCCAGCTGGTGCTCCACCTAAGTCTAATTGTAGCGCACCCATAAGACAGAGGTAACACTTATCGGTCAATGGAGTAATCACGAGCCTTCTCTGAGCTCCAAGGTACTCGTATCCATAAGTGTACTCGGAGTTGCTCATTCTTGCGATGCAATTGTCGACAGTTTCTTCCCAATAATACCGAAGAGCTTTCATCCAATCGAAGCTTGAACTGCACGAAGAAATATAAATAGGAGTTTTCTGCGATACACACAAAGACACACAATTCTTACTGTTCCATTACCTTGACGATACTTTGTTTGCAACTAGAATGGAAATCGTGTCTCGGGCATGCACATCGACTGTGATCAAGTTGATTATGACGTCCCGAATCAGCTTTGGCAGTTCTCCGCGAACCATCGCTGCTAGTTCATTCAGATTCTTCGAATAAAACGGACGTATGCGAGCGTTTAGTGCTTTCACTTTCTTTATCTTATATGTATATTTACAGATTAATGCAGGAACGTAATTTACCTCGTAACACTTTCGTTCAAACTCCTTCATGTTCGACAATGCATCGTCGCCCGATTCCAAATTATAATGCACATCTTTCGCCCAATATATTTGCGACACTGTTAGAACTACCTAGCGACCAAACCAGTTTATTTATTTGAGCTTTAGGCATTGTTTCCACGGCGAAATAGTATTTCGTATCGACGTATTTTACAACCTGAGAGGGATAATTCTCCAGTACTTGTTGCCTCCCGTACAGTCCATAGTCTATGATAGCTTCCTTCATTCGTTTCTTCAAACTGGAGAACATCGAGGCCTCAACTTTTCCTAGCCAGTCTTCGACGTTACCTCGTGCCTTCAAACCCTTACCTAATTCCACGCGTTCGCCTTCCGGCGAAATCATTGCCATGATCTCGTTCGACAACTTCTCCTGACCCATTGCGCCGATTTCGGGTGGAGCGAATTCCAGCCGGAAAATAGCGTCGAAGCATTTTTGCAAATGCCTTTGCACAGCGTGAGGATTTCTCGTCTAAAGAAGAGTGGAATATAAGGATGGGAAATGTTTTGTTTATTGTCATTGACTTTTAATGCCGTGCCATTCTAATGGTACTTAAAGTTTTAATAAAAAATTAATAATTTTTTTTTAATTTAACGATCCTTATAACAACCAACTTATTTTTACACTTATATTCCATTTTATACCTGTGCCAGGATTTCGAGCAACTCATCATTGGACAAGAAAAAGAATCGAGGGAAGGCGATGCGCTTTGTTTCCAAATACGCTTCGAGACACTTGAGTATTTGATCGAGGTTTCGATTGTTTTCTCGAAATTGTTCGTAGAGACCAGGACTTGTACAGTTCTCCAAAGCCAATGGCATCTGTAAAAAATAAAAATCAATATGCTAATGCTGTATTTTCGCTATATCACTCTTGCGGTTATAGTGGAGAAAAAAGCAACCTTATACGTCTTCCTCATGATTTCTTTCCATGATTTATCAACAACGATAAAGAGTTTAGCCTCGACGGGTAGCTGCCTCTGTATATCCGGTGCAGAAAATATAGCTTCGAGATACACCCACTGCTGCTGACAGTATTGCCAAGCTTCCTGCCAAGTACAGAAAAAAGAAAATTTCAACAATAAAATCAAAAGAAAAATCCACCAGTCATCGCTGATTAGCAATAAAACACTTACCAATGTCTTGGAGAATAAATCGAGCCTCTTGAGCCAATCGTCGACTTTGGGTTTGACAGCTGCCACGTGTCTAGAAGCCGCGATAGTTTGGATGTTTATGTTACTGTCGTCCAAAGTTGCCTGAACCTCCTCGAGCGATCCCAGCACGAAAATGTCTTTCGTTTCCTTGTGGGGCATCACAATAAAGTCGAGAGTCTTCCAGGCAGCGTCGATCTTTTTCAGCATCGCCTCGAGTCCAGCCTCGGAGCTTGCAGCTGAGGAGATCTCCAACAACTCGTCTGGATAGTTAAAAACTCCGAGTTTCTCCAATTCCTGCAGAGTTAAAGTATCCTCCGGATCGAATTTGTAGTTTAGAAGTCCCTCAATTTTCGCCCAGTGACGTGGAAGCAGATTCGGATTGCGAAGGCAGCCGATGGTCGGAAGTTTGTCCTTCATGATATCGACCTTCTCTGCAGAGTATTATTATTGTTGTTATCATCATCATCGTTAATTATTTTAGATTAAAATAACTCGTAGGGAATATTATTTTTAAAATGTTTCTGTGCTTTATCGCAAGACACACGAGTGTAGATAATAATAGTGCGAGAAAGCCTCGATTTGAATGAGTGCGCACCCTTCAATTCCGGCAGTATCAAATTCTCGGGCAAGCCCTTCTCCAGCTGGACGACGCTCTTCTGGTTCTTCGTGACGAATGCCGAGAGTTCCTCAACGTTGAGAGTTTCGAAGGGCGCTTCGTACCAGGTCACGACGGTTCTGTCCCACACCTCGAGGCTCTCCCACAGGAGTATACGCAGCCTCACTTCGTTCGTCACCTGCTCGAGAATTTCAAAGCGCGTCATCTCGACTTTGAAGGTCTTTTGATGGCTGCGATAGTCACTGGCCAGATTCGAGCATTCGATGAGACGCTCGTTCAAGTCCTTCAGCGTTTCGAGGCAGATTGAAGCCTCGCCCACCGGCTCGAGAAGCCACGGTTCCTACCGATTTACACCAATTTTTACTCACTTATATGGAGATTTTTTGCGTACTTTGGACAAACAAAGATACGAAGCTCTTACAGTTGCCTCTTCGAGGATCGTTTGAATTTTATCCGTGAGGACGTTTATGTCTTTTTGAATTTTGGCATTGAATCTCGTTATTAATTTGATCCTCTCCTCGAGACGCTTTTCGACCGAGAGCCGTAAACTGGTGAAATGAACGCTTATTCCCTGCGAATGCAGCAAAAGTAATTTTTTATTTTTATCGTGAATAAAAGGTGCTTTAAGCTGGTGAAATGAGACACGACAAGAGAGATTACCAAATAATTTGCCAAGTCTGCTGTTGGCACTGTAATCTTGTATTCTTCCATAATATCATAAAGTTCTTTCACGAAATCCAATTGGGATTCCATGTTGTCGACTTTCTGCTGCGCCTGATCTATGAATTTGATATACTCGACGTAATCCTCAGTGGAAATTGGATCGGATTCTAGAAATTTAATAGCTTTCGTCGCTTCTTCCTCGAGAGCGTTGACCCGCGCTCTGCCGAGACTGCATAGAAAACACAAACGTTCCTCGTTATACTTACAAAATTCAGATGAAGATAGGTAGATGAACGCGTAATAATAATGATAATAAACGAGTAATACATTGGCATAATTTCGGCAAGAACCAGTTGTTTCTGGTTGGGTGCCGGCAATGCGGAAATTTTCAATCGCTCGAACTGGACGAAAAAAATTCCAAGCCGCTGATTAGGGACGACCTTGCCGATCTCTTCCTCCTCGCTGCGGTAGCGCTCGGACCATTTGCGCATAATGTCGCATTTTTCGTTCTGTCGAATGATGTTTTCGTCGAAGTTCATGTCCTCGTCGTAAAAGTCGTAAATGTGCTGAAAACGCTTGCAGTACTTTTTCATCGCGGCGAAATTCTGCTTTAGCGTGTTCTCGAACCTATTTATCAAATCTGTCATTATTGGATCTTCTCTGAATACACTCATCATGTCTGGTGGTTCGCCACAGGTTGGCTCTTCTCTTTTATTGTTTATTAGCGGTCTGAAATTTGTATTCTATTATGAATTGTTCATATAATCGTTCATTTTTATTACGAACCTAGTGAATGGATAGAAAAATTCATCGGAAAGGAAAGGATGGATCTGCTCTAGATTTTCTTCCCACATCTTTTGTAGTGTGTTTATGACATGCCAGAAAACCTCTTCCGAGGGATCCAAGTCAATTCCTCCTTTTTTAGGATTTATCAATACATCCACCGAGATGTAGGGGGGCTTTATACAGTTTAATTTTTAAAAATTGGTACAAAGTTCGTCTCAATCTCTAAAATTCAATTGGATTTTATACCTTTGGAGACTGCCCATTTGGCTTTTGATACGGTATTGTATAGTTAACGTTTGGATTTTCATATTCCTCTTCAGGAGGCAAACACATTGTGCGATCCTCGAGAATCTCTAATAGTTCAGTGTAAGTGTTTCTTAGAAGAAGTTGCCTCATAGTTAATTGGTAATAATCGACGACGTGAATAAAACTGAAAAATTCAAAGCGAGATTTTCCATGTATAAATTTAACGCACACGTTGTAACAATCTTACCAAGATACTCTCGAACATCTTTCTCTTTTCTTTGCTTGCTCTATATAGCTCATTTTTAATATACCATCCTTTGGCATTCTAATTTTTCCACCTAAACTCATTGTCGTACTTTATTGAAATTAAAATTTTTCGAATAAAGAATTTTATATACAATTATGCACTTTACCTTTTTTACCAAGAGCTGTTTGTTCGATAGTAATATTAGAATCATCCGGTGTAAATCCACCGACTGCTAGATTGTTCAGACATGCAACGTTTAAAATAGCTACAGTTTGTCTCCTGTACTCGTCGAGCTTATCTTTCAAGAATTCTAGTTTCGCCAACTTTTCGAAACAATTGTAAAGCATGAATATTTTTAAAAAATGTGTTTAAATATTTTCCGCTATAGTATTGTTTAGGCATACTAACTTGCATTTCCACAAACGTAAAAAGGGGAAGTTTTTCTACATTCGAAATATCCACAAGCGAGGCGTTCAAGAACGTGCTACACATAGCTCTGATATCGAACAGAGCTTTACACATCATAGTGTCGCAGAAAAATAGATTCTTATTCATGTAATTTGTAGCCTTGCTTATCTTAATGTACTTGACGGTTTTTCTCCACGTGTAAAATGCCTTCCATTTTCGAAAGATCTCGAATGTCCTGATCTACTTTTTCACAAGAGTTTTAGCAATAGTGTGCAACTAATAATGACGAATAGCAAATAAAAATTGAAGCAACAAAGAGAACATTTTACCTTTGTAAGAAGTAAGTATGTTCTGTACTCTCTCTCCCACCTTTCAATGGGCGTGAAAGTCATTTCGGAGGGACTGTATTGCGTAACTCCATTGATGCCAATTGTCATGTAGACTTTATCGACTTCCTTGTAAGGAACCACTCTACAATGTTATTGTTATTGTTTAAAAGCAATGGACTTGCGATTTGCGAACTAACCAATGAACAAGTTAAACTAATTGTGCGCTGTGCGGCGTCTAAATAAGTTCTATAGATAAAGCTTCTATGTGAAAATAATTCCGTAAAAATAATTGCACGACAATTTACTTCAGTGCATAGGGATTGAAGTATTCCGAAGACCGATCAACGGCGTAGATCATGTAGTGGAAGCCTGTGCTTGGATTCGCTTTCGCTTCCCTTATCAATTCCAGTTGACAGACGAAAGTTGGAATCTTCTTTGGTTTAACTATAGAGGCACTTGTTGATTCCATTTCCAACACTTTGCCCTTCGGTTGCACTTCGACTTTGTAACACGAAATTATGTTTAATTCAAAAGTCATCCAAGTACAGAAAACACGTCATTTCGAAATTTACTTTTTATAGTTCTTTGCTTTAGAAACCAACTCTTCCTAGGAGTTTCACAGATCGGATCTGTCACGTCCGGGATAAAGTAGAAGGGTTTGAAAACCATTGCATCGATCTCCTTTTGCTTATCCGAAAATCCGGTCTGCGCTCATAATATCGTACGAGAGAAAAATAAAAATAAAAATATCGTATCCTGGTGTATCCGATATGTATTCACTATTCATAGACGCTCGCGTACGACAAGCGATAATTTCTCTTACTAATGGTTCAACGATCTCCTTTTTCTTCTCGATTTTCTTGAGAAACTTCTTGTGCGTCCGAAACAACTCGATCTCATCTTTCCTCCTGAAGCTTCAACGAAACGCAAACAAATTGTGAAAATCGCTCTTCCGCATACTTGTCAGTATGGCAAAGTGTACCTCTCGAACGATTTCGGCGGATTGCGGCGCAACCTGTTCGTGAGCTCCCGAGTTCTGTCGTCCTCCTCGGCGTAAACATCTTCGTCTTCGCGGCTTAACACGTGCGCCTCTTCACCGGAAGACTTGGACGACTGAAAATCCCACGTGTCTTCCTCCATATTGCTCGCGCACTCGACGTCTTCACCAACGCCACATATTCACCACTCTTCAACTGAATTCTTTCAAAGACGTTTACTACACACGATATTTGTCTTATGTATTTTTAAAATAATTATGATTTCTCGATATTTTTCTCTCGTGCCTCGTGCAACGGCCTTTGACGTATGCGGTGAATCGTTCGAAAGGCTGAAGTTGGCCCTCGGCTATCGACTTAACAAATGAATTATCCTCATCAAGTCGAAAGCATGCGACAGGATTATAGCGTAGGTATAGACTGCTGCAGCAGGCAGTTTGCGGAACTGGGGCGGTTCGATACATGCATGCTTACATGCATGCTTTCACTTGACACGGCCATTTTCTTCCATATGCTCGTTGTCATTGCATTTTTTAATTTTTTAATTCTCCATAGTTTTTGAAATTCAATTTTTTAACAACAGCTCTGAGAATGTTATTGTATGAAGCATTAAATAATAAAAAAAAAAAATTAATCGACTATACTGAGGCGGATGGTAATATCTATCCTCTTTAAAAAAATTGATGGCCTTTGTTGTGAAGCATTTAATACGTGATTCTGATTGGTTGCTAAGTAAACATGATTATGGTTACCATATTCATAGTTCAATTACTGATATATATTTATAAAACCAAAACATAACCCAAATCGCGCGCGAAGCGCGCCCTAAGTTCCTAGTAATCATAAAATAACAAGCACTTGTTGATTGTTTGGGTGATAACAGCGCTCCTACCGTAATTGAAGCGTATTTAACAATTTCAAAATAAAGAGATTCATTGCTGATAAACATTTATTTTTATTTTGTAAAATTATCCATCAAGTAGGATTCGAGAGTATTCATATGCCTTGGAAAACACAGCAGCAAGTATTTATGTGAGCTTACAAATACTATTCATTTACTTAAAATACAATAATTAATAATCTAAAATTTTCGAAGCTTTTTTTAAAACATACATTATACATTATACTAATTTTCATTTTAATTTTAATACAAAGCCATTAATTCAATGAAGAAAGCCTCTTGATGCAAGTGATACAAAATTTTAGATAACTTTCACTTTGACTGTCGAATACAGATTAGTGGCAGTGTGTACAAGTATGTATGTCTGAGAAAATTTACAAAAGTAAACAGCCAATTTAGAATGAAGTTTGAAATGAAATATTAAACACTAAATTTCTAAAAGTGTAAAAAAAAAACAGAAAACAAAAAAAAATCTTATTGCACAATGTTATATACACGCAAAACATTAAAACTATACTCAGCCGTCTCTCTCATTTTCAAACAAAATATCAATAATGAGTAAGTACGCGTCTACATAGCTATATGCAAGGGCAGCGAGATTAAAAATCCTCTTCTAAAAAAAAAAAAAAAAATCACACAACAGTTAGTGCAAGCCGAACGGTTACGCTCTACCACATCATGAAGGAAGTTCTCTTGTTGTTGTGAGCGAGTGGATTGAGGCAGAGGCTGGTGAGTACTCTGACAGCCTCTTCGCCATCGGCGTCCTTGGCGTAGAGGGTCTTCCTCTTGGCGGCACCTCCGCTGCTACGGAGACTCACGAAGACCGGACGAGTCCGATGCGCAGCAGCTTCGGCTTTCGCTTGAAAGAAATCCCTCTCGAATCTCCTTGTGGTGAGGTAGGGATTTTTCGCGAATTTCGGGGGATAAGGAACGGTGGACTTGCGCAAGCTGTGAACGGGTTCCCTGAGCGGCGTTTGCGGAGCTCTTCTCTTGCAACTCGAAGTATTGGGTTCTTGGTCGCGCGGCGGGGATAGCGTCGGAGCAGTGAGCGATTGTCCAGCGGCGACAGCAGGAGAAATCAGTTTGCTCTGCATTCCCAGGAGGGGCACGCCTATCACGGTCTTGTTTCGGGCGTTGTCGTGCTGAGAGCTGCTGCACTCCTCGCCGGGACTGGCCAGATTCTTCTCGTAGACGCTGATCTTGGTGTTGACCAAGCCCGACTTTTCCACGGCTTTCAACGTCGCCGTTTTCTTGTCCTCGCTCTGCGTCGATTTTCTCGATTGCGAACGGTAGGTCGAGTAGAAGCCGGAGGAGTTCTCGATGAAGTTGTAATTGCCCTCGAGGCTGCAGTCGGTGCTGACGTTGAGGTCCAGCTGCCTTCTACGTCTGCGTCGTCTCCGTCTTTGCGTCGATCTTAAAGTGGAAATGCTCATGGCCTTCTTTTTGGGTCTGCTGGTAACGAACCTACTCTTGGTTGGCAAGCGAAAGGTTTTTATCAAGATCGCTCGCTCGTTCTCTTCGCGCTCCGGTTGCGTCAAATCCTGACTATGGGGGTAGTAGTACCTCTGGGTCTGAAGGTGGCCGACATTGTTGTCGGCGTCGTCGGGTACGTCGATGGGATTGCCCCAGGGTTTCGCCGAGTGATCCTGTCGCTGCTGAATGTTGCTATTGTAATATTGATATTGTCGTCGGGGTGATGATTCGGTGCTGAAGATGTTCTCGCTGCCCTCGAGCCACCTTCAAGACTTGCCGGCAAACGTGCTCCCGGTCGTCATCGATAACCGGTGCTCCATGTTTCCGCAGCCCATTCCTGGAAAACACATCAGTTATATGATTATATTATGTTATACTACAACACTCGTCGTAAATAATGCTAATATTATGGTAGGTTATATAATTAGTAATTTTTTTAAAATTCAATTTCAATTTATTCGAAAGATCGAAGCGCAGAGGCAGCTGCGTAGAGCGCGCGATCTCAGCCGCAGAAATCGGCAAGTGTAAAGTAGGTATATTCCTACCGTAATCGTGATCGTTCTCGTTGAAGGGGCTGAGAGTCTGGGTTGAGGTGAAGGTAGACGTCGGCGTTTGCTTCTTTTTCTTGAGCTTTTGTTTCTTGAGTCTCGAGCAGGCCAGTAGTGTGCTCAGCAGAGCGCAGAGTTCTATAAGGACGACGCCCAGGCCTATCGCCAGCAGAATCAGCGCTTGATCTTGCACCCAACTCTCGATCATTTCCAAGCAGCCCTACAAAGCAAACAATTAATGAGTAAGCAGCTCGTCATCTTATTTAATTTATTTACTGTAGAGCCGCAGTGTCTTGATTATTTTCCGATGTTACAGACATAAGTGAGTGCGGATCGCTTACGGAAGTATGTCGAGCGTGCTGATGCTCGGCTGGATTGAGAGATTGACACAGAGTGAGATTTCTCGGCTCCGGATTGAGAAAACTGTCGGTATCGAAGGAATTGTTGAGAAAGCAGCAGCTCAAAGGGACGACGAGCTCGCGTCGGCCCAGCTCCTGGAGCCGCCACCAGGAGGTTCCGTAATTGCTGCTGGCATTAATACCGCAACAAGAGAACTGCAACAATTGCGTGATATCTCGTTATAATATCGCATGCATTCTTTATATATGCCCCGCGCGATCTACGTGTTAATAAGTGATATTATATTATATACTAGTGCTACGTGGCCACACCGCGTTCACAATAGGTACACATAGAAGGTTTTCATGTTCCGCTTTGTTGAGTCGATGCTACACTCCATACTGCAGAGCGAGCGCAGCGAGGATTAAATAATACACGCTTATTATATGATTATTATACGCGCTGGCTGCACGAATACTTAATGAGAGAGCAGTCGGTTGCATTATTATTTTTCCCCGTCCTTTTTTCTTTCTCCGAGCAAACGAGCGACTTACTGAGGTCTGGGCGAGATCAATGGCAGCGGTGAACTGCTCTCGCCCGGGCAGAGCGTAGCTGCGCTGCAAAGCCCGCAGCAGACGGGGCGCCCTGACGTCGACTCCCAGCAGATGCGGCCAGAACACCACCAGCAGACACAGCGAGATTTTCCCGATCAGCAGCAACACGATCACGCTCACGTACTGGAACAGCCGATTAATTAGCTTATTATATATACCTGCATAACACACGGCGCGATGCTTTCGTTGTAATAGCACATGCAGATTGATGGACGAGGAGGCGAGCAACTTTCTATGTGGGTTATTACAGTTTGCCGGCGAGACTTTCTGGGTCGCCAGCACGCGTGTGTATATAGTGTACGTTTTTAGAAACCCAAGCGAGGTTCTTGCCTTTAACGCATGCATATATAATATCTTGTATATTACACTCGAGTCGGGAAAAATCGTTAATTATACTTTAAAATATGCGTGCAGAGTGTGTATTACGCGAATCAAATCTGATTTGCGCCGCGGGATTAAAGAAAAGCTAGTCAAGATTAAAGCCGTTAATGTTAACGGCGTTGGTTTTAATGCCGATTGTTTATACCGAGCGAGTGCGAATCAGACGCGCCGCGCACAACTTTCAAGAGAAACGAAAACGCCTGCGCGCACTATACTGGGAAAAGGAGCTCTACGCATGTGAGCTGCTGTCCTATATGATCGCGGTCTATTAAATAATTGTGTTCATCGCCGCCGCGGCGGTCTGCGGCTTTCCCGATAAGCCCCATTTATACAGCAATTTTCCGTGCAGAACTGCGCGCGTCGGCCGATCGTCAAAGTCTACAGAGTTCTATAAAAAATAAAAAAGTCAAAAGTATACAAAAGAAAGAAAAAAGAGCAGTGTTGCGTGGTTACGCGCGCATAGATCGGTGCGTGCGCGTGCAGTATGTACGAATCGATGGTGGAAGTACGATAGGAGGTGCGACAGGTGCAGAGTAGGCCGACGCAAGAACCGTTTCCGCTTCGTCCTTGCCACAGTCGTTCAGCGAAACAAATGGAGAATTCGATTGCAGGGGGGGCTATATACGTGGATAATACGCTCTCCGGCATATGCCGCTGCTGCTGGTTGTGCTGCGTGTATGAGTAATGCATGTAATTTGCTCGCATACTTATTGCGAGCGTTGTGTTCTACTGCAGGCGAGTTTTATTGTTATTATTTTTTTCCATCGTATAGCAGAGGCGGGTAATTGGCTTTATCGCGACTGATGACGTTTTAATATCCGCGGATCTCTCCTCGGCTTATTGTTGTGTAATGTACAGATTAGCCGGAGAGTATAAGCTTCCTTTTGTTTTTAACGGGCTGAAATTTCGAATGTATAAGGTATATACATAAGTATGCCGAGAAAATACTCACGGAAACGGTGATGCAGCAGTTGTAGAGACACGAAGCCCAGCATCCGAGTATCCCGGTGATGGCGATGACGAAACCGATGCCGACGACGACGAGCGAGACGTAATAGAAAAGCGGCTGCTCCGGATGAATGTCGCTCGAGCCCAGCAATCGCGACAGCAAAACCCTGTCGCTGTCGGCTAGTAAAAGTGCGCCAAGTGACATCAGCACGAAGCCCGACATCTGAAAGCGAGACGAATTTCGTTTTCCGCGACCAACTACATATAACGCAAGCTTTATTTTTACCGCGTGCGCAACGCAGCGACGATTTTCCACCTCGTGCGCCCGCTCGGCTATGTACTTATAGCGACTGCTTAATGAATTATAGGATTCTAATTCGTATTTGTTTGCTCGAGCGCATGAAAAGTTGCCAGAAAAAAGAAACAAACCGAAATTACTCACGAGAAAAATAATGTTGGAGCAGCACATGAAGGCCTTGGAAAGGCCCAGCCTCGTTTTCCCCTGCATCCTCGGTTCTCTCCTGTCTCTCCCTCTGTCGAACTTCAAATCCTTACTCTTCCGCCAAATTCATCGCTCCCGATAGGACAGGTCGTCGCGCAGCGGCGGCAACGAATGGAAAACGTCGGCGAAAAGAGAAAAATCAGGCGTATACGCCTAACGCTGCACATGCGAGAGTCCGCGTCGGAATACCGGCGGCGTTACACTATAAGTACGCGAGAGAATGAAATTTGTGTTTGAGTTTCCTGCGCGTCGCGCGCGCGCGGGCTCGGGGTCACCACCACATCGTGTGCGCCACCTCAGCAAACGGAAACGGAAGGAAGTACAGCCGTCGGTGGGGGAGTCCCCACCTCTCCCTCTCTCTCTCTCTCTCTCTCTCTCTCACCTGCCGGAATCGCGGAAGAGAGCTTTGAACCTTTCTTTTCACCTTTCTCGTTCGCTTTTGGCTTGACGATCGACGATCGACGATTGTCATGGCTGTAGTTTTGTTTTCAATGCAATTAAGACACATTTAAATTGACTGATTTGCGCGGGGTGACGCTCGTACGCATATTTTTCAATTGTTTTCGATTCCAAGTAGATGGGGGGGCTGGAAAAAAAGGATGCTCAATGGAAAGTTATTTTCGAATGATTGGAGTTCACGCGGTGTTTCTTCGAAAAGTTGTAAAAATATTTATTCGTCCATACAATATTTCTCAGTTAGTTTTTTTCTATTTACATTGCGCCGTAATAATTTTTTTAAGAAATATCTTTGCTCTCGACCGATGCTTACGACTTGAAATTTTGCATCCTCTGCGAAAGAAAATTCACGTCGAAGCATCGGTTTACGTATAGCGAGCATGAGTAGAGCAACAAACAGAAAACGTGGAAAATCCCAGCAGCTCGTAACGCACTCGGGCCGCGCTCCCAATCAGTTTAGTTTACCCGTTCCACGCCGAGCGGATTTCATGCACATCATTGTAAGTGCTCAGCGAGCCTATCTCCTGTCTTTACATTAATTCATCCTATACATACAAACCAGCTGGTGCGCTCTTATTCGTTCTCTCGCTTACTCTGGTCACCCATAAATGGGCCGCGTGTGTGTAAGCTATGTATGTATACTACATACAATATACGTACACACCGGCGAGTTGTGTCTTGCGTATGTATATGTAGCGCGCTTTTCAAAGAAGCATTTAAAAGTCTAATTTACTGCGGCCACTCGAAGCGGCTCCTGAGCAGCCCACCTCATCCTGCTCGCGCTGGGTAGTCTCACCGAGCTCCGGCGGCAGATGAAGAACCTGAACATTTCAAGATCAGCTTTCAGTTATGATACTACGTTTATTGCAAATGAAGATAATTCTATTGCATTACCTCAATAAGGAACTTTTTTCTACGCAACTTGAAAGCCAGATCGCAGAAATGCGATTCTTGATTAACTAGCGTGTTGAAGGCGGGAAGCTTTTTGAGGTGAAGCAGACCATGGTAATCTTTGAAAATAGGATTCGTTTCTTTCTTTGAGCCCGCAAAAGATTCTAGGCCAATCACCACATCACCCATGTGCTCTATCCTTTGAACTATACCAGTCTGCAACAATGAATGAATATAATTTATGAAAGTTTTTTTTAAGTAAAGACGCGTAAATGTAGGATTCATTAAAATCTTACAGAGTAATCATCAAAGTTTAATACAGGAACTGTGAGTACTGCTACAGCAAAAGATTCTCGTAACAGAGCTCTAAACATGTACAGAAATTTTAGTAAATCACTCTGTGTTTTTTCTTCTGAATCATTCAACCATAATCTGGATCCCAATGAGTTGATTGCAATTCGTAACACATTTCTTTTGGTAACTGTTTGCGAAATCAGAAATTGTCCATCTTTCAGAGTCTTTTCGATATTCAATAGCAGATCCATGTAATCATTTTTATCAAAAATGTCAGTTTGCTCCTTCACATTTTCTCCATCCCAGGTAACTACATTTGCTTTTTCAACAGTTTCTTTTTTCATTTTTTTAGTCAAATCATAGTAGTGTCCAAACATTGATGTATCTCCTGGAGACAAATCTGCCACTTTCATGTTTTGATAACGCCAAGCAATTGTCATTTTTTCATTTGCACGTGTGTCATGTATTTTGGTAGATTCTTCGTCTAATGCTGGTAAATCTGCTAAGATGTGAGTTGGTTTTAAATCTTGAGAAGCAATAAATACTGAATGACTGTTGACAATTCCCTCAGCTATAAAGTATCTGTACATAACTTTTGCATAGGTGTTATACGCATCTTCCTCTAATATAAAAATATTTAATGAATAATAATTAATACTTGTTTCACAGTACTGTATAATTTGCAGTAACTACACACAAATAAAATTACCAATTAAAAGTATAGATCCAATAGGTAAGCCACCTCCTAGAAAATAAAAACAATAATTTTAGTGTATCTCCAATTTGCCATAATAAGTCTCAAAAGCTACTGTTAAAACATACCGATAAAATGATCCAACGATGGAATGCCAGTGGATACTAAGAGTTGTGCATTGCGTGTGGCTGGTTTAGTTCCAGGGATTACAGGCATCTGAGCCTTTGCTATTGTCACGTTTGATGACATTTTTTTTATTTAATCATCAAAGTCCTTGATAAAACTGTATTACTGTAATAAATATGAAAATAAGTTTCAATTGTTGACACAGCAATTAATAATACAGCCTATAAAAAGTATTTCAAACAATGACAGACACAATACTTTAAATATTCACATCTAAATAGATCTTTTGCTAAAATAAGCTGTTGATTAATTAAATTTCGTTATCCTTCCGATTATTTCGTCAAAAAATCGCTGGTATTATGTGCAGAATTGTAAGTATGTAAAAGTTCAGCTGATCGCCAAGAAGCGGACGCGAAACGTCGCCAGCCGCCATAGTAGCACGTGGCTGCAGGGTTGTCAAGGAAGTGGGGCGAAACACTGACGAATAAGGATATTATATAATGAAAACACAATCTCGGATATAAGTATAGACATGATATACTTACTATATATGCATATAGCAAAACCGTAACCTAAATGCCGCAGTTATTGACAGTTGTACAATTTGTTTACGTTAAGTATAGCGTTTTGTATCCACACATCTATTTATAAAAAATGCGTTATTTAGTAGGCGTTCGTTAGTGCATTATCGAACAATCACGCGTCGATACCACTGGCAACGTGTTATAGCAACGCTTTTCGACATATAACAACTGGTAATAAACTTAACTCTGCTTTAGTTAGTGCTTTGTAGATTTTAGTGCTAGTAGAAAATGGCAAGTTTGCCTTATTACGAAATTTTTGTTTCAGAATCTGATAAAAAATTACATTTTCATTATTAAAACATTGATTGAATCTTAACAATTTGTATATTTTTTACAGCTTTCAAAAAAAGCAGCGAGTGCTGTTCTGTCTAGGAAGAAGCCTTTTACAAGATTTGAATTGACTGAGGAACAAAAAGCAGATATCAAAGAGGCATTTGATCTTTTTGATCCAGATGGAACTGGAAAGATCGCTACAAGAGAATTAAAAGTTGCAATCAGAGCACTTGGTTTTGAACCTTCAAGAGAAGAAATAAGAAAATTGGTTGCCAACATTGATCCTGATGGTCAAGGAAAACTTTCTTTTGAAGAATTTCTGGATTTAATGTCTAGCAAAATGGCAGAAAAGGATTCTAAGGAAGAGGTGTTAAAGGCTTTTCGCTTATTTGATGATGATGGGACAGGAAAAATATCTTTCAAAAATTTAAAACGAGTTGCAAAGGAACTTGGAGAGAATCTAACAGATGAAGAACTTCATGAGATGATTGATGAGGCAGATAGAGATGGAGATGGGGAAATTTCTCAAGAAGAATTTCTCAGAATTATGAAAAAGACCTGTTTATATTAAGTAAATATATACATATATTTTTTTAAGACAGTTTCTTTGAATTATGCCGACTGATGCGCTTCATGTAAAATGAAATAAATTTTTTGCATTCTTTTTTTATAAATATAAATGTGTGATTTGTAAATGTATAAAAAATATAATTTATTCATTAAAATTGTTATTAACTGCCAGGACTTTTAATTGTTGAAGCAGCTGTTAATATGAGTTTCCTTACTTGTTCTCCACGACTTTTTGCTTTACAGACACATTTAGATAACAGATCTTGTGAAATTGGAATTCCACCAGATTTGTGCACCATGCACATATTTTTTTCATTAAATACTATAGTCAAAGTACTAAGAGCCAATTTTTCTTCATCTTCTGTTGGGTCCGTAATAAGCAGTTGACTGAATATGTAATTAAAAATAATTAAATAGATATGCATAATGATTTTTAAAATTTTATTAAAAATTTAGTAACTTACTCTTCAAAGATGGCAAAGGTAGTGCTGGTAGGTAATTGTCTAAGTGGTAATCTAATTCTGTTTTTAGCATCAACTTTTGTAGCTCCTGTTTCATTAGTATATTCTACTACAGGTAATGTTACTAAGAAAAATAAAAATAAACTAATTAAATTAAATGACTATGTTCAACTTTTTCAATAATAAGACTTACAAATCTTAAGGGCTGCTGTCAAAGCTCCAATACATGCATCAATTACTGAACCATTATAGTCTATACAAATAAGATCACAATATAACACCCAGACCAATTTGTCTTTGTATATACAAAGGTCTTTTAAATCTATAGCTTCTGAGTTTACTATTATTCTTTCAACAAGTTTTGTAGCACATTGTGCTTCTTCTCCAGGGGGTCCAGGCCTAAATTTTGATGATGATAGTGGTGATAATTCAACATTTGGAATGAGAAAACCGCAGTCAGGTGATTCAGCTTTTGGACAAGCTAATTCCTATTAAAAAGTATACCACTGCAGTAATTATAATTTATTTTTATAAAGAAAGTTTAGGTAGTTTTATTTAATTTAAAATACGTACAGCTTTGATTCCACAGACAACTGATGTGTTTCCAATTTTGAAAACAGCTGAACTGTCTGCTTGTGTGATTGAACCAACGTTGACACTTACTGGACGAAATGAAATAAATTCTCTACCATCAGGCCTTGTGTTTAAAGCCTTAAAAAAAAATAAATTCAATTTAAATTCCAAAATATTATGTGAGTGGAAAAAGAATGTTACAATTAGACGTATAG
Organism: Philotrypesis tridentata; assembly: GCA_018906965.1. Lineage (NCBI taxonomy): Eukaryota > Metazoa > Arthropoda > Insecta > Hymenoptera > Pteromalidae > Philotrypesis > Philotrypesis tridentata. The sequence continues at coordinate 5,450,212 of JACCIB010000011.1, read as the reverse complement.
TAAAAAGCTTACAAAATGATCTCGAAGATATTTCACTGGATGGATTGTCCTAAGCATCAATAAAATTATTAAAAATGGATTAAGCTGTAACAAACAATGATTATTCCGTAAAAATGACCTTACTTAAATTGCGAATCCATTGTTGATTGTTTATATCGATCGGTGATTCATGAAGAACATGTTACGGTCATTCAATTGTTTATAAAAGGTTAGGTTGATTGAAGGTTGCGCGCGGCGCCGGTAAACCACGTGCTCTGACAATTTTCCGAAAATGGCAGCTACCATCAGATTGCAACATGCACTCCGGTTGGGAAAAAAGACATTTTCCCTTTCTGCAATAAAAATAAATAAGACATCCAATTACTCTACATTGTCAAAATGTCAAGGCAAGACGTTGGGTATGTAGAATCAAAAATCAATTCCAACAATAGCTGTTTCTTTTGGTGTCCAGTTTGGGTTATGTTAAATTTTGATAAATCTTGATTATTGAAGTAAAAACTATAGTATACTATTTAATTAATGATTACATAATAAAGTTTTAATTTACCATAAATACAGTTATTCCATATTGCTACAACTATTTATTTAGAAAATAATTTTGTTGACTGAATAGTATTAATTCATGTTTTGCATGACATCTAGCATGGACATCCAATCAAGCAAGACTCTTATCGTCACAGCCTGCTCCAGAAAGTTCTACAACTACTTCGGACAATTCAGAAGATCACAGTATAATAAAAGACACAGAAAAGAAAATAGGTAAATGATTGAATATCTTATGAAGTTATTGTATACAAAAGTTAAGTATTCCATTAACATACTGAATTTCCACAGGTGCTACTGACAAACATGAATTTCAATCTGAGACTCGAATGCTGTTAAATATTGTTGCCAAATCTTTATATTCGGACAAAGAGGTACTTACATTTTAGTATCCTTGTATGTCCAATATGATACTGTATTTCTAACTTTCTAATTTAATATTTTTATTACTTTTGGTGTAGGTATTTATCCGAGAGTTGATTTCAAATGCTAGTGATGCTTTAGAAAAGTTACGTTACTTAAGACTTGCTGAAAATTTACGTGCAGATCAAGGTGGAGATAGGAATCTAGAAATTCACATTGCCACAGATAAACAAAACCGAACCATTGTTATTCAAGATACTGGACTTGGTATGACAAAAGAGGAACTAATATCAAATTTAGGAACTATTGCTCGTTCTGGTTCTAAGGTTAATTTTAATTTTTCAATTTATTTTAAAAAGGCTTTAGTTTATTTAATTCAATCAAATTGAATTTCAGGCTTTCTTAGAACAATTGCAAGAGAAAAAGGGTGCAGAAGAAGCTTCTAAAATCATTGGTCAATTTGGAGTAGGATTTTACAGTGCATTCATGGTTGCTGATAAGGTTGAGGTTTTCACAAAATCATATAAAAACGATTCCGAAGGACTTTATTGGATATCTGATGGGTTAGTTTATTTATATACATTTATATTACACATTTATATTATAATTAATTTAAATAATACATTTTTTTAAATAATTAAATCAATGTTATAGATCAGGTTCTTATGAAATAGCAAAAGCCGAAGGTGTCCAACCTGGAACTAAAATCGTAATACACTTACGCAGCGATTGCCGGGAATTCAGTGATGATGATACTGTAAATGGTAAATTTAATTCTATTATTATTCCAATTTATAAATATTCTATCGAGAGAAATAACTTTTTATATTTTATTTGTGAAGGAATTATACAAAAATACAGTAACTTTGTTGGTAGCCCCATATTCCTTAATGGAAAAAGGGCTAACACAATTGAGGTAATACAGTACTTTCCTTATGCTGTTATTTAGTGCATTTCTTTAATAGAGAAATTCTTAAATAATTTTTCAATTTCATAGGCCTTGTGGATGCGTGACCCCAAAGAAGTAACTCCAGAACAACACACACAATTTTATAGGTTCATTGCTAACAGTTACGATGAACCAAGATTCACATTGCATTATACCACTGATGCTCCAGTAAGTATCAGAGCATTACTGTATTTCTCAGATGCCAAACCAGGTCTTTTTGAGATGGCCAGAGATGCTTCAAACGGTGTTTCGCTTTATAGTCGAAAAGTTTTAATCCAAAACAAAGCCGAAAATATCTTACCCAAATTCCTTCGATTCATAAAGGGTGTCGTTGACTCCGAAGATATTCCCTTGAATTTAAGCAGAGAATTGTTGCAGAACAGTGCTCTGATTACGTAAGTGTTTTACGATCCTTTTTTAAAAATAATTTTTAAAGTAACTAATGAAATAATGCACATAATCTTTTACAGAAAAATAAGAAATGTTCTAACAACTCGTATAATTCGATTTTTACAAGATCAATCGAAAAAACGCCCCGAGGATTATCTTAAATTTTATAACGACTATAACACGTTCTTTAAAGAAGGCATTATTACTAGTACGGATGATAATGGAAAGGTATATACTTTTTATTTTATTTTGTTTAGTATTCTAGTACAATTTATACTTTTATTATTTATCAAAATTAGGAAGAAATTAGTAAACTTTTACGATTTGAATCTTCTACGAAAAATCCTGGTGAAGTGATTAGTCTTGTAGACTACTGTGATGGACTTGCTAGCGATCAAAAATATATCTATTATTTAGCAGCTCCAAAGTAAGCATTTTTTATGTTTTCGACATTTTCATTATTAAAGTATATCTATTAATATATATTTATATGAATACTTTAGTCGGGCTTTAGCAGAACAATCACCGTACTTTGAATCATTCAAGAAGCGAAAATTAGAAGTATTATTTTGTTACGAACCCTATGATGAACTCGTTCTAATGCATCTGAAACGATTTAAGTCTTATGACGTCATCTCTGTAGAAAAAGAGATGCATCAAAATACTGAAACTACTGAAAAAGAAAATATTGGTATGCAAAAATAGATGAAAACTTTACCTAAAATTTTGTTGAAATAAAATTGAAAAAACAATTTTCTAATTGGCAGGAATGTTTAATGAAGAACAAATAAAGGATCTTCTCGGTTACATAAAGAGAACTTTAAAAAATAAAGCTCATGATGTCAAAGTAACAAATCGATTGGAGTTCCACCCTTGTGTTGTTACAGTTCAAGATATGGCGGCAGCAAGACATTTTATTCGTACTCAAAGCCATCAATTTAGTGATGAAATGCGTTACAGTCTTCTGCAACCACGTCTTGAAATCAATCCTAGTCACCCACTGATCAAAAAGCTTATGAAATTAAAAACATCTGATAAAGACATTGCTGATATGCTAATTGAGCAGGTAAATTTCATAGAGAAAAATCAATCGGAAAAGTAAAAATTAATTTAATTTTTATAATTTCCAGTTATTTATGAGCTCCATGGTTGCAGCTGGTCTTGTGGAAGATTCTAGAGGTCTCCTAATAACCATGAACCAACTTTTAACCTTAATACTTGAAAAAAGAGACGATAAACGAATAGATTCCAGCGACAAGTAACACAGTTATTTATAATTTAAGTATGTATGTTTGTAAATATTTCAATTATGTTTAATTCTCTTTGTTTTGTTTAATATATTTTTTATACAAAATGAACTATATACTACATTGTGAAAGAATAAAATCGTAAGCGGTATATATAGGCAAATATTGTTTCATTTATTACAACTTGACCTTATACAAATTAACTTGTAGTCTTAAATTTATAGCAATTCAAGCTATTATGCAGAAATAATTATTTTTGACGATATGTTGCTATTTTACTGAGGATGTATTTTCTTGTATCTTTTGTCATATTTCTTGCCGTACTTTTTAGGCCTAATATGATAATTAAATTGTATTTATAAATATGTTTACAACAAAAATTATGTACAAAAAATTGTAATAAATCTGCTCATCTTAAAGTTACTTTTCAAATCAACGAATTCAATATTTATCAGTTACTATCAATTCCTAAAACGACTATTGCATTGAATAAAATTATTTAGTTTTTTTTTTAAATACAAAGAGATTACTTTCGGTACTATTCTTTATTTACATATATATTTTTATCATCTCAAGTTTTTTGTAATTTACACAACACCCAAACAATTTAAATATTCTAACAAATTTTTCTGGATGTTGCATTGTTTTATGGTTGATTTAAAATAGTACCGAAAATAATAAAGATTCATTCTTGAATATAAGATTTTCAAAAACAATTTCTATGAGAAAATTCAATCATATGTATAAAAATTTTAGTGTAAAAAAGTATTGATCCAGTTTACCCTAATTCAGAATAAATTATTTATAGTGTTCCCGTGCAAGATCGTTCTCAGATTTAAAATTTAAAGAGATAAAGGTTCATAAATGAACAGCTCTTTTCATTTATCTTCATATTTTGTTCTCTCTTATTATTTTACATATTCGTGCGTTCATTTTTTCTCATTTATACACATTATTTCGCTCATCGAACAACGCAAATATTACATAAATCACCCTGTTTTGCGTCTTTTCATGTGAGCATCGATGGCGTCGGAAATGAGCATAAATTGAATAAGTATATTATTAAGATTTAATTACAAAAGCTTTCGCGTTCCGCTGCCACCATGCATCGTAGGGCAAGAACGCAGGAACATAAGAAACGTTCGATTGACTTTTTAAATCTATATTCGCTTTACATGTTAAAGTATCATTCTCATTCATTCAATATAAAAAACTTTTTATACATACATTTTACATTTATATCGATTAAGCTGCCTTCGACAATAATTACTAACTTTTCTAAATCAAAAGAACGTAAACCAAACATACATGGTTATCAATACTTCTAAGACGGAATGAAGTAGAAATGAGTCGAAAAATAATGAAACCAATTTTTCGCTCAATTTATTTTAATTATGTTTTCAATTACGTTTTCGGTTTTCATAATAAAATAATGCCTTAACTTTACTTATATGGCATGTATGCGGCGGAAATATACAATCATAAATATATGCCTCTAATGTACTACATACACATAATAAAATCATTGGCAGTTTACAAGATAAATGATCTGAGAAAATAGAAATGCTATCAAGTGCGTTAATAGGAATTTGTAAAAGTTTTACAGTGTAGCCAGTCTTGTAAAGAGATAAAAGATGTGGACTTGCTAAATTATTTTTCACTTTTTTAAGAAAAATGTATGCATCACCATTTCATATATTTTGAAATAGCTTGTCATCTTTTCAATAAGGCAGAAGGTATTTTGAGTTACATTATTAAAAAAAAATCTTTTATGCCTTTCAATAAATACTACAAGTATTGATGAATATAGGTGAACGTTTGAAAATAAAATATATGTTTTGGGAAATTTTTTAAGATGTAACAATTTTAATTTCTAACATTAGAAATAGTTGATTTCAAATTTTGTCAATTCGCACTTGATAATGCATAAGTCACTGTGAAATTTTGAGTTACAATCCGTTTCATTATTCAATCGATTATTCACCATATTTCATCATTATTGTACACATAATAGTAGTTGCAATTATTTGATCATCGACATATAAACATTATTATCATCACAGTAAAAATAATTTATTTTTCTTCTTTACTATTATTATATTATCCTAGGAAACTAATGCCTGCATCTTACTTACATACGCAAATTGGATACAATTTGCTTGCCCCATCTACAGTTTGTTTTTTTATACACGCTTTTCTTATACGTATAAAATTCATTAGTGCAAATAATATTTTCTCATTAGACTAATTATAAACATAAATTACCACTGAACCTAAAAAAATAGGTTTCATTGTTGCACGTTTGATAAATTGAGTCTTATAAATAATATTTATATATAAGTCTTGTTTTTTTCTTTTTTCGGAATCATCGCATAAATAATATTTCATTCATACAGTCATACAGCTTTCTATGAAATTGCAGTGATTACTTTATAATAGAAATGAAAGCTCTTTTCTTATATAATTCGTAGAAAAAATATGTTAAATAATAATCATTGGTCTACTTTCGCAATCGAATATTATCCTTAAAATACACGCAGAAAGGATATTTCGACTTGCACATGATAAAAAAATCAGTCCAAGACAGAAAATTTTGTCAAAGTTCTTATCATTTTTAAGTACTAAACACAAAGAAAACCGAGTTCACACAAAGTATCGCTTAAGAATCGCTCTCTTAAAACATACATAAAGAATAGACGAATGGATCGAATAGAAAATGTAGAGTCCTTAACAGCTGTCTGTACAAAGTTTCAAATTAGCTAGTGCTTAGTGATAAGTTGTCGCTACTATGTACATCGAAGAAGATCCGTGCCGCTTGCCGCTCAAAGACAGTAGGCGCAGAACTGCACTTGTCTCCAGCCTGGTCAGACGGAGGTTTGAGTAACTCCACCGGTTAACCAAGCCCGACCATTACTCTTCTGTTGAGCGATCTCGAACTCGGAATCATCGATCTCGCAGAGATTGGTCGAGAGGTCACTATTGCTGTTGGCACCACCAAGCAGTGAGTTCCTTTCTTCCAGGCCGGTAATGACAGAGTCGAGCTCCGAGCCGTTGTCAAGACGCTGCTTGCGGGGACAGCGGTTGCGCCGCGCGCTCGGGAAACCGTAAGGCACTACGTTGTCGTCATCCTCATCTTCCTCCTCATCGTTCTCGTTATTCTCGGGCTCGTCCTCCTCATCGGAAAGGAGGGTGCCGAGAGTACAGCCTCCATTCAACGGGATCGTCGCCATCATTTCGCTTTCTGCGTCCGAATGAATGTTGTAATGGGGCAAGTAGGAGTTCGGATGTCGAAGATAGCTCTCTGAACTCTTGTATTTGTATTCAGCCTCACCGCCGCTGTCCAGCGGGTTTAAACGCTGGCTCTCGGAGAAGCCGTGCTTGTGCGAATGGTAGTGCTCGGATAGATCAGTACCACACTCTGAGTCGCCAACGTATTCGGACTCCTGGTCTTCGTTCAGGGTCTCGATGTCGCGACTTGAATCCATTACGCCATGCACTAAAATTTGTTAATTTGCTGGTTTAGTTTGTGGAATCTTTTTGCAAAAGTATCGCTGGAGTTAGTGTAAATACTTACGTGTAGGCACTTGATGAGTATTAGACTCATTGCTCTCATTGCTATGGAAACTGGAAGAGTCTGGTACCTCGCTGCCGGGAACTTCTGTTATGTTTGGTAAAGGATTTTGACTTGGTCGTACCCAATCTGAGCAATCCCAGTGATAACCTGAAAACGTTGTAGACAACAAATGTACTGAAATGCGTTCACGCGAAACAGCTCGTCATCTGTGACCCACGATTCTTTTTTATGATACATTTGCAAAATTCTATAGTGGGTGAACGCAAGCTGTTGCGCCTGACATTGTATGGCATATCGTGTTTCACAATAGCAACTATATTAAACTCACCACCGACGATGCGAGGGTCATCTTCAATAGAAGAAAGTGATGCAATAGAGGTTCCACCTCCATGAGTATTGGTTCTCCGTATTGAATTTAGTAAAAGTCCTCCAGTGGTCGGTTCTGGTACCACTGGGCTCGCTCGTTTCAGGTCTGTGAATATTTTTTTAAAATGCTCGTTACTTCATCAGTTTATTAAATAATTAAATTCTAAAGTCACGACGTTATCAACACTAAAGGCATATAACATTAAAGATAGCAGCGCTTCACTCAAAAGTATTGAAATGCGCTAATGCTGAATAAATAACAAACAAAACGAAGAAGTCACGGCACAAACAAAAATTAAAAGTGCGCAGAGCTTCTCTCAGGGTCATCGGAGAAATTAGGAGGGAAAGGACATTAGGTTCTTTACTTACCGTTCTTAATCTTTGTTGCATCAGTAATAAAGGAGGCCAGTTGCATCTGTTCCTGCCAACTTGGCTTATCGAGTGTTGGCAGGTCTGTTAGAGCATTACTTGCATTAACACTTGGTAACGGTGTGCCAGTGGATGATTGCAAGGCTGTGCTGCGGTTTAAATTGCGAAGATAATCCGGGGGAAAGTTTTCAAGCTCATCGCCAGCACTACCATAACTGCGCAGGGTGTCGAGATTGTTGAGAGCCACGGCAGCAGCACTGCTGCAGCCGAGTAGGACCTGCTCGTTGTTCGATGACGGGGTGTAAGAGGCAGGACGGGGAGGACATTGGGGAGGACATTCTCTCTGCAACAAAATAAACGACTATGAAAGCTAAACCAAGCCTGAAGATTGCAGCTAGCTAGCGCTACGCAGTGAGAAAACTTGTCGAGGCGACAATAGTAACTGTCAAATCGAAGAATTAGGTCGTATCTAACGTTACATAGTAATTTGTCGAAGAGGTAAAAGTAGCAGCATAATAATAGCAGAAACGAGCTAGTGCGAAAACAATGCTAAATAACATTTCGAATAACAGCTTGATTATACGTTTAGATTTATAATTTTTAAATTCATGCATCGCGGTAATTTAGGAAAAATAAGAAAGATTCAATAACATTTAATAACTTCGTAAAACGAATTCAAACAAACCCAAAATCTATAGAAATTTCCTGAATAACTTACTTGCACAACTTCTAAATTGCTGAGTTTGGAGCTTCGCTTGTACTCATGATCAGTGGGCCTGGCTGAGTTGAGGACGATCTGTTTTCTGGTCTCGTTGTTGATGTTATTAGCTCTCGTCCTAGTTCTTTTGCTACGAATCTTGCGAAATGTAACGAACAGTACTACTAGAATAATGTTCGCTATAATAGCCACACCAATCCACATGAGCTGCTCCCAAGTGATGTTCAAATGATTGGAAATGAGGCTGGTGGTATAGCCAGCTGGATTGCCGCAATTGAGACCTGTCATGGATGGAGGACAAACGCAACGGTAACTACCTAGTTCGTTTACGCATGTACCACCGTTAGAGCAAGGACTGCGCTCGCATTCGTTGACGTCGAGTTCGCAACGTTCGCCAGCGAAGCCGTGACACTTGCAAATAGGACCGCTGTTTCCCTCTTCGCAGACACCTCCGTGTAAACAAGGATTTGGACTACAGTATCTGAAAATTAAATAACATTTATGTAATATGCTAGCATGATTTAGCATTAATAATGTTTTTGAGACTTAAAAACTTTTTAATATTAAAAATGTGTACCTGCCAAACTCGCAACGTTTTCCAGAAAGGCTAGGACCAATGCAGTCGCATGCAAAATCACCAAGTTCGTGAAGTACTCTGCATCTGCCTCCGTATAGACAAGGGGATGAAGCGCAAGGATCGGTATCAATTTCACAGCTCGCACCTCGGAATCTACTATGGCACTGGCATTCGTATCCTCCATCTTCTGTTTTACTTTCTGAACAGGTACCTCCATTTTGACAAGGTTGGGATCCACATACTCCCGGTGGAGCTAACACTGTGCTAGCCTCGCAGCTAAACTCAACATTAGCAAATCTTTTGAGGACGACAACACTGCTGGTTGAGCCACTCATGTGCAGTGGCACTGAGACTTTAGCGATGCGCACGTCATCCATGCAGCCAACAAAGCCCCTTTGAACGTCCTCGAAGCCAAGAATCGATGGGTGAGATCTTACTTCGGCACCGAGATACAAGTCATCCGACTGAAGATTTAAAATGTCATTGATTCCAGGTGCAGAACCGTGAGCTAAATGTTTTCCATCAATAGTAAGAGTCGCACTATTGCTTTCACGCTCAAGTTGGATCTCGTGCCATTGACCATCGCTGATATAGAAACTGTTAACGCGTACTAAACCCTCACCACTGCCCAGATCGAATCTGTATTGCACCGCGCCATTTACGATTTCCAGGACGTTGTAATCAACTTTACCCGCAGCATACATGAGGTTGCCAGTTGGTTGAACACTGCGAATTCTTAAAGATAAGATAAGTTGATTCTCGATGGTTTGTCGCACGAGAGACTTGTCAATCTTATAGCGAGCGTAACTTTTTCCACTGAAAGATATGGGATTACGAGGTATATAGCAGGATTCATCATGGCACTTTGAGATGTCAATATCGCAAGTTTGACCAGCGAAGCCTTCTGCGCATTGACAGGAATAGCCTTGAACCGATGAATCTGGTACGCAAACTTTAAAACCAGGGCAAGGTCCTCGCGCACACTCGTTTACAACGATCTCGCACTGAGTTCCTGCGTAACCTTCTTTACAGAAGCACTCGGTACGATGTTTATGTTTAGCTGATACAAAACTCATAACATCGGTAGCTATGGGTGAGATGCTTTGAGAATCGAGGACGATTTTATCATGACACTCACCATAAACGCAATAGCCCTTGCTGCATTTAAATCTCACGATCTCTTCTACAACTAGTTTTGTTGACGCTTCTAGTTCCTCTATGTGTTGATTTAGTCCTTCACGAATTGCTTCGGATGCATAAAATTCCCCAGGTTCTGGCTTCTTTACTGCAAACAATACATCTAGATCGTTTTGTATTGCTTGCCTAACTGGCCTAGATTTTATGACATTGTTGTCAGCGTCTTTAGATGGTTGAACACTCAGTATAACGACGTCCTTGAGTCTGCAGTTCATTGCATTTCGTACTGTGCGCACAAAGCCTTTACGATGCTTTAAAACAAAGTCCTCGGGGCTAACTTCCCGGAAGCGCACAATAACCGAATTTTCCAGCATAGTATCCGTTACCAATTCCACCGTTACTTTCACAATTGAGTAGGAATTAAACTTGCCGTCGGTTACGCTAACGTTTACTCGATATTCACCAATATCAAGACGTGGTAAAGCAACGAGCGTACCATCTTGCTTGTCAATCTGAAAAAGATCTGTATTAGGCCGTGAGGGTGAAGTAGGTACCAGACTATACTGTAGAGTATCATATTGATCTTTATCAGAAGCGTGGACTTTGCCAATTATGCCGCCTGGATATTCGTCCATGTAGGAATTGATGTTTATTTCTAAAAGCGTGATAACAGGTGGATACTGCGACTCCTCAATAATCTTAACTAACAGCCACGCGTCCGAGTATAACGGTGGACTGCCATTGTCGAAAACACGGATGTGCAGCAAGTATTTGTCTTTAACGCGATTGCTGAACTTGGTAGCAGTACGTAGTGTGCCATCTTGCTCAAGTCTGAAAGCGTCACCTTCGTTGCCAGAGCGGAAATCGAAAGTGTAAGGAGCAGCATTAGGCTCTGCGTCAGCGTCTGTCACTACGAACTTAAGAACTGCAAAGCCAAGAGGCTTATCTTCCTGGACAAAGGTGGTGTAGTTGTTTTGGGAGAATAATGGTGGATTATCATTAGCATCGATGACCTCGATGTTCACAATGACGTAGTTGGAAAGCGTGGGAATACCGTCGTCTTTAGCATGCACCTCTAGTACGTAGGATGCAATTTGTTCACGATCGAGAGGAGCGAGCACTGTAATCTGACCGGTTTGAGAGTCTATGGTGAACTGTTTCTGCCTGTCTCCTCTCTCAATTGAGTAGCTAACTTGCCCATTCTCATTACTATCCAGATCGTTTGCAAAGACCTGAACAACCTTTTCACCTGCTTTAGCATCTTCCCGCACGGAAGCTCGGTAGGAAGCTTGGCCGAACATTGGTGCGTTATCATTGCTGTCAAGAACGGTTATATTCACAGTTGCATGGTTGGTAAGTGGAGGAACACCACCGTCAATGGCTTGGATTGTTAGGAAGTAGTCTTTTGCTCGTTCATAGTCCAGCTGTTCTGCGATTGAGACAACACCAGTTTTCGTATCGATTTGAAATTTTTTGTGTTCGTTACCACCTACAATCGAGTAATAGACATCAGCATTAACACCCGTATCTTTGGATGTAGCCAATACGCGAGCTACCTCAGTTCCTACAGCATCGATTTCAGGTACTCGAGCAAAGTAATATTTGGAGGTGAATTCTGGTGGGTTGTCATTAATGTCTTGGACGTTAACAATTAAGAAGGTAACACTCGAGAGCTGCGGCGTACCCTGATCCATAGCCTGAATGCTCACGTTGTACATTGCCTTCGTTTCTCTGTCTAAGGGTTTGGCTAAAGTTACGATTCCGCTATCAGGAGAAATGATGAAGTGATCGTTTGCAGAGTCAAGGAATTCATAACGAATTTTTCGATTGATACCGATATCATCATCGGTTGCGTGGACTTTGGTAACGAGAGTACCTACATCAACATCCTCAGGCAACATAGCACTATAAGACTGCATACTAAATCGAGGAGCATTGTCATTAAGATCAGAAATAAAAATTTCGAGCTGAGAAGAACATTCCCAGGATGTTTTGTCACGATCTTGCACATGAGCTGTAAGTATATACTTTGCCTGACCTTCTCTATCAAGCTGGCCGACAGTTTTTAGTACTCCTGTTTCTTTATCTAATGAGAATTTCTCATTCTTTTCACCAGTTAGATAAAATCTCAATTTAGCATTTGGTTCATCGTCATAATCAGTTGCAAGAACTGTCAGGACGTAGCTTCCTGGATGAGATCCTTCGGATAGTATCTCTCGGTAACGGTACTTCAAGCAGTACGGTGGATTATCATTAACGTCAAGGACTTGGACTATGACTTTAGTTTCAAAGACGAATTTGCCATCAGTGCCAATGACCGACAGTTCGTATCTGTCTGTCGTTTCACGGTCAAGGGCTTTAGCTACGTAGACCTGTCCCGTCGAACGAATAGCAAATTGCGAACGCGGATCTCCAGAGATAATATAGAAGTCTAGTGCAGTATTTAACTCAGTATCTTTGTCCATAGTAGTAAGTTCTACAACAACGGTTCCAGGAAGAGCGTCTTCTTTTACTGTTGTTTGATAACCAGATGCTGCGGACGTGAATGCTGATGGATTGTCATTATAATCTTTAAGTTTTACGAACACAGAGGTGCGAGCAAAGTGTCGTGGATTACCGTTGTCCGTTGCCACTACCTGCAAACAATAATATTAAAAAAATATAATACAAAAAATTGTATGCGATATAGTTTTGCTAAATCAAAATTATTATAATAAATTATAATTATTCTGTTAAAATTAGATTTGAAGTAGGATCAATTTTGAAGAAAGAAAATTATTGAATTTTATTCATGCTTTTTTACATTTAAATACAGGGGAGCACAAAATAGAGATAGAAACCCTTTTATTCTTAACTTCATATATATTATTTTAAATTATATATTAAAAATATTCTTAAAGATATACGCCTATGATTACAATGATGATTTACCTGAAATTTATATTCTGGTTGCTTTTCCTTATCCAATTGCACAAGACTCGATATCCATCCAGTGTAGGCATCAATCGTGAATACATTTGCAAGCTCTCCAATGTCAGAACCAAACGAATAACGCACCTCTCCATTGCTGCCCAAATCATCGTCATGAGCTACGACTTTCAGTATGCTAGTACCTTCCTCAATATTTTCTGCCACAGCTATGCTGTATGGGTTACTTTCAAACTTTGGAGCATGATCATTTTCGTCAAGTACTTGTAGTGTGATTTCCGCTAAAGCTGTCAGTGTTGGACTAGCGTCTGTCTCCGCAAGCACGCCAATCATGTAGCTATCTTTAATTTCTCTATCTAAGTTTCCTGAAATAGTGACATGACAAGTTTTTGGATCGACGGTAAACGGAAAATCATCGCCGGCTGAAACTAGGCGACAAGTCACTGTATTATTAGTTTTTGTGACAGTTCGTAGCCGTGTTATGGGAGTACCGATTGCACTGGTCTCGGAGACAAAGAACTTATCTTCTTTACGCTCAAATAAGGGAGGTACGTCTTCTGGACCCATTATATAAATTTCTACAGGTACATCGACGTGATGCGATGTTAGACCTTTATCTTGAGCTCGTATAAAAAGTTGGAATGGTTGATTTTCTGCAGGAAAAAATAAAAAAGTTATGAAAATTTTTTTTATTAAAAATTAAATTATTCTATTATTAAAATATTCTCAACGTACCCCATGGCTTTGCACTCTTTTTGAGAAAAAGTGCTCCAGTATCAGGGTTTATACCAAAAATGGTTTTGATCTCTGAGTTTTGCGGCTCTAAGATAGAATAGGTAATTTTGGCGGCATCGCCTTCATCGATATCTAAAGCTTTTACTTTCAAGAATGCAGAGTTAAGCGTTAAATTGCCAAAGATACTAGCCTTATACTCTTTGAGCAAGAACACAGGATTATTATCGTTTTCATCGGCAACTTTGACACGTACGTTAATAAAGCCAGATTTACCACCTCCATCACTCGCCATAACAGGTATTTCAAAAAGTTTATGCTCCTCTCTATCTAAGCTCTTTTTAGTAACGATATCGCCACTCTCCCTGTCAATTTCAAAGAAATCCTTCATGTAGTCCGAGTTAATCGAATATTGAATAGAGCCATAGTCACCAAAGTCTTTGTCTGAAGCTAAAACGCTTGTAACAAGTCTTCCAGGAAGTTGATTCTCTAACACAGACACCTCAACGACTGGGTTGAGGAACTTGGGATAATGTCTGTTTGCAGGTAGAATTTCGATCTTTATTCTAGCAAAACTGGTGTAAACTCCATCACTTACAGATACATTTAGTAGAGTCATCTTATCATCTGCAAAATTTTGCATATTGATCAAAGTGATAATGCCCGTAGATTGGTCAATGCTATACGTTTGTTGATCATTGCCTCCAACGATAGTATACACTAGTTTGTCATCGAGTAAGTCAGGATCAGAAGCAGAGACTACAGTGACGAATTGACCCCGCTCAGCCTCTTCCGATAGGAAACAATTATACGAGGGTTGTTCGAATTTAGGTGGATTATCGTTCATATCGATAACACTCAGCCAGACATGAGCAGTACTGGAAAGGCTAGGCACTCCACGATCCATCGCTACAACGGTAAAATGATGTGACTCTGCTGTTTCATGATCGAGAGAACGCTTGAGGTATACAATGCCCTCTTCAGGATCAACATGGAAAAGGTCCAGGGTGTTTTCACCCAGTTCATCGACCGTACGATTTTCAATGGAGTAGCGAATCTTCGAATTGATGCCCGTATCATTATCGCGCGTAATAAGGCGTAATAATTCAGTGCCGAAAAGTGCAGCTTCTGAAATACTGATATTGTAAGAGTCTTGGCTAAATTCTGGTGGGCAATCGTTGACGTCCAAAACCAGAATGGAAACGATGACTTCTGCGTAGACTCCGGAGACGCTATCAGTTGCTCGGACCGTCAGCTCATATTGCTTCTTTTGCTCATAATCCAATTCATCCACAACATAGATGACACCTGTGATCAAAGAAAAATAGACTTTAAGATTGGCTGTTGGACCTCATGAATATTGTGGTGAAAACATGGAGATGCTACTAGACGAATTCATATCATGAAACATTAATGATTTTTGCAGAAATTCGAAAATAGCTATGCTACATGCTTGAACGTAGATTCTTAACATCTACAGCAGTCTAAACGAATTACCTCAATTATTTTTACAGAAAAGCACATTGAAAACTTATCAAATTATGGATCATTTCATATAAAATAAATTATTTATATTAGTTTAGTGTACAATAGATTGTTACAAAAATTTATTTAATTATTAATAATAATGCAAGTTGTATAATAATTTTTAATATTAATGCAAGTTTATTTTTATTACCAAAACTATTTTTTCAATGTTTTTTTCTGTTTTACAACTCCTCACACATGTTTTTATTATTATTTAGAATGTAAAAAGCAACAGATACGCTGATGATATTCAAAAGAAAATTGTTCTCGCACTTCAAAATCACAAAAGAATTTAACAAATTGTAAAGTTTAATATTAGAAAATCGTTTTTGTGACGAATGGTGAGTTCATTGGAGAAGAAAAGAAATGATGATTGGTGTCTTTTAGAATATAATAACTTAGAATACTTTGATTTTAATCATGATGCAGGAATACACAAGTAAGGATGATTGAAGTTGTTAAAAGTTGAAGTGTTTTGTTTACTTTAACGTCACTAATTAATAGAGTTTTGAAATTCCATTATTCTGTGCAGTTCTCTCATCGTGCAAATAAAGCTGGCGGTGTAGCATGATTCTTGTATAAAGAAGTGTATAGAAATTCTGCTTAACTGAGTTTAATAATCATTTTGCCAATAGCAAAATTTTTACAAATCAACTGAATTTAATTGATTAATATTGTTTTTCATTGAAATTGAGACAGTTGAAATTAAACGCGTCCCAAAATTTTTGCACGCTTTTTACTGAATGTAGCGTAGGTTTATTTACATTGTGTATGTGATTTCTTGAAATTAAAAAAGAAAAAAACGTAACAGAAAAACAATCATGCGCACATAAAAATTATATAGCGATGCTAGAGCATGGTATACAGCAACACATAAAACCGATTGTTTTCTTTGTAATACTCACAAGGACCATTGTTACTGTCGAGGGCTGCGAAACAGGGAGAAAAATACAGTTTAATTTACAATTTTTTACTGCGAATTCATTTGGATGGTAAAATACCGATATCGAAAGAGCGCTACAGAACTACGGATATTGCTTACAAAAGTGAAATACATTTATTAATAAAGTGTGACTGCGAAGACTTTTTCTACCCATGCGCTCAATCGATAATGCACAAATTTTGTTAACTATCAGCCTTCTGATGTTGTATTTTAATGGCTAGGCATTTCTACTTAGTTTAAATAAACAATAATTAAATTATTATCACCTGTATTGAAGTCCAAGGCAAATTCTTCGAAATCATTTCCTTTGGTAATGCTGTAAATTAGTTTTCTATTCAAAGGTGATTCAGCTTGGATGGAAAGGGCGAGTGGTGAATGGACCTCGATGCTTTCAAGAACACTATCAGTATAGAATTGCTTATCAAAAACTGGCATTGATCGATCGATGACTTTTACATTTACAGGTATTTCCACAGAACATGGAGTCATTCCTTAATAAAGAATTATGTGTTAGTTATAAATCATAAAAATTTGGTTTAATAATAAATTCTATAATACCTCCATCGTACGCAGCAATTATTAGCTGATATTCTCTGTTATGACCTTCAAGGTTTTGCTTCAATGATATTTCTCCACTTTTTCGACTAACTTTAAAAAGCTCTCCGTGACCCTTTTTTAATTCGTATCTTATTTCACCATTGTCACCACTGTCCAAATCAATAGCATGGACCTGTGCATAAAAGAATATTGCAATTCACACGTTTGTATTGTTGATACCAAATTAAATTTAGTTAACTTAATTAAGCATGAAATAAATCAAGCATAGCTCACCTTCATAATAACGTCACCTTTTTGCGCGTCTACCGATACCACAGCATAATACGGTAAATTTACGAAAATCGGACAATTGTCATTGATGTCCAGCACCGTGACATTAACAATGACGTGGGCTACTCTTTGCTTAGGCACTTGACTGTTGGCCTCGACGATGAGCTCGTACTTGTCGACGATCTCTCTGTCAAATCTGATACCCGTAGTACTGATAGCTCCGGAAGTCGGGCCAATTACGAACATGTCCGTGGGGTTAAGAATACTGAAGACTACGTGCTCATTGAGGGCACTGCCCAAAACATTTAGTACGACAACCGTTGAAATCTTTGTCGAGTTTTCAACAACGGTTCCCTCGTATACTTCTTTCTGGAAGACGAGACCGGAATTTTCAGACTTTTCAACTTTGATATTGACCTGTGCAACACTCGAGTATTTTCCATCTGAAGCTCTAACGTGCAGTAGATAACTCTTCTTCATATGATCAGGATTGTTAACTGTGAGAATGCCGCTCTGAGGATCTATATTGAAGGCCTGGCCTTGATTTCCGTCTATTATGTCATACCTGTGAGGAAACAAAAGATTCATTTAAATACTATCAATTAGCCAAGCGAATCAATAGTGAAGAATTAAAATACAATACCTCAAGGATGGCTGATTTGTGAACGCATTCGTGGAATCTGGATCGTAAGCCTCGAGCTTTACAACAGCTACGTTTTTCCACGTCGGAAGCAGTACAGTAGCGTTGTAATCGGACTGTTGGAATTTAGGTGGGCAGTCATTGACATCGCTAACGGAAATAATAACTTTGGCAGTGCTCTCAGAAGACAACTTGGGTTTACCGAGATCCGAGACCTTCACGTGAAACTGGAACTCCGGTATAGTCTCGTGATCGAGAAGCATGACAGTTCGTATAGCACCGGTGCTTGAATCTATGTGGAAGAATTTTCTTGGAAGTTCCTCAACGATATCGTAGTTGAGCAAGGCATTTAATTCGGAATCAGCGTCCTCGGCTTTAATCACGAGAGGCGAACTTGTGCTATTGGAGTTGAAGACTAACGAGCCGATGCTCGCAGCTTCGCTTACCTAGAAAATAAAAGACGGTGTTAATGAATGGCTGGTAGGTTTCAAAAAATTGACTAAAAATTGCTGCATCACCTGTCCAGTATAAACAGCTTGCACAAATTGAGGTGTATTATCATTCCTGTCGAGAACGTGCACGATAACGTTACAATGGGCGCTGGCTCCCGACATACTCGTCGCGGAAATAGTCAAATTGTAGATCTTGACATTCTCGTAATCCAGCTTTTCCTGCGTGCTGATGACCCCGGTACTCGGATTGACGAAGAAAGCCTCGCCAATGTTTCCAGAAATAATTTCAAATTGAAGCGACGACGTGGAACGAGCCTCGATGTGTTTGACGAAACTGCCTCTTTCCTCGTTCTCGTAGATCTCCGCGGCCAGCTCGCCGCTGGTTCTGACGAAACGCGGCGGCGCATTGTCGGCCATTGTTACCATCACGTGCACTGGGATGCTGTTGGATAGCGCTGGCGAGCCGTGATCCGTTGCTTTGACTAGGAGGATGTACTCGGAGGAAGTGGCAAGATCCAACTCGCGGGCAACGCGAATTATTCCGAGATTAGAGTCGATGGAGAAGACGTTGCCAACGTTGCCCGAAGTCATCGTGTAGCTCAATTGGGCATTCTCGCCCCGGTCGCGATCGATAGCTATCACCTGTACAGAATCGTCAACATGTTCGTCAAAGTGGTCTGGTACAATAGCAAAGTGCAGGATAGAAAGAAGATAGAGAGTGACAGTGGACAGGGTGGGGCTACCTGAACGACGGCAGTGCCGATGGGCGATGTCTCGAAGACCTTGCCCTGGATGATCTCACTGATGAACATGGGCGCATGATCGTTGTGATCGTGCACCGTGATGAGCACTCGGGCAAAGTTTCGTTTGGCCGGCGTTCCCTGATCCTTCACCATGACCGTGAGTATGTGCTCCTGGATGGTCTCTCTGTCGAGGGCCTCGTTGAGCGTGATCGTCCCGGTGAGCGAGTCGACGTGGAAGATCTGCAGGGACGCCTGGTTCTGCGCATTGTGCAGCGAGTAGAATACCCTCTTGTCCTCGTCGAGGTCCTGGGCGTGTAATTGGAGTATCGCCTCGCCTTTTTCCACGACGTTCTCCGAGATCTCGACGCGATAGCTCGGCTCGGTGAATTCGGGCCGGTGATCGTTGATGTCGATCACCTTGACGAAGAGGAGCGTTCGCGCCTCGTTGACGCCGTCGGTCACGCTGATCGTCAGGTTGTAGAAGCTCTGCACCTCCCAGTCCAGTTGTTTGGCCAGGAGAATGTTGCCGTCGTCGCGATCGATCACGAACTCGTCCCGGCTATCGCCGTCTGTTCGCAAGCATAAATTACGCATTATTATTTTACAGCGATATAAATCACTGCGTTGACAGTTGCTCATTAATTTTAATCGGTTTGCAAGAGCGCGACTTCGTTTAATGAATTTCTACGTGCGCACAATTTTAAAGCCTATAAATTAGTATGCATTTAATAAAGCCCGGGAATAATATCTGATCGAAATTTACTTGGAGTATATAACGCGGCAGCAAACACTAATCATCGCCAGGCTAATATATATTTCAATATAAAAGCTTGCGGTGAAGTGAAGCTGCTGTTACGTTCCGCCGTTACGATGTATCGCGCGACGCTGATGAAAATGTTTGCACTCACCTACGATGTCGTACCAAAGGGTATCCCCGTCTTTGTCGGTGGCCTGCATGAGAGCGACGAGAAAGCCGGCGTTATCGCTTTCCGTCACCTCGACGCTCTGATTCAGGCTCTTGAAGACTGGTGCGTTCGCCGACTCCTTCGGCGTCTCGACGACCTGCACCGAGATTCGCGCCTGATGGCTGCGAGGGGGTTCACCTTCGTCCGAGGCTCGTATCTGCGCATATTACGCGCGAAAATCAACTCGTTATCGGACAAATGATCCCGCGTTTAGGCTAAAATTAAGCGCTCTTATTGCGCAATGGCACTAAACGCGAGAGCATATATACAGTTCGCGATCGTGCGCGCATGTAAATGCAAAATTAATCCAGCGCATTAGCGAGTCTAAACTGCACGACAAAACTGCGGCTAATAACAAGTGTAGTTTAATTTCCAACGCCGCACACGCGCTGATTATGCGGCGTTAATGCGCTAAATTTATTCAGTCTGCATTAAAGCGGGAGAGTAGTATGTGCAGCGTGAGCCGGTGTAAAGTCCGAGTTTTACGCGCTGCGCTCGAATCGAACGTGGAAAATGTTGAAAACTACTCCCTCGTTTGCGCGTGGAAAATGAGCTGCGGTGCACCGTGTGCTGAAATAGGAGCAGTGCGTGCAATTACACTTACGATCATTTCGAATTCCTGGCCAGCCTCGAAGCCGCGCTGCGAATAGACCATTCCCGTGTCCGGATGAATTTTGAATTTTCCCTTGCCCTTGCCGCTCTTGATGCTGTATTGAACCTTGCCGTTCTTGCCGATATCCTGGTCGTGCGCCAGCACCTAAATCCAGATTCACAGAGTGTCAGATCAATCGGAGACTGTGGTGCACATTCCGCGCACACGTATACGTCACACACATGTAAGATCTGCTAGAAGCGAGTATATAGGCGCATGTATATATGTAATTACGTATTGTATAATATATTAAGCCTTTTATACATTACACGTGTTTTCGGATGAGACCGAGAGATTTCGCCGTGGAACTGAATGCGAAATGCGAAATGTGAAATGTGTGCGCGCGCACTATAAGAGCTAGAGAGAGACTATAGGTGCGCGCATGTATAGGTAGGCGGAATATGCACTATGCAGGAAGCATCCCTCATGCAGGCGAAAGAAATATAAGCGTATGGGTGCAAGCAAAGCGGCATACCAGCGGTGGCGGCTTTCCCGGCGAATTCATGCTTCAGGCGAGCGCTAAATTGTGCAAAGGGCTCGCGGACAGCTATACCGGACTATACATGCGCAATGTGCATCCTATAGATATATACACACGCGTAGACTTGCGGAGTCTACCCCCGGCACGACAGTCTGGAATCTGCCGTTAGCGCTGTGCGGTTAGTTAGTGCGTTCGTCGCTTCTCGTACTGGAATTCGACGCGCTCTATACGTATATCTATAGCCGATGTATATATACTCAACCAGTTGCCCGCCGTCGAATATTTCCACGATATACATACACGCGCTCATTCTTACGCGGCTCTCTACTCGCTGTATATATACTTATCCACAACTAATTCGAGCATAGGCGCAATGCGCGACGAGTGTATATATATACAAGCGCGCAGATCATGCGAAGCCGATAGTTACATTGCGCGCGGGAAGGTTTCGTTTTCCCGTTTAAGTACATAATGCAGCCGATGTCAGAAAGATCGGCGAGATATCGAGAGTTTAAACGTGCGCTACCGGTCTAGTCTGCCGCCGCGCGCGCTGCGTGTTTATTGCCCAATGCGACTCGCAACAGCCCCATTGAAAAGCGAGCGAGCACCTTCTTGCCGGCTAGTTAGTTACACCTACTACACGCATTGCGCGCTTCGGCGACATTGTGCGCGGCCGGCCATGCGGAACACACTTATACGGGCTAACCATTACATAAATGTCAAGTGTGCGAATGCACCTATAGCTGCGCGCATAAATATTTATGCGTGCAAACTCGTACGTGTCCCCGCGAAGTCTGTCTCACCCATATATTATATATATATAAATATATGCGTACTATGCAGCTGCATATAGCTATATATACGTACACGCGGTATACATATAGTGAGCGAGACGGACACACGCGGATTCCGCCTGTAATTATCCATACGTAGGTATATAATTTTCAAACTTGTTATAGAGTATCGATATTTCCTTCCTCCGCGCGCACGTGTATATGTATAAGTTTACATACGGGTAGTATATACGCGTGTCTTTAAAGATAGGCATTTTCCCCGTGGCCGAGCGCAGAGCGGCTCGCGCGCAAAAGAAAGACATATTTCAAGTCTCTCCGCGCCGCGCACGGCTGATGCACATCGAAAGGAGCTTTGCCGATCAAAGGCAAATTCGCGAGGTTAATCGAGCGCGCCGAGCACGATATAGACTGTATTTTCGCGGCACTGTCCGCAATGCGTCTGTGCGTGTGTGTCTGTGTGTGTGTGCTGCGAGGAATTTAAGGGTGGAAGAGCGTGCAAACGCTGCGTTGCAGCTTATACAGGTATACGATCGAGAGGAGAAAAAATATTTTAATCAATTCGCCTCTGCTGCGGGGGATGCGCTTCGTTTGCTAAAGGCGCCGCAGCTCCCGACTCCGATTCGAGTTTCTCCCAACTTTCCTATCGGTATTTCTCTGGTTTCGCAGCCTCGCTTTCCTTCCTTTTTTTCCGCCTCTATACTGTCTTTCCCATTGGCGCAAACAGATACAATTAATTCTTTTGTACACACATTGTATGCGCGAAAGGCTTTTTCCACTGTCTGTATACGAAGTCACTGACGTCTGCGTGTACGTAGTGTAGACGTGCGGTGTTACATATATACGTTATGGGGAAGGAAAAACATATTTTTTCTCTCTCGCCCGTTTAAATTTTGGTTAGTGTATGAGAACATGCAGGACAGATGGCAAGGCACCTTACCCTCAACACACGGTCGCCCGTCAGGCCGTCGGGAGTAAAGGTCTCCCAAGTCCCGTTTTCAAGCAACGCGTCCACCGAGAGGTCCGATTCGCGCGACCTGTCTTTTCCCGGCTTCTGTCGAGAATTCGAGAAAAACAAGAAGAAAATCATTTTTTTTGTTTATACATTTGTTTTTTTTTTTATTTCAGAGAACCAGTTTTGGGAGGTCAACGGGTGATTCGCGCGCAGCCCTTTCCCCCTACGATAATTACACTTGCTCACGAATCGGCAAAAAGCTTAGCACAGCGTGGTACCGAGAGAGAGAGGAAAAAGAAGACGTGCGTGATTTTCGCGTTATACTGCAGCACTATTATATGCTACTATTGTACATAATACATTGTACGCAGAGGGAGAAAGGGAGAGAAAGGGGAGAGCCGAGAGGAAGAGAGAGAAAGAAAGAGAGAGAGAGCAATCTATACGAGTAAAAGCTTTTTCATTCGCGCCGCGCTTTTTCCCCTTTTCCTTTATTTTCTCATTCCTCTTCTCATTCTTTTGCCCCCGCCGCCGCCGCCGCCGCCGCCGCTGGTCGACTTAAATCCTCGAGTCGACCAGCGCGCCTCGGCTATCTATAATCTCGACTTCTTAGCAGTGGCTTATCCGTCGACTAGCTTCGTACATTGTACACTCAATTTGGTCGGAGGCGAGCAAAGCCGACAATGCGCGAGAAGCTCTTAAACAAATCGCCCTACGGACAGTATCGCGCGGCTCTTAATTTTCTCCCCCTTTAAAATTCGGACGTTTCTCGCCCCTGAAAAATTTCCGCGTTACGAGCTCAGCTCCGCGTTCTCCTGTAACTCCGCGCGCCTCTCTCCCTCCCTCCCTCCCTCTCTCGCTCGCTCGCTCGCTCGCTCGATTGATAAGGCTTTCGCTCGACGTGTCTGCGCGAAAAGTCGTCTGTACAGTTAATCCAACATCGCCGGCGCTGTGTATTCAAATTCAAGACTCTATACAGATGGGACAAGGTACAGTTATTACGCGCGACTCTCGGATCGATATTTACGGGGATATATACATGTATGCATATATTAATCAATGCGTGTGCATATATATAATTGGCGAACGATTGGAAGACAAAAAAAAAATTTTCTCGATACACCAAGTAGTGTGCGCACAAGTCCAAGCAAAATGAGAACATGGGGGCAACGATGATTAATATCGATTGTGTGCTCGGCTTGATTTTACAAACGAAATGAGCTGATGGCTGAATACAGAGGGGGGGGGGCAGGGAGAGCAAGAGGCGTGCCTATTTACACACGTGCAGATATGTACGGACGAAACTTGTGCTCGACGCGAATGTAGGTCAAAGTTGTTGTGGTTATCATCTTTTTTCCCCATTAGACTCTGTCGCGCTTTCATAAACAGTTAAACGCGTTTGACAAATTTACGCGAGCCATAAGTCAAGCGGACTCGATTTCAAAGCTTTCGAACGAAAAAAAAAAATATAATAAACGCGCGCGTCAAATATTACGGTTTTCACGTCGGGCAGTAAAGTTTCTGCATTTTTCGCTACTGCGTAGAGCATCGAAATCATTCGCGATTCGCGCATTTATTCGCCGTTGATTGATTATCTCCAGTTTTCGCGTGATGCAGCACGAAATTGTGTCGTAAAAACTTGGAATTTTTGACAAGCTTGAATGTTCTCTACGCGCAACGCTATATAAAGTCGGCAGTGCGGAGGCGGCGAACTACGAAATAAAAAGGAAATCCATTTCCAAGTTTAAACTACGTTAGACTGCGGCGATGAATTTGGAAAAAGCGCCCGCGCAACACCTGTCCGTAATAACTGCACGCACACGCGAGGCTCTCCCAAAACTTTGGAAATCCGTTGCACAGCTCGCACTCGCGCACACATAGCGCGAGTAGCCGATGGCTGTGGGCACGTACCTGGAAGAGCGGCTTCTCGAGGCTCGGCGAGGCCGGAATCTGAACCATGTAAAACTTCTCCTCGAACACGGGGCTGTGGTCGTTGACGTCGTCGACCTGGACGACGACGCGCGTCGTCGAGGACAGCGCCGGCCTCCCGTCGTCTCGCACCGTCACCTGCAACAGAATTCGTGGAAAATCTCGTTAACATATATACACTTGAAAAGAAGGCCACGGCCGCAGCATTTTGACGCCAGCAGGCGGCCACCTTAACGCAGCTGCAGAATCCGGCAGCGAATTATTCGGCGTGCAACCCCGCGGAAATCCGGAAAGCCCGCGATATTTTCATACGCGCAATAAAGCATAAATACAGCCTGTTGGCACGCGGAGTCGTGCAGCGCGCAGTGCATGTTGAAAAAAAAAGTAAATACAACGCGAGCGAAATGTCTGCTCACCTCTCGTTAATAATTCTCATTGGGCTTATCGATAGCCGCGTTTATTTGTTTTTCATGCGTCGTAATATGGTAATTGGAGCGTATTTCAGGCAAAATACAACGAGCCACTCGTAAAGCTGTCTCTTTCACGCCGGTCACAATGGACTCGAGCTTGCAAATCATCCCCATTGCACAAAAGCCCCGCGCCGCCCGGCATCGTAGTGCTGCGCGCGTTCGCGCGGCTCCCGGCGCTATGCTCGGAGCCGTCTTTCGTCCTAATCAAATTCACGAGGCTCCGAAGACACGACTTCTTAGCCCCGGCGCCGGTGGCGCGCACTGCGCTGCGCTGCGCGCTACTGCAGTTGGCCAAATCAATTATAATCCACAAGCTTTCCTAACAACGGCTTACGGGGCCGGGGTTAAGTCGCGCGCGGCAATTATTATCTCAATTAGTTGATAGGCACATGCACAGACGCACTGCGCCCACACAAACACAGATATTTGGAGCGTGGGGAGGGGAGGGGGGAGAGAGAGAGTTGGATCGTTAAGCGGGCTTGCGAGTTGGACTTGGACGAGGAAAGTTCGGGCGGGGTGACGCAAAGTACCTATATCAGGCCCGCGCGAGCAGTGGCGGCGCTCGTCGAAATTTAGTTTACGGGCGCAGGTGTCGCTAATGAAAATCATTGCGGCCGGCCAACTCGCATTATTAAATGCCCGCAAATGCGGGGTATTATCCGGGCTTGTTCGGCGAGAATGACCCTCGCAAGCCATTGGCGCGGGATCATTCTTTCCTCGTTTCTATATGTTGCTTCACCTTACGTCCCACGTGTATATTCAACGATACAAGACACATGACGATTTTTAAAAGAAAATAAGCATTCATTTTTTTTATTCATTTCATCTAATTTATTCGTAACAGTCTATGATTTTTTTTTTTTTTTTGAAAACTCAAAGCGAAGAGAGTGTGCAGATTAGTCATACATCCTCTCTATGCTTGTATGCACATCGGTATGGAGCGAAAAAATTCCAATGGAAATTCATAGAACGCAATGTATAGGAGAATTTGCGAAAATCGTCCGGATATTTTGAGAAAAGCCAGCCAAGCCTCTCTCTCTCTCTCTCTCTCCATTCATCGATTCGACACGTTTCTTCAAGCTTGTGTATATACACAGTCTGCATCTGACTGGGAAATATACAGCAGACTCTCGCCACAGAGAGTCCTCATATATATACGTATTCGCTATACGTATGCGCAGAAAAGCAGCAGTATACGTATAGCGCCGTCCCGAAATTGACACGGCTTTTTGGCAAAGCGCTTTTTCTTCCGCTTCCTCCTCTTCTTCTTCCAGCTCGTGTAAATCTGCGTATGTTGAGAGGCATCAAGTTGTCAGTCGCGTTCGTCTGTCGCACACCTCGTCGTCGCGGCGTCGGCGTCGGTGGCGGGAGCGAGAACGCATCGGAAAACGCTTAAGCCCGCGTAAGTAAACACGAGCGCGCGCGCAGATAAACCTTATCGCGCGGCTGCACGGAACGATTCGAGGAAGTAAAACTCGCGCGCATATATATATACACACACACGCGCGCGCCTACACGTAACGGGAAAAGGAGCCGCGCGCGCGCACGCGATCTCTGGCGCCGTCGCGGAGCCAACTTTTACTATTGTGCATTGCTGCAGCGGTGCCGCGGAGAGCATAGGCGGCGTCGAGGATCGCCTTAGTGTATACGTATGTGTGTACCGCGCGTGCACCGGTGTACGTGCGCGCAGAGACGAAAAAAATAGAAAGAGAGGAAGCGCCGAGCCGAGCATTCTAAGCGATTGCACATTCTTGTGGCGCTAAAGGTAGAAGAGGACGCGAAAAATGCCAGCCGTCGAGCGACGACGACGACGACGACGACGGCGACGGCACTTTTTCGAACGGATGTTTGCCCGAGACTTACATGCTGATATCTCGCGCGCGGGATCGTAGTGCGCGCCGAAACGGGACTCGCGTTTGTTTGTTTGTTTGTTTGTTTGTTTGTTACTTGCTTGCTCGCTTGTAAAAAGTGCGGACGCTGCGACGTGCTTCTTTTTCCACGGCTCTCCGCGTCTTTTTCCCCTATACCTCTTATATAACCTCCATCTCCGCGACGCTGCTGCACGCGACGAAATTTCAGATCTATATACGCGCCGCGCGCGTGCGTACATATAGCGGGGAATTTCGAGTAAACACAAGTGTCACCAACGCGGCGCGTACTGTATAATGTCTTGAACGTCTCAATGTTCGCAGTCGTAGACTCCGGCGAAGCTTCCGCGCTTAATTTACGAGAGACGCAAAGAATCAGCGTAGCTTTTTCCTCCGAAGCGCGCGCGACTAGCCGTTATTAATCGCGCTTCATTTTTAGTCGGCGCTCGCGCGCGGGCTCCTCGAGGAAAGAGTGGGGGAGAGAGAGAGAGAGAGCTCGTGGCGCGAAAAAGCTTTTCATCAGCAAGACGAAGCCGCGTGACCCTGTATATATATATATAGAGCTTGTATACGGAAGAAAGCGCGAAGCGAAAACACGGCGTGGCGGCGGCGTTTATCAACCGGATGAGTATTAGGTATAGTGCGCGCTGTTGGCACTACACGGCCAATTAATCCTCGGGAGTTTTGCGCCCGAGAGCGAGCTTCGGGGTAAAAAGGCATTTTTAAGCATTGCGGCTCTGAGATGCGGTTTAATTTCTACTGCTGCTTAATCCGTCAGCGCAAAGTGTTGAGCGACGAATTAATGAAATCGCTCGCGCAGGTCGACGAGAAAGAGAGACCTACGCTAAGTATATACATAGATTCGAGCTTTCGCCTCGCGTTCTTACTCGCATTTATATTATACTCGGAGAATGAGATAGAGAGAGAGAGAGCGAGAGAGAGCTTTTAATGAATTCAGTCGCGGTATATTACGATCAAAGTCCGAAATCCGCAGTGTTGTTTATAGAAATATTCATAAAAAAAATCTTTATGCGCAAGCTCATTCTCATAAAAGTTTTACCGCAGCACTAAACTTATTAAACTGCACAAGTCCATAACTCCGAACCAATCTCACTCTTTTTCCTCTTAATACGCGAGTTGCGTTTACATGCTACTAGATTAAAAACTGAGCGAGCCCGTTTTATTTAGGCTCTTTCGTGCTTTTAATTTCATCGCTTTTAATGAAATACACGCGGCGGCAGCGGCGCGGTGTATCTACGCGTATACACCCACGCATACACATTCGACGTGTATATCGCAGATGCGCGAGTAAATATTTATATATTCGCAGAAGCGAGTGATATAGGGGAGACAAAAAAAAAGCTGAAAATTCATGTACCGCGCGCGCCGAGGAGATGGAATTTCGAAAAATATATACGTATAGGAAAAATATGGCAATTGATCAGGCATTTTTCGGTGTGCTCCCCCGTCCCCTCAGCCCGAGAAACTTCCATCGAGGGATGAATGAATGAATGAATGAATGGATGAACGGTGCGGTCCGAATGAATGATTCATGAATACCGCAAGAATCCGCGAGCGCGTATAATGACGGCGCGTATCGCGATATATTCCGCAAGCACATCTCATACTTTTCCACGAGCACTTGTCCATGCAGCGATTCCCCTCAGGAGAAAAGCCAGGAAAGCCATACTTGACACACACACACACACACATATACACTCAGAGTCTCACACGCTCGCAGAGGTCATTCGTTTTCGTCCGCAAATCCTTTCACTGGACGCGCGTCTCGAGCCGCACGTGAGGATTTCGAGCGCAAGTCGTCTTGGCGCGCAAGTTTCCAATTCAATTAATCGTCTGAGGCGCGAGAGCGAGAGGCAAAGCCTGCAGGCGGCGTCGGCGGCGGTACTAGCTCCGCTCTCGCATCAAGACATAGCCGAACGAGAGAGCTGCTCTCTCTCTCTCTCTCTCCCTCTCTGCGCACTGCTTTAGGTTTGTACACATATAACGCCGTGTACTCAGTCCTTGAAAGCGACCTATTGTGTCGGGCAGAGACCCAGAGTCGAGCCAGTCAGCAACGGACCGAGAGTTGGATACACATTTGGATGATTAACGGATTTAACGTCTCTCAGCCGAGAGTGCGACACTCGCCCCCCCCCCCCCGTCCCTCCGCCAGCTTATTCCAATGGCTTTTATTCCGCGCATTAGATTCAGATCTTTCATCCTTTCTTTTTTTTGCAATGCACCTACTCTCCGGCCAAGTCCATTTGTCAGCGACAAAGGAATCAATCCTGCACTGCAGGCTAATCATGCGAATCGAGGGAAATAAACTTTCTTTCTGCAGCGAACTCGCGACTCTGCTGCAGTAACTCTGTGCCCGACGACACGATTGGCTGCGAGAAGCGCGCGCGCGCGCGCATAAACTCGCTGAATATAAGAAAGATTTTCTAATTAAGTAAAGTAATTTTACAAAGCTATACGTACGATAGCGTGTCTATCAATATACTTTCGAAAGAGCAAAACCGAAAAGCTGCACAGATTTGCGCGAATTAGGTTGAACTCGCTGCGCGCACGTCGAGCAGCATTATTCGTCTTAATTTGATACTGCACGAACGCGACGCGCTGTAAGACAAATTTCGTACACAGATAAATCAAGTTGTTGAAGCGCGGCGAAGTTTGCTAATTTCAATTCGAAACGTATTTTAACTTTGATCACGAGAGAGAGGGAGACAGAGATACTCGTCGGGGCAGAGAAGACGCGGCAGCGAAACGGGGCTGCAATCGAATAGATGATCGTATATCGCTTACGTGGAAGTGATACATCGTCGCCAATGGTCAGTCGTCGCAATGGTATACATATATACATGTCAGGGCAACTGCGCGCGGCAACAGCAGTATAACACAGCGAGGAGTCGCGGAAGTGTGTTTGCGCGCGAGCTTTAGGAGAATGAGAAAGGCAAAGGGAGAGGGAGAGAGAGAGAGAGGCCGAAGAGCCCGACAAAGAGGAATTTCTCGTTTCGAGAGAGAGGACCAGGGACTCGTTTAACTCGGTTAGAAAGACAAACAAGCCGCCTTAACCACCCGTATCGGCGACTCAAAGCGGCACTAACCAAGTTTCCTCGGCGGCCCAAGCGCGTGTCGTATAGTGTGTGCCTAGCGCTCTATACGTGTATGCCGTCTAACGTCTACACATCTGTACAAAAGTCCGCAAGTGTGGATGGGTGTGTGCCGGAGAACATCCCAACGAAACTTGCCACTTTCTCGCGGCGGCGACGGCGGCGGCGACGACCGTGTCCTCGACAGTTTTATCGAACTCCAACGATTTCGCGATAATTGCAGCCGCTTCCGACTGTACTGCACTCGGACTTCTCCTCCCTCGGCTGAATTTGCAGAAGAACTCGGATCGATTGAGCATTAGCGGGAATATTTCCGAAGAAACATATCGAGGGCGGGGAACGTGGCGCGCGCACTCTGGTAAGGTCGCTTCGCGCTCAGCTATATGTGCCTCCATGCCGGCTTTGCTCCGAAAGCCAAGATGAAAGTCAAGAGCGATCGCGGATAAGCGCAGCTCTTTCGAGCTTCGTATAGCCCGCTGCGCGCTGCTCTCTGGCAAAGGGGCCAAAAGCCTATGCATATATATTAGTCTTATAAAAGCAGCCTATATTCCCTTTTCCGTCCGACAGTTTTCCTCCCGCGCTCTTCCTCCCACCCCCGCATCGCCGATGCGCTTGTTGCAATTCGGCTCGCGACCCGATGCTATCTTTAGCGCGCGTTCGCTCGGCCGATATCCGCTCGGCGGCGCGGGGACGCGTGGGCCTGTCTGTGTGCGAGAGGTGCGCGCGTATAATACCTGAGAGAGCCGTATTATCAGCTGGCGAGGGTACGATAACCCGCGCTCTAAAGACGTCAACTCGCATCTTTCTTACTTTCCCGAACGCTCGAGTTTCCATGCTGCGCTACACAGCGCTATGGGCTTGTGGGAGGATATACGCAGAAGAGAAAGTCCCATTCATAGCAAAATATATTGTTGGCTGTACGTAACATAATGTCGCGTGTCATACGCCGTACGTCAAACGCGTTCTCCAATCCGATGCTGCTTCTAATGCACCGGAAGGACAACAATTTATTGCGAATACATTATAAAGTCTATGTATAGGTGTGTAGAGCGAGGGAGAGAAAAAAGTGGCATCGAGGCCATCCGGGATCGAGCTGCACGGAGAAACCTCTGTACTTATGCCGGTACCATTTGCCTGGATTTCGCTGATTCTTTCCCGTTAAGTAAACGGCTCTGCCGGTCGTGCGACGCGCGGGCTTGTCTCAAGGGACTCCAGGGAAGGGCGCGACGCGGCTTCTCGGTTGCATACCAGCCTCCATTTTCCCTTCTCGCGGCGCGCACATTCCGCCGCCTCCGCAACCTGCGTCCTCGGCTGAGCTTGGCTCATTTTACTTTTCAATTCTCGCAAGCCGGGGCCTATGCACACCCGATTTTCTTTCTCATTTCCACTCCGATAATATTGAGGATAGCGGGAGGGAGAGGGATCGGAATATTCAGAGGAAGGACGAAGAGATGGTATGGCACACCTGTTAGTTCGTCGCTGGGTTTCAAGTTTGCGACTGCAGAGAGATGGATATAAAAGATGCGCTAGCTGCTGCTTATTGGCTGTTTGCGATTTTTTTTCCCTCCCCTCGACAGCTAAGCGAAAGAGATAGAACGAGAGACGGTGAAAAGGCTCTTTTGAGCGAGCGGCGAGACATTTGCATGATTCCAAGTTTTCTGCGGCACACAGGCGCCTTTCTTTCCCGCCGAGAGCCCGATGGAGCGCTGCTTTTTCTCTTCTTCTCCTCTCGGAAGATCGATGCAGATTCAATTTTGTTTCGAAGAGCGCGCATTCGGATTTATTTCCTTTCCTCGGCTTTGTTTGCTCGCTTAACCGGATAGAGACGCCAGCTTTCTCGGCTTGCCGAATCACGCAATTATTCGTCATAATTATGAAGACGCGCGGGCTTTTCCGCCGAGCTTCGTACTTTCGTATATATATATATCGCGGTGTATTAATTTTTCGCGCGCTAAAAATTGCTCTTACACGAACTATACTTATACAGGCTATAGACTGTAGAGAAGGGAGGTGAAGGGAGGAGAAAAGGTAATTAGACGGATGTTCTGGGCGCAGCGGGGCAGCCAGTGCGGAAAATAAGGTTAGGAAATTAATAAAGCGCAGCGGGGCCTCTCGGAAATGGCTTGCGAGCAAGGCTCGCTCCGAAACACGTAAGCCTAAATACGTATATAGGATCTGGTAAAACTGTTCTAGGCTATCGGGCGAGTATTATGCGCGGTATAAGAGAATTTTCAAACGCCTTACCTCGAGTATGTGCTCGGGCTGATTTTCGCGATCCAGCTTGCGGCCGCTCGTCGTGATGAGACCTGCGAGACAGAAAAGTAAGACAAATGCCATGAAAATTGGAATATCAGTTGAATTACAGCCTCCGCAGAGGCCCTAATAAAATATTCGTGTATTTATTTGCAGGAAACGTTGAATTAGCCCAGATTGTTGCGTCAACTTTGCGGATTAAATGCACTCCGCGTGTACGGGCGGGCGCTGCACGGCTGCGCATATAATATATACCTAGAGAAAGAGAGAGAGAGAGAGAGAGAGAGAGAGAGAGAGAGAGAGAGAGCGAGAGAGCGCAGAGCTCTTGGCAAGTATTTGGAAAATCTAGAAGCAGCAGTGTGTGTACGAGGTGGGTAATTGAGCACACAAGGATTATACATATTCCTAATTGTTGAGCTATACTGCACATTCGCAGGGAGTTTACGCAGGTGGTTAACAATGCAAGAGCGCGGAATTTCCCCCAAGTTCGTCAGGAGTAAACAATCTTAAACAGAAATCTGATAATCTGATTAGTGTATTCTCGCGCGCGCAGAACTCGCGGCGCAGGCGTCTGGCCAAAGTCTCAAGTGGAATGTCTTTGGTTCAGAAAGTCGAGAGCGAATGTGTGTGTGTGTGTGTGTGTGTGTGTATACGTTGTACATATAATACTACATATAGTTGGTGCGCCCGCGCGCGCACGCATCCATTAGGTGTATATATATATAGAGCACCGAATACTCCGCTGCACTGCCGCGTCAAAGATATTCGCGTATAATAATACAATATTCAAAGTTTCGCGAGAGCTTTCGGGACGAGCTTGCGCGCAGAGAGTGTACAAAATACTCCGTCGGTTTTATAGGGCTTCGAAAAGGGTCAAACGCGCATGGCTAATCAGGTTAGTTGAAAACGAAGCCAGCGCGGCTCTGCGCGCGATGCTCCTTTCCTCTTTACAATACCGCGGCGCAAAAAGCCACATATGCGCTTCATATTCGCGTCTAGTTGAACTTTGGAGAGGAAAGAGGAAGCTGTGTGTGTGTGTGTGTGTGTGTCGCATACGTGCCTTTGAGCAGATTTTCCGTTACATCGCGCCGATTAGTCCGGGCAAAGCTTTGCCGCCTGATGCTACACATGTACTATACGTAATGCGCAGCTATATACGATCGCGCACTGCAGTAGAGGATATAGTTCTTGGGCAAGCACACGTACACGCGCATTATACGCACATGTACGTGTATAGTCTCCTGTAATACACGCGGCACTGCATAATCGAAGCAGAAATAGCCACTCGACGGCACTTGAAGTTAAGCTTTAATCGGAGCACTCGAGCGCCTCCGTGCGCAACTCGCGTATGCGATATTATTAAGCTATAGCTAATTATTTTTGCCGCGAGCCACGCGAGTTTACGTCTGCGCTCTGATGCTTGCGGTTCTCGAGTGTGCTGCAATCGCGCGTGCTATACAGCTTATTGGCTATATCGTATCGATCGATAAGCCGAGTTATTTGCTTTAAGAGAAAATCTGTCCATTTGTTTATTCGTTATATGTGTATCTATTCTATGCGCATGCGTGGCGCCGAAGAAATATCCGCTCCTTCCTCTAGGCGGAATGCGGCTGACTCGAGAGGAGAAAGAGAAGCAGCTGAAAAATTAAAAGCGACGTTCTCTCGGATATGAGGCGCGCACTACGGCGCTGCAAAGACGCGAAAATCTCGTTACATTAGAAAATATGATGAGCCTTTGAGGGAGCTTCTCCTGTATACTCTCCGTAAAGAGTAATAGCCTCGAGTAAAGTATGTACCAGTCGGATTTGGCCTGGAGCCGCTTCCAAGCTCTTTCCTCCTGTATATAGGTATTGCTCGGCTCTCGAGTCTCCTCTCTCCTCTCCTCTCCTTTGAGAAGACGGCTGCACAGACGTCGGCGTCTCTTCGATCGGATAGAGCGAGCCGGATAGAGACGGAGAAAAAGTCGCGGATAGAGGATAAAGTAAGTGGCGTTGTTTACTCACCGCTAGTCGAGTTGATGAGGAAGTAACCCTCGGCGTTGCCGCTGGTGATCGCAAAGCTGAACTGCTGGGGCGAGACGTCGCGGTCGAAAGCTCGCATTTGGAGAACGCTCACGCCGGCAGGCGAGTTTTCCAATACCGAGGGGTAGTAGACCGGCTGCTCGGTCAGCGGCGTGTTGTCGTTCTCGTCCACCACCTTCACGTAGACCTGCGCAAATCGACGGAGCTTTCTTTTATTTTTCATCTTTTATGCATACCCCACCTCCCAGCTGTTTCCCGTTACTTATTTCTCTTTTTTTCATTCCCTGAAAATACACGTGTACGCAGGGCTGTTCACTTTGCTAAATTAATGTGTTGCAGGTTTTAGCCCCGAGTGCAGCCGCCGCCGTCGCTGCTGCCGGCCGAGTATAATGGCGTGAGAAAGTTTCGAACTTTTTCGTTCTACCGAGATTTTTAATTCAATGTCCAAGTTTTCTCGAAACGCGCGCGAATGGGAGAAAACAAATAATCGACGACAATTGTTTACATTCCGCGTCATTATCCGCGCGCTAATGCGCGAAAAAAGCTGCCTCGAATCACCGATGGCGAGAGAGACTCGTCTTCCGCAGAGAGGAATATAAGCGCGCGGCAAGTGGATAAATACCCGGTGCAGCGGATAAAAAAGAATCGCCGCCGCGCGTCGGGATAAATACACGTTGTACGTGCAATTTGTCGCGCGAGAGCCGTTTGTATGCGTACACAGCGGGAGGAAAATGGGAAAGAAGTCTCTGCAGTGCACTGCAGCGTGTTTGCACGGCGCATACCTGTAATTTCGAACTGAGAGGAACAACGCCATGGTCCTGCGCGTAGACCGTGAGCCAATAGCCGGCTTTTGCCTCGACGTCCAGCACAGCCTTTGTCCTTATGTTTCCTGCAATCAATCAAAACACAGTCAGCATTATTACCAATGGTACATTTGCACAGCACATTAGTTGCATAGGGCAGCTATTATCAGTGTTCTTATCGTTAAACACGGAGGGGGGGGGGGGGAGGCGCAAATTCCGACCGTTACTGCGGCCGAAAGAGAGAAGGAGCAAAATAACGAGCGATTCAGTATAGGCTCATGATCCGTGCGAAGGAATATCGCGTGCGTGCAGCCCCCGCCGCCGCCCGAGAGAGGCTAAATTAAAAGAGGAAAACGCGAGGGAGGGCCATGCATACAGGCTCGTGGGGGAAATAAATAAAACATCGCGCGGGAAGCGGTAATTACGTTTGACGTTAGTTAGATATGTATCGCGCACCCATATCGCAATCCCAACATTTTTTGACACGTCCGCTGCGCAGCGGCACGCGTGCTGCGAGGGTTGGCCGGAGGAGCGCCTTTATATTTCTCGTTAATTTTAGCCTCAAAGAGAATCACGGTAATTTTTACACGAGCAAGGAACTGAATTTTCGCTCTTTCTCTCCGCGACGTGTATATATACGGGTGCAATGCTAAATTCAATTTTCGCGAGAGTAGAGCTTTGTGAATTACACTTATACGCTGCCGACGTCGTCGTGTCAACGAAATACAATATCATTTTGTGTTTTCTATATAATCAGCGCCAACACACTCGGTTCTGATGTGTACACGATGCGCTAATGCATTTTAGGAGGAGAATCATCAGCTGGGATTACAATGACATTAACATGTCTATATGAGCTGCCGCTGTATTGAATTGATCCGAGAGCAGTATATGTGTTTTGGCATAGGTAAACGCATGATAATGAGATGGCGACGGCGCTCGGCGCAGCCAAGGGGAAATCAGCAATTTAGATTCGCCGAAAGATCATCATCGGCGCTCGCTCTGCGCTGTCATATTAGAATAATATAGTGCGACTAGATCCGCGTTTGATCGTGTGTGCGCAGGTGCGCATTTGCTTGGAAAGTGAAAGCGCGAATTCTAGTATACATACATACAGGCACATACGTGGCGCACATCTAAATTACATAATTCATCGGAAAATAGCGTCGTTATCTCGGTGCAACAGTGCGCGCGCGCGCGCGTGCGAATCAGTATATTAATGTAATTTGCGCGCGTAAGCCGCTGTTTACAGAAAACGAGGCGCCGCCGCGTGAAGTATCTGTTGATTTCAGGCGCTGGCAATCGCGTTTTCAATGCTAATTAGCAGTAAATTGCAAGTGCATTGTATGCGCTCGTCGTAAATGGCTCGCGTGTGCAGCATAACCGCCGCGCGCGCATAGAATACAGCTGATTATCGCGCGCTACTCGCGCTCGTCCCGCCGGCGAAAAAGTCCGCGTATACAGCGCGACTGGAGTTTGTTGGGGATCTGGTCGTATATAGTTGCTGCGCTTTGATTTGAGCGGCATGTTGGTCCCGACGCAAACACATAGTCCGATAAGATTGCGCCGCGTGTGGAAAGGAAAGGAAGAGCCGAGCAGAGCAGAGCAGAGCAGAGCAGAGCAGAGCAGAGTAGCAGCAGCAGGAGCTGCGCGCAGAGGTAACACGACCAAGGCGGATCCGCTTAAGAGTCTTACTGAGCCGGTGTGCGCCTGCACTTGAGCTACTTTGCTACGTCAAATTGCCTTGCCGAAAGCCTCGCGCTTCAGCGAATAATTAAAGTGCAACCCGAGAGTCCCCGCGTATATATACTCGGCACCGCCGCGCCATTATGCATTATACATGTATATAGTTATATATCTATATTCTATATAGATATGAATTGGAAGCGAGCTCTATTACACGGCCGCTGCAGCTATATATGTATATGTATATGCGTATAAAGTAGGCGAGCGCGAGCTGCGCAAAGAGCCTAGCCTGTATTTGACGATGATTTAACTTTGGGGGCTGCGGGGGGGGAGAGAGGTTGGCGTTATATTCGTTGGCGCGCCGCGGCGGGCCGTAAATAAAGATGTGCGTCAGAGACAGCGAGAGCTTGTGTGATTTCGGAATTACGAGTCGCTCTCCTCGATAATGACTCGCGCCCGTCGATAATGACCGCCGCGCGCGCGCGCGTTATAAATATACGGGCGCGCTGCAAGCTTTCCCGGCCTATGCACAATGCATTATCATGCGCGAATAATACCATACTCGCTTCCATACACACACGGCCGCCACATACAGCGTATATATATATGCAAGTAGGATTATCGTCGGCGCGCGCAGCTGTTATTATGCATTTGAAATATAGCCACGCGCACCAGCCTGTTTCCCGCTTGCCGCTGCTGCAGCGCCGCGCGTTGGCGGACCCTCGATTAGAAAATAAAGACTGATCATCGTGTCTAATGCAACCGAAATTTCGCTCCATAGTAGCAGCAGCAGCAGTAGTCACTCGACTTTAGTTTATAGCCCGCAGCGCGGCAATGCATATAGCTCTCTGCGTCCCTCTCTCGCGCCTCGCGCGCATAATTATCGCTTCTACTAAATGCGCGCTGCGCGCTGTCTATCAATCGGATTTCTAGGCAATTTCATTGGAAAATTCGTCGCACTCGCCGCGCTCGCAGCTATACAGCGCTATAGTGTATAGAAAGCTGCAGCCTGCAGAGAGCCAGAGCGACGCTTGTATTTATCTCGCCGCGCGAGAGAGCTGCGCTGCTATACACGAAGGCGAGAGAGAGAAAGAGAGAGAATTATTTATCGCGCGCGGCTGCCGCTGCGCGCGTGTCCAATTATTTATCGATGCGGCCAACATTTGTACGGGGAATTATTAATTACCGGCGTAATAGTTGGTCGCTGCCGCCGCCGCCACCGCCGCCGCGCACAGACGGCATCGTTTATTGAGAGCGCAGTAGCTGCCCCGGGTGGTGGGCTGCAGATTCGAATATTCGAGAAAGCCCGCCGCGCGATCAATCGGACAGCGCTGCAGCAGCCTGCAGCAGCCGCGGAGGCTCTTGGGAGTAGCTTTGCTGTGCGGCTCGCGAGGATTCTTCGTTATTTATATGCCAAACTCCCCGCACCGATCCTGCGCGCTCTCTCTCTCTCTCTCCCGCAGGATGGACAATAAGCTCTCCAATTGCGATTTCCACCTATACTACTGTATACGTACACTGCGTAAGCGCATATACTATACATAACACTATAGCAGGGGTTAAATGAGGAGAAAGCTCTCTTTTCAGTGCGCTTAGTTTTAAATGGCTCGCCGCGCATGAGGAGTATATATTACCGGATTATTCGCTCAAGCAGATGCTTTTATTCGCCGGGAGTGTACGGCCGAATCCGCCGCGTGTGTTTAGAGAGAGGATCATCGGGGATACTGCTGCTCGGATATTTAGAAGATTTAAGGGATTAACTGCACGCTGAGCTCTGCACTGCGCAGCCGGCTGCCTCTTTTAAAACCAGAGATTTAGCGGGAAAAAAGTCAATTAGGACGAGGAGAGAGACGCGCAAGGCTTATTTAAAGTTTCTTTTTTTCCAACTTGACGGGCTACGTCGTGTACGTGATGCGAGTAGAGAGGCCCATAAATTAATCGTGCGCGGACGTAAATGGTGCGTTAAAATTTCCGCGGTCTAGGGGCATCGTGCGGCGCGCAGTCAGCGCAAAGCGAGGGCATTAGCGCGCCCGCGCGACACGGCCTCTTATGAATATCCAAATCGACCGTTCATATATGGATATTTATAGGAAAATCCGCAGCGCGTATATAGTGTAGGTCGAATCGATTTAGCTTTCGAATTTCACATCTCCATTTTCTATTTGGCGTGCGGATCGTCCATCGCGCGCTCCTCTGACAATCGAATGGACGAGCTTTCGAGCGACAGCCAACCGCAAAGCACGCGTTTATAATCTATACCACGTATGTATATCACACTCCATATAGGGTGACAGAGGTTTTATAATCAAATATGCGGGCGAGCATAGGGCACGGATCGTTGCGAAGTCAAGCGTACTTTTGCTCGGAGTAGAGAGAGTGAAAGAGAAAGAGAGAGAGAGAGAGAGAGAGAGAGAGAGAGAGAGAGAGAGAGAGAGAGAGAGAGAGAAGTGTCAGCCGGGCAAAAAAAGCCAATAAAGCAGGAGTGTATTTCGGAGGGAAATACGAAAAGAATTTTACGCCCTCTGCGTTTTTCTATTCGCACTGCGCAGAGGGAGAGAGAGACAGAGAGAGAGAAAGGGAGAGAGAGAGAGAGAAAGAGAGAGAGAGAGAGAGAGGTGACTTTGACGAGGGGCAATCTGGATCTTTTAAAATTTTAAAATGAAAGGGATATCCCTCTCCGGCCGTTGTGTATGACGTTTCGCGAAAGCTGATATATATACTTTTTCGTTTTGAAATTTCGTCATATATATATAGAGGCGCAGGCGACGAATAACTTTTTCGAGTATAGATAAACTCGGGGTGCGCGCGGAGCGAGTAAGCGTCGTTGCTCTGGGGATCTGATGCATTTTCTCGCGACGCGAATATTTTCCGAATCTCTCTCTCTCTCTCTCGCCCCCTCGTCGCGTGACCTCGTTTCGCTCTCTTTCGCGCGCGTTACTTTGATTAGTACTATTTTTCTCTCCTCGACTTTTCAGCATAGCTTGCGCGGCTGCAGCTGCAAGCGCGGCAAAAAATAATCCATGCGCGCGCTGAGTTTCTTTTCATCGAAAAATCCGAGAGAAAGATAGATAGATGTACGAAAATCGAACGGCGTCGTACGGCGTACATATAGACTGTGTGTATGGACGACGTAATGACGAGAGGAGTGACGAGAGGGCGATCGACGTGCTCGGCTCTCTCTCTCTCTCTCTCCTTCGGTATTCAAGAGCGCGTTAGTGACGCTGCACCGACTCTCGTCCCGCTCCATATAGATATCTCTCTCTCCTCGACTCCCCCTGCTGTCTCTCTCTATATATGGACCTATATGCAGTATATGCACATTGCACGTATATGTATATACAGAGCTTGGGGTTCTATATAGCTATGTCTCTGCTGCACGGCGAGCTATACGAATTATCCCCGGAATTTTGCCGAGACCGAAACAGGTGGCAGGCTCGGCATACCTTGGCATCCGCAGCACCTATATATATATACATGTACACACACACACGTGTATATATAAATTTTAAGACTTTGCCGAAGCGTAACGCAGTCTTAAAAGTGCAAAATTAGCCAGCAGAGGTGTTGTGTAACCTTTCTCAGCTTGCCGAGAGGGGAAAAATGACGCCTTTTCGATGTAACGGTGCGCGGGTATAACGAAAATTTTAATTTATACCCAGAACGAGCAGTCTTTCGCACGCGAAATATGCGACGATCGCTTACTCGAATTTACGGCTCCACTGCTCTTCTTTTTTTTCTTTTTACACGCGAGACCGATATACACACCGGTGATCGACTTTCACTCGACGTATAACACACATCGATAACCGATGCAGGCTTACACATCGTCGATAATATTTTCAGGAGCTGCCGCTGCTGCTGCCGCTGCTGCTGCATCGCAGAAAAATAAAAGGCTTAATAGCCCTGGGGGCTGCATCGATCCTTTCAATTCAAACGAGAGACTTACGGCGAGAAGAAGGGAATTAAAAGGCTGGAAAGAGAATAAGTGAAGAAGTATAAGAGCGTGGCGGCGCGTATGGCAGTAGGCGGCGGCAGCGACAGGGTAATGAATAGAGAGCGCGAGAGACAATGAAATTACGGCAGGCTGTATAAGACGCTATTCTCGATCGAGCCGGCGAGCGCTATACCGCGCGACTCTCAAAGCCGATATTTTCTTCTAGCGCCCCGAGCTCTCCTAATTTCATCGCGGCGAGCTTTATACACGTTGAGGTCGGCCGGAGAACAAGGCCGGGGCTTTGGCCGGCTTTTTCTCTCCGCCCCGTTGCGCTGCGCTGCGCTGCGGCTTCGCGGCGCCGGCACCACGTTTTTCAATAAGCCACGGTGTTATCGATGATGACTAGGCTTTGGAGGCACCCCCTAAGCTCCTGGTAATCGAACTTAACTCTCTGCCCCTCTGTGCGTTGCCAGGGCAAGAGAGGACTTTGTAGTTGCAGAGGCTGGACTCGCAGGTTATTATAAGGGCGTAACGGCCGCTCAAAGCTTTTTAGCATGTTTTTCATA
This sequence comes from Philotrypesis tridentata, assembly GCA_018906965.1. NCBI lineage: Eukaryota > Metazoa > Arthropoda > Insecta > Hymenoptera > Pteromalidae > Philotrypesis > Philotrypesis tridentata. The sequence goes on along the minus strand of JACCIB010000011.1, from coordinate 5,408,702 downwards.
ATTTACTCTCGAGTAGCGAGCCACACGTATACGAGACCTCCTTCGAACTTTTATTAATAGTGTTACACATTGTACGCTAGGAATTCAACATTTCATTTCGATTATAATCAGACACATTTTGTATCATTAATATAATTATAGTGCATGCGCAATTATCATTTTAATACCGGTATATGCTTTTCATGCAGTTTGAATACTGTCTTTAGCAGAGAACATTATTTCATTTAATTAATATTTCAAGCAGCAAAAATATTTAATGCTCTACCAGGGCGACGGATGTTACGATTTATTATAAACTGTAATCATAATCAAAGCTATTTCGAATGTATGAATTTCCTGGCTGCACAATATATATATATAATGAATATATGTGCATGTAATAAATCTGCGTGTATGTACAATGAATAAAGGATAACGGTTTTTTTTTTCAATCTGATTTTTGGTGGCTCTCATCTGTGTGATACAGTAGTGAAACTCGACACGATTGTCGCTAAAACTTGTTGCTAAAAATACAGGCGTCAATTGAAAGCCGTAGTAGTATTAAAGCGATTGTCAACTCTATTATTACAGTCTCCCATTTCTCGAGTCTCTCCTCCGCGTCGTGCCAAGTGTATGCGATCTATTAGCCGAGAAGGAGGAGTAAGGGGGGGGGGGGCGGAGAGAAAAGAGAAAGCAAGCAGCAGTCGATTAATAATGCAGGCAAAGAAAAAGACTTCTAAGCGAGAGAAGCGGACAACTGTAGAAGCAGGGCATTGACGTCGGTCGATTGGATTCCGGCGAAACCTGATTAAAGGGGATAAAATTCGATTCGATTAGAAGCTTTGTTCGGTTGATCGCGCAAAGGGAGCTCGAGGCTCTTCACCTCGAAAAGATGCGCCTCTGTATAGTGAACGTCGTGCGCCGACTGCGCAGCGCGCGAATCGAAAATACGCTCCTCCGCCGCTGCCGCGCAGTAACGAAATGAAAGGCTGTAAAACACATCGGCGTCCGTACACATCGGCGAGTCCGATAAAACGGCGATCAGCCTGGCTTCAATCAGTTGGATTTAGATTTTGATATACGACTCGCGCGACCGTCGATATATCTTCGCATGTCTGTTGACTTTCTCCCTTTCCGGATACGGTCGTCAAGCTTTACGGCCGATATGCGCGGCGTTTTATTGGATTCCTAAACTAGGCAGTTTCGAGAAATGCATATACGTGTCAATATAAGAAGAAGCGAGCTTTTCTCGACGAGTCGCGATTGCGCGCGACTAGACTCGTCGCGCTGTGGAGATGAAAGGGGGCCCCCGGACTAGTCATTATAGCTCACTGCGCTGGAGGTGCGAAGAGACGAGGCAATAGAGAAAGAACGGCTGCAAGTAGTATGGGAAAAAGAGGTGTGTGCTCCAGCTCGTACGGATTCCTCCTGGAGTAGCAGTTCTCTCTCTCTCTCACTCTCTCGACGATCGATCGATGCCACAGCTACGTGCAGGTAATTGGCCCGAACTACTCGCCGCGCGCGAAGGGGCAAGTTAGCACTGGCGTGTGTGTTTGAATAAATGGCGCCGCCGCCCTCCTCATCCTCCTCCGCGCCTCTCTCTCTCTCTCCCGAGCTCGAATCAACAATCTCCGCACGCTATCGCTCGCTCTGGCACACGTTAGATGAGGGTTCAAACTTATTTTTCGGCACTATATGAATGGCTTTGTTTGTTGGCGGGAATTTTCGAGGAAAACACAGCCGAGAGCCGCCGGCCAACAACTGCAAATTACAGCAGCTGCGCGCGCGCAATTCAGCGGAGCTTTTTGTTATTTCGAAAATTCGAAGGAGAAAAATGAGGCAGTACCAGCTGGGGAGCACTCGATCTCGTTAGCCGCGCGCTATATCTTCGCGCATAGTTTATACACGTATATAGCTATAGGCGAGAAGCTACCTAAGCTGCCGCGCTGCAGAGCTCGCACGAAATCCATCGTATATACTATATATACATCGGCGGATCTGCGAAACAATTCGTCAAAAGCAATGTCGAACCTTCCAATCCAGCGATCCAAGGGGTATAGACTGCACACAATATAGGGCTTTGCGTCCCACGAGTATTTGTATATCCTTCGTTCGACAATCTTCCTCCGGCTCGTAAAGCCCTTCCAGCTACTACTGATCCCGGCGAAAAATGACGCTGGCACGATAAACGATTTCTAGACACTGCCGCGCGCGCGCTCGCGCTCGCCCCGTGCCGCATCCAATTTTATTAGCCTTCGATCGACTAGAGGATTTCGAGCGACTGGAATTGTAGTTCCCTTTTTTACGAGGCTGCGATTAGCTATTGTAAGCGACGGCAGTAACGACTGAATATTCAAGTATGTTGGACGTACAGCGATTGATTAATGATTCAACAGTAGCTGTATGTATACTGCTGCGCTCCTTTTTCATGAATTTTCAGCTACGCGCAAATGAATTATGCATTTTAATTTGCGCTCCGATTGAGCTTTTCATCGGTAGTGTATAAATTTAATTTTTCCCGAAATCATGAGATATATACGTGATCAATAATGCGCATTCTCGGCCGGCACTTATAACCGGAGCTCGCATGTCGTACGAGCTGATTATCAACGTCGCTCTAACTCCCAAATTCCCCGAGAGCTCTACGCTGATGGTCTGCCATACTTTTTTCATTCGATGAACAAGACGAGCTTTCGCAGCCCATAGAAATTTTCTCTTCTCGAATTACAGACACCCAAGACAGAGCGAGCGAGTAATCGAGACAAAGACCGATCCGAACACACCATAAATCTGCTCTGTTTCGTATGAATAGGAGCGCCCAGAGATGTAGTATACGCGAAGGCTTCTGCTCGTCATCGAAATCGAAAATCGATGACGCAGCGAACATCTGCTCCGTCACTATATACTATAGTCTGCAACAACTAAACTGCAATCCAACGACACAGGGCAACCTGCGCACGCCAAATCTTCGTCTATCAATTTTGGAGAAACGCGACGCGCGCGCGCGCTGTAGTAGCAGTTTTGCAAGACGTCGCGCAAATTATTAATGACCAGCGTATGTGAGCTGCAGAGAAAAATGGTGGCGCGCGACGACAAATTAAGTGGAAAAACGGACGAGCGCACGTCAGCTTACTTTCGGGACATCCGTACGTATAGATATGTAGATAGTACACACTAAATAGATCTATGTATATACTATATATATATATTTAATGTACACGTATACATAGGAACTCTCCAGGCTCGTTACTTATAGCGCTTCTCGCTGCAGGCCGTTATCCGAGGACTCGATCTCTCGCGAGGGTTTACATTTCGAAACTTTGCTCATTAATTTCATCGCGTCCTGACCCTTCGCGTATAATGCCTACTACACGCTTCGCTCTCTCCCCCCGCTCTTCTTATCCGCAATTTTTGCGTCGATCGAATCGTCCAGTTGTGCACTGTAATACGCGTCTAATCCTCCGATATCGCACGGCGAGAGCATCGCTATATATATATAGAGGGGGGAGAAGAAATTTCCATCCGTTATATAGCGCCGGGAAAATCCATTTTCCAAATCATCGCTGGAAAGGGGGATGATGATAAAGGCTGAGAGCCCGAGGGGAAAACATTGAATGAGAATGAGAGGGAGAGAGAGTCGAGGGGGTGTGGATGAGGAGAGCGTGTGAAAGAGCGCGCTCCGTACTTGCCGAGTGTTTATTCGAATATATATAACTTTCGCACTAGAGCGAAGCTCGCTAAAAATAATGTTATTCTCCGAGAGGTTATTCCTTCCTCCCCCCCCCCCCACCCGCCTTACTCCCTCTCTCCCTCTCTCACGCGCGCTCTCTTATATACTCTCCTACTCTGTTTCTCTCTGCTGACGCGTTAAAAGTTAGCGCCGGGCCATTATTGCGACTTTATTTGTATTTCCGAGACGTTTCGCGAGAACCATTATGGTTTTCCCGAAGGCGCTCGAGAGAAAGAGAGAGCTGTTCGGGGCAAATGCTGAATCGCGAATGCCTCCTTCCACTGACACTGTATTGTATTATGTTTCGAAATCTGTCACATTACGATTTATGCCATTACAATAATAACGTATATTGAGCAGCTTATAAAGCAGGGTATTAATAATTTAATAAAGCAAGTATACGTATTTAATTGAAAAAATAAATGAAATTAATTAAAAAGGTCGATCCAATTCTTAATTTGGAGGCGGTGCACGGATGATCGTCGCGCAGAATTATCCCTGAATTGCCATAGGCATGACGATATGAAGACAGCTGCTGTTCCGCGTAAGAATCGCATATGAGTAATTCCACGGGATACCGGAAACTTCTGCGGGCTGGAAGTCGGAAGAATTTTCGCAAGGGCACACTTACCAGACCTACTTTTTCTGCTTTCTACTGGGACCCCTCTGAGAGAGCTTTAAATCTAAAATTTTTTTGCGTCTAAAATTTTTGAAATCGGATGCACTGGCCACGAGCTATGCACGTTTGAATTCAACTAATTTCTTACAACTAATTACGAGACTAATTACTTACAGGGCCCGGGAGATTTCACTTTTTTCAATGGATACAAAAAATGTAATTTAGACTTAAAAACCAAAAAATAGAGGAAAAGAGCTTTAATTTGAGCTATTAAACGTTAAAATCGAAGAACTGGATCGAAAATAACAAGGATTTGAAGCAAGGGAAAAATGTTTTTGGAAAAATCGATCAACTATTTCGTGAAAGTCAAACCAAACCACTTTTTTGAAATTGTCTAAAAGTTTAGGCTCAATTTAAAGCTCTTGAGCTGCACTTTCTTTCTATATATAACAAGTATAGCGCCAAGTCCCATAGGATTCACAGTACACAAATAATACGCTCGACAGTAAAAATGCAAAAGCAAATGTATCAACATTTTTGCATTTTTTTTGCGAAAGATTTCTTATTCAGAGGGGTCCTAGCAACCAGAAAAAGTAGATCTGGTAAGTGTGCCCCCGCGAAAATTCTTCCGACTTCCAGCCCTCAGAAGTTTCCGGTATTCCGTGGAATTACTCACATATAAAATATAATATATATAATATGTGTGCGTATGTGTGTAGCGCGTAGTAGATGCGTGCTAAGCACGGCGGCAGTGCCGGCATGCGAAGGAGAAGCAGGAAGACCGTTAGCATAAATCATTATTATTTGACCGCACCCTTGGCGCGCCGGCTTCTGCCCGGCCGCGTATATACATCACTTCTTTATGGCGTATGTAACCGCGTCGCGCGGCGGCGGCACAGCACAAGCCGGGAGTCTGTTCGGTCGTGTTAAGTGGAGGCTCTCGTCCACACTCCAATGGAACATAGGGCCTTAAATTTTTTTCTCTTCTAAATATCGCCGTGCATGAAATTGCTGAATTCGTATTATAGACTACCGTAGTCTACAAGTAATCCTCTTAGATCCTTTCGCAGCCTTGGATTTAGACTAGACCGGGCTACAAGACAAATATTCTCTTCCGTCTGAATAAGACGCGTTTGAGAACAGGTGCGCGTGAGCGTAAATCACTTTCCCATCTCGGCATATATCGTTCGCGCAGCAGCAGAGGGCGTCGTCACCCAATATCCTCCGAACGCGCGACGGCGTCGTCTTTACTATATACATACACGTGTTTGCAGCGATCGTACAAGCTCTCGCTTTCGGGCGAACAATAGCTCTCTCTCTCTCTCTCTCTCTCTCTCTCGGCCGTGATTTATCGAGTTGCATCGTGAAAAAAAAAACGAATAGCGGGCGCTCGGTGATGCGCGCACAAACGACGACGACGACGACGAGGAGGACGACGACGACACCAGAAGCCTCGTCTCGTTTTTGCGTGAGGCAGCAGCACGGCTTGACTCCCGCGCCGTTGCGGTGCTGCCTCGCGTCGAGCCAGGCAGAAGTCTGAATTCCAGCTGGTGTTGAGTTTCGCGGTTGCCGGAGCTCCGAGGTCTGCGGCTTTGTTCGACTACATTACGCTATATATGTCCTTCCCTCCCTTCCTCTCGCTCGCTCTCTGTCTCTTCCTCTTGTTCCCACGACACGGGAGCAGTATAGAAGCTCTACTCTTCCTTGACGTCGTCGTCGTCGTCGTCGCCGCCGCCGTCGTCGCCGTCGTCTTTCTCACTCTGTCGCAAGCAGCCGCAAGCTCACCCCGGCGAGCTTTGCTTGCTGCCCGCTACTGTTGCTGCGGTTATATACGTACGTATTTAACAATAAAGGACCGAATCCTTTGATGAATAATGAAGCGTATTTGCACGTTCGAAGGTTCGTTATGTCTCTTCCGTTGTTAGCTACTAGACCGCTTGCCATTCTGTCTCTTGTATTCACGGTTTATCGCGGCTGCTACTCCAGCTTTTACAGAATGAGCTTTCGCGTAGTTTTTACGATTCTTATATTTTTCGCTTTGTGAATTAATGCTTTCTACTTACTGCAAGTACATACTTTTCTTGACGAAGGTCGTAAGGATTTTTATGTGAAGAATAATTGAGCTCGTATTATGCATTAATTTGAATCACGCCGTCACTGTACAGTAAAACGTTTTACCACTTTTTATGTACAGTTCATTATAACGTCATAATATTTTGTGATCAAAATCATAAGGTTTGCATTACGCAATTGTAGTCCATTATAATTAACTGATTAATTAATTAATAAAAAGCTTCTACGAGCATTTGTTCTTTCGCTCTCGAATATAACGTTTATTTTAGAATATTATTCGTCAGGAGAACGTTTTTAAGTGACCTTCGTTGTATCATTTCCGTAATCAATATCTTGTTATAATGAAAATTCTGAATTAAACTCTTCATTAAAAATATTTAATTAACGCACAGGTAACAGTTTTTATTAAAATATAACTACGCTGAATTCTCTCGTCAAAGAGCAAAAAAAAACTGTCATACAGACGCTCACTAACAGAAGTAACAAGCTTTCCCGGTACTACTCTTGAAAAAAGTGCTATCCTCTACAATAAATAAACAATCGGAGCAGAGGTAATAAACAAAACTATAACATGCCCAAAAAGCTATACGTCCAACGGATTTCGGCAACAAATCTAACACACGCATACGCTTCTATCTCTCATGAAAATTTCGCAATATAATTTTGTTTATTAAAATGGCTCGCGTAAAAAGTGAACAACACCTCTATACAAGGAAATTCATGTTCGAAGGAAAAGGAAAATAGTGCTTTTACAAGCGCGATTTTTATTAGTACATATATACAGCCAGAGAGTAGAGAGAGAGAGAGAGGCAAATAAAGTAGAATTTATACGACTGATCGAAAGCCGTTTCAATTTACGTTAGGCAAACAACAACAGTTACTGTTACCAAGTATAAAGCCGGAGTAAATTCCGACGATTAAACAATAAATCCAGCTGATGACCACGCCTTGAGAGAAGCTACCGCTGTGATGTACGAGTATTTATTAGCAGTGCTCATTCAAATAATTACAGGACCGTAAACTCGCTGAATTTTGCCTTATATTCGCAGCTGCAGATGGCGAGAAATCGACAGCAGCGAGTCTCGCTCTGGAAAAAGCTTTTCTTCTTTCGATCGAACGCGCCCCAGGAAAGAAGTTTTTACAGCTATCGTGAGAAGCTGTGCTGAGTTGGCGCACCGCGCGACAGTGCCGGAGAAAAAAAAGTAGTGCGATACCTATAGTTAAAAAAAGTCAATATAACTTTTTTTGCTGCATTGCCGTTTGTCGAATGCAATGCCACAATGCGCCGTTAATCTCGACGGTTGGTTCGTTAAAATTTTAAAGGGACGACGGTGAGGAGGAAAATAACAAGTGGTATGTTGGTCACCGCGCAGTGCGCAATGCTCGTGCGTGAGTACAGCCAATGAATTTTCCAGGTTTTCATTTCTGTGTACACTGGGAGAGATGATTTTTCAGCTCTGTTTAGTCCGCTGGCCGCTTGAAAGCTCATAAACGGCAAGTTACGAGCTTTTTACAGTCTCGGCCTTCCTCTTTATCGTGCGGCGTGTAGATATGCTAAATCAAAGCGTGCAGCTATGTGCGCACGAGCCGCACTGGCCGGCGGTGGAGAGGAGCTCGCGCTACAAAAAAAAGGCTGATAAAAAAGCGCGTGGCGCTTTCCCCAAATGTGTTTCGCACAGTTGAGCGAAAACATTGTTCGGCTGTGCATCGCGCATATAGAGCCGAGGCGCGAAAAAGCTGGCGCACGATATGTCAGTCTGTGTCGGAGGGTATTGCCGTCGAAAAAAGCGTCGGTATACTGAATATTCAATAAATCGGCCGAATGACGCTCGCTCATTGACGATAGATACCGAGATTTTGCTCGGCCAACGGTTAACGAAATAATGCGCCCCAGCGTGAATTACCGCGCTAAATTCTCTGATTTCGCGATCGCCCCCGGCATAATGAAGCTGTATTGTCCATTTTTTTTTTGCTTCGGGGAGAGTCGAGAGCCAGCCAGACACGGCGATATTACAGAGAGGGTTTTGTCATCCGCTGATTTTGCAGTATTAGCGAGGAGAACAGATGGTTTATTGTCGAGATATATATGTGCCTATCCATCCTATTTCAAGATTGATCCGATACAATTTTTGATTTTTCGAAAATCCAAAAAATCGAAATTTCGAAAAGCGTCCTTAAAAAATCTGAAAAATTTCAGAGTATTCTTTGATGAATTTTAAGATATTTTTGTTCTAACGAAATATTTTTAAAAGTCCATAGTTTTCGAGAAAAAAAAATCTGTGAATTCTTGTTTTTTAACCTATAACCCTATAACCCTTTTTAATTATTTCTCGTTTTTCCAGTAGTTTTTGCTCCGGAAAAATTACACCCTGCGATTGGTCATGTATGCAAGGTTTTTCTGTTTCAGAATGACCTAAGGAACGAAAATTTTTTTTGGAACTTTTCCGTCCGAGTTGTTTCCGAAATTTCCTGGACATACTCATATGCACATATGTAGAGGTATTATCCACGCGCTCGCTTTGTGCTTATGAGCTAGCTCGCGCTTATGTTCGCTCTGATAAAAAAAAACTTTGCAAATGGATTCTGGAGAACAGTAAAAAATACGGGAGTAATGTATATAGAACGCCAGGGATTGGCCGTAAAATTTTACCACCGCTATATAGTCTATTTTTTTGCCCTCTCTCCGAAAGAGATCAATCTTGAGACGATTTCCTCGCCCTCCCACCCTCCTTCTCGCCCTCTTTCTCCCTATCTCGGCAGCAGATGTTGATAAAGTGCTCGCGTCGAGGACTGATTTTCTATGGGATTAATTGAAATTTCTCTCGACGGCCAGGGAGGCTGAGAGAGAGAGAGAGAGAGAGAGAGAGAGAGGGATGCCAAGATGTCGTTTTTTCATTAAAGATGATTCCCCGGAAAACGCCCTGTTATAGCCTTGCGATTCCACCCCCCGCACAACGACGAACTAATAACACGATAATACCGGAATCGATCATATCGAAGATCGAATTCTCCTGAGCTGCTGAATTGTCAAGAGTCGAAGATGTGAATCGGAACTTGCTCCGCTGTTTACCTTTTTTGCTCTCTCTCTCTCTCTCTCTCTCTCTCTCTCTCTCTCTGCAGTCCCCTCTTCCTTCCTCGTTATAAATCTGTGTGTGTGTGTGTGTGTGTGTGTGTGTGTATATATATGCACGCTTTCATGCCGGCAGAAGCGCAGCGTTTCATTATATACCGATATCGCCTAGTAATTTTTCGTCTCTGCGAAATTCGAGAAGCGGATAATCCGAGCGCGTATACACTATATATATGCGGCGAAATGCGCAAGGCTATAATTCGGCCATGAACGCGCAACAGTCGCGCGCAGCTTCATTTGGCTTTCCACGCGCCGCGCGCGCAATAAAGCCCCGCAGTGACGCGTGTTCTTTTTTGCACTTTCATATACCCAGGCGATGTGCATGTGCGAGCACACGCATCGGAGGGGAACGACTTTTAAAAGGAGAATCGCTGCGCGCATTGCCAGAGAGAGAGAGAGAGAGAGAGAGAGAGAGGGACTTCGAGTGTGTGTTTACGAGGCTCGATACACGCGAGAGAGAAAGAGAGAGAGAGGGGCAATTTTTACGAGGGCAATTTTCCACGAGCTGCATTCGTAATAAGCCCCTCTTCGATATACACATAGCGGCAGTCCCTTTTTTTCGACGTTGCTATCTCTTTTTGTTGCGCGCGTGTCTCCGCGCGAGATGCCGCATAAATTGACTGGCTGCTCGCGGGAATGAGTGCTTCCAACGACAACAAGGGTGGCTCGAGTAAAAGGAAGCTAATCCGTACGCGAGTCATTAAGCATTTACGAGGCGGGATAAAATCGCTATTTTTACGCGGCTTTCGATGCGCTGTTTTGAGCAGTATGTTATTGCATGTAGAGAGAATTTCGCGATACGATTGAAGAGGGTGCTGGAGCGCACACGAGGACGAAAAGTATTGCGGGGACAGGTCCTTTGGGATTTTTCGTCGCATTACTTTTCTGCGAGCTTCGCAATTTAACAATGCACTTTTTTCTCTCTCTCTTTCTCTCTCTCTTTCTCTCTAGCGGTACGAATCAAGTGAATAATTAGCTCGCATACACAGCAGATAGGGCTGGGTTATGTAGCTCTTGATACAGTGAGCGAAAAACAAAAGACTCCCGGGAAAATCCGTAGACTCATTCAGTCCGGATCGAAAAATAAAACTATCCATAAATCACGGAGGCACGCGAGCAGAGCAGCATCAAGTGATTTATAAATCTCGGCCCTTTTAAACTCCATGTACATTGTAGATTGTGTCTATAGCTATACCTAGAGCCGCATCGCGCGCAGTGTGCGTGCATGCATGCGAAACTCTCGTCCAGTTTCATGGCTCGCAATTTATTATCAAATAACTCGCCTACATTACCCTTATATAGACTAGATTTCCGATAAGATGCCATATCCGAAGCGCTTCGAGAGAGCAAGGGATGAACGTTACTCGGGGAGGAGAAAAAAGCATCTCGCCTTATTCTTTTTCCCGCGCTTGAATTCCCAAGCAGATTACGCTGCTGATCGAGCCATCGTGGCGCGGGTATGCGTTAATAGCAGAATTTCTGCATATAATAAAAAATCCCGCGGCGATGGACAAGAACGAATCGAACGCGCTGAGCGGCGCGGAAGTTCTAGAGCTAATCAAGAGCAGAGAGTAGAAGCTGCATCAGCTGCTTTCTCGCGCGTCGAGAGGACTGTAGTAGCATCTGGGAAAAAGAGACGAGACGAGACGAGGCGAGACGAGACGAGACGAGCGGCCACTAGAGAGATACGCCGCCGCTGTTGGATTCTGAAGTTGTGTGCGAGCAGCGCCATCAGGGACGGATGATAGTGCGTGGGAGGAAATTTTTTCAGCCGGGTGGTCTCTCTCTCTCTCTCTCTTTCTCTTTCTCTCTCGCATTGTCGATTTTCTTCTCGTTACGGGCGTGCAGCGCCGAGTCTTTTCTCTTTGTGTGTAACGGTATTTTCTCGTGACGGCGGCGAGAGATAGATCGTCGGGCGCATGGAATCGTTTATTGCGCGTGACACGTGGGTAGAGAAAGGAATTTTCGGATTGTATATATATGCAGAGAGAGAGAGGGAGAGAGAGAGAGAGAGAGCCACAGCTGTGGGGGAAAGCTCAACGAGGCAGAAAAGCTATAAAAATGGCTTTTTGTAAGACGTTATCAAAACAAACCGTTGCGGCCGTCAGTCAAAGTTTGGCTGGGCGTAAAGCGAAGCAGAAACGCAGGATAACCGGGGCACAATGATGCATACACTGCAGTTGGTACGGCGCGCAGCACACACTGTCGATAGCAATTTTCGTGCTCATACATTCAGAGGGAGAGAGAGAGAGAGAGAGAGCCGAGCCGAGAGAGCTGCGTCAAAACTGCGAAGCGAGTTCGATCAATCATCCTTCGAAACGCACATTGACTTGGACTCGCGCAAAAAGCCCTGCGCTCTTCCAAGAAATCCTCCGCCGAATGTACTGCTCCGCGAGTAGAGTGAGAGAGAGAGAGAGAGCGGACTTTTCGCACGTGCCGTCACTCCATATTCCCGCTGCTCGTCCGCGCGCCGCGCGAGACTGCAACGGAAAGCGCCGGAGCGCATATATATGGCGATCGATGCAAACGAGTTTTAAAATTAACGCGGTTCGTGGTAGCTCATATTGCTCGCGGGAAATTTTCCTGCTTACGGGCCAACTTCGGGGTCAAACTTTCCGGCGTCGCTTTATAACGCATTTCAAAATATATATACAGAGAGCGAGAGAGGACGAGCAAGTTCAGCGGCGCGGTCCTCGATTCTGCTGGATTTAATAAAAGCTCGCGCTGCTGCTGCTGCCGCTGCTGTTGCGACGACGTAGACGGCCCGAGCGGAGCAGCTTCGTCAAACTAACTTGTAGCGCCTCGGTGTTCTTCTCCTCTGCGCACTGTGTGTACGTCTCCCTGTCTCTAGTCCTCGCTCCGCTATCCCAATGCGTATAATCATATATTTATTCGACGAGCGCATGCGTATAACCTCCTTTACATTATTAAACACTCGTGTTTTAGCATATAGACGAGTTGGGCGAGAGATGCGCGTGGAGTAGTGGGCCGATGATGACGGCTAAATGGCTGGAAGTGAGAGGGATGGCTGTAAATTCATTTTACAGGATGGAAAGGGGATGTTATATTGGGTAAAAAGGGAGCAGTTGGCATGTAACGAGATTCGCCGGCCACGGACCTGCCCAGCTAATAAACTTGTCGTTCTGCGGGCGGCTCGCGCGCACCAGTCACGCCGCATTATTATTATACAGACGATAAAATATTTATTACTCGCATCTGCGGCGTAAAGGCTCCGCGCGCCGCCCGGAAACAATAATTCAAGAAAAACAAAAGAGCCTCGCACACGCGCACCGCCGGCCGCGTTTAGGCAAAATTTAGTAGAAGGATGAAATAAATATGCGTAAACACGCGCGGCAGCGGGCTATGAGCGATTGACGCATAGGCACATCGCTAGCTGCATCGGTACATCGCACCAGCAGACTGCTGCAGCTGTATAGCTTCGTTATACTGCGCCTACGCACCTACACGCGTGTATAACGCGTAAGCGCACACGCAGAGAGAGGCGGAAAACGGGCGTCGGCTCAGCTATATCGGAGTTTCGCCGGCTCTCCCCCCTCCCCCTCCTTTCCCGGCAAATGGAGATTCGTTGTCGTAAAATAATTGATTTATTGCGTTGCTGGAGCGAATTCGCGCGAGCGCCGCCGCCCGGCTAAAACAGAGAAATGATGCGCGGCCTGGGCGAACGAGATCGCGCTCGCGCGCGCGCGCGCGCTACTGCTCATGAGCCGTAGTTTGACGAAAAAATAAAAGGCGCCGGGAAACAATGCCCTGCCTTGTCGACGATTTACCCGACAATTTATCACTGGTTAAAGCTCTCTTGCTCAGTCGCGGCATTCGCTCGAAATTAAAAATAGAACGGGCGAGCGGGCTGGCAGCATGCGCGGGATTAATTATTTCAGACTCGGTGACACCGCCAAGGATCGGCCATGAGTGCTGCATTTTTACTTTTCACCAGGTATATCGCGAGCTGTTTGTCCAATAAATTTTAAATGCACTTTATCATTGGCTTCGTTTACGCTGTATTATATTAAAGCGACCCGATTCTTTATCATTTCACGACGAGTGTATTTTCCTGTTGCGCGCAGTACCAGATGCAGGCCGTGTCTCTGTATACATACGTATTTATGTGAATGAGACTCATCTGTTGGCTCACAGAGAATTTTTTCCTTCCTCTCTCGCGTATAGCTGCGTACGTTGCTCAGGTCAAAGCGTTCAAAGCGTGCGCACCATAAAATGAATTCAGCTTTTTGAGCTTTCGAAATTAAAAGGAAATTGCAAATAACTTTAATTCTGGAGTAGCTGAAAACAAAAACTGAATGTGAATTTTATGGACTCATTTCCATAAACATAAAGAATTTCTAGAATGATGCTGTACGAACATCCAGATAATTAATTGTTCAATTCAATATGCATCAGAGCCTTAAGTCGTATGTCAAAGAAAGAGCTATAGCAAGCTGCCGTATAGAGTTCACATTAGAAATTCAATTACTACATGGCCTCTAATACGGTCTTACTAAATAAATAACAAGCCATCTAGCGAGAGAGAGAGAGAGAACGCGAGATATGGAGAGGGGGGAGAGACCAGATGCAAGGCGCGGCAAAGAGGAATCTAAGTAGTATTGTATGTCTGAAGGGGCATTTTGGTTCCTGCGGCTATCAGAGCGGCCACCTTCTCTCACTCTCTCTCTCCCTCTCACTCCCCCCCCCCTCTCTCTCGATCCTGATGAGTTTTCGACCCTCTATAGCGAGTGAAAGACCGTCTGCGAGCAATTTGGAAAGATAATGCGGGTGCAGCTATCAGCAGCGCAGATTCATCGAGAGAGCTTTCTCTCCTTTTCCCTCTTTTCTTCCGGCGAAAAAGAGAGAATGAGAGGGAGAGAGAGAACTACCACGATTATTTCGCGGACGTATATAAGGGTCCGTTATTGATGGGGCCGGCCGGCCGGGCGGCGGCGGCGGCCGCGTTCCTCTATGCGCGAAAAGAGGGTTTTTCGGCTCTCCAGCCATTCGCCTCGAGCAATATATCGCTCGCGCGCGCGCGCGCGCGGGTGCAGTTTTCAAAGAGAGAAAGAAAGAGAGAAGCGGCGAGAGATGATATCGAGCTTCTTTGTTGTGCGCTGCTTGTATGCGTGTTTTCTTTCGCTTTTTCAAGTGTGCGATGCGCTCAGCTCCGCCGTTAATTGGATTTCAAATTAAACAACCGCCTCTAAATGAATTGGAAAAACTCGGGCTGGTGGGCGGAGCATGGCGCGCGCGCGCGTGCTCCAAATGCTTTTAAAGCTTTTTTTCAGCAACGCGCGCTCTGAGTTTATAATTTTCGCAGCGCGAATCCATGTCGCGAGCGCGCGAAAAAAAGTCTCCGTCTCCAATTCAAACTGCGCGCGCGCGAAAGAGGAGAGCTATGGTCGACATTGAGATTCAAACCGCACTGCTCTTATTAGAAATTTGAAAAGACAACAGCTAGAGCATAGTGCAGTAGAAACAAGTGCGAGTCGTCGGCATGCCAGCCGCGACTATATGCCATTATGCGTTCATTCGCGAATCCTGATTAGTTTGAGCAATTATATTAACGACGAAAAAGCAGCGTCTCAATGCTCCTCGGCGTGCATTCGCGTCTCTGATATACGGCGTATGCGCAAGTAATATGCACGCAGCACACGGTGTGTGTGTGTGTGCTAATACCAGAACCAACCAGTCGCGCGTGGAGTATCTATATTTTTGCCTTTCGTTAAACGGCTCCGAGAGAGCTATAGCGCTTGTTTCATGCTCGGCGGGTCACACGACACATTGCGCGCGCGCACATACACACACACGCGCGTGCGTTTCTTCGACTGTAAAATGACTTTCACAACACCGCATAGCTGACAATGGACTCTGGGCGCGATAGCGTATGCGCCTTATTACACTGCTCGCTCGTCGCATCGATCGGCCTCTCCGAGGCATCCCGCGCGAGAAAAGTGAGAGAGAGAGCTGACTCTCTTAAAGAATACGAGCTGCGCAAGGAGGCACTATAATACACTACAAGCCAGCGGAAGCAGCCCTCCGGCGGAAGCCGGTCAGAGGGCTCGTCCGCTCACGCATCAACTTTCGTTGTGTTCTACTATACACACGTTATTTTCTCTCGGGGCGGCTCGCACACGTATATATATATGTACTATACCTTAAGGTATGGGAAACCGAGCGCACGCGACTTTTAAATCTATCCCGCCGCGCGGTGTGCGCGAGTGTGTCAATGTGTGCTTCTGTGCTGCGTGCGTGTGTCCGTGTATATGTGTATGCTGTATATATATGCAAGAGAGGGAAAGCGGCCAACGGACTCGCGCCGCGAGGTTCAACGGACTTGTGCACGCCGCGGCTTAGCTGCATACTTCGGACTAACGATCTCGTTATCGCGCAGCCACTATAGCCGGCTCTCGCGTACGAGTGTGTGTGTGTGTATACGTATATGCGTGTGCCAGTGCAGCTCGGACCTTAGAAAGCGCTCGCCGCCGCCTTCGCGAATTCCGTTTAAATGCACGCGCGGAAAATCGATTTGCGAATATATCGAGAGAGGCAGCTGCGCGAGCGTATACAAGACACTGCGTGTATATCGGCGAATTTTCTATAGTCACTGTTTATCGCTCGTTACACGGTCCCTTTAATAAAGCCAAGGCTCGCGTCGTTGAAAAAATAATCCATCAGCCCGACGAGGAGAGCTGCTCGCGCTGCTTTATCGGCTGCTCGCATCGGGACAGCGCGCAGCAGCTGCGAGCAAGCGATGACGGCCACAAATCCAAGTCCTCGCGACGACGATGCGTTTCCAGGCCGATAAAATTCTCGCAGGGCCTCCTGCTGGGCAAAAGAGTCCCGCAGGAGGTGGCGCCGCGGCACGGCCGGGATGATATCGCGCCCCCTGGGACTCTCTCTCTCCGAGTCTCGCGCTAAAAAGTTGCCGGGATCCATCCATTCCGCTGCTGCTGCTGCTGCTGCAGCTATATAGTAGCGTCAGACGACACCTGCGCACTCACGCTATGCGCGGTTATGCCGTCGTCTTTTAATAATTATATGCGGCCTTTTTGTTAAACAGTTTTGATGCCGATATATATAGCAATCGCCGCACGGCTCATGGGAAATATCGGAGGTGGTGCATCGACTGCAGGAGCTGCAGCAGTAGCGGTGAATGACGAATATATTTATGAATCTAGGCTCGGCTCTCTCTCTCTCTCTCTCTCTCTCTCTCTCTCTCTCGCCTCCGCCGCGCGTAATACAGGCTCTTTCGAAAGTGTAGGCGAAGTGATCGATAAAATTGATAATCTCGAAATCGGGAGAGTGGGAGAGCTGCAGGAGTATAACGAGTCGGTATACGTATAGGCGTGTGCCACAACCGCAGCACACACTGCACGACTGTACATATGCGCGCGCTTGTATATATATTTGTGTGTATACGCGCAGACGTCCTGAATTGAAAGTGCCGATTCAATCATGCAGATTGGCCGAGGCTTCCGATGATTCAAACGAAATCACGATGTTTCAGAGAGCCCGAGAGCATTTGGTAATCGCATCGCTCCGACATGTATAAATTATCCTGACATCAAAGTAACACACCACATATATGTGTGTGTGTGTGTGATATATATATTATAACGACTTTCCGGTACGGCGAGAGTCAAATGCATATTTATAAGAGCGTGTATCAATTGCTGGTTCGCGCTGCACGCAGGATACACGTGTGTGTGTGTGTGTAGATGTATATGTATATTTATAGAGAGCCAGCAGTGTATGGCATTAGGATCCGGTGAAGCGTGTTATATAGACGAACGTTGGCGCACACGTATGTATATACACAGACGCGGAGAAGCTGTAGCGGGTGCGGTATACGTACAGGGCGTGTGTGTTGTGTATCGGTCGCGTCGCAAAGCGCGCATCAGCCGGGAAATACCTCGGGAGGAAGTAAGTCGTCAATTGCTTTGATAAGCCCGCTGTCCCTCGCGTTTGCATTGCCAAAGCAAGCGTGTAATGGAAGCCCGTGGGATAGAGACCTCCATGGGATCTATCTCTTCTGGCTCCCTATATATACGTATATTGTATATATGCCTACCGCTACTATATACAAGGCATGTAAACGCGCGGCGAAGGAATCAAGACGTTGCCCCCGCTCGAGTGGGCTGCAGCAGCAGCAGCAGCAGCAGCAGCGTTATACGTCTCGATTCTTTTTTACGCTGCAGACTGGAGAGATATTGCGATGTAAGGGAAGCGCGCACCCGCATACTGTGATATAAACTTGGACGCGTGTAGGCTGGAGGCTTTTGATAGTGTGCCGTCGTTTCCTATACGGGCGAAATTCATCGCTGCTCTCTCGCACGTATTATATTGTAAATTCTTATTCCCATCGTCTCGGCGAATAGACGCAGCTCTTTTTGTTTGCCGATTAGGCGAGAGAGAGAGAGAGAGAGAGAGAGAGAGAGAGAGAGAGAGAGAGAGAGAGAGAGAGAGAGAGAGATAAAGAGAGAATCTGTGTGGATTGAAACTCCGGGCCCCGCGTCTCGGTCTAATCCGAGCGCGCAACTCTCCTAATCGCGATCGACGCAGACGTATATGTATATATATATATATATATATTGTGCGCCGGCTGTTTTCGCGAGTTGATTGCTAATGCTTCTCCTAAATCAACGTCGCCGGGATTAGCCGCGCGCGAACAGCTTAGTTCCTTATCCATACATGTATATAGGCGTGTGCACGGGAGAGCGCGCGAGTGCACAAGAGCTTCTTTGAACACCTGCAGAAAGGCGCGACAGTCGATGCGTGAATTGCGCAACTCTACTCATTTGTTTTTAACCGCTGGTGCGCAGCTCTCTCTCTCTCTCTCTCTCTCTTTCCCTCTGCTGCTATACGGCTTAATGATTCTCCGAGGAAATTCGCGAGGAGGAGAGATTGTAATTCCCGTAACCTCAGCAGTGCAGCTACTCTCACGACTGATTCGATTTATAAGCGCTAGAAAGGGAGGCAAGAGAGGGGAGGGGGAGGGGAGAGGACAAGTAGCAATCGCTGCATAGCTGCGGCTTCGATTTCTTCTTAGCAGCGCCCGAGCTCTGTTCGGATGGCTCTTTGGGAATTGCTATTTAGCCGTGTGACTTTAAGAGCGCCATTTGTGTACTGCCACCGCCACTATCTTTTGCAGCATGTAAATACTTAATCGAGCTTTAGTTTCATTGCTCTAAAAGCACTGCTCTCCCGTGCTGCTCCGCTCTGGTCAGTCCGCCTGTTGTATTTGCAATTCAAACGTTTTCAGCAAATATAAGCAAGTCCCCGGGACTCCCGCGTCCGCCCGAATCGCTTAGCGAAAACGATAAAGAGAGCTGCACTCGGAGCTTCAAACAATCACGGCAGTAATTATCCTAAGAGAGCGTATTGCAGCCCGAAGGATTGCCAGAAAAAGAGAAGCGGAGAATATAGAGAAAAAGAGATAGGTTGCCATTTGTTAATTGAGAGTGCCAGAAGATACGGCTTCGATAAAAGCTCCTCAAAGACAGAGATAGGTACAAAGCTCGGCGCAGCAGCTTTTAAATTTTAATTAAACGACATTCATCCGCAACGCTGCACGGACAGCTGCCGAGCGTTGTGTGACGACGACGACGGCGACGAATAACTTTGCTCACGCGCAGGCCAACGTTTCTCGTGTCTGCTGCTGCTTCTTCTTCTCTCCTTTCTCCTGCTCCTTCGTGCAACGGCCGTCGCGTAAGGGCTCATCAAATTAAAGCTTCGGTCACCGCGTCAGAGAATTTCTCGGCTTCCCCCATGACACAGAGAAAGAGAGAGAGGGAGAGAGAGAGAGAGAGAGAGAGAGAGAGAGAGAGAGACTTGGCATATAGATGAGCAAAAGAAGAAGGAGGAGGAGAAGAATCGAGGAAAGTCTGGTGGTATTCAGGTGCACCGGCGACTGGCATCTCTTATCTACCTTCGCACAGTCGGAGTAGACTAGATGCGCGGCGATCGTATCGCTCTGCTTTCACGGCGGCAGCGTTGCTGCTCCGCACACAAAGTGTATCTCTCTCTCTCTCTCTCTCTCTCTCCGTATATATTCTCACACAAAAATATATACGTGCATCTCGAGAGATTCGCTGTTTACATCCCCAGGGCCTAGAGCGCAGCGCGAAAATCCAATCTCGTCCCTGTCATTCGGCGAATCGATCGGAAAAGTCGTCGCTGTCGTCGTGTCGAAGGGAGGGGGGGAGGGGCTGCAGCTGCCGCGGGGAGAGGGAGCCCCTAATTCAATCACTACGCGGGAGATTCAAACGCGAGCGCGCACTTTTTAGCTTCATCGCGCCGACGACGACGACGACGACGACGACGACGACGACGACGAGGACGACGACAAGAGGAGTGGATTCTTCTTTTCCCGCCGAGAGACGCGAGATCTCTCAAAGGATAGTGTTGAACTGCGCCGTGTGCGGCGTGAGATGCAATAAAAAGTTGGAAAGCGCCGTTTGACCTATATATCCTTGGCTCAGCTCTTAGTCTCTATCTCGCCCGCTTCTTCCCGAGACGACGCTAGATATATGCGCGTGTATACGTACACCGCAATACTTTCCCCGGTCTAGCCCAGAGGGATGAGATTCATCTGCGGAGCGCGCGCAGCTTCTCGACTCGCCGCGCGCAAGGCAGAGCGCGCGGGGATTATCGCCGCGCTTGCAAATACGAGTAGCTGTAGTCCTTCTTCGACTTCTTGTCTCTTATTCTCTGCTGCTCGCAGCTCCCCCCCCCCCTTTCCCCCCTCTCTCTCTGTTTCTCGCGCAAGTCGGCTCTGTGTCTGGCGCATATACTACACCCTCTTGTACATGACCAAACGCGCGAAGAAGAGAAGAGAGCTGAGAGCGAGCGAGGGGACCGTCAAACTTCCGAATTCGCGCAGTTGCGAAATTACTTTCGCCGCGAGCGCTCGAAATATTCGTTTCTGCGCTCGGCTACCTTTCATAATTAAATTCCCCCCTTTTTCTTTGCTGCTGCTGCTATATTACGCCGAGAGAAAGAGACCTATTTTCAACGCGATACAGAGGTACCGACGTCCTCTCCCCTACTAATTTTTTTTCCAAACTCACGGAGATACTTTAATTAGTTCATTATACGCGCGCGTATACGCGTGCTATACTGCGCTGCCAGAAGAGGAGAATCGTCAACTTTGCGCCGTTTCTGCGAGACGCTTAATTTAAAATGGGAATAAACGTACCCGAATGCTATACCGCTGCCGCTGCCGCTGCCTTGTCGCTAATTAAAAAAGACTCCGGAATTCGAATCTTGAAAACGGTACAATACAACTGTATAATGGTATGTGTATGTCTCTTATTAGAAGAACAGAAAGAACGACGTCGACGTCGACGTCGACGACGACGACGACGACGACGACGAAGAAGTGGAAAAGAATAAAGGCGGAAACATAAAAGTCAAGTAGTCGGGAGCCGTAGGCGACGAGCGAAAGGGAGAGGGGGGGGGGGGGTGAGGGAAAAGAGACACTCCGACACACGTGTATAGTAGTAGCACTCGGATGCCGGTCATGCATAAAGAATATTGAATCTGGCATAAATGGAAGATTTAAAGAAACACGTATGTGGAGGAGGGTGAGACGACGGCGACGACGACGACGCTTTCCGGACGAATAATATTGAGCTCGTCCGTTCGGGCCCGCACGGAAATGCATGCACGCAAGGCATGCAGAATTTTATTTCTGCTCCGTGACCCGAGCTGCCTGCCCGTTTCTTTCCCCCCGCGGCCTCCTCTGCGCTTGCACCTTTAACCCTGCCGCTGCCGCCGCCGCCGCCGCCGCTGCTATACACACACTTGTAAGCACTGCGCGAGAACGAGAGGTGAGGTGAGGTGAGGTGAGGTTAAGGCTCGCATCGCTGAGCTTGATGTATGAGCCGGCTCGTGAGACTGTGTATAGAGAGAGAGAGAGAGAGAGAGAGAGAGAGAGACGGGCTTCCTTTGCTCCCCCGAACCTATACTGCTCGCTCTCTCTCCTTCTCTCTCGCGCGCGCACGTGACTGCAGTATACTGCGCGCGCGAGACTTGTAATCGGTATCGCGGGGATTTTTTTCTCTCCTCTCGATAGCGCGTATTCCTCCTTTGCCAGCCTGCATATACGTGTTTTTCCCCCGCTCATACATGCCCAATGAGTCTATCGCCTGCATACATATGGGCATAAAAATCATCGAGCCAACTCTATCTCGCTGCTCTACTGCTGCAGCTATATGTACAACGTTTTCAGCGAGACCTACTTTTCATCTATAACTCCAAAGAATGTACCTTAATCCAGGCGGACGCGTACTCGCCCTCATTGAATATTCAAGCCTGGGGATTTATTATCGCGGCGCAATAAAGTCTAGGTAATGAAGCGGAAGCCTTCTTCTCGGGCTTTTAATATTTCGGAACGCTCGCGCGCGCATAAAGCCCAATTAAGTCGTTAAAGTACAGCCTCTCCCCTCTCTCTCTCTCTCTCTCTCTCTCTCTCTCTCTCTCTCTCTCTCACTCTTGCCTATACATAAAACCCACGCGATATCTCTCGCTCGCCGCGCTTATATTTAGATGTACACGCGAGAAAAGCCCGCGGGAAAATCATTCGCTGCCACCTCCTCATTATTCTCCCAGCGCGCACCTGCGCGCTTCCTTCGCTTTTTTCTTTTGCAACCGCGCCGCGACTATCACCTATTATAAGAGCGAGAGAGAGAGAGAGAGAGAGAGAGAGAGAGAGAGAGGACGCGATTAATCTCCGCTATACTCGTATATACGTACACGCGCGCACATAGACGCAGAGAGCAAGCGACACTAGCAAAGTACAAGGAGGAGAGAGAGAGAGAGAGAGAGAGAGAGAGAGAGAGAGAGAGAGCAAGAAAAATCGCTGACGACGCTGACGCGGCAAAGTGGCTTCGTGCTTAAACGAGCCGACCGATTCCGCCCATTACCCTATGCTAACCTACACTCGTGCACTTTCTTCAACGAGAACGCGTGCTTGTGTGTGGGTGTGTGTGTCAGTGTGTGTGTGTGTGTGTATGTGTGAGCGGAGCCAAAGAAATTGCCCCTATAAATTCGCGCGACTTTTCTCTCTCATACAAATGCCTTCTCGATCTTACATATTTTTGCGTTCCTCGCGTGACCTATAGCCTACGGCGTGACTCGAATCAACAATCTCCTCGTTTCAGCGCGTTTCCTCTCCACCCCGCAGCTCCTACAACATGCATGCATTACACGCTCATTCATCCTCGGCTCTCGATCATTAAAAATACAAAAGCTATACCGCCGCATCGTGTATTATTATTAGACTTTGAAAATTCAAACCGTATCCGCACTGAGCCGAATAATACAGACCTCTGTACAATTGCGCATATTCAAACGTGTTTGAGAAATATAAGAATGTAGTATTCCGTAATTGGTATACACATCGGTTTACACATCCGGTGTCTTACTGAATGCAGAGTAATAAACTTTAATCATATAGACATATATAATTCTGCTGTGAGACCAGAGTAATTCCTGACAAATTTTTTCATGGTTAAAACGAAGTCAATTCCATCGCTGTTTGCGACGTGAGAATGGGTGTGACCTGCAAGAACGCCACGGACGAAAAACTGAGGCAATTTATCAAATGATTCGTTAACACGCACGGCAGTTAAGGAGCTATCTGTATCTGCCGCTGATCTGAGTGATTCAAGGTATCGTAAGAAAATATATTTGATATTACTCATGCGCAAGGAAAGTACTAATATTATCTGATGATAAACATTATGATTTCACGAAATTGCTGAAGCCTCTAATGTAAACATACTTTTTTTTCTTTCTGTATCGTCTTTGCATGTAGTTCGTGACAAAGTTTGTTTACTTTGTAAATCATAAAATTTCGTTTCTAGGAATCGATTGACAGGACCGCACCAAAGAGGGCGCAAAAGATTTTCGCGCGCGAAAACTTGCAGGGAAGGAGAGAAAGCGGTTTCATGTACGATGTCTAATTTTAAACAGTACGACCGAAGCTCCCATTGCGTTCGCTGGCCGGGCGCTGTGTAAAATTTTTTTTTTCACAACTCTGGCAACTTACAACTCAGTTTATTTTATTGTTTTGTACTCAGGGCCCAGAGGTGTAATTCGCCTTTGATTTAAAGATCAACATAAAATGTTGTAAGGAAAAGGAGAACTGCCCGCCGAAGAATAGAGGTAAACAAATGCAACTTTCAAATCTCGATTTGTTTGTATTGTCATTTCATTAGAGTTGAAATGGAACGTTCACTGATAACTGATCGTATGATTTTCTACTGATAGGGAACAATGGAGCCCGAGAAGTTATAACCAGCGAGTCCGAAGCAAAGAACGAATCTACGTATGAAATGTATGGAGTATCAAGTGTAATCACAGGTGCCAGAAGCCTACCTGGAACACCGTACTATCCAATGTCGTCATCAGCCGTTGGAAATTACTACAACTTGAATACAAGCTACTGCGTACCTCAAGTGTAAATATCTCTCACTACTGTTGACTTGTCTTATTTCGTATGACTTTGAAACATATACTTATATTCTTGACGGGAAAATTCCTTACCAAATTAATTTATTTAAAATATTGAAACAAAAAATTATTATTTTTCACGCATGATCTGTTGCAGGTACGCTATGCCACCGCCAATGTTCATCAGACCGCATCCTCCGAATGAAATTAACAGACATCCGAGAAGTCAATCTTCTCAAGTTTGGCAGATGAGTGGTTCACAGCAGCAACCCCATTACTATTGGAGCGAACGCTACAAAGGTCAAGAGTACGTTGCTACCGAAACGTCGAATTTCCGATCGGGGAGGTCTGGTCAAAGAAATAATCTGTTCCCTCAGCAAGCTCCAGATTGGAAACCTCCAAGACCACCCTGGCCAGTCTCGAATAATCGCAATGGTTCTGGTTATAAATAATTTAGTATTAAACGTAAAATAATTTAGTTTTTTCTCACATCTGTGAATGTGCATTTTTTTGTTGCCGGCATGGGAAAAAGTAAGATGTTTGTTGTAGAGGAAAATTGATAATTTCGCTACTTCAGCTTTCTTCAAGTCCTTTCATCCCTTGTTGCTCAATATATTATTATTTTTTAATAATTTTAAAATTTTCAGACGCCGGATTGTTGCCATTGGGCTACCCACCATCTGCACCTTGTAACCATGACATAAATTCAAGTAACGACTCAATCGAAACGGATTTCATGTCGTCTCTTAGTGCGGTTAATAATTCCTCGATGTCAAATGGCTTATGTAAGTGGGACAATCCTTCCAAACAGTTCTCTCGAAACAAAAAGTCGACCGGCTGGAATAAAAAGTTGAGCCATCGGACGCTGTCGGGTGCGGATAACCCGCAGAAATGGTTAGCTCTCGAAAATAAAAATAATGAAAGTGGTTTCTTTGAGAATCTCGAGAAAGTAGCGAGAAATAAGTTCTCTCCATCTTCACCAAAGCCCAATGCATCAGAGGTGAGAGTAGTTTTTTCTTTTGTTTAATAGTAAAAAAGCAGTCTATAAATGCAATCATAAATTAATATTGTTTTAAATTCTTGCAGGAAATAGAGAACAAAAATAGATCCTGGCGATCGTCTGTCTGGTCAACTCCTCCGAATTTCAAACAAGGCTTCAATTTAGAACAGAATTATCTGAACGTCGAAATGCCTACATTCTCACTTTCACCGTTAAAGAATACTAATAATTACAACCCATCAGATTTGATATCTCCGACGAAGTACCTACTGCCGGCATATCCAAACTCACTAGAGGTAAGATGCAGATTTTCCTTTTATTTAATCGTAAAATTAACATGATAAAAAATACAATTTTAAATGAACACGATTTTATATTCTCGAATAGGAGATGGAGAGCAATGACAAATCCTGGCGATCGTCTATCTGGTCAACTCCACCTAACTTCAAACAAGGTTTCAACCAAAAACAGAATTATCTGAAAGTGGAAATGCCTCCGTTCTCACTTTCGCCATTAAAGAATTACAACCCATCAGATCTGGTGTCACCAGCTAAATATTTGTTGCCGGCATATCCAAACCCATTAGAACCACGAATCTCCCCGTACTTTGGCGATTCACGTGCCTAAGAATTGTGCAAATATTTTCAAAAAAGTAGTAAAAATTTAACACACAAATTATTATTCACAGCAAAGTATAATTTAACTGTGTCTTTACAATAACACTTCCTAGTGATATCGTTATAATAAATAAATCTTAGATTATGTATATGCATAAGCGGATCGAAATTATCATCTAGTATTATCAACTAATAATTTGTTAAAATGATTTAATTAGCTTGTAAGCTAGCATAAAGTTTTTTAGTGAAGCTCACAATAAATTGTGTCGTAGCTGTGACTCTCAATTTTTTCGATAATTTTTATTTTTTATTCAAGCTTTTATATTTGTGTGAATTAGTTTTAATTTTTTTTAATGCGCGTTTGATTTTAGAGCTAGTGAAGATAGGAAATTATATGTACCAATTGTAATCCAAGAGTCGAATAGTTTAGATATTTTTATAATTGTATATTGTATCTTAATAAATGATAACGGAGAAAAATAAAAAAGATAAAATTTTTTGCTTGAAAAATGTTATGAGTAACGTTCTTTAACAAAAGAAAAACAATTTATTTAAATATGTATTAACTGTCCAATCGAACACTTTCTCTACACAAGCTTGGTTGTTAAACCAGCCTGGGCTTTAAAATCAATTCATTTTAATTAATTTGGAAAGCACATGAATTGACAATTATTATTGAAGCCCATGGAAAGTGGTTTAATATAATTGTTTGGAAAATAATACATACACACACACACACTCCCAGACATTCATCTGTCCTTTCAGACTGCCAGATGATTTTTGAAAGCTGCTTACGATTCCCGTGACCCTAAGGTACACACAGGTAGACAGAGGGAGAGCTTGCGTGCGAGTAGACGCAGAGTGTCGTGCGTCAAGTGCATACTTCAAGTCGCATGCCGGTCCGCCGGAGGAAGCGCCCGCCGCGCCGCCACGCCCTCCCGTACACATGCGTGCACGAGTGCGTTTCTGCATGCTCGGCCAGGCCCTCGCAATTAGCCCGGACGGAACTCGCAGTTTTTTCCTTCGCTCGGCAAAACCTCTCGTTTCTTTCCCTCTTTTTTCTTTCGCCAGATGAGGAGGCAGCGACGCTTTCTTATTCCTCTCTCTCTCTCTCTCTCTTTTTTTAGAGCCGAGGTTTTGTTCTTCTTTACGAGCAGTGGAATGTGTCATTTTCAACTCGAGTTTTATGCGCCGCGAGAGTCTTAAAAAATACGGCGAGGAACCAAGTCGGAGAAGAGAGAGAGAGGAGGGAGAGACTTACCGGATACCCTGGCCCGTTTAGTTGCGCCAGTTTTCGAGGTTGCCTCATTGTCTTAATGTCTACACTCTACATGTATAGGACATACAGTATACAGCTGCGTGCATACTCTGCGGAAGCGGCTTCTTACCTGCAACAAAAAGAAGAGACGGACGTCTGTGAGAAATGGCTCCTGGGCTACTGCTTCGGGCAAGTATATATGTATTTTTTAATTTCGTTCGCCTCCTATCTTTTATCGCGCATATTACTTTGTTTTGGGCTCACGCGAAACAGATTGCGCGATACGCGCTCGTGTATATACCTGCTGCTGCTGCTGCGCTGCCGCCGCCGCGTACATAAAGCACACTTGCGTACGCGCAGACAGAAAGTCATTATCAGTCTTAATAGTCAATTCTCCCCCCCCCCCCTCCACAGCCGCAGCAATATTTGTCTCGAGTAAATCTATAAATTTGCATAGCCCAGATCAGTCCGAGCGATTTTCCATTATTTTCCCCTATTAATCGGCTCTACGCCGTCTCGCGCGCGCAGCTATTAATCAAAAGTACATAAACAACTTTTCGCTCGTAGCGCATCGGTTAACTTGGGAATATACGCGCGGGCGAAATTAAAAAATCGAGGATAGCTGCGCGGCGACTCCATTTCCCTCGGTAAAATTACATTCGGCTCGCGTTGCGCTGCAGCCAGAAGAGGTCGCGGGAACACGTGTATGAAAAAGGGCAGTAACAATACAACAAAAAGCACACAGCGCGTCGTCTACTCTATAGATAGATGTATCGATGAAACGTCAAAAGCAGGGGGAGCCGAGTGGCGTTTTAATATTCGGAGGCGACGAAAACTCGCGTCGCAGCTCATGTAAATTCATGCCGCGCGGACCAGGAATCCGGCGCGTCATTGCGGCTGACGAGACTTTTCGGCGACGATGCCAGATTTTTAAGGCGCGTGTGTGCTGCACACGATATGCTCGAGAGGATATGTGCAGCCGGCGTCACATCGGCGACGGCGGACTTGGAGACGCGATTCTTCACGCCGTGAAGCCTGAATGAGAGGGATTTTTTTTCCTCCCTCTCGCGTCGCAGCGCGCAAGATCGAAAGAGGACAGCTTAGAGCTTATATTAGAGTTTGCGCGGCGGTGATAAATTACGATCAGGCCTGACGCCCCCTTTTGATTGATTAATTGAACTCGCCGCGCGCGATATGTATATTTATATATGGCAGTAGAGCTCTACATATTAATCGGTGCTGCATTCGGCGCGATGCTGCATTTGGTTCAAGGATATATTATGGACGCACAATCTGTTTCTAATTTAATACCTGCATAATTATCCGATATCAATATCGTGTCGATATGCCGATAATAACCCATACCTACGTCGATTTATATACGCGCGTTTATATACGAATGAATTCATCGAAATTCTAAACACCTGGTGTACGGCGGTGTAATGACTCGATCAGGCACTCGTGAGGATCGTGGAAAGCTTGCGCGCGGCGGAGTCGATTAAAAATCGTCCGGATAATCAACATTCGCGCCCGATATATCTGCGCATGCTGCAAGTTCACTGAGAGACTAATTTGAATAAATAATCTAGTCTGCATAACACCACGTATAACGGTCCGATGGAATTACGATATATACATATATACGCATGCGTGTATCCCTCTTTATGCAGATATACCGCGGCTGAGCAAGAATATTATCCGGCGATTAATAATTTTCTTTTTTTTTCTCCTTGCGCAATCGCAATCGTCAAAGTGATTCCAATTAAATCTACGCTACACATTCGCGACTGAATATCAAATGGAAAACCTTTCTCTACGTAATGCGCAGTCGGCGTAGAGTATACGCTCAAACTCTCTGACAATATTAATTACAAGCTGCGAATCCACTCTCACGCACTCGAGCGTTGTGTACAGACTGCAACAACCTGCGCACAGTCAACTTTACGTAATTACGATTTCGTCTCTATAAATTATCAATTAACTTGTGTCGATTACGAGAGCTGCTCGCAGCTTTCCCCGCATGCGCGTGCTACGCTCCGCTTGCATTATGAACGTGGCATTAATTTCACGCCGCGGCAGCGGCGGCGCGGGCTTCGGATCTTTAAGCTTCTACACTAACGCTCTAATTATACGAAAATCTATATTTGTCCTCGAGTTGTAACGGCGTCATTAATTGCTTATAATACTTCCGAGGCCGTGTATACATTACACGCGTAATCCTCAATGAAACGCCGGCGTGCACATATATACCGAGTAGTTTTATTCGCTTAATCGGAACAGCCGCGGTGTCGCGTCGGCGTTCATTAAGTTGGCAGCGCGCAGCGACGATTGTTCGCGAATTCGAGACGTACGCAAATCTGTACACTATATATACATATACGTACACCTTCAGAATTGAGTTCTTAAGGCGCGAATGGGGAAAAGTAAATTGCTCGCTCGTTACACTGATTAACGAGCCTTAATTCTTCGTGGTTTAAAATGACCGCGTATGCATGTGTATACTTGTGTCGTGTGAATGCGTGTCTGTGCAACGCGGAGAGTTTGAAAGCCAAATCAAGCTTGTTATTTCGATATTTAATTTATCGAGAGACGAGAAAACTCAAATTCTGACAAGGCATTGAAGCTGCTTTCTCAAGATTCTACGTCGAAAAACTTAATAAGCAAATATACAAGAGAAAGCAGACTCATCGTAATATATATATTGGTAACAGTGCTAAGCGCCAGGACTTATTCGTAGAGGCAACAAAGCTCGTCAGCGATAAAGTCCCGAATATAATTTCCCATCGCGTACATCGGAGCTCAAAGAAATCTCGACTGAATAATATACTTTCTTGAACGTA
Organism: Philotrypesis tridentata; assembly: GCA_018906965.1. Lineage (NCBI taxonomy): Eukaryota > Metazoa > Arthropoda > Insecta > Hymenoptera > Pteromalidae > Philotrypesis > Philotrypesis tridentata. Next base: position 5,378,993 of record JACCIB010000011.1, on the reverse strand, counting down.
TATATACCGTACTATAGAGGAACCCCCTCCTGTTTGTTCAGCTCGTATGAAAATTCCTATATCGCTTTTAAAGAGACTCTCCAAGTCAGTGAAAATTCGAATTTCTCACCATTATACAAAAGACTAAAAACTATCAACTTATTTCACGCGCGACTAATCATAATGGACATTCAAAGAAACTGCGAGATGATTACCTGTCACTTAACAAAGTTTCATTTTATTTTAGTATATTTAAATGAAAATAAAAAACTGCAAATAATGCGGAAAATCGCGTGGATCGTAAAATTTTTGTTTAAAACTAAAATGTTGAATAAAAAGTTTATATATTGTGAAAGATTATTACTACACATATGGTGCGGGCATTTTATGGATTCTTGAAATTTTCATATTTATATATTGCTGCAGTTATTTACTTTTTCCACCCGCTACGCCTCGGTGTAAATATGCGAGTCGGGGAAACTTTCAATTGATTTTCGTATCTCGTTCATATTATTTTTCGACTCTTACACGTTGCCGTGTAATCAATTGTTGCTCGCGCATAGTTCATGATAAATCTCAGCCGATGTATAAATCAGAATTATAGGAAAATACCTATTTATAATGCACAGGAAAGAAATACGTATCCATGCAGGCGCGAAAAGAGTGGAGCGCTGCAGCGCAGAAAGCAAGAGCAGCAATCACGAAGGCAGGCGCGCGCTGCGAGCACAAGTGAGAGAGAGAGAGAGAGAGAAGTTGTGTACAGCTGCCGAGTCATAACCTGTAACCCGCTCGCCTAGATCGCGATTACAAAGAGCAACGAACTGCGTCTGCAGCGGAGGCGGGGGGCAGCTGCACCTACGCCGCCGACGCCGTGTATTGCGGGCTCGCATTCCGATGTTTATTGGCGCGCGCGGATATTACGCGATATTATTTAGAACATCCTGACGAGCATCGGCGTCGGATCCGCCGCTCGGAGCGCGCCGGCTTATACTTGGAGATCGGAAATTACGATACGCGCCGGCAAACAATTATAAGCGAAACGAACGTTTCGCCGCCTCTCCCCCCGCGAACATAGCTATATATCCTATAACGCTCTTCCGGCGAATTAAAAAAGTTGCGCGCCCGCGCGAGTAGAGCCAAGTTCGTTAAATCGTCCGTTAAGTAATTTCAGCCGTGGACAGAAGCAATCAATTACATATACACGAGCGAGTATTTAAGCCCGCGACGAGTTTGAGATTTGAAATTCAAATCTCGAGGAATCGAATAATTTCCGCAGCGCCGGAACTTATTGGGCTCGCGCCGCGCGCTCCAAACTTCTTATTCGAGATATAATGTGCAGCATTTATATAGCCCGGGACAAGAAGATAAACAGCGAGATACATTTAATACCCCGAGTTTGTTTTAAAATCGCTCGGCGAGTATTCTCGACCGGGAATAAGAAAGCTCTCCTGATAAGCCAATTCCGTGGAGCGCCCAAGCTGTTTCTTCTTCTTCTTCTTCTCTCTCCCACTTCTATCTCCTATACCTATACGTGTATAAATACATGTAGACAGAGTGTATATAGGAGGCCGATATCTCGAAGAATTCGCGAGTGAAACGTGCTCGCGAAGAAATGGAAACACTCGACTCGCCCGCTCTGCTCTCGATTATGTCCTAATTGACTAGAGGTTCTGTTATCTCTTCGCGCAAGGAAGGAAGAGATGGAGGGAAAGAGAGAGAGAGAGAGACAGAGATCTGCCTCATCCCTTTGGCAGAATCGCCGGGAGGGAGAGAAAGACGAGACCGTTATCAGCTACTTTGCCACTTGAGTGTGTGTGTGCGCGTATGTGTGTGAGTCTACGTCTGTAACTGTGTATCCTTATTGCTGATCGTTCGCTTTCACTCGAAACTTTTCACAGCGTTGCCGGCGAAGCTTACCGTCTCTCTTTCTACCTCTCTCTCTCTCTCTCTCTCTCTCTCTCTCTCTCTCTCTTTGTATATATATACACTATACAGTTATACACAACTATATAGACGCAGAGTGTAGTCGCGGGCCAGCGGGAATTCGCTTATCGGTCCGTGGAACAATGCGGTGAAAATGATTGGATGTTGAATTGATAGGGAGAAAGGGAGAGCGTGTCTGGGTACAAAGTGAGCCAGTCGTTTACGTACAGCTCTCTCTCTCTCTCTCTCTCTCTCTCTCTTTCTGCGCGATTGTTATATAGGGGACGCTATCTTTACATCTCAATGTTTCAATTATGCTTTCCTTCGCCGCTTAACGAGGTGTGTGCATGTGACGTCAGCAGCGGCCAGTATGGACTTTGCGTGTCGCATACATCGACGGACAATTCAATAGAGAAATTTATATGGTTATTATACATGATCTGCCGAGGGAAAAAGAATTTGTCAGCCGCGCGCGCAGAATTACTATCACCACATGCCGCAGCACAACGAAATCCCTTGCTTTCTTAACAGCAGCATATACATATACCGCGGTGAGCTTGCAGCCGGATCCGGTCAAGCCTTAATTCCCATAGACATATATAATATATATACTGTACATTTAGAGGTTCATTATACGCCAGGCGAAGGAGGAGGTCAGGTGAGAAATGCGCCGGCGGCGACCCTGGGATACAATTTGAGTTTTGGATGGCCCGTGCGCGCAGCTTCGGAGTTGGTTTGGGGCGCACCTAAGTGTCGATAGTTAGAGGGCTCTGGGCCGGAAGTTCGCCGGATTAGAGCCAGCGGTCCAGCTCGCCGTCCATTTCCAAGAAAGCAGCGCAGCGGCAGCGTCGCCTGGGCGCGCAAGACGCGTGGCCGGCACTGCCACTTTGAGATATATACGCGTCTAGACGACTCGCTCTATACTACAGTAATAGCGCGCCGGCTTTCGGCCTCTATTACCTTAATTTTATTAAACTCGCTCGAGAGACTTGCTTTTACGTCTCGAGAGAGCGTGTTCTTATTGCTTTCTTCTGCGTACACGTGTCTGGCAGTGAGCTTAGCCGTTGCGTCATATAGACGCAGAGAGAAGGACGTGTCTCGCAATTGTCTGACCTGCCCAGACGTAATGGCGAATATTAAGGTTAATTTTCTAATTAATAACTCTTGGCCGCGCGTGAGCGCAATATGCGGCAGGCGGCAAATTAAGCGTTATTTCGCGCAGTTGCTCGCTCGCAGAATTCGGCTATTTCAAACGACGCACGCTCTTCCTCTTTTTCTTGCGTTCTATATAACCGTTATAAGTACGCAGCGCGTATAGCTTCACCCCGCGCGCAACAAAAAGTTGCGGATAATCGTCGTCGCCGTCGTCGCGGGAATTTCGGCTGCGAGATAAACAGCTGTAGCGCTAGGCTCTATCTCGATCTCGTAATTGGACGTAAAAAGAAACTGCAGTCCAGGTCTGAGTGCGCGCGTTGAGATCGCGGAGAGCTGAAAGACGAGCTTCTTACCGGCTCGCGCGCAGGAATTCGAACAAAGGAACGAGGAAGTGCGCGCACACCTTTGCAGACGCGAGCATCTGCGCTGTAAAAAGTGGCGGGGAAAAGAAAGAGAAAGAAAAAGAAAAAGAGAAAGCAGCCTGTAAGCGGAGAGTAATAACGCGACGGCGGTACTGCGGTATACTGCGGCTGCGGCTGGGCCTCGAGAGAGAGAGAGACAAGCCGTAGGAGCCGAGAGAGAAAGAGAGAAGTGGTCAGTCCCGGCGACACGTGAGCCCATTGACGGGGGCATACTACTCGACGCCCACGCGGACCCATTCACACTGCGGTCAATGAAGCGGCTCGCCGTATACGCGCCTAATTTGGTCCAAGTCGCGACGAGCTTTCACTCCTCGAGGTTGTTGCCGCCACCGCTGGTTATTGCGTTATACACCGTGTGTGTGTGTGTTTCTAGCGGAAAACTCTCGAGACTTTTGAATGAGCAGCAGCAGCGGCAGCCGCCGCCGCCGCCGCCGCCGTTATTTATCGAGGATCGAGAGTCCGAGGAAATCCGGTGTGTGCAGACTTGCTAACAGGTTCTCTCTATGCAGATATATCGAAAGGGGATAATACCGGAGCGGTGCGTGCGACCAACTCGGAATGGTCTGCTTTTGCTCGATGACTCGTGATGGGAATTCGATTTTTGGTTACAGATATCCTCTCGGAGTCAATATATATATATAGAAAGATAGAGAGAGGAAGAGGGAGAATGAGTAGAGAGAGAAATTTCTTTGCTGCGCTACGACGCTTCTAATTTATTCATTGGAATTTTTACGTTTTGTCGTCGAATAGAGACGGACTTGCTTTCAACTCGGATTTTCCGCGCGCTGTGCTCCTCGCTGCGCGTATAATCAAAACTGCTCTCTTTGAGACAAAAAAGAAGAAAATCTTTAATTTCGAGCGACGATTTTAAGAAAATAAGGGGAGAAAAAACAAGAAAACATAGGCTTGTGTATGTATTGCGCTGAGTCGATCGACGCGGGCCGCAGACGCGCGTCCGAATATATATGTATACGTTATATTCAAATCGAATGTATCGCGCATAATAAACGTCAAAGCCGTGAAAAAAAATATACCCCGCGCGCGTAAATCCAAATCAATTTTTCTCTCCCATAATATTTTAAAAGGAAAATCGAGCTCTGCCAACGCGGCGCGCAGGCGATGGATATACCTCTGCAGTATGTGTATACGTTATATATATATACAGATATACCGCGATGTCTGCTATCCTCAGGTTATATCAGCCTGCGAAATATCCCGGGCGAAGCTAAAAATACACACAGACAGGCCGAAAGCTGCGCGCAGGGCCGCGCGGATGTGTAAAGGGGAAAAAAGCAAATGATGAGCCGCGGAAAAAGATCGATCAAGAGCGCGCATTATTTGAGCCGACGCCGCCGCCGCCGCCGCTGCGCGGGGCTTTTTCGCGCACATGGAAATTCGTTAGCCGGCCCCTACGCGCTGCGCAGCTTATATATGTATATCTGTATGTACGCTGTACAGCGCGCATATCGAGCGAGGCAGGAACGGGTTTCCATTGAGCTCGGTTCCGTGATTTGCATATCCGCCGTTGGATAATGCCCGAGGGAGTGCGAAATACTTTGAGCGCGGGAGACAGCGGGCCCCATATAGCTGCGCGCACAATAAACACAAGCTCGCCCGCTAACAAAAAGAAATTACGTTTGATGTTTATGCACGTGATGTGTATAGGTGCATACGTGCACATTGTACGTTATATATATATAGGTATGATTGCATGCCGTAATACCGACATACATATATATACCTGTATATGTAGGATACACGTCGTTTCGGCTGCGGGACGGTTGAGCGAACGCGTGAGCCTCATCTTTAGCTTCCATCGGGACAATTAAATTACACAAAGAGCGCAGGAGTGTGGATCGTGCATAGCATCTGGACGCGGCGGCGGCGGCGGCGGCGGCGGCGCGCACGCTCCGGAATCCGTGCTATGCTGCGTATAATACATACGTGTACGCGATAGGAGAGCACGCGGGTACTTACTTTACGTCCCCGCGATCTTGATGCACGACACGCTTTATTCGCTGAAAAGCGCGATTGACCCACCGATTAAAGGATCTACGGGAGTCCGTTATATTCTCCCCCCCCCCCCGCACCTTCCCCCAGCGTGCGCACTTGCTCGTTTGTTATTGCACTATAGCTCTCCTGCAGCTCTTCTCTCTTCTTCATTCCACTAGCTTTATCGGAATAATGGACGCGTGGCCTCTCGTGTATCGGATACGTTTTTTCACCTCCACATATAGGACCGCTTTTTCACTTTTTTTCTCCCCTCCATAATAATCAAGTTACTTCGCGCAGTACAACACGCGGCTCTTCGACAAAAGCTAACGAGGTTTGCCCTCCTCGACAAAAATAACGAAAATGTTGGCTATATATGCGCCGCGTTGAAAAATGCAAAACTCGCTCGTCGACCAACTTCCTTACACGAAAGAGTATAATTGAAATTCAATTAACGTTTCTCCCGGCTCTGCGCATGCAAAGCTTTCTCCAATCGGAAAAAGTTCCTTTTTTACATTTTCTTTTTTTTTCGGATAATCACTTTTTTTGAGGGGGGGGGGGGGTGTCGCCGCTTACGAGGAAAAAAAATATTCTGATGAATTTTCGCAGCGTGCATATTTGCAAGAACTCGCGATCCAGCTGAATTGCTGCAGGTGTGCACCAAAACGGAGAAAAAGTCATTCAGCATTGAAATTGGACAGAGGCTCGGTTTCCAACGTCGGGTTTGAAGCTCGCGATAGCTGTGCCAGCATTGAAAAAAGTCTGCGCGCGAGCAGTTATATAGTCTTGAATTGAAATCGTATACCGGAGTGAAAAACTAATTTGTTGTGTACAAGCGCGTTTCTATATTTTCGCCGTCCGTATACGTTAAAGTGCATTTATGCGTGTAACTTTTCTGAGCGTGAGTAAACATCAATTATTGAGATTAATTGCTTTTCTCCGAAAAATTCGCTTCATCCACGTATACTTTTAATTATGTGCAGTGAGAGCAAATATTTAAAAATAAAAGCTTTATATACGAAGAAATGTGTGAAATTATACAATTTCACCGACATTTCCATTCCAGGAAGTCCCCAATAACTTTATATTTATCGATCCGTAAGTGATGAGGAACTTTATGAATAAAGCTGCGCAAGATCAAATATCCGTCGTCGAGGAATTTGGTAAAATGCAGTAAAAGACAAGGGACATTCTGACAACCGCATGATCAATCGACGCAGCGTAGAGCTCATCTGTCTCTATCGCGTAATTGGCAATTATCGCGATTAGAGCCGGAATGAATTCGTAGAGTATTTGCGGGTGCGTGCTCGCAGCGGGTGATAACCCTGTACAGCCGGTACTGCAGATCAGAGAGTAATAGATGACGCAATACCAGAGATAGGAGAGAAAGACATATATAGAAAAGCATAAGTTCTAATTGGACTGGATTGTGCGGCAAAGGACGATGAGGCCGTGACAGCCAGTTCACTTACGCTTTATACATCGTTAAAGATCGGTATATGTATATATTGTACATATATGTACGTATAGGCACTCTCTGAATTACGCTCGGATGAATTCGATCAATGGGGATAAGAGAGAGCGAGAACCAGATGAAAATTGCAAACACAGCCGTACGTATTATTCGTGTAATATAAGCTCGGAGCGCTGTATAAGAAAAGGAAAAAAAGGAAGAGCGAAGAAGAAAAGAGGCGGAAAGGAAGTTTCATTGTCGTTTCGGACGCAGCTGCTTGCAGATACCTTCGCCTCGTTGAGAAGTCCGGAGATTACGGTTAGCTCGGGCGCTGACACTTGGAAGACGTAAAGCTAAACGAGGCCGAAAGACGTTCGCGTGGCTATTGTTGCTAAACGGCTGCGAGAGAGAGAGAGAGAGAGAGAGAGAGAGAGAGAGAGAGAGAGAAACTCGTTTCACCAACGCGTTTCATCTTATATGTATACGTCCCTTTCCCCTCTCCTATCATACGATTACAGTTATTGCCGAGAGAGAATTCAGCCGAATTATGATTACGCGCGATTCGTTTTGCTCCGAGTATGTAGATGATATCCGCACGCGGTGCAATGTGGCTCAAGCCGATAAACGCCGCAGCTCGAGAGAGCAGACTTTTTTTACAAATTAACAGATTTCTTTCCCGTTTCCCTTCATTTTTTTTAGTCGGTTGCGATGCGACCGTAAAAAATTGAGGTTAGCGCGTGATATAATTAAAAGCAACATTTCTGGTTACACGCAGCACGATCAGACGCGTGTAAGGGTCAAATTCGTTTTGTTTTTTCTTCAACATTGGCTGAATTTCGAACCTTAATGTAATCGAAAGTTGATTGGATCAGTAATTATTCGGGCTTTTCATTAGAGCACTGATCATTTATATAGCGGACATACGAGAGTGCTATGCGCTGTGTGTATAGAAAGAATAATCAAGAGAAAAATGTCCGACTACAAATAAAAAATAAAAGCACGAAATTGATCATGTTTTTTTTACCCGTATATACACGTTTTTATTAAATATATATCCGTCAAACAAACAGGCGTCGACGCGGATGTACGAGCAGCTGGAAATCACTGCAATCGAGATAAAATAATATCCTGCAATGTTCTATATACAGCGTACAGGCAGCGCCGAGAGCGAGTCCCGGAAGATGATCAGTGCAACGCTATAGATTCGGCTGCAGTAAACATACAGAGACGACTGCAACAGCAGCAGCAGCAGCAGCAGCAGCAGCGGCGGCGGCAGAGCTGGAAGCTTTTCGCCGTCTGCGGCGATCCCGGCAAATTGACGTTTGCGTTTGAATGGATGGCGCGTCAATAAACGGACGCTCGCGCGAGGGCTGCTCGCTGCAGCCGCGTCCTCGGTAATTAGATGAAGTTTCGACCGTCCGTGGCAATTATTCGCGTGTAGAACGGCGCGGGCCTCGGCGCATGCTAATCGTCGTTATGTAAATACGCTCGACTGCATAATGAGCCTTCGGATGTTCAGAAACGAGGAGAGACGCGACCTATAGCTCTTAGGACCGCCGCGCGCGCGGCTATCGACGAAGGATGTTCTTATACTCGCCTCGCGCTCCGCATCGCAAAACTTTATTAAAACGCGCTGCGCGGTGGCTGCTGTTATGTATATTATACCCGACGAGCTTCGCCGGATATACGCGTGTATATTCATGAGGGAAAGAGCGTTATTCGAAAAACTTGTAGTCTGCCTTGTGCAGCCGCCCACAGTTGCGCGCTGTACTAATATGGAATTCCAAATTTCCCAAAGACCGCGAGGCCGCGCGGCCCGAGAGATTGAATTTCAATTGTGCGCGGTATCGAGCGGCGGTCGCATCTTGAGAGAGCCATCATTATATATTTTGATTAACCTGCGCGACGAGAGGCGCCCGTCATTAAAATACACGCGGCCGAATAGCAAGGTTTCGATTTATTACAAGCCGCTCTCGCTGAAATAATTGAGTTGTTATTAAACTCTTTATGCTGCTATTCCCGCGTATACCCGCGCAGGTTGCAACTTATTATACTTTACAAAGGTGGAATAATGTTGGTGCAATATATGCACACTTGCAGCCGTCTTGACTGCAGTAATAAATTCGAGTCTTGCAAAAAAATCTGCTGAAATAATTATTTAAATGGAAAGTCGCATAGGGCTTTTTGACAAAAAATAGCTTGCAAGGTTTGGCCGTAAAAAAGCGGCTTTTTTCCAATCACAAATCCGATCAAATAGCCCATTCAAGGTTCGTGCGGTCAGCGTCAGAAAAGCACTTTCCCAATACCGTCCGCATTGCGCGCATACGCTCGCGCTTTTTTTCGAGAAAATTAAATAGCCTCAGAGCGCGAGGGAGGGCTATTTAAAGCATGAGCAGCTGCGACACATCTCCCTTCCAGGTCATCGGGGGGCTAATCGATCTGCAAATTCGATCCTCCCCCCCCCCCCCATTCGAGCTCTCGTATTATCATCCGGCGGAACGTAGAGTCGTTGCGCCGAATAGCAGGGATAAAAAACGCTCGAGTCCGGTGTTTGTATTTTTTTTTTCAGTCCGAGAAAACGCGCAGCCGGATTATCCGCACTGTAATACGAAGGCGGCTCGGCGCACGGCGGGTCAGAGGTGTCAATTAAAAGGAAGTGCCGCTGCTAATGAACAAGAGCTTGCGAGTAATCCGCCGGAGGCTGTTACTCTATTGCCAAAGAGTTTCTTTAACGTCTTCGAGAGAGAAAGGGACAGGAAGAGAGAGGAGAGAGAGAAAGAGCGCGCGAAGGATAATTATTGGCCGTTAGAGGGACGAAAGCGAATTAAAAATACAGGATTTATAGGAATTTAGAGGGGGTTAAGGGGGCATGAACTCGGAATTCTCAGCTCTGTATAATTGATTAACGGCAGTCAACGCGGCTCGATCATTCGACTGTTATGGCTTCTAAATTAATTAATTGCGCAATCAATTAGCGACGCGGATAAACAGAGGCGAATCGTCGCGTCGGGCTTGCTTCTCTCTCTCGCTCTGCCTGTTATATATGTGTAATTCCCTTCAGCGCGCGCGACGCAGCTACAACGTAACCATTACGCCTGCATGATAAACAGCTGCTCTACACCGCTCATCATCATTCATGTTTTTCCGAATAATTATCCGTGGCAGTTCCGCGAGACACGCGCGCGTGACGGCTCGATCCAGAGTAAAGATTACAGCTGAGAAGAGACGTTGCCGAGAGGGAGAAAAAAAAGAAGGAGGAGCCGCGCTGCTGCAGGTTGACCGAGAGACGAAAAATTTTGAATTATTCATGCCCGAGCCTGATTATCATGATCCACGCGAGTTGCCGCCACCGCACAGCCACCGCCGTCGCCACCGTCGCTTTATCCCACACAGCAAGTCTCTGGCTTCCTGGCTACTCCGGACTCCCTCATATATAATATCAATATGGCTTCTCTTACTATATATAACCAGTCGCCCTATGCTGACCCTCCGCTACATCCCCTCCTCCTCATTTTTTCTCTCCACCTCCTCCTCCTCTCTCTCTCTCTCTCTCTTCCGCTTAATTTTAGCTGGAAAACGCTCGGACAGCTCAAGTGCAGTATTATGCGGCATTCGACTATATCCAAGCCCCAGCAGCCCCCATGGCCGCGCACACGCGCGGTTTTGCATGTCCAGCGACTAAGTATACATATATGTATTGACTGTACGTGCGTTACCTACGGTTTTATGCTCGTGCGCGCGCCTTTCGTCGCATACGAGGTAGCTGCTGCTGTCCTCTACTCCCTCGCTCTCTTTTTTACTATCTCTCTCTCAGCTATAGCTATCGGCATGCAAATTAGGATGTCTCCTGCTACTCGCATTTACGCGTCTATTACAGCGCTCTCTCCTCTCTCGTCTGCGCGACGAGTGCGCGACTGTACACTGGCAATAAATTTCAAATGCTCTGTGTCGATTTCGCACGTACGCGTCATATCCTCTTTACACACGCCGCGCCGCAGCGAATTCCGGCCGCTGCGAGCTGGCGTTTTTCGAGCGCGATCTGCAGCAATGATTTTTCAGCTTAATTAACTCTCAATTTATACGAGCTGGTACTGTTATTGTTACTATCGCAGGAATTACGAGCCGAGAGAATAGTGGCAATTTATGCACGAGAGGTGCAATTGAATTTTCGTCTTTCCTCTATATGAATTTCCGCGCAGCCGATACCAGGAATATTCGATTGCGCCAAAGCACAAAAGTCGAACTAATGAGCGTATTACAAACGAATTCTCGCGCAAACGTGTGCGCATGCATACGGTTTCTCGATGTGTATGCAGCAGCGATGAGCAACCCATATATCCGGCCCGTAAAATCAAGCTTAATCTCACAAAGAGAGAGAGAGAGAGAGAGAGAGAGAGAGAGAGAGAGAGAGAGAGAGAGAGAGAGAGAGAGATTGAATTGACTTATTAAACCTCGGGGGTGTACCCCATGCGGCCGTAAGTATACAAATTTATAATGCTAAACAATATATTATTTTAAAAACAGTATTACAAATGAGAAAATGATTAACAGTAAAGTTATTTTTTAATAATTTTGCGCAGTACATAGCGACAATTTTGATAGCGGAACGAGGGGCGTCAGTAAATACTGCGCAGCGGTACGAGACAGGCGTAAATAAAAACTTCTAGCCTTAATCCTAAGTAACACAGTGCTTTACAAGAGAGTTTTCAGGCTTTTTTCATCGCGCCAGTCCGTTTCATCTCTCTCAAGCAGCTGTTTATTGCGTTGGGACTTAAAGGCCCCAATGAGCACCGGATCAAATGTGATTGGTCGATACGGAGTTTAGTAGATAAGTTGCTTTAATGGCGAACCAGTTCATTTTTGTTTGTGTGCGCGGTGCCTTCTTACAGTAAAGAATCTCGGGCTGGCGACGGCTGGTTCGACGCAGGTCGAGTGATCTAGCGACATTGAAATTATCGGCTAAGTATGTTTGGCGCATTATTCGAGATGGCTGCGTACGCGGTTGTATACCGACAAAATATTCGCGCCTCCAATCTACTTTGAGCCGTAATCGAAATATGGAAAAATTAAAGATTCGACCATCCTCTTGCGTAAGTTGCGAGAGAAAGCATAACGGTAATCCTTAAGTGTATAGAGGACCCTGTATACTTTACGCACAGTGTATTTTACTTGGCTATCCCAATTTAGGGTGGTAGAGATTCTTACACCGAGGCTCAAAACCAATACCACTCGGGAGCTATTTTCACGATCAACCCTCGCTATGTACTGTTGGCTTATACCAATCAGGAGTACTTTGGTATTTTAGTATTTAAATTCAAGTCATTCGGCTACTGCGGAGACGTCGCGGTTTATATGCGTGATTTCTTCGGCAAAATTATCAGGGGTGAACGAGTAGTAAATTTGTGTGTCGTTTGCGTAAATAATATATTCCGTGCCGGAGTGAAGTATAATTGGGAGATTGTTCATAAAAATAGAAAATAACAGCGGGGCCGAGGACGCTGCCCTGCGGGATCCCTGCCTGCGTCTCTAGCCATTCCGAGATTTTTGAGCAAGATATTTACAAATCCACTTGAGCGCACGAACCGAGCAGCGTTATGTTCCGCAGTTTTCGGAGCAGGATGTCGCGAGGTACGATATCGAATGCCTTGGAGAAGCCGAAAAATACTATCAGAGTGAGTGTGCGTTCGTCTATGGCAGATCGAACATCTTCCAGGACAACCAACAGTGCAGTTTGGCTACTGTGTGTGTGTGTGTGTGTGTGAGAGAGAGAGAGAGAGAGAGAGAGGAAGGATTTAATCTCCGAAAAGTCAATTCCACAATCTTGATGCATTCGTAGTCGGCGAGGGTTTTTTCGAGTCACTTATAAAGTCATTTGGAGTTGCAGGGGGGGGGGGGCGAGGGGAGGAGGTAAAAAGCAGGGAGCGCGCGATTTGCATGGAAAAAAGGTGCCGTATTAAAAATCGATTTAAGCCGTGTGCAGCAGGGGCGAAGCCATCGGAGAAGCTCGATTATGTGTACGGGAGGAGCCGGGCGAGCTGCTCTCATCGAAAAGTTATTGGATCGCGAGAAGGGTTGTAAAAACGATGCGTTTCCATCGCCTCCTTACCCTCCCCATCCGCAGCGACGACACACTTTTAGAATAAGAAGCGCTGAATTCAACTTGAGCACGTATATAGCGCGCTGGCGGCCCGCTGCAAAAAAGTAAATTTTTTCGCCGCGGCCGCGGCGTGTAACAAATGGGAGTGGCTGAGCTTTCGCGAAAATATAGTACGACAAAAAAAAGTCGTCGTAAAGGAGGAATCGTTAAAAGAAAAAAAATCTTTACATTTGTGGCGCATTAAAGTTGTCTCGCGGCCACTCAAGCTCGAAGAAAGCTGCGCGCAGTGTAAGAGCTTGAAAATATCCTCGAGCCGGGGATAACAAGTCTCCATCCGGCAAACTCTCTCACCTCATAAAAAGGCAGCGGCAGCGGCGCTGGCGAAAGATCATTGTGCGGCCGTCTATCTCTCAACTTTGAGGAATTCTCATCCCGAATAAGGCGCTCGCAAAAATCCGGCAGCTCTCTCGGCCGCGCCGGCACGCGTCATTTACTCACTCTCTTCCCGAAAACTTTGTCGCTCTTTTGTGTGTCGCTCTCTCTCTCTCTCCGCTTTGATGAAATTCCCCTCTCCGGACGGAGGACGACTTTATTATTTGCGGAGAACAGAGTCTGCCGATTCGCTGAACCGCGGCCCGACGACGGCAAGATTAATCGGAAATGATCGAGCGAGAGCGCATTATACAGCGTCGCTCCTCTATACGTCCGAAATTTGAAAACGCTCTCCGCGCCGTACTCTCCGAGCTTATCACTGCAGCGTGAAATATAAAGCCGCTGCCGCGCGGCCGCAGTAATGCGGAATTTCGAAACTCGCGGTGTATTTCGCGCCGTATAGAGCTAGGGACAATGTATAAGCTCTCGGCTCTGCTGTATTATCGTGCGTATATAGTTGTCTTGTTGAATAGCACAAAAGCCTCCGAAACTCCCCTCGCGACTCTCGCGGCGACCGAGAATTTTTCGGCGACCTTTCCGCCGCACACTATATACGACGTATAGTGTATATTATACACTATACGTCGTGGCGAAGTAGGCCGAGAGGCGCGGGCGCTTTATACAGGTAAACAAACGAGCTTGCGGCGTACAATTCAGCTGTTTCCTCCGTGCAGTATAACAATGCTACATAGCTGGGAAAAGCAGGTTACGCGAAAATCGAGGATCGTAATAAAATAATCCCAGGAGCTTGCAGCCGCGTCTTGGCAGCTTTCTTCGCCGGTGTCGCTGCTGCTGCTGCTGCTTTTTCCTCGGGTCACGTATATCTCCGGGAGTCGAGGACGCACTTGACACGTACCTCGGGCTCTGCTCAGTGCGCGCGCGTACGTACGTACATCCGCGTTTATCCGCACTATATAGTAGATGTATGCTCGTACATAAAGGAAAATCGAGCCGCTCGAGCAAAGCCAAACCGCGGGATTTTTCTTCGCATCCCGCCTGCTCCGCACAATGCGAAATCGATCGCGCTGCTGCTGTGTATACGGTCGAGAGACACAGAGCGCGCTCATTAACGGAACTGAATGCTTTCGAGGCAAATGGATTTCTTTACGTGCGGATCGGCGCAAGGACGACGGTACACGGAGAGAAAGAATAAACGATCCCAGCGACCCTAGTGCGACCTGTGAAAATACACGCAGCCAGTGTATGCTTACAGTTCAAAGTTTGGGCCGCATTATTATTTGCCCACTTGTCGAACGAAAATCAAACTCGTACTCTATACACTCGCATTTCATCGGCTATAACGCTGGTAAGATTCGGGGACCTCCGCGGTACCCCAATCGTACTACCGTAGCACTTATCGCTACGTACTACTATACAGTATATAAAACTGCGCACGACTGTATAATTCCAAACGCGGTGAGCGAAAAGTGTACACAACAAACATCCGGTACTATCTTTTAGTTAATTTTTTTCTCTCCGTGTATTAATTGAAACTCGTCACTTGGCTGCTTGTCTCCCAGGCGTTATTAATCGCATTTTCTCGCGAGGACGTACGTATATATCGGGCGCGCGCGCGGCATAACGAAAGGAGCGCGTGTGCCCGCGGAAAGGAGGGCATAAATCAGCCGCGAGCCCGATTGCGGCCCGAGGCTAAAATCGCGCAAAGTATGGATGGCCTGATCTATGGGCTGTTGGGATGAAGAGCCCGGGCTGAATTTCGTATATATATATCTCTCGATCTCGTCGAGCTGCTCTCTATACTCCCTGGCTCCTCTTTCAAGCGGAATTACTGTAACGCTTCTATACAGCAAGCAGAGCTGATAGTCGCCGGAAGAAAAGGCTTGGTCGAAGACGTATATAGTACGGCCAATAAAGACATCGAGCCCATCTTTTTCCCTCTCGGCGAGAGCGAGCTTTCATGCTTCTCCTCGTCCTGCAGCTGCAATTCCTTTTATTGCGATTTTTAGCGGGCCGAGAGGAGGGGAGCTTTACAAATTTCTTCTGGCCTCAACTTTCGGAGCGCGCAAAGTTGCTTATACCTATCCGACGTGTAGACGACACGGGAGTATAGGGACGAGGCCGCCACATAAACGGATGGGAAAAGAAGCGGCGGCCAGTAGAGTGGAGTATCGCGGAGGCTCACAGGGAGCACATGTGCAATCCGGGGAAAAAGAAGCTGCAGTCACTCTCTCAGGCGCACACACGGCCAGGCGAGTATCTATGTCTGCTACAGCGAAGAGAGGGAGAGGAGGCGGCTGCAGCGAGCGGCAGCGTCCGAGGGAACAATTCGTTTCACTGTCTCACGGCCGTGATAAATCGCGATGGCCGGGCAATGGGTTCGCCGTTGCCGCCTTCACATATCTTCCTGCCCGGCCACTCGGCACGTTTCTCGATCAAGCAAGATTTCGAGCCGCTACCGCCGCCGCCGCCGCCGCCGCCGTGTGGCAGGACACCGGGAAAAATTACGGAGCGGGTAAAAAGCTCTGGCGGACAGAGAAAGATGAGAGATATACGCTGCTACTGGTGGTAGTGCTGCTGCTGCTGCTGCTAGTGCTGCTGCTAGTGCTGCCGCTACTGCAGCAGCGCCGGACAAGTGAAATCGAAATCCGCCGTCCGACACACTTAATCACTTCAATTTTCACGAGAGAGCCCCGCAATCTCGAGGCGCCCGCTGCCGCCGGTGGCCTGTCCTTTATCACTTGGCTCTCATAGCTCTCTCTGTGTGCGTGTGCTGCTCTGTCTATACAGTCCATGACTATACGTGTTGCGGTGTTGGAGAGCTGCTATATTGAGGCTGATTTCCCGTCGGACATGACGCTGATTTTAATTGTTTCGTATACTGCACGTAGCTCGCACGTGTGTTGCCTATTGCTTCGGGACCGACTGCGGGGATTAGCCGGCTTTGCGCTTTGCTCTCTCTCTCTCTCTCTCTCTCTCGCTCTTCAATCAACACAAGTTTTGCTTTTAAGTGACACGGCTCGCCGAATCAACGCGCTATATATGATTACGAAAGCAATGCGTTTATTTTATGCAAGAGACCATCAGTATTCAAATTTAGAATAGAAAAAGAAAATTGCGCTCTCTCCGGAAATATTTTTCGACATTTTTAATTGCGAAACTGAACAGGGATTCGCCAACCAAGCAGAGCGCGGGAAATGGCTTCCGAGACGATTTTTTCCCCCCCTGCACCGAGCGCGTAAATTAGGTCAATTGCTCATTTTCAACTGGGTTTAAAGGAGTGATGAGAATTTCGCAATCTGAAGAGAAGACTCTCACTGCTGCAGCAGCGACTGCTGCTCCGAGGACGAGAGCTTGTTAAAACGTGCACGTGTACTAAGGAATTGCGTTTAACAACCGATTCGGCACGAGGATAGTCGATTATCTTTTACGTCATTTTGACCCTCCCGGAAGCTCGACGACGGATGGGTTAATTCCTACGAAAATTGGCTAATTTTCAAAGTTTTCATTTCACCTAGTTAATTTTCATTCGCCTTTTAATGTATTATTGTGCAGTAAAGTAATACGGACTGAATATAGATATGGCATTTAGATAAATTTTTCTACTTCAATAAAGTCATTTATATAAAATGCTACAATTGAAAGGGAACATTTCGTAAATACGGGAACAAGAACTCGCCAAGTGCAGTTGAAGCCTCGAAATAGTACGCGAACGTGTGCCGACTGGCTAATAAAAAAATAAATGCATAAAAAAGCGAGCCACCACCGCCGCGACCTGATAGTAATTTAGTACCCGCATGCAACACCAGCAATATCCTTAAAAAGTCAAAGACAGCGTAGCAGGTCTATAGCGGTCCTCGAGAAGTACGTTTATTTTTCTGCGGAGGCCTTGCGACCGAACGAGCCTACAGCCCCTAATAAACGTATAAAAGTATCCGACCGCTGGAGAGGCGCAGACGGTAACCGATCGAGTCAGATTAGGCCGAGCGTACGTATAGAGGCCAGAGCCAACTCATCCGTATAGCTGCGGCTGACATAACAGACAGGACAAGAGCTTTCCACTCGTTCCGCAGAGCCTATTTCCACGAAGCCCGTTTTTGACCCGAGCCATTTGCCTTTAACTGCATATAAGTTCGAATTATGACGCTCTGTGTCGTTTTTCGAGGGGGCCGTGCGAGTGTGTTAGAGAGAGAGAGAGAGAGAGAGAGAGAGAGAGAGAGAGAGATCGAGGTAGAGAGAGAGAGAGAGAGAGAGAGAGAGAGAGAGCGAAATGGAAAAATCGATGCCGACCATTACAACGTTCCAGCGGGACACACTATAACGCGCGCGGCTCGCTCCAACAAAGCGGGAAAAGCTCTCCTTTCAAATCTTCCCTTTAATTTCTTCGCTTGCAACTTGGCCGCGGCTGTACCTTCCAAACGATTTCCCGGTTATTCTTTTTTTTTCCTCCTCTATCGCCCCGCTTTAATTGAGGCGTTTCTCTTTAAGTCCCATTGATCGCGCGATTGCCATGAAAAGTACGCGTAGCTTCCTCTCTCGTTAGTCGGCTTTTTTCATGCCGGAGGAGGATCGACTTGCTGTGCGAGTGCGTTCGATTAAATAAAATGAAAAGACCGCGTGGGGGAGCGCGTCTCTGTGTACAATACACATCTTCGCCGGGCTCTTTTTCTCTCTTGAAAAGGGAGAGAGGCGTTGACGTGATCCGGAATTTACGAAACATGTCACGATTCCGAGCTAAGAAGTCGACAAAATATTGGATACACGAGGAAAAATGTGAATATATATTCCGGGCTTATCATATCTGATCGCCATACGTCTGCGTCGAAGCGGCTCTCTTGTTTTTACACTTGAAGAGTAAAAATAACTTGCCAATTAAAGCTAATCGAGGTAATCGAAGTAGCCCAAGTCGACCTTCCTTTCTCTTCCGGAAACATGTACTTGCGTAAGCGCATTCGCTTTGACGCAGTTATAGCTATCGGCTTTTGTTTTGCCAGTGTAACTCCTTTTGGCTGTTGCAAGCCTTTGCCGGATAAAATAAAGTCCTTCTCCGGCGGCCGCGGCTCCTTGGGGAAGTCTCATCTCCCTGTCTCGCGTCTCTCTGTGCTAGACTGAGAGCAGCAGCCCCGGAAAATCAGAAAAGCAACGTCTTTATGCGAATGTGCGCCGAGAGCACGCAAAGTCAATTCTCTGAGTTGAAAATGTAAGGTGATAGAGGGAGCGAGAGATTCGCGGATCGCAAAAGCGAGGAAGTGCAAGGGAGACGAGGCCCGGCCCATAAATCTGAATAAGAATTATTTATAGAGGTGCCCCCAGAGAGAGAGAGAGAGAGAGAGAGAGAGGGAGAGAGGAACTTTTTCCCTGCTGCTGCCACGGCGACGAAGACATCCCGCGAAACTCGCGCTTTTCTACTGGGAAAAGAGGCCTTTGCTCCTGCGCTATATATACGCAGGCGCGTGTACAACGCCGTCTGGCAGCGTCTCTGTGTGTTTGCGTTAATGGAAATCTATGAAATTTGGATATATTTTTCTCGGTGGCGCCGCAGCTGACCCAGATTTTATTTTTCGCGTCATATACACGGCTGCATGTAGCTTGTGCATAGTATACTTGTTGATTCTTCTCCATGCTCCCTTTGGAATACGGAATATCCGACACGCTGCATTATGCAGTAGTTACGCGGATGGCAAAATACTGACTGATTACTAGAGAGAGAGAGAGAGAGAGAGAGCAGAGAGAAAGATACCGAGAGGGTCCGAGAGCAAGTGATTTTTCTTGCGGATTTTAAAATTAAAATTCAATTTGAATATGGAGATTGCGCGCGGCGGCGAGCGCGCGCAATAAAAAAAGCGCCCCGGCGACCCCGAGCGCGCTCGGCGCTCTACGAAAAAAGAGTCTATAGTTCGCGACAGCAGAGAGCACGAGAGAAGAGGGATCATCAATATCCTCATACACTCGAGCTTCGCGCAGTGAACATAATTTTTCACGTAAAATCAAGTATCGCCAGCGACAAACCTCAAAGCCGCGGACCGGCCAAAAAGAAAGAGAGGGAAAAGAGGAAAAAAGGGGGGAAAAAGAAAGAGAGGGGGAAGAAAAAATAGAAATGCCGAGCATCAGGTACACACGAAGGCACTACTACTTGCAACATCGGAGGAACGAGCTTTATTAATCGTTTCTTCCTTCCTTCGTCGATCCCTATATATACACTCAGCTAATCATCAATCTCGGAGCGTCGTCGTCGAGGACGCTTCCACTGGGCGCGCGCTGTTTCTTTTTTCCCCTCTTTTATTCCTTTTTTTACTCTCCACTTGTCCGCAGAGCCCCAGAGCTTCTTATTTATAAGCCAGCGCTTGCGGAGGAAAAACAAATTCGATTTACCGTGTTTTTATCACCGGAAAAGGCTGTCGCCCAATCCCTTTGACGTGCAGGGCTCTGAATAAGCTAGCTTCCTTCGCTCTTATACTTGTACGCGGGCTTTTTCCGTTCTCCCACTCAACCAGCTCAACGCGCACTCGGCACATAAATTAAAAGCAGCCGCGCGTAATTATCTATACCGACGACGACGCCGGCGACAGCGACAGCGACGGCTGCAGCCATGGCAAGAGGGACTCAGGGAGACAGAGAGCGAGAGAATTAGTCGAATACTCGAATTCGAGGGGCGAAAAAGACGATTTATTAGTTGAGAGATTTCCGAAGCTTGCGAGTGAAAAGCTTGAACGGTGTATATATGTGCATATCCATCCTATTTCGGAAACACACTTACTAGACCTGATTTTTCTCGTTCCTTAGGTCATTATAAAAGAAAAAAACCTCGCGTACATGGCCGATCGAAGGGTATACTTTTTTTTGGAGCAAAGATGACTCGAAAAACGAGAAATAATTGAAAGACAAGAATTCTTTTTTTCGAGAATTTTTTTTCTCGAAAACTATGGACTTTTATAAAAATTTCATTAGAACAATAATGACTTAAAATTCATCAAAGAATACTCTGGAATTTTTTCAGATTTTTAATTTTCGAAAAATAAAAAATTGTGTCGGATCAATCTGAAAATAATTCAGAGCATTCTTTAAGTCATTATTGTTCTAATGAAATTTTTATAAAAGTCCATAGTTTTCGAGAAAAAAATCTATAAATTCTTTTTTTGTCAATTATTTTTAGTTTTTTCGAGTCGTTTTTGCTCCGGAAAAATTATACCCTTCGATAAGCCATGTACGCGAGGTTTTTCTCTTTGAGAATGATCTAAGGAATAAGAAAAATCAGGTCTGGTAGGTGTGCCTTTAAGAAAATTTTTTGCGACTTGCTCGGGTAAGTTGTTTCCGAAATAGGATGGATATGCACATATACATATAAGAAAAGCTCGGCTGCACGTGTGAGCTATATGCTTTAAATTTTCTATACTCTCCCTCTCTCTCTCGAGCAAACTTTTTTTCCATTCAGCAAATACCATACCACAGACTGCCTTTCTTAGCTTTGGTACAGTGACGAGGGAACGTGGCATTCTATAGGCAAGGAGAATGTAATTTTGAGGAAAACCCAATGATTCTAGCTACCGCCCCTCAAATTGTACTGTTCGAGCTTTCTGTGTACGTTTGTATCAAACTCTTTTCAACTTAGTTATATAATACTGCACTATGGCTTTCTAAAATATATGTGTGTTTGCCTACCGTACATCAATATAAACACATAACAATATGGCAATAACTGCTCGAGTTTTAATACAAATAAATGAAACGCATGTTACGCGTGTACTCATCTGAAGTTTCGTACATGACGGTACATATCGATTAAGCATGAAAATTAATGGACATTCATAATAATGCTCGTAGACATTAGAGGTTGCCACTCTAATGTGCTTTGTAGTTAAAGTTTAATACAATATTGACGAAGTTAGTTTCTGTGAATTATTGACTATGCTCGAGTACGTGTGGACCAGCTAACGGAAAATAAATTTGAGATTAACATACTAATACAGCAATTTTCCGTGTAATAACATTGAATGCAATGTCGAAATTCTATACAGTTTTAATGACTTGTTCATTAAATGAAAAGCAGCAAATATAGTAGAGCGAACACGAAAAGCGCATTAAAATTCAGTAGGTCATTTTTGACAGTTTACTCGCTGCCATGTCTCTATTGGAGAAACAATATAATCGACAAAAATTCCGGGAAAATGCGTTAGGACGACGTATAATCGGTTTCCGATAGATTAACCGTATATATATATATATATACACACTGCAGACGACGACCAGTGGGTAATTCGCCCAACTCACTGCTCTCATTATCCGAACCTTTGAGGCACCGACGCGCGCTGTACACTCGGTCAAAAAAACTCTCATACCGCCCAATATTTTTTGCCCAGCGAGAGCACACGTCTAAAAGAAAAGAAAAGAAAAGAAAAGGATAGGAAAAAAAAACAATTAATCTCTTCAGAGACAGCGAATCGACAGTCGGACAGTCTCATCGAAAAAGCCCTAGATATTCCTGACCTAGTGAGCTTCGACAGGTATACAAACCGTTCGCGCCTCATCGTCGGAGTTTGGCGTCGGTCAGCAGAGCGCTCGGTCGCGAAAAAAAGGAAATAATTATCCGTCGCGTCTAACAACTCGCTACTCGCCGGTGGCAGCTCACCGGCAGACTTGGATATAGGCGTGTCTAGAGAAAGTCCAGAGAAGGGGGAGAGAGAATGTAGACGTATAGCTATAGAGTACACAGTGCGGCGATCGGAAAAACGTCAGTCAAGCCTGAGAGCGGTATAGTATAGTATGGTGGTCGAGAGGGAGAGAGAGAGGAGAGAGAGAGAGAGAGCGAGATCCACTGGGACGTAGTCGGAATCGTTAGAATAACCGACGAGCCGAGGAGCCGAGCGCGGCCAGCCGCAGAATGTCTCTTTCGCCCGTACGTCTCGTCCCTATGTACACCGACTCGGATGATATCGCCTTTGCGGCCTGCATATGCATGTACCTGTGACGACCTCCGCTGCAGGCCACGTGTGTGCATATGCACGTATACATGCGTGCAGCACAGAGGCAGAGAGAGAGAGAGAGAGAGAGAGAAATGAGTTTATATACGAGTGAGTGACAGACGCGCATCTTAGCTTAATTGAATTTCCATCAAAGACCGTGCGCGGACATTCTCTTTCTCTACCTTTTCAAATCTGCTGCTCTCGATTCACACACACGGCGCGCGCTCATCGATGTTTCGATCATCCGCTGTAGCGCTCGTCTGCGCGCTCTCCAACTGAATTTCATTGCAGGTGTTTTTAGAGTTTCTCTGTGAGTGCAGTCGGCGAGAAATGTAGAACACGACGAGTCGATATATCGCGGCTTTTTTTTCTGCGCGCCTCTGCGCCGCCACCGCCGCCGCCGCCGCGCTGCCGGCTGTTTTACACGCCGGGGAATTAATGGAAGTGGTGTAATATCGTGTTTAGCTGATACAGGACGCTGGCGTGCGCGTACAGTTTCACTTCGCTGCTATTGCGATAATAAATTACTCCACTGCGCGAGCGCGCGCGCTCTTTAAAATGGATTGATGGAATTTTTTATCATCGCTGATAATTTAATGGCCTGCAATATGCGCTCTCGAGTTGTGAAGAAATTATTTTACGGATGCATACCTTTCCGTACGATTGTTTGCGCGGCGTATAATATACGTGTATAATACACGCTAAGGCTTTCGTGTGTCTGCAGTCTCGCGCTCCACTCTTCCATTGTCAATAATTGCATTTTAAACGTGTCGTAAGCGCCTACGTTTATTTTTATACCGAAGTAACGAGCATTTAATACATTTATTCCGCGGCCCGGCAAAAACGAGATTGCCCGATAAAAATTACCGTAAAAATTACCGTACGCGAGATCTGTGTGTATACACACTGTGTATACGTAACGAGGCACAGCGCAGCTCCCCCCCAAGCGCTAACGAGAAAAAGACAGAGAGTAAAAGACGGAAAAAAAGACGAGAGGAAAGTAAAGTTAATCGCAGACGTTAAATTGAAAAAGCAACAAAGCGATAAAGCGAAGCGCAGTGAGCGGAAGAAATTTGTTGTTTTATCGGGCCTGCAGCTCGAATTAATTAACATCCCACGCGCAGAGACGCGCGCGACTACCCACTCGAGCAATAATTTTCCCATCACTCGAAATCCAGTGGAAATCAAGCCCTGAGCACCTGATTCCCATCGACGCCCTCCATCAGAAGAAACCCGATGCGGAACCCCCCCACGCAAGAAAGCTATACACTCATATAGCTATACATTATACAGAGTAGCAACAACAGCCCTATCGCGATAACGCGATTAATTGCGTCGGCGATTATATAGCCGCGCACGGGCTAATTCGATGTTATATACCCCCCCCCCCCCCGCCTGCGCGATTACGGAAAGGGTGGAGAATTATAAATGAACGGGTCCCGATGCCCACATTATATACCTCGCGTATACACTTTTTCCCGTTATCGCCAACTTTATCCGTTGCCAGCTCACTGTATATGCATGTACTTGTACACGCGCAAATACGCCTCGGCGAGTCGCGGACTAATTCGAATGGAAAGAATGCTCATTGCCATATAGCCGGCGAGCGGCTACAGACGATTGCGTATTATCGTGTGCGCGCGTATATTATACTCGAGTTCTGTATATATATGCATAGGAGAAAGAGTCCGCGGTTTATCATCTGCGGATGATGGCCGGCGTAAAAGCCATCCGTTTCAATAAGCAGCCTCTGCGTTCGCGTTTACACATATACACACACATATATATAGCTATATACACGTATTATGTATACAGTATACACATTCCGTGGAAGCAGTTCGCTATATGTATATAGAAGCTCGTACCGCATATAGAGTCGCAAGTATATATATACGCTCGTGTCTCTCGGCGCGCCTTTCGTCTCGGTAATCAGCCGGTGCCGCAGTTTCCGATCTATATACATATATACCTGCAGTCATGGAGTGTGCCGTGGAGGGGATTTTATATTCTTTAAAACTTGGCGATTCATTGGTAGGATTCGCTCGCGCGCCATTCTGCGTTTCAGCGCACATCGATACAGTTCGTTTCCGTTAATCCACCGAAAATATTCTATACCCTGAAAATTGGGAAAAAATGGAATCCCCCTCGCGGGCCGGGTATTATGCAAATTAATCTGGAAGCCGCATGTCTATATTGACACGTTTTATTTATTCTCGATATCCCATGCGGCGGCGGCGGCGGCGACCTCGTCTCTCGAGCTGAGCATTTTCGCGAATCGATTTGCGTATACGGAGCGGCCGGCAGTTCTCTCTTCTACACTGCTCGTTCTGTATGCCGTCGCTGTACAGTGTGCGAGCGCGTAAGTATACATTCTATACGTACATAAGGCAGCGACGCGCGATATTTTCCAATCTCTTCTCAGCTATAGTAGCTTAAATGATAGAGCACGAATCAGGAGTCGCAATATATATAATATATATATATGTGTCTGGCCCTCTCTCTCTCTCTCTCTCTCTCTCTCTCTCTTACACGCAGTCGCAGGAAATCGAACATCAGAGATATAGAGAGAAAGCAGACGCGAGGAATTTTTTTCATCTCGAGGCGGCTGCGCCGCAACGTAGATAATTTGCTCCGGCAGTAGCGGCGTTACAGCCAGCGGAAAGACGGAAATTGATACAAGAAGCGGAGCGTATTAATAAAAAGGGAAAAAATGGACAGAGGGAGAAAGAAAGAGAGAAAGAAGGCTGGAGTACAGCGAGAGAGCTGCTTTAATCTTCTTATCGCTATTGGTTACGTCGCATCGCTGGATCTCAAGCGTACAGCGATACTGATCTAAATGAACTGGAATGAAAATTCCGGGAGGACGAGGATCGAGGGGGAAGAGCGCCGTGTTTAGGGATGCGCGCGCCGACCAATTATGTCCGCTCATCTTGATAAAGCCGGCTTCTTGTCCCAGGAATGTGTATTGTTATATATGGGCCGAGGAGAGATTCCTGCGCCGCCGCTGTGCGGGCAAGTGGGGGAGAGCTGAGCAGCGCCGCGGCTCGACGAGGCGGAAAATTATGATAACGAGATGAGAATTGTTTTGCTCGGAATTTCATGAATTGGCTATTGATTTATATTTGAATTTTCTCGCGGGATGCGGCACGATGCCCCGCAGCATAAAGTAGCGCGAGCGATCAATTTTTCAAGAGAGAGCGAGAGAGAGAGAGAGAGAGCTGTATACGCAATATATCGCTATCGTTAATATGCTAACATAGACGCGAACGACTATCGAGTAAAAGTTAGTTGCAGTAGGATATAAAAAATATGTGCGCGTGTAACGCAAGGCAAAAGAGCCTCTCGCGCGTCGATATTTATTTTCCGTGGAGTCTACACTCGAGCCTACTCCACCACCCAAGCCTTCGAGTACCTACTACTTCCGGGAGAGCCTTCACCGCCGCGCGTCTATACGATATGTGGGCAGGTCGCGCGCGAGTACCGCTTGCCGCACACGCGTACACACACACACACACACACACACATCGAGCGACGACTACTCGTTCGCATCACGCAACTCATGCATACCACGCACGTATAATGTGCCTATAACGACGTGTACCACGACGAGACTCTCTCGCTCTATACGAGGATCTGAAAATCTCGGCGGCGGCGGCGGCGGCGGCGGCGGCGGCGCCACGCGAGTTTCGCCGCCCACCGATCGATTGCAGCTAATAACCGGCTATGCTTAATTACTCAGCGGTTCAAGTCGTTCAACTTTGACGGGCGAAACGTGTGGAAACACAATACGTCCCACGTTTTTATGTATATGCAGTATGCACAATTGCACACACTCTCGTAACCGGTTTTTTCCATCTCTCTCTCTCTCTTTCGCTGAAATTCATACGTGCGCGTATCTTTGAGAGAGCCGCCAGCGCATCAGAGTACATTTTTTGTACAAGGTATATAAAACGTGTCCGCTCGTATATAGTTAACGGCATGAATTTCCTTGTATTTTTTTTACCCCTGGCTGCAGTCAAGAGCGTTCCGAAATGCGGCGTTTCGATCGTGGTAAAAAATGGAAAAGCCGATCACTCTCGCGCACATCGCGCTCACGATGAAAAAGTGCGCGCTTTTCGCCGTGGCGCGTACGACGCGTATCGCTTGGTTTATTGCCCGAAATTTCCCTGCTTCTCGAACGACCACTGCGCTCCGACTGCCCGCACGAGAGTATCTAAAAATACTGTCGACGAGAGCGAAACAGAGAGAGAGAGAGAGACCGAGAGATAATTTTGACTTGAGCGAAATTTGCAAACCCATGTATAATATGAAAAGTCTGTACGGCTGATCATCAAGCGGCGATTGCAGTATAGCGATATACCGCGGACGCGTATACGTATATTCCGTACGCGTTATTATAGTTCAAGATTTCCGGGACGCGCGGCGCGATATGGAGAAAATGGAAAAATAGCCGCCCTCCCGAGGAGAGACACAGTTCTCACGTAGCTCATAGCAAATTCTTCGACATACGGCGGAGGCGAGGCGGCCGGAACAAAAAACGGGGGCGGCGGACGACGACGGTATTTAACGCGAAGCGAATAGCAGGAGAAATAAAAGTCAGTAGGCCAGGAGTGCGTGCAGGCGTCTTGGCGCATTAACCATTCATGAGCGGAATTCGTATGCGCGCCGACGCCCGCGTGTAAGCCCGGCATTACGAGCCCTACCCTCCGCCGAGCCGCGCAAAACTCGCGACGCGTTTCGTGACTAGTAATTGGATGCTACCGGACATGGGAGCTACTGCAGCCTGCGCAGCTCTATGTGCAGCTCTATATAGCTGCGCCGCTACATACGAAGAAGGAGGATGGGTACGAGGAAAGAGTGGAAAACGAGGAGAGCTGCCGTTTCCTCCCTTGGCTGAGCTGCCAGAGAGCCGGCCGTAATGCGACTTTGATTTTCAGGGCTGAGCGATAGACGGGAAGATTAAATTGGTTTTA
The DNA here is from genome assembly GCA_018906965.1 of Philotrypesis tridentata. Classification (NCBI taxonomy): domain Eukaryota; kingdom Metazoa; phylum Arthropoda; class Insecta; order Hymenoptera; family Pteromalidae; genus Philotrypesis; species Philotrypesis tridentata. Next base: position 5,351,649 of record JACCIB010000011.1, on the reverse strand, counting down.
GGGGCGGCTGGACTGCGCCGCACAGCACACGATCGGAGCGAGCTCTTTTCCTCCCGCGCGCAGTCTTTTGAATTCGCGCTAGAGCTCGAGCTATACATAATGATTAATGCACTTATATACATGTATACACTATACATGGGCCTGCTCCCTCGGTGTGTTTTCTGCTTTCTCCGTTTGAAAGAGCTGAAAATCATGCCCGATCATGCGGCGGCTAACGCGATATGCATATGATTGTTTGCGTAACGGACTCGGCATTAATTCACACACGATTGGAAACGAAAGTGGGTATTTATGGTAATGTTCAGTGAATGTTCAGTGCTTACTTAACGATTATCCAATGACGGAATAATAACAAAAGCCTGCGCCCCGCCTCCCCCGAACTCGATGCAACAATACCGCGCGCTGGAATATTCCAAATGCGTACGAGATTCTTTGAAAGTGTCTTGTTGTTAAAAGCTAGCGCGCGCACGCGTGTTTTATATATTTATTGCGCGCTCGAGTTTTAACACCCACCGGCGCTCAGCAGAAAATAATTTAAAATTCAAATGGGCCGACAGATGTTGCTGCGCACAGGAGATTGGATTACTTTATTTTTAATTGCTTTGGTGCTGAGACTCCTCCTCCGAGACTCGGAGGCAGCAGCGGCGAGCTCGTACGTTTTCGAAAAGAGACTTTTCGAATAAATGTCTATTTTCGAGACTCTCTCTTCCTCTCGCTGCGGCGCTCTACACGCCTGAATACGGGATGCATTAAACAATTTAAAACTGTTCACGGTGATTGAGCCAAGTGCACTGCGGCTCTCAAAAGAGTTGTAAATTCATGGCGCCGCCTCGTCAAAATTTGAACCGTCACACGCGGAGAATCGATATTATACCCGGTCGGACGAAAATTCCGAGCGATGACGTAATCAAATGTATTCAATAGCTCGTCCAGCCACTTCTCCATAAAGTAGAAGTTTCCGAGAGATTCCGCTAATTAACGACCCTTGGCTGCAAAAAAAATGTATTTAAAGAAAATTCTTTGATGTTCCCATGTATGTACAGTAGTAGCAGCAGCGTAGCTCGACTCTTTGAAAGTACATATCGGAAGCCGTAAAAAAAAAAAAAAAAACCGAATGCGTGGCAGAGCTGGGACCAGGTAAAATGAAAAGCATAAAAGGTCAAACATGAAATACGAAGCATAAAACGTAAAATAAAGGGCCGCCGCGCCGTCGACGACGTAGGTGCCCGAGAAGAAAGAAAAGAAATCGATTTTCTTCAGGCGCGCAACTGGCAACTACTGCGCACAGTGAGAAGGAGATGCAGAGGGAGAGAAGCTAATTACAAGTAGACGTGCGTTCTTTTCGTAAACATTCGCCGCAATTATCGATGGCGGAGTAAACATCGTCCGCGTGCAGCAATCGATGCCATTTTCCAGCTCTCGGCTCTATACAACGTATACATATATGCGCACGTATTGGATATCGCGTTTTTGATTCTTTCTTTTTTTTCACTTCCTTCTGCCATCGGTGATTACAGCGATTAACGGAAAACTCGGGAGAAAGGAGAAAAACAGTAGACGCCGCCGCCGCTGCCGCCGCCGCCGCTCCAACTGGTTTATTACGTTTTATGAGATTTTCCAGCAGCCGAGATTTGCAAATCGTTGCCGCTCGAGTGCTCTCTCAAGAGTTCGCCGCTGCAAAGCCGGTTATAATTATTCTACAAACGAACTCGTACATTTGTTTATACTGCGACAATGGAAATTTAACGAGCGCGTTTAAACTAACTGCGTTGTCCACAAACAGATAGAGTCGCGCGTCATTGTTTGAGCGGAAGTCAGGTCGAAGTACACGGCATTCCCTTTGCCGCGAGAAAAATAGACTTTGCTCTCTGTATAGGAGTACCAGTTGTTCCACGTGAAACGAAGGCATTGCGCTCGAGCGACTCGCCGACGGCGGCCGCATCGGAGCGCCGTATCTCTGCCGCCTCTGCGCAGCTCTGTAACGGAGAGACAGAGAGATCCTTTCTCCGGGTCCGAGGCGGCAGCTCTCGCGCTTCAATTATAAAAATTCCGCGTGAAATTTTAACGACCATAGAGAAGAAGCCCGTCGGTCCCCCCGGCCCGAGAGTGCAGCGCGGCAACTGCCTCTCGCGCTCCCTTTAGAAAATGTTTCCACGCACTTCAAGATTTATCGCCCCGGCTTTCGTCGGCCGCAGGAAAGCTGCGGCTACGCCAAACAATGTTAGCCCCGTTAAAAACGGCGGCAGAGGCCGCCGCCACAGACGCACCAGCACTCCGTGCCATCAACACACTCGAGAGAGCGTTTTGCGCTTTTAAGGAGGAACTTTTCTTTCCTTCCCGCCACTCTTTTAATTCCTCGGCCCTCCTCGCCCAGCCGCAGTCCTCTCCTCTCCTCGTTCTCCCGATGGACATCAACTCGCGAAATTGCGGCCTCGGAGCCGAGAATTTAAGTGCACGATACACGCGACTGCCCGTTCACGACTTATGAATATTTACATCTCTCGTCCGCCACGCGGCTGAATATGCATTATTTTTATTCGCGTCAGCTCGCGCGCTGCCCGCAAAATCGATAGCGAAGCCTACGCCGCGGCGAGAAGGAGAGCGACAATGGGACCCGCAGAGAAAAACACAGGAGTTCCTGCACAATGAACTTTGGCTTATATATATACTTGCGGGCTTTTTACCGTTTGCCCTTTGAATAGCCCCCGCCGACAAGCCGCCGCCGCTGCTGCTGCCGCTGCTGCTGCTGCTGCTGCTGCTGACGTTGGGCTCTCGATGTATATTCCGGCCGCGCGGTAATTGCCCGGCGCTTTTTGCCCGCGTAAAACTCTCGGCGCGGCGCTTCGCGTGAATTGGCTTTAATTGACGCGCGTCTGTCGACAGAGGCTGGACTGCAGCAGCCGCCGCCGCTCGTTTGCCAAAGCCCCGCTCTGCACAGTTATGAGGGAAGAAAAAGAGCAGATACGAGAGACGAGACTCACCTTCGTCGTCGATGCTGAACAGTCCGACGCCGTCGCCTCCCCTGATGCTGTAGCCGATCCTCGAGTCGCCGCCCGGTGGGTCGGCGTCCTTCGCCCGCACTTGCGTCACCAGAGTATTCAGCGGCTGATTTTCCGAGACGTTCGCCGATATCACAAAGTCACTGAACACCGGCGCGTGGAGGTTCTCGTTCACGTCGACGATCTCGATGATGAGGATGGTCTCGGAGGACAGCGAGGGCTCGCCCTTGTCCCTGGCGACGATCGTGAGCGTGTGGACTTGCCGCTCCTCGAAGTCCAGCTTCTGCAGCGTTCGAATCGTACCGGAGAGCTTGTCGACGCCGAAGAAGCCTTCGCTCTCCATTTCCTCGTCGAAGCTGTACTCGATTATTCCGCCGGGGCCCTCGTCCGGGTCTGTGGCCTCGATCACGGCGATCACGCTCCAAACCGGCACGTCCTCGCGCACCTTCACCGTGTAGCTCGTCAGGGCGAACTTGGGCGCGTTGTCGTTGACATCGTCAACCGTGACCCTGACGAGAGCCTCGGAGTAGAGAGCCGGATTGTCGAGGTTCGGCTCGGCCTTGTCGCTGCCGCCGCCGTTCTTATCCGTCGCTCGTATCCTCAGCTCGTACGAGTCCTGGCGCTCTCTGTCCAGCTTGCCGAAGACGCTGAGCACGCCCGTTGCCCGGTCCACCCGGAAGTCGCCCGTGTCCGTGATGAGCGAGTAAGCGATGTGAGCGTTCTCGCCGAGATCGGCGTCCGTGGCGTTGGCGCGGAAGATGAGGCTGCCGTTGAGCGCCGCCTCCGAGACCCGAAAACTCGCGAGGGCCTTCTCGAATTTCGGCGCGTTGTCGTTCACGTCGAGCACGCTCACGGCCAGCATGCGCGAGGCCGACTTTTGCGGCTTGCCCAGGTCGTACACGCTGATGTTCAAAAAGTACTCGTCCTCCCGCTCTCTGTCCAAGTGGCCTATCAACCTCAGCTCGCCCGTGTCCGGCTCGATGCCGAAGACCGAGTCGCTGTCGCCTGCCGAGATGCCGTAGACGAGCTTGCCGTTGTAACCGAGGTCTCTGTCCCTGGCCGCTAGTCTGGCCAGGACCTGGCCAACCGGAGCCGATTCGTTCACGCGGATCTCGTTGGGAAAGTCGAGGAACTCCGGAGCGTGAACGTTCTCGCCGTACCTGCTGGGCATCATCGAGTACTCGTCCTCGCTGGAGCGCATGTTGTTCTTTTCGGCGGCGGCGATGGCCTCGGTGAGTCGCCTAGCGACTCCGGTGTCTCTGCACTCGAAACCGCCCGTTTCGTCGGTAAGCAGCTTGCTCTGCGGGGCTTGAGCGCGTCTCACGTTCACGAGGTGGATCCGCAGCGTGTTGACGTCCGCGAAGTGCGTTCCGTCCGTGGCCGTGACGTTGACTATCATCTCCTGGACCTTCAAGTCGGACAGGTCGCAGGCGACGGAGAGGACGCCGCTGGTGGGATCGAGAGCGAAGCAGCCGTCGGCGTTGCCCCCGGATACCGTCCTGTAGGTGATGATGTTGCCGGCGTCAAAGTCTATCGCGGAGACGGTGATGATCTCGGTGCCGACTTGGACGTATCTGCTCACGTGTCCGACGCAGTCGATCTTCTCGAACTGAGGCCTGTTGTCGTTGACGTTGCGCAGCTTGATCCTGAGCTGCATCTCGCTCTGGCGCCTGTAGGGCAGACCCCAGTCGTTGGCTCGCACGTGCAGCAGGTACTCGCGCTTCATGGTCTCGTAGTCGAGCAGCTGCTTCGTCTTGATTACCCCGGAGAAGTGGTCGATCTCGAAAGGCACGCGCTTGATGTTGTCGATGCTGTAGGATATGTAGGCGTTCTCACCCGAGTCCTTGTCCCTGGCGACGACCTTGCAGACGGAGGTGCCCGCAGGCTCGTTCTCGTCGAGGAACACCGTCATCTCGGACTTGTCGAACTCGGGATCGTTGTCGTTCGTGTCGATGACGTAGATCTTGACCTTGGCCGAGGACTGCTTGCGCGTGCCGGCGTTGCCCTGGTCGACGGCCGAGACGGTCAGCGTGTAGAAGGCCTTCTTCTCGGCGTCGAGAGCCACGGCGGTGTAGAGCATGCCCGTGTCCGCGTTGACGTAGAACTCGCCGCCCTCGTTGCCGCCGACGATCTCGAGGAAGACCAGGGCGTTCTTGCCCTGGTCGGCGTCGCTGACCTTCAGCCTTATGAGGGGACTGTTGATCGGCGCCGTCTCCGGCACCTTCACGTCGTAGATTTCCTTGCTGAAAATCGGCGCGTTGTCGTTGAGGTCGGCCAAGTGCACGGGAACGGACTTGTAGCTGAACCTCGGCGGCGTGCCCCGGTCCACGGCGCGGAGCGTGAGGTTGTAGCCCTGGGGCGCGGCTTCCCGGTCGAGCAGCTTCAGCACCTGGATGCTGTACTCGCCGGGCGTCGGCAGAGCTCGCACGCGGAAGTGTCCGTCGGGATCGCCGGCCACGATCTCGAGACTGGCGATCTCCCCGTGCAGACCGGTGTCCCGGTCGACGACGCGAACGATGGCGTACGTGTCCGCGTTCGAGTGCTCCACTATCTCCGGGAGGTGGCGCACCGTCATCTCCGGCGCGTGGAGGTTCACTTGCCGCACGTGAATCGTCAGCCGGGCGGTGCTCGCGCGAGGCGTCATCCGGTAAAGGGCACCCCGATCCCGGGCCTGGACTGTAAGCTCGTAGAGCGGCCTCTCGATGTACCTGTTGACAAACGTATGCCTTATTCTTTATCTCCAATTACAATTCAACATTTCCTATTCTGTGCAGCTCTTTCCATTTATTCACATTTCCTGCGGCTCTATTGTGTTTTACAATTACGAGCTTCGAACTTTCAAATTGACAATAATCAATGCCCTTTCGTAACCAATTCAACGAGGACAATGTTATTATTTTAATTGATAATCGGCTTATTAACGGGCTATTTCGAGTCCATAAATTCACATGATTCGAGCTTATTGTTAATAAATTATTGAATGATACGTGCTTATATGTACACTCCGACGGAAGTGATTTAATATCTCAAAAACATAATTGCATTACCAAGTAATAATTGAAAGTGTTTCATCAGAATTGCATAGAATCAAATAGCACACATGGCACAACAAATACGATTAATTTTAACCCGCCAGGCTTTGCATTGAAAGCCCTGGAAAGCTGTCGATAACGTAAAAACTGCATGAAAGTTTTAAAAGAAATACGCTTGGAAAAATATTTTACACCGTAGGAAATATCGCACTTGAAAGCAAGCACTTTTTGCAACAAAAAAAAAATGAGAAAAATTTCAGTAAATAACGCACCGGTCGTGATGAAATTTTTCCATACTTTTCTCATGCCAAAAAAAAAGAAGAAGAGGGAGTTACGCTCCTCGGAATGATAATTAAATGAAATGAATTCGAAAAATGCAATTTTTTAAATTCGCGGTTGCAGCCCTCTGCCATTTGTAAGAATGGATGCGTGCGTCGTGCACGCCTCGTATAATTGCCTAACGGAGTCCATTATTGTAATCATTTTGCGTTTTCCCATTCTGTATACGTGACGCGATTTTTTTTTCTGCGACGCGGGATACATACATGCATGTAGCGCAGCGTTGCAAACGCGTCGCGTTTACGCCGCGCATCGGGTCGAGTTGCATACCGCTTCTGTATACGCGCGCGAGGCAGCAACTAGCGGACGTGATTGTTTAAAAATCTGCATTTAAGGTGACGCTGGATTTACCGCGCTGGCGACTTGTCGAGCAGCAAAATATTTGCATTGCGATGTATTCTCTGCTTTTTATATTCTCTCGATTGTGCCCAGCGGGGAGAATTCAATTTTCGCCTGTGATTTTAATATTTCGCGAATACGCGCGCGAGCTCTTAACGGCGCGATGATTATTCCCTGGAGACATTCCAGTCTCTGTGTGTGTGTGTGTGTGTGTGTGTGTGTGTGTGTGTAATGCCATGACGCAAGAGCTGGAAATTCGTGAGCGACAATATTTTTAGAAAACTTTTGTACGCGACTCCGCTGAATATTGTATTAGCGCGCAGCGGAATTAAAAGGGACTCCGCGGGGATTCCAAATTTGAGTTTAAAAATTCAGTCTTTGAGCCTGATGTAATGTGTGCCGAGGTATAAATTTTACATTTATTTAATCCGTCGTGTATTATGAGAGCAAAAAGTCTCGTTTCTTTTTCGGCACTGCAGTAGTCCCTCGACGATTGTAGGTTAAAAAGGGTGCCTTTACTTATAAAGAAGGATTTTCTGGAGTGCAGTGTACGCTCAAAGAATAATTTGAATGAAAAATACTCGAAAACATGAATTTAACAAATTTAATTGCAGAATAGTTTTTATTACAAAAACTTGCACTATAAATAATGTTTAATTTTTTGAGAACCTAATTGGACTTGTATGGAACTTTAATTAATTAAAAATACTTTCTTGCTGATAATTGCATCATTATATATTTAATAATTGAACTGATCGGGGCTTTTAAGCGTGCAAATTAAAGTTTAATGATGCAAATGGTTAATTGCTTATTTTCGAGTTCCGCTTAAAGAGGAAAAAAAGTAGTAATGGTATAGTAGCTGAATGGATGTTAAAGGCTAACGGATTGTTAATCGATCGATTAAACGAGTCGGTTTTTTCAGTGGGAAGAAATGGAGTCATTTACCGTAGCAGGATGTTGGAGTGGAGGAAAAAAGTTTACGATCGATTTGATCTGACTGACCTCAACGGCCTCGTAAGCGTGACTACTCCACTGACAGGATGAATGGCGAACTGCTCGGTCTTCTCGGCGAAGCTGTAATAGATCTCTCCGTTCCTGCCCAAATCGGCGTCCTCCGCGCTGACCTTGAGGATGCTCTTGTGCGTGGGCGTGTCCTCGGTGACGGTCGTCTCGTACTCGGTCGGGTAGAACAGCGGATTGAGATCGTTGGTGTCGGTGATGGTGACCGCGACGCTGGTCTGCGCCTCGAGGACCGTCACCCTGTTCCTGCCGTCGTGCCGCCTCGCCGTCGCCTTGATCTCCAGCACGTAGCGGTCTTTCCTCTCGCGATTCAGCACGTCGACGTTGCCCGTCTTCGTCCTCAGGAGCAGGAAGCAAAAGTCCCCGACGACGCGCTCCTCGGCTTTGAAGAACTTCTCCTTGTCGCCGGAGGCGATGCGGAACTTGATCTCCTCGAAGGCGCGCCGGTTCGCGCGGAGCTCGATGCCCATCTTCTCCTCGGGTCGCACGTACGTCTTGCCCATCGAGTTCTCAGGGATCGAGGCGTTGTAGAGGCTCGAGGTGAAGCGGAACTCCTCGACGCTCGGTTCATCGCGCTGGGGGAGGGGCGGCGCTCTGCTGCTACCAGCTGCGCCACTGCCGCCGCCGCCGCCGCCGCCGCCGCTCTTGCTCGAGGTGCTGAAGAGGGGTGAGGGGCTGCTCTGGGGAATCGCCAGATTCAGAGCGATCGGACTGTCGGCGTCGTCGTCGAGAGCTACGGACGAGTGGCAGCTGGTGCCGAGCAGCCAGAGCAGCAGCCACGGGCCCGCGAGCAGCGGCGCCCGGTCCTTCGTCAGTCGTCTTCGCATTGCGCTAGCTCATTGTCCCCCACGGGAGAGATGCTCCGGCTCTACTGCAGCTGCGATATCCGCTCGAGCTTCCTCGCGAGCATCTGAAAATTCACATTTTCGACTTATCGTTACTTCATTCAATTCCATTTTTTTTTCTCTCATTTTATTATTAGTACAACATTTTAATCATTATCATTATTATAAATATTATTTCGTAGCATTGAATTGCGTAACAGAAAAGAATCTGCCCCCCCCCTCCCGTTCATTTGATAGACTCAAAGGACGGCAACTTAAGAATTTTCCAGTAGAAGAAGGATCCGAAAGAAATGTAAAGTTTTAGAAAGGTCCAGAAAAAAGCGATAAATCTCTGCGGAAAAGAAGAGAAAAAAGTCGAAACACATACGCACAGGGGACCGCCGAAATTTATCACAGCCAAAGGGTCCTTGTACATTAAAAATTTTTCGCTCCATTTATCGATTAAATGGCCCAGAATGCTAAATCCTTTATATCGCCCTCTGTGCCCCCTCACCCACCTAGAGCGATCGTCAGGGACAATCGCAAAAAACGGCTTTTATTATACTTTCCACGCGCTATAGCTTGTCTACCAGATGATAAATTCGCAATGCGGTTTTCCCGCAAAAGAGTTGAGGCGCGTGCGTAACGAGATTTCAATCCGATAATAACGATCGAGTCGCACGGTTTATCGGCTGAAATAAACGAAATGTTTCGCCTCCATAAGCGAATTAATTCGCGCTCTCGTGCAGTGAGAAAGAATGCGCGCACGAGAGAAGGGAGAGAGAGAGAGAGAGAGACATTTATCGCGAGCATGAAATAGTCGACTCTATCGGATTATCGAGCCGGAATCACGAGGCGGTGGTCGGAAGAACGGGCGACACGCGAGATTAGAGCGTTAGCAGGAGAGAGAGAGAGAGAGAGAGAGAGAGAGAGAGAGAGAGAGGAGAGCCTACAATAGGTATAGCCGATAGCAGTGTATAGCAGTGGCGCGAGAAGTGCTACACGCTGTGCTGTCGCTATCGGACTCGTGTTTCCTGACGGGCGTCCCACTATCGATATATCAATAAGGCTCTCTCACTCCTCTCCTTTGCCTTCCCGGGTCTATTGTCGAGCCACTGCCATCGCGCGAAATCCGACTCCCCCTCTCGCATAATATACGCGTATATAGACGACTCCCTTTTCAGCCGTCACGATTCCGTATATGCGCGCACGGGTCGCTACACCGACGGAAAAAAGAAAAGCGAATACGGCCGCGACGTTATCGGTCCAAGATTACACTCCATTACGTGCATTACGTAGTTGACTCTCCCTCTCTCTCTCTTTCTCCCTCTTGCTCTGTCTCGCTCCCTCTGCAGCCATATTCTCCTTTAATTTCCGTCTTCTCGGCGGGAAACAAATGCGCTGCACTTACGCCGGCTTCGAGTGCCTACAATGTATACGTCGCACACGTAAACGTATAAGTGCAGCCCGGCGATGCGGCGCATAAGCGTATAACTGTATACGTAATAAAGGCGTCAGCAGCCGCTGTTTCAGCGGTGTCGATTCTTTCGCTAACGGACTTGATGCTCTCCTGTATACTTAGATATAGTCGAAAAATAGAGAGCGAGAGTAAGTATATATGAGACGAGCGCCGCCGCGTATAAACACGGATAAAAATAGATGGATCGAGACGACGGAGAGTGAGAGAGAGAGAGAGAGAGAGAGAGAGAGCCACGTGGGTGTTATTTAAGAGCGCGCGCGCGCGACGAGAATGATAAAGATTGGGAGAGAATTTTCCCCGCGCGGGAAAAATCACAGCTCTATTCTCGGATCCAAAGAGAGAGAGAGAGAGAGAGAAATATAAGACCAACGAGAGGAACCGCCGCGGCCGATAACCCGCCGTGCGAGCGTGTGTAGCCCGTTTTTTTTCGGCTTCTTCTCCTTCGGCCGCCGCATCAGGAAGTACTTTAGATTAGCCTATCTCCATTCTCCGGCCTCTGTATAGCTATGTAGACGTACGCGCGTGGTTGTGGGTGTACAAGCGCGCGAGTGTATAGGTATGTAGAGCCGCGCCAGGCTCGTAAAGTCCAAGACTTAACCGACGGTGGCGGCCGCGGCTCAAGAAAATAATTGCGTATCGGAAGCAATGTGGAAATGTGGCGCCGATAAAGACGCGAGGATTACGAGTCGGGCCGCCGACCGTATACTGCTGCTTTTTAATTTTATGCCTCGCCAAGCGACGTGAATCGCCGATGTATATACGTCTGTACTATATATAATGCATATATCGAGCACACTCGAACGTATTGATCGGACGATAAAAATCATCGCTGCTCTCGATTTCCTAATGCTGATTTATATTTCTATAAAGACGTGTCTCGCTCGCTCCCGGTGTGCGCACCTACATTACGTAAAGCGTTACGATCGTCGCGGCGCTCCAGTTGATCCGTTCTCTCTCCCCCCCCCCTCTCTCTCTCTTGGCGCTTCGTATCTAAGTAGGCTAAGCCGATGAAATTAAACTGACCTCACGCGCTCTCGCGCGCAGGAATGTGAATCGTTAAATCGGCAGACGCGCGATGATCAGAGAGAAGCTGCGGCCTGCACATATATACGTACATACAGTACATACACGTGGCGCATGCAGGGAATCGGCAAATAAATTACACTCGATTAGCGCGCTAAATAGGATCGAGCAAAAAGCGAAATTAATTTTCCGCGAGAAAGAGGCCGACTCGTGAAAAGAAAGCAGCATAAAGCTGGAAATTACGCCCGATCGAGTCCCGTTATATTCGAAGCGAGCGAGCGAGCGCATCTATTCAGTATATCTATCCACGTCGAATGTCCGTATATTTCCAGCGAATGGAAAATCGCAGAAATGTGGAAATAAAAAGGGCCGAGGAGCGATAAGCAGCGTATATTATAGTCGTGACGCGAGAGAGAGAGAGAGAGAGAGAGGGGCCAGATGAGGAACGAGCCCGCGCTCTTGGCGCAGCGTGCAAACGGCTGGGAATCATCGCCGAGGAATGGAGAGAAAGAAATTAGGATGTCGATCGCAATCGCTTTTCGCCACTTCTTATTCCCTCTCTCCCTGTCTCTCTCTCTCAGCATCACGCAAATCCCTGCGCCGCGTTCTCTCGCATATTTCACTTTGATTTCCTCCGCTGCACGCTCCCTCTCCCAACTTGCCGGTATATATATACATAGCATGCACCGAGTATAAAATCTTTTTTACATCGACTTCCTCAATAAAGCCCAGCCGCCGGCCGCGTGGAAAACTCGCCGAGAGAGTGCGGAGCCGAGCAGCAGCAGCAGCAGCAGCAGCGGCGGCGGCGGCGGCGGCAGCAGCGAGAGTCAGAGAGAAAGAGAAGTAAAATATCAGAAAGCAATTAGGCGGGAGAGCTTGGGGGGAGGGGAGGGGAACGGCTTCTTAACAGGATCATTAGCGCCGCTTAATGAGATGGATCGAGAAGCGAGCGCGCGCGGAGATAGGAAGACCCGGGAAATCATGGGAGTACGAGAGAGATCGACGATAGTCCTTTATTCGCCTTTGAAGACGAAACCGCATTGCCTATACTGCGAGCGCGAGAGAAGAACGTTACGCACGGATTACTCTGCGCGCGCATATAAACTGTATACGGACTGGAGAAAAGGCTTCTGCACCGCACACAGGCGTATACCCACGCACGTATACGTAACGACCTCTCGAGATTAACTCTCATTTCTCTAAAAACACAGCTAATTAAGCGACTTGACTTTATATTATATATTCATGGTACAAGTATATACGCGCAGGCGGCGCTTACTCTTGCCGTCAAAGAAGCTCTCGAGAGCGTTTCGCAGACTGACTCTGACCTCTCTCTCCCTCCCTCTCGTGATGCTGCTGCTGCTGTAACGGTGTATATAAGCGGAACACACTCGTATAATCGCCGAAACTTTTAAATTAGAGAGAGCGTGCACTCGTCTCCCCCGGTGAATCTCGGCGTGTCCCCTTCGCGGATTAAGCCGCTCTCTACGAACTTGCTAATTTTCCCTCCCCCCCTCGAGAGTAACTTGGCTCTGTCTCGCAAGAGAGAGCAAAGTCTCTCTCTTCTCTCTCTCTCTCTCTCTCTCTTTGTCACTGCACACTCTGTGCTATGCTCCTCGCGATTGTCCTATATAGTATATACGCAAAAATGCCAAATGCGCGGATCATCACAATGAATAAAGATGCGACGCTATAGGGGGGAGGGAGGCGGGCCGCGAATATAACTTCCTAAATCGAAATTTACGTCTGGCTCTCGGACTTTTTTTTTCAAAGATTCCACGGGCTATTAATTCAATTGGGGAAACTTGCCTCGGTCCGGCTCTTCTTCTTCTTCTTCTTCTTCTTCTTCTTCTTCTTCTGCCTTCGCTTGCGCTCTTCATTTTCATTTCAATGGCCGCGCGAGAGCCCGCGACTAAAGAGAAATTCACTTTATTACGGGTAGCTCTGATTCGTGAAATATTCAGATTTAATTGTCGCCCCTGTCTTTTCAAACTTATTTATTAATTTTGCGCCTCTCTGCGCTCGACAGCCCGCTGAGCGAACGAGCGAGCGAGCGAGGGAGAGAGATACAAGTCATTTACATTCGCGTGAACTGTTCCCGCCAATCGTTTGTGTACATAAAAAAAGAGTACCCATATTTTTTTCGAAATCGAATAATATGCATATAAATGAAAGCATCGCGCGGCCCAGCAGTGCTGCAAACTCGGTGAATTTTAATAATTGATTGATCTCTGCGCAGCGCGAGGACAGTTTTCCGATCAAGCGTGCGTCGCTGCTTTAACGGGGCAAAAAAAACGCCCCGTGTGTCGAGGGCGATTCTGAAAATTCATAGCCTGTGAAAGCGCGCGCTTGTGCGTCATTGTGCAGTGCAGTCTCTCCCTTTTCGGCAAAGTCCGGGCTATCTTCTTCGAGTACGGTTTGCTCTGCTCCGTATTTATTGTAAAGCCGTAAGAAGAACGAGAATCCAAGCGCAGCCGAGCGATAAGGCGCGAGAGAGCGAGCGGATTCCAACTTTGTATTTTATACATACGACGCTCTCGTTCAATTCTCGTGGGGGGGGGGGGGGGAGAAAAGAAAGAGAGAGAGAGAGAGAGGGAGAGCAGATGTAGGGACGACTACACGCATCCTACATATTTTTGGATGCAACGATTTATGTCTCGGAGTTATACCGCGCATCTGTGGAAATAAATCGATGAGGCGGAGAGAGGATCAGGATAGCGGAGCAAAGAGAGCAAACAATTATTAAGAGTTGCACTCGAGTCAAAGCTTATTATCGACGGCTAATTAATCTTTCTCATCCGCAAAGACAAGCAGAGAGCACTCGATGAGGAGTAGTATAACCGACGCGAGTTCCGGCTCATCCGGGCTTAGCGGGAAAGTTGAAAATTTAAAGAAAACCGACGCGAGCGCGAGCGCTGCAGCGCTACTGCCAATCCGAGCTTTTACCAGCTCATCTTCGCTTCCGGCCGAGTTTGCGCCCTATACACTTTTGTTTTCAATTCAACTCGAGGAAGAGAGAGAGAGAGAGAGAGAGAGAGAGAGAGAGAGAGAGAGAGAGAGAGAGAGAGAGAGAGAGAGTAATTAATCAGAAGTCCATGTCGACAACGGTGTAATGGCATCGGGTTTCCCGCAGGAAATTAATATTCGGATAAGCTCCTTCATCTCGATATTCGATCAATTCGAAGCGGCGTACTGATATAATTGGCGAAATTTTTATTTCCCATACAATGGGGATCACGTGTGTCCTTCGACGCGGCTCACTGACTCGGCTCGCCAACGTGTAAAAGGAGCACTCGACGCTTTTAGCTGTGACGTTCATAATTGATTCGACATTGTTTAACGATGATAATTTGAATTTTACCAAGTACTATGAGACATATAGCTCGCATTTATACGAGAGCACGAAAATCCCCGAATTCATATAGCTTGCGGTCCACTGCGAGAGGGTAAATATAGCGAGAGGGAGTTTAGGGGCTCGGTCTCTCTATCGCGCCGACGATCAAAAGTTAAGCTCCGCGCGAGTTGACTCAATAATATACGCTCCGTCCGATCCTGTAAGTCGTTCGATAACGCTCGCTCGTGCGAGTGGAAACGAGATGGACTAATTGCTTGCGGTCGACGTATCTAGCCGCTAATTCAATTAGGCCTCAGCTCGAGCTTTCCCGTCGTCTGGTCGGCTATATTCTGAGAAATTCATCGCGGCGCGACGTGTCTCGTATATAGTCTCGGAGACGTACGTATCATTTTATAGGTTATACATAGAATGAGGGAGACGGGAGGGGGGGATAGAAGACTAGGATTTGCAGTAAAGACGCCTACGACTTGGCGCGTTATCGCCCTTGTAAACTGGGTTACGCCCAACGAAACATATATCCATTATACAGCTGCCGCTGTCGGACACGCTCTTGGCGCAACAATATATATGCGCAAGCGTGACTCGTGGAGCATTATGTTGCAATGTATAGAGGGCACACACGGCAAATGGGATCTGACCAGTGCACCTTTTCGCGCGCAAGCCTTATCTCTATCGCAGCTTTCGTTCGTCCCATCTATATACGTGCTTTCATTCTCTCTCTCTCTCTCTCTCTCTCTCTTCCTCTCTCGAACTTGAAATCCATTTTCTTTTCTCTCCTTACTTTCATTTGCTCCTTATGTTCCCGTATACTCTTTTCCTGAACCGACTATCCTATTTGTGGCTAATATTTTCATTCTTTATTGGAATAACTTCCTACATGTAGGGGAGAACGAGCGGCAAGCTATTGTGCGCACGCGCATGTAGGCTTTTACAAAGAGCTATTTAAGCTGAATTGAATCGTTCAAAAGAGAGAGAGAGAGAGAGAGAGAGGGAGGGAGGGAGAGAGAGAAAACAATATTGCGTTATACTCGCGGAGAAAAGCCACGTTCTGTATATCGGACTTTCGTAACCGTTTTTATCTCTCTTGCATTGCGGTGAAAACGAGAGCGATTCGCGTTGATGATCGGTTGAAAAAAAAAAATGTGGCGAGTACGATTAGGAGTCGCGCAGCGGAGAAAAGAGCGAGTCACTTTGGCAGATAAGCTGCAGCGCGGCACAGGGCACGTGGGATTATTCGCCGGGAAGAGAAATCGGACACCGGAAAAAGAGAAGGGAGAGAGAGAGAGAGAACCAAGTGCTGCCGCATCAGATGCATGTACGCTCTTCATATCTCCGAAAAGAATAGCCTCGGCTTCGTGCGGATATCATGGCGAGTGCGCTGCATGTTTACATGTATACACGCAGGTAGATAAGATAAAAATTCCGTAATACTCTCGTAAGTCCGGGAGTAGGAGTAGTATACAAGAATAAAAAAGAAAATCCAGGCGAGTATACGGGGGGGGGGGGGGCGAAGGCACGAGAAAGAGGAGAGACATAGGTATCGAGGGGCTCAACGGTTTGATACCGGTGCAGTATACGTGCAGCGCGCCAGCAGTAGCAGCGCAGCGTCGTATACTGCAGCGCGCAGATACCTATATATATATATAAGAAGAGCCAAGTGCGCGGCCCATATATAGAGCGAGTTGGTAAACAGGCAGTAGTTACTGCAATGCACACATTGCGTGTCGATAGCGTCCGTGTACTAATCGGCTTTGGGAGCTTTCCTACGTCGGCGGCTCCCGTCTGTCATCGGATAGATATTGCGCCGCGCACACGAGCCGTACGTGTTGTAGCAACGCAGCATCGATCAAGCCTATACACATATACATGTATATGCTCCATTCGATGCTGCATCGCACCAGCTCAGAGAGCTGACACCCGCTCTCTCGTCCGCTCTATTGGATTTTTTTTCGCCTGCTTGTTACGGCCAGCGAATGTGTGTAACTGCGCCACCGGCTCCCCTTTTTTCGCGCCTCCCAACCCCCCCCCCTCCCCGTTCCAGGAACACAATCTCTTTTACACGTCAATTTGCCGTCGAATCGCCTCCTCGTCTCTCTCTCTCTCTCTCGGCGTCGCGACGCCACCGACGAAAGCAATATAACGGTTATAATGGATTAATTCGAGGGCCGAGCGCGCTCGCTTTTTATCGGGCCGCGCGCCGTCGCGAAATTCGCGAGAGCGTAATTGCCGGCGAAGAGGATCGAGACACCGTGAGCGACAGCTATAGAGCTACTGGCAGCGCGAGAGAGTAAACAGCGCGGCGCGCGAGAGAGAAAGAGAGAAAGCGCAGTCTAGTGCAGTATCGAGGCAGTAAATCAGTATCCGGCATGACAGATGCATGAATAGTTTGTTTCGGATGTCCTATTGCCGATAGAGCGAGCGAGCGAGCGAGAGAGCTGCAGCCGCCGCAGTCGTAAATAACAAAAAATCGAGCACACCGTGGCGGCGGCGGCGGCGGCGGCGGCGAGCGTTATGTATAGGGGAGCGATCGAAAAAGGACTAAAAGGCGCGAAAGGCCGCAGTTGTAACGGTGAATTATCGCCCGAGTCAGCGGAAAGTGTGAGGCTCTCTCGGAGGTCAGAGAAAAGTCCCCGCGCCGATTCTTTCGCGACGACTCTCTCTCTCTCTCTCTCTCTCGCGCGCGACTATGTCTGCAATAAGGATGGAGGTCGTCTGGCAATTGTCGCTTATCGCGCTTCGTCCCGTAATATACCCTGTCTATACCCTGAGATATGGGATTCATCGACTGCGCGCGGGGTAGTAGTTGAGCCGGCCTCGTTAATCACCTTATCGAGGCGCTGTAATCCTTTTCCCCTCGACTCGTTAATTTCCAAAAGGGACGAGAGAAAGGGATTCCTTGCGCGTCCCGAGACTGCGCTCCGGCTGTTTACTATTTGAAACGAGACAGAGAAAGAGAGAGAGAGAGAGAACGAGAATGAGAACACCTGCTCGCGGCTGCCGTGATGGCCTGTATAAAAAGTAACGACTGCGAAATCTCGAGACAGCGTGTGCGCCGCCGCTGCAGCGTCGACTCGTCATTTCCCTTATACACATTATGGAGCTGCGGGCTTTCGCGTATTATTGTTATTACGGAAGCGCGGAAGCCGGGCCAGGCGCGGGGCGACGAAAATAACGCCGCGTGATAAAGTGGCGCGAAACAAACGTATAAGGACGCGAGATCGAGATAAAGAGCGCCGAGGAAAATGAAAAATACGACGGGAAATGAAGGAAGAGGACGCCCTCGCTCTCTCGGTTCCATTGTGTAGGACGCGAGGGGGGAGATTATCCAGTCGATGCGCAAGTACACTCGTTGCTCTCTTTTTCGAGGTCGAGAGAACATCGGCGGGATGGTAGTGCAGCTTTTTTCGTCGGATCTATTATTAAAATACGTATCAACCGGTCGGAGCTATAGTCTATATACTGCCGTGATAAATGCTCGCTCTGGCGGGGGAGGATTTTGCATTTTTATGAGCTTCGAATTCGCCCGGTAAATGCTTTTCGCGACTTGCTTTTCTTTTCTCTCTTGCGCGCGGTTTAATTTCAAATTGATTAGTCCCTGTTTTCCGTTTTATTCGCCCGGCCGCTCTGTGTGCAGTGTATTTTTCGCGCTCCTGCTTCTTCGCGGTTTTCCGGGGAACTTGGAGCCACAATTATTTTCCCGAAGCTGCAGCCGCACATTTGTGAGTGCACATTAATTAAAAAAGCAGTACACGGCGTTGGCTCAAAAGATCCTCTCTCCACAGCCCGCTGCAGCCGCTGATGTTGTATACACTCATAGCAGCAGCGCATCTCGACGGCAGCTTGGCTCATCGCCGCTTATTAAAACTGTTTGTTTTACAATTCCAAAGTGAAAAAACGCCCGCCTGGAGCAGTAGCAGCAGCAGCAGCAGCGTCGTCGACTGCAATTATCCGGCGCCGCCGCCACCGCCGACATCATCGTCGACGTCACTCGCGCACTGACTTATTCCTGATGATTTAAACTAGAAGTCCCTCGCACGTCGTCGGCAGCCGAGGTTAATCGCTACTTGACCCAGTTCCGTCCTCTCGTTCTCCGTCGTGTGTGTCTTGTTGCACTATTTATTAGGACAATACGCGACAGCTCTCGACAGTTCACCTGCAGCTACGCACATTCGGTAATAGCTGCGCTCTCTCTTCTCTCTCTCTCTCTCTCTCTCTCTCTCTCTCTCGTGACTTTCGGGAAAGTTGCAAGTGTTTGTAAAGCAGAAGGCGCGCAGGCAGTGGAAAAGCACAAGAGGGGGGAGAGAGGCTGGTCGCGCGAGCTCAAATTAAGGAAAGAAGACGAAGAAGAAGAGGCAGCGGCTCGCAGTGAAGCAGCAGAGAGAGAGAGAAAGAGAGATGAAGGAAAATAAAGGCCAAGAGTCCACTCGAAGCAATGACTGTGAGAGGACGAAGAGAGGGAGAGAGAGAGAGAGAGAGAGGTCAATGCGCTCGGGAGGTGCATTGCCTCGAGGATGAAAGGATAAGAGTATATAGTGGAGAATCGAGGCAAGAAGCGAGCGACGAACGACTCTCTGCGCGAATATCGCAAGAAGAAGAAGCAGCAGCAGCTCAGCCGCGGCGCGGCGGCTGGATAATATTAAGTCTCTCTCTCTCTCTCTCTCTCTCTAGGCAAATGCGCGCGAGCGCGAGTCCATGCATTCGACGACACTGCGTGCAGTATATACCTAGCGGAAAAGTACTAGCTGTGGAAGTCCAGAGAGGCGAGTCTCATCCTCGATCGAGGAGCGGAAAAAATTAAGCGCTGTTTATACGGCGGCGACGAGCGAATCGAGAGAGTCACTTTCCAAATCCCAAGAGTTATGCGAAAAGTTATTTTCGTCATGAGGCGACCGATAAATTTTGTCGGCGCCGGATTAAAAACATCTGCGCGCGGAAAACTATTTTTACTTGTCCGCGGCTCATGGAGCATCGCGGCTACGACTATTCCCACGAATGCTCCCACGGACTATACTCGGTTCCCCCCGGACTTCTCGACTAATTATACGAGAGCCGAGCTGTATACGCGGCGCGTGAAAAAATTCATCGAAAACAATTTGAAGGTGCGTAGCGCGCGCACGCGGCCTTACTCTCTCAAATAACAATGATTATCGGAGCGCGGCTCGTAAAAAAGTATCGGCAGGAGCAGCAGCAGCAGCAGCCGCTCGGGTGAGAGTATATAGCAACATCAGCGGCGGCTGTAGGGAAAAAGCTGGCCAGAGTCAAGCGTATAATACACGTATATACACAGAGGCCGAGAGAGAGAGAGAGAGCCGAGAGAAGAGAGGAGGGAGATAAGCGAGGCCGGCAGGTGCGCCGAAGCGGCGGCGGCGGGACTCTACTCTCCCGCTCTCTACCCTCTCCGCCTCGCGCGGGATAAAGCGACGTTATGCGAATTCTCGTAATTACGTCGGGGGGGCCCTCCGAGTTACGAGCGAATTTCTCCCTGTACACGGCATGTAGATGCGCGCGACGAGTGCGCGGAATTACCCGCTCTCTCTCTTCCCTCCCCGCGCTTCTCTCTCTCTCTCTCTCTCTCTCTCTCTCTCTCTCTCTCGCTCGCTCATCGCGGAGGAGGATTTATTTAAAAACTTGATTGAAAATGCCTGCGAGCTCTCCTAGCTATGCTGCCCCTATTCAAACTTCCGAACTCTCTTTCCACTTGCGTAAAGTGCAGTGCGCGCCGCATCCGATAAGTGAGGTGAGCGTGCGAGATTTCTTCTCCTTTCTTTTTTCTTTTCTTCTTTTCAGAGAGAACCAAGCGACTCGAGGCTTGCCTCCCATTTCTATATATGGCGCTGCAAGAATTTTTGAATTATCATCTCTGGAATTTTCTTAGCTGCAAACGAATATTCTGCACGTCTGCGGAGCTCCGAGTCTATATATACAGCAGTAGCAGCAACAGCAGCACAGGCAGGGCTCTGTTTTTAACAAACAACATTCCGATGGACTCTGCGCGTATACTAATGCGATTTCAGCTTTTGCAACGCCCGCAGCAGGAGCTTTCAAAAGAGTGAATAAACATAAAAGTTTAAAAAAGCCGCGAGAGCTGCGTGCGCTTCGTTTGCAAGGAGAATAGCTGGTGTGTGTAAAAATTTTCGAGCTTCAGCGCGATATTTCTAATTGATTAGCTCGCCGTCGAGAAGTATACACGCTTCTGCCTGACTAATTCCCGTAAACGTAGGTGTCGACGAATATATGCGCGTTACATAGAAAGCCACAGTGTGTAGAGAGTCCCACGTCGTATCCGCTCGCAATTAGCGCTTCTCCTCTCGCGCAAGTGTGTTTCCGCGTGGCGGCCGATCGCTAAAAATTCTCCTCGGCTCTTTTCTCGCATCCGCACCGCCCAAGACGACGGCGGCGGCGGCGGCGGCGGCGGCGGCAGCAGCATCCGCGACACACACGCTGCACACGTATACGACAAAAGCTTCATTAGACAGAGAGGCGTCATCTCGTTAGGACAAATTAGCCGAGGGCTAATGATTTGAGCCACACACACACACACACACGCACACTACATGCAGCTGCTGTTCTATTTTTACGCTTCGATGACACGCTCTCCTGCGGCGGCCGACATTTCCCTCGATAGAACATATTCCTGCAGACACGAGGCGGAGAGCGACGACGACGTTGACGGCGTCGTCACACCTTCTCGGCGTCTTTAACCCTCTTTAATTCCATCCAGCAGTGCGCCGCTTTCAAGCATAAGCGCGTTCGCGCGGTGGTAGAGAGGGAGAGGCTGCTGGCTCGCTCGTTGGGAGAGATATAATGATTTCTTTTTTACGACTGGACGATTCACTTGGGCGCGCCTCCCCCTTAATTTTCCTTTTTATCCCGGTGCCTCTCTCCTCTCTCTCCTCTCTCTCTCTCTCACTCGCTCTCGCTCTTTTATCTCGCGCGAGCGCTTCCCTTTTTCTGGACAAAGAGCGGAAGCCCCGCAGAATATATACCTATAAGAAGTGCCTCGGGACAAGCGCGCCGAGTTTTAACGGCGCCGCCGTTTTTCCTTCTCTATCTCTCTCTCTCTCTCTCTCTCTGCTTTCTTATATTTTTTCTTCCGGAGGGTGCGTCACCCCTGGATAGCAGAGCGTAGTTTCGCTCCAATTTTTCCTTGGCTTTAATCAGCCCCTCACTCTGTGCTGCGTACGCCGTCGATTATAATCGACGCGCGTCAGCCGGTACAAGTACATACGCTCTTGATTTTTTGCGGCCACAGCAGATCCGTATTTTCCAAATCGAGCTGACACGTCGAGTCCTGCGCGTCGAGGCTGAGTCACTTGGTTCTTGCTATATGACCTGCCGGGCGAAGGAGGTGTACCTTGCGTATATACTACTATGTATGTATATAGTGTGCAGAGCAGAAACGTGTGGGGCAGACGGAGGAGGACGAGACCGGTTTCGCGAGGCTTTTATAAATATACGCAGCGGCTCTGCTTCACTTGCGCTCTGTGTGTGCTGTGTGCTGCCGCTGCCGCCACGGCCGCTGTGCTGCGGCTGAGGTGAGCTCTGGACTCGTTGCAATTCCTCATCGTCGCTGATGCTGCAAACAAAACTTTCTTCGAATTTCGCTGAGGAAGCTTCGCAGCTGGGCTTTTTTCTCGCGAGTAAGTCGAGCTCTCGGCGCTCGTGTATCGCTACTCTCTCTCTCTAAATGTATACGTATGTACATGCCGTAATTGTACCGTTGCACCGCTGTTAATTTTACGCTGTGTTTTCGCAGTTCTGCACATTTAAATTTTGCAGTCTTTAAACCTCGATAAAAGTTCAGCCGACACCAATATTCCCTCGCAGTATATTGTCGGTAAAATTTAATTTCATTGTTGCGTTATTATTAACGAGTATTTTATTATACGAACTCGTTAAAAAAACAAAATACTCCGTTGCTCTCTCTCGATAGCCGCAGTGAAGCCCGCCGCGCCTGTGTGTGTGTGTGTGTGTGTGTGTGTGTGTGTGTGCGCTGTGCAATGTGCATGTGCGAGCGCGCGATATCGTTGTAAAATAATGAGTTATCGTTTTTCCCGAGTATTTTTGCAAATATAAACGTACTGCCAATTATAGGACAGCGGGGGAGATTGATGGCCGTTGGGGAAGCCCGTGCGGAGCGTGTATAATAAAGAATAATGAATTCGTCAGAGCGAAATGAAATAAAGAAAAGGCCAAATCGAGCAAGTACGAAATTCCACACTTGCGGCGCGCGATGTTTAAAGAGCTGAGAAGTGCAGCAATGAATTAAAATTCAAGGATATTTCTACCCCCTCCTCCTCCTCGTCCCTCGCTGCCTCTTTGCACACAAAGGCGAGCAAACTATCAGGAGTCATTCGTCATTCTCGCATAAAAGCAGGTACAAGTGTGTGCGCAGGAGCAGCTCCAAGCACGCAACTACCTTTTCTCCTTCCTTCAGATCAGAAAAAGGCCATCCGGCGAGAGAGGGAGAGAGTCAAACATTATCCCCGAAGAACAAGAGAGCGAAATAAAGCCCATGCTCCATAAAGCGAAATCCATTAAGCTCCAGGGCCAGTGAAAAAACGCGTGTAATTAAGGCCGCGTGCAGTGGTGCCGGTGCACCTGCATTTTCGCGCGTACGCCCCATTGACAATAGTAAATCGCGGCCTGTGCGCTGCATATAAATACCCTCCCCCCTCCCGCTCTCTCTCACACACATCAGCAGCAGCAGCAGCAGCAGCAGCGAAGCAAGGTGGAACGAACTTCGCACACACGTGAACTGCGAGGGCAACAGCTTGTACCTGTCGTTCGCCACCGCCGCCGTTGGTTCGTCCTGACGCTGCTGCTGCTGCTGCTGCTGCTCGAAGGAAGTAGTCGATAAAACTGGTTTGACGAGTGTCGGGAACTCGACGGCGGCGGCGGCGGCGGCGGCAGCGGCCACGTCGCCGATGAGAGAGAGAGAAAGAGCTTCTCCGCACGGCGTGTATATATAGGCGCACCGAGGCACACACTGTAGACTCCGGCTCTCTGTAGCAGCCGTATAGGCTTCGCTATTTCTTCTCTCTTTCTCGTCTCTTTCTCTTTCGCGCGGGCGACCCTTTTACGCTACGGCTTTTTCGCTACACTCTGCATTTTTAATGACCGGGAAAATGAGGCGGTGAGCGCGAGCGATTCTCTCCTCTTCCGCGCGAAAAAAAAAAAAAAAATTGCCGCGTAGCGGCTTTAATACTGCAGGCGGGAAAGGGCGCCGGCTAGAATTTTTGCGTGAAACGCGAGAGAGACGGCTTTAAAAATGCAGATGCATATAGAGGATAGAATTCATTTCGCAGCTGCTGCTGCTGCTGCCGCCGCCACTGCTCCGCAGTTGGACTTCATCAGCACTAAATAGTCGGGATGGAGCAGTCCTTTTTGTTGCTGCTGCAACAGCCTCCGCTCTGCAGCTTAAAAGGTGTACAGCGGGAGATTTTAAAGATTCATCGCACGTGCATTTGCGTTGATCGGAGCAGGGCCGATGTGCGACGCGATCTCTCAGAACAATGGGATTGAACTCGGTCAGGGATTACATTATAGAGACGCGAGAGTTGTAGCACGCGATTTATCAGCTCTATTTCAGAGCCACGTAGTTTCGCAAAGCTCTGTACGTACGGCAATTAGCGGCGTTTAACGTGCGATTCATTGGCTAGAGCAAAACGATTATTTCCTCTCTCTCTCTCTCTCTCTCTCTCTCTCTCTCTCTCTCTCTCTCTCTTCCATTGCATTCCGCCGATCTCTCGAGACTGACACACACTCGGAGAGAGGAGGGAGGGGAGAGAGGGGCTGAGAGAGAGAGAGAGAGAGAGAGAGCATCGACTCTCCGCTAAACAAAAGCGCAGCTTTAGCGTAGGTGGGGCTCCGCGCGAGAGAGCGCCTCCGGTTATGCTCTCTCGGCCACGAGAGAGAGAGAGAGAGAGAGAGAGAGAGAGAGAGAGAGAAAGAAAAAGAGCTTCGGTCGACGGAGAAAACAAAGGCCGCGCGCGCGCGGCTCTCTGGAATGCGGGAGAGTAAAACGCTCTTGCCGTATATATAAGTACGCGTCCCTCGCTAGCTCTCGTTCTCTCTCTGCATGTGCTTTATAACGGCCGACGTAATCTCAATTTCGCCCGCGTGTATGAATTGCCGTGTAAAAAAGTATGGGCGACGGAACGCGCGCGCGTGGACGCGTGTGTGTGTAACGAGCTGACGGCCTAACGCGCTAACCGCGCGACTAATACGAGTCGTTTAGCTTTCGCCATCGGCTTTCGCACGTATATACATATAGCCGCGCTGCTTTTATTTATATATATTATATATATGTGTGCACGTGTATAATAACTACTGAGTGCGCGACGTATTTTCGCGGCAATACACAGAGGCGTGTCCCCCCCCTCCCCCCGCTCCCTCGGAAAGTGAAAGAGAAAACGAGCGAAAAAGCAGACACACACGTTGCGCACGCGGACGCGAAATGTGAGGAAATACAAGCGGCCCACGCGCGGCGAGTTTGTACACTTATTATACCCATGAGCTTTTGATGGATTTGCTTTGACGCGTTTTCGAGAGAGACGACGGGACTCTTATTTCTCTTTCCCTTTTTTTTAACGACGTAGGCGCTGGCATAATGGCTTTCTCTCTCTCTCTCTCTCCCTCTTGTGCACATTACATTAACACATAGAGTATGTGTAATGGCTATATGATCTCACGGCACTGCGCATATACATACATACACGCTGCAAGCAATCGGTCCTTCCCGTCGCTCATGATTGAAGGCTAGCCCAGCTGCTCCCGATAGTAGCGGTACTGCACCTTGATTAAATCTGCGCGGCGGATTACAAGTTTTTTCTTCTCACCGTCTGCATGTGGAGCTGCAGATCGATGCATACCTATATAGGTATATACGTATCGGACACGTGATACGCGATCCGGAGAGTCAATCTCGCGGTGAATATATGAGTTTCGGTAAATTAGCTGCACACCACTGGACTTGCCAAACTTAATTAAGACTCGCGCGACTGGCGCTGCGCGCTTGTCTGGAATTTTCATATTAGAAAAGTTTTCTGCTTACTGCACCGACGACAACGTTGACACTCGCGCGAGATTCTAATTGCTGTTTTTCTTCTGCGATTGTCTTTTCATTAGTGCACAGGAGCATAAAGCTCATGGATCGAACAAGTTGATGATTGTACGCTTGTTCATGTATATACGTAGAGAGAAACACTCGAGATCTTGCGCTTTTCAATGATCAATGGGCGATTCGTGCTCGAGTTGTAAACAGAATGCTCGAGCATATACGAGAGTCGAGACTGGAGATAAAAAAATTAAAAACGGGCTATACATATCTGCCTGTACCGGAAATATATAGGCATAAGAGTAACTTTGAAGTGCCCGGCTCATGCTCTACGTACACGTATAAATGCATACGCGCATACCTAAAAACGAAATACAGCGTGCGAGTGGGCTATAGAACGAGACAAGTCAGGAGAGACTCGGTATATCTGGGTCATCAGTCGGCGAATATATATGCGTGAGCTTGAAATATCATCGGCGGGGAATTTTTTTCAAAAGCTCGCTCGCGCAGTTCCCCCGATATACATGTATATAATGCGCTCGTTGACGCACTGTACGCCCCGGCGAGGAGCGAGAATTCATCGGCGCGCGCGCGCGCGCTTTGAAAATATATAGGTGGCACAATCGTCAAAGGGCACACGGCTGCACTTTATAAACGCGGCGACAATGCCTGAGCGTCGGCGTACTCGATGCTTTATACAGGAGAAAGTCTACATCCTCCTCATCGTCCCTCTCTTCTCGCCCCCTATATAGAGCGCGTCGCACACTGCCAGCTCGCGCGCGCTTCGCACGTCTATAGAGCGAAAATAGACACTGGCGTGTGCAAGGGGGCGAGGGCAGAAAGCGAGCGCAGACGGCCGATTCGATCTTCTCCACGTGTGTTGTAAATTAAAAGTACTTTGATCAGGCCGTGTGTCTCTCATTCTCATTACGCGCGTCAAACCGATGGTTTTCCGTTAATTGAACGAGGCTACCGCGCGAGAAAAGGAGCAAAAGGAAGAACGCCGGGGGATGAGTATCGACGTGTGTGCGAGAATAAAATACAAAAGGAGAAGGCAGAGGTAGAGACAGAGAGAAGAGAGCCTTGACGTTAATGCCAATATATTAGCGTTAGCTGTTGGTACTGCTCCTTCGATACGACGTGCCGCACCGATTCTATAATCCAATGCGCTGCAGATGTGTTTGTGCTGAGCAGAACAAACGCTCCTTTAAATTTATCGCTGCGGAATGGAAATACGCTGCGAGAGTCGTCGCGCGCCGGGAGAGAACGGTTGCGATCATACTCGGCTTTTTTTTTTACTTCAAGGGGATTGATGCATGCGCGCGTCGATGCTGCATAAAATCACGCGCGATGTCTTCTTCCTTGCGCGTATTGGAATAAGTCGTTCGGCGAATGACGGTATGATATCATGTTTTGTAATGGGATATGTTTTCTTTTCAGATGTACTGAGAACTTTATTCATTTTCAAGTCGTAAATTCCTTTTGCTCTTACTCAATCGCGCATTAAATGAAACATAAATGTGAAAAAAATATAAATATAGTTCGACATGGCTATAGTCTAGGAAACTGCATGTCATACGCAATCGTTCATCTCGACAGTACGTCAGTTTTTAACATTTTTCTTTTACGAATCGAGTGGGACTTTGTGAAATTTCCGCGATATCGGCTATATTTGCTTCATACGCGGTTAGTCACAAGTCAGGTTGACACCGATCCCCTGTAGCTATTTCCATCTTTCTTGTTCGGTATAACGCACGCGTTGCTAACTGAAAGTTGCGGAAAAGATTAAACGCAATACAATCAAGTTCTCCGAGACACAGGAGCACAATATTACTCTCGATTCGCATAGGCTCTTGAATCCTATTATTAAATTAAATACCAAGAAGCTGCAACTGCAGCAACTACCCATAGCCACTGCACAATCAGCATTGCAAATTAAAACAAACGGCTGCGAGAGCGAGAGAGAGAGAGAGAGAGAGAGTTTATGCCGCAGTAGCTCTGTTGCGACGGCGGTTCTTTTTGCCGCTCCTTTAAAGCTTCCGCGAAGACGGAGGGAGAGAGAAAAAGGAAAGGAAATAAAAAGTATAAATTAGCGTCTAGCGCCGAGGATAAGCAAAGTATGTTCCGCCGTCGTCGTTGGGGGGCGCAGAGCTCTTTGATTCAAATGAATTTTACGCAACGAGCCCGGCCGAATACAGAATAATTATTTGCGGAAGCTTGCAGAGGTGCTTTTATTATTCCCCTTTGCTCTGTTCGGAGTCCTTCTTGCTCTCTCTCTCTCTCTCTCTCTCTCTCTCTCTCTCTCTCTCTCTCTCTCTCTTGCTCTCCTGAGGCAACTTTTTTCGCTCCTCTCCCTCGGAACTTGAATCCTAGTTCCCCCTCCCCTCCTCCCGAGCAGTGCCGCAATAGCCTCCCTTTTACCTGCGCTGTATCGCGTCCTTTTTTTGCGCAACTTCGGACCCAAAGACTAATCTAACTTGAAGCCGTAAGGTCGTCGCGCGGAGTCATTTTGTTTTCAGGCAAACTTATTTATGTGCGCGGCGAAAGACGCTCACATGCGCGCTCCTTTATTCCCCCCGCGAGCGTCAAACTTTCGATTTTATTTTCCACTTTTTTCGTATTCCTGTGTGCGAGTGTGCGACTTGCGAGTACGTGTGTACGAGAAAGAGAGCGAAAGAGAAGGCGAGAGAAGAGATTCCAGATAAGCCGTTACCGGCGTCGACGGCTTATCAGCCACGGCACCGAATCATTTATTTAGTCTTGTATCTTATCGCGACCCGATGCCGCGCGTCCTGAGCACTTAGCCTCGCGCTGCTGCTGCTGCCGCTGCTGCTCCGCTGCTGTTGAGCGCTTGTATAAGCTTCGAGTGAGTTGAGAACACGAGGAGAGGACGTGGATTCCGTTGTGCGAGTATACGCTGTACAGTTCGATCCGCGTTACATAGAGCGACTAAAAAACTTCTATCGCCTGTTCTTTCAAGCTCTTTTCTATCTCACACATACACAGACACACACTCATACTATATGTGCTTTTGCTCGCAGTTTTTTGTTCGCAGTCGGGAGGAGGACGACCACCACAAGTTTTTAAGCTCTCGGGCACTTTATTTTTTGGACTTTTTCAGTGCCGAGAGAATGGGGGTACGGGATCTTGGTCTTTTATTCACTCGACTGCCCGAGTAAATACTTTGTCTTCGATTGGCCCGCTCGGCTCTCGATAATACTCTGACGGACTTGGTCCTTTTGCCGATCACCGCGGAATTGGGAAACTCGAACAGGGTATTTCGAGCATTTTATTTTTGCGTCCGAGAACGCAGTTTACACGCATTTTATGCAAAAGGCTCGAGTAAAAGTCTTGGGGAGTTGTCGCGGGCCGCTTAATGAGATTAAAGAAGTACACAGAGTAGGAGGCGGGAGCGGAGAGATCAATCCCGGTCACTTGAGAGCGCGCAAAACTTTGCGGACCGTCCTTCTCAGTCATTCTCTCTGTGTAACTTTAGCAAGACAAACCGTCGCCTGATGAAAAAGTATTCCCGGCTGTTATGGAGACTCCATTAGGGGAATTAAAGTAAATGCGCGTAATCTAACCTCGAAAATTCGAGCTGTAAATCTCGTCGTCGTCGCTGCCGTTGACAGCGATGATCGACGCGTAACGAGAGAAGTTGGACGCCGGGACTATAAACTCGGCGGGCAAACGGCGAATGCGGCGCGTCTGAATGGCTTATTTGCGCGCATCGACGAGCCGAGACATCGCACATTCTAGCTGTCTGGGGAACTGGTGCTGCTGCCGCTGCTGCGCTGCACAGAACAGAAGACTGTGTGTGCGTGTATATGAGTGCGGGGCGCTATACTATATACCTATAAGCGGCAGCTATATAGACTTCGCCGATGAGAGAACGGATTCGAGAGGGCTGTTCAGGCGTGGCATCGATTCCCTCTTCTCTCTCCCCCCCCCCCCCACTCATTGAAATTTCACCCTCCGGCGCGACACAAGCTTGCGCTTCTTCTCCCTCGCTTCCCTCCATTTGCCTCTGGCGTTTCTCCGACTATATATCTTCATATTCTCTCTCTCTCTCTCTATCTGTGTATGACGCCGTTTGTCGCTGCTTCGTCACATCGATGTATCTATATCAGCTGTAGGCGATACCTGCTCTCTCGAGCGCCTTTCAAAGCCTAGACATAAATGATTTTCTGTATACTCTCTCAAAATCGGATAACTAATTAACAATCTGTAGCGGCCCGACCCGCTGGTACACTCATCCGTCACTAGGGTTCGCATCGATACTTCCCGACTCCTATCCGTACTCGCAAGTGGCAGGACCACAATGCAACGTAACGCAACCCCCACTCAAACACTCGCACCTACTCTCTAAATATTTCGGAGTGATTTTCCACTCGAATCGAGTGATTTTTCACTCTTCCTATCCAGACAAAACTGAGCCTATCGGAATAGAGTGATAAGTCACTTTTGAAAAGAGTGATTTATTCACTCTAATTGAGTGACGAATTTCACTCTCGAATAGGGTATTCAGGATCCCCCTGTGGAATTGCAAATGCAATAAAACATAAATTGTACTCAAAATTCAAACACTATAATTAAAAATACTACATTTCGGGTATTCGACACTAATAAACATTTCCATCACACATCATGAACAAATCAGTTATAAAAATATTGTCATTGATAAGCTAACCTCTAACCTCAAAACTTTTCTATCACATTTTATAGCACAAAATCACACAAAAACCTGAATACTTTAATTGCATCGAACAGTACATTAATTAGAGACATTATATTCTTGATAATTTCCCGTGCGGCACAATAATTATTTAAACAAAGCCCAGATTCAGGCACATGCAGCTGGCAACGAGGTCCCGCACTTTACTAGAAAGCAACGCATCGTAGTTTCACTCTTTTTCAGAGTAATTTGAACAAAGCCTATCACACTGAAGTTTCGAGTGATTAAATCACTCGATCATAAGGTGTGACAGTAAATCACCCGAAAGGAGTGGTTGATCACTCAAATTTGAGTCATTTACGAATCACTCCGAAAAAGTGTGACGAAAATCACTCCGAAATATTTAGAGAGTACGAGCCACTGTCCTACTGCAGGTCACGCAGGGCCCACGCTCGCCCTCGCCAGTCAAGTCGACTCGCACACCTCCTGCTCACAGTTTATTCCTCTCTCTCTCTCACTTCCCGGAACGCTGGTGTACTTTCCGTTCATCAAACAGGGCTGCACAGCTTCCGAAGTGAACGACTTCAATCGGTCGTCTCGCCTCTCTCCTAGGTTATCGTCCGGTCGTTTCCCATGCCAGGATCACTCGCAGTCAACTTCCTCACTAGCAGCGGTGTGCTCTGGCGGCCCCACCCGCTGGTACACACATCCGCCACTAGCGTTCGCATCGAATCCGTACTCGCAAGTGGCAGGATCCGACTTAGTTCGCATAAAAGTCCGAGCTATACCCCTCCACTCGTACCCTCCTTACGACTCGCGTCTAAGACAGGGTTACCGTCACGCCTTACTGATGAGTTCCGACATAACCTAGGACGAAACGCACTGCCTTACCGGCTTTCCCTATACACTCACACAGAGTTCGCTAACTGGCTGCAGCAGCACAACGACGCTTGAACCAAAAATCGATTACTCGAATTGTCGGAACTCTGTATATAATGCACAAGCCAACAGGTAGTCGAGCGCGTGCGATTCGCCGCACGAGCGCAATATGACGGATGCGTTGCGAAGGAACTCGTCAGAGAGCTTCTCTCGGGCGGGCAAGTTTTGAAAAATGGCCTCGCTACGTCTTGAATTAAAAATATGAGCGGCTATATGCAAGGTGTACTATATATAGGTGCACGCAGAGCAGGGAGTACGAAAAGAAAGAGAGAAAAGGACCTCGACTTTCTCGCGGAAGATTACCTTTTCTTAGCATTCGCGATGGGAAAACTTGGACCGCCGCCGCCGCCGCGGAGGCCGGAAATGCAAAACTTTCATTCAAGCAGAAAACTCGGACTTTCGACGTATATTATGAACGAATAAGACTGCGCCGGAAGTTTCTCCCTCGAGCCTAGCGGCTTCTCTCCCCCCGCCCCCGGTCGCGCGGGGCGATATCGTAGAAAAGTTGCAACGATGACGAGGACTGCAGTGTAGACGGGTGGGTAAAATGCTCGGCCGCCGATAAGAAAAAAAAATCGTCTCTTTTTACCGGGCCGTATAGCGAGACGGAAGCGCACATACCGTGCATATATTATATGCGCCTATACAGAGAGCGCGCGGCGTTGTAAAAGGCTCGATATTTAGGATGTAGCGTGTAGACGCGCGCGACCGGTGAAGTGGAGTGCACACCGGCGACAGTTTATCGTGGCTAATATCGGGGAGGCACGTATATAGCTCTGGTGGGTACTCCTTAAGCCTCGTCGGGCACTGCAGCGCGCGTATAAGGACTCTCATAACTTCCGCTCCCTGCACTCTGCAGCCGCTTCGAATATTGCGCCCTCTCTCCCACCCTCCCTCCTCCGTCGCCCTTATCCAAGTGGCCCCGACACATTCTCTCCGCCGTGTGCCGTCCCACTCCTGTTTGCGTCTCTCAGCAGTAGCCCGGCAAGACATATTGGAACGCATCCGGATGTATTCCGTCCAGCGCATAACTGCGCGTGTTCACCGGCCTCGGTTCACTCTAGCCCTCTACCGGATTAATTATACCGAGTAGCTCGCAGCGAGAGATTTTCACGCCAAGTGTGTGTGTGTGTGTGTGTGTGTGTGTGTGCAGCGTCCCCCGCCCGACCAGAAATGCTAATTTCCACGGCGACGTATATATAGGCCATTCTACTGCTTGGCTATGCGATATTTCACTCCGATTGCCTTTGATTTCGCAGTCGGCTCCGGTGCTACGCGCGATATCCTACGCGCCTGTCGAGCGTATATATCTCTCCAGTATAGCGAGTCTGTCTCGCTCGTGCTTATCTTTTCTCGTTATTATACGTAAAGAGATGTTTTCGATAGGCCGCGGCGTATAATTGCCCTTCAAAAGAAAGCTCTCGTGCTAGCGCTCTCTTTTTCCAATTATCCGGCAAATCAACAGGTAGCGATTAAAGCGGCCCCCCTCTCCCGCCTGCAGTCCCTTCCTTAATGATACGTATTAAAATTCTCTCGCGGGCGTCCTCCTCTCTCGCGCT
The DNA here is from genome assembly GCA_018906965.1 of Philotrypesis tridentata. NCBI lineage: Eukaryota > Metazoa > Arthropoda > Insecta > Hymenoptera > Pteromalidae > Philotrypesis > Philotrypesis tridentata. The sequence goes on along the minus strand of JACCIB010000011.1, from coordinate 5,319,006 downwards.
GCTTCTGCTGCTGCTGCTGCAACAAGCTGTTACGCGACATCCCTTTACGGGCGAGAGCGAGAGGAAAACACGCGTCGAAGCTTTAATTTCGCTGTTTTACGAAGCAGCAGCAACAGCAGCAGCAGTAGTAGCAGCAGCGATATGTATCTCGCGCGTTATATGTACATGCGCGCGGAGCATTGCAGAGAGGGAATATCAAGAGAAATCTCTCCTCTAATATACGTAGGTACACACATCGCGACGAGAGCGCTTGCGTTATCGAACCCAATTTGAATTTCATATGGCAGTGGCAGCGCGAGCGATGCACAGCTATATACGTGTATTATATATAAAAGATAGAGTGTGCGCGCAGCGCGCATTGCAGCAGCCCATCCATCGAGCCGCCGAGGCTGACGGAGAGCGAAACATTAGGCTCGCGCGCGCAAAATCACATCCATATAACGAGCTTCGCTACTCCTGTGCATTTCAATATTGAAAGGCGCGCGCGCGCGCGCGAGCGTTTCCAGACTCTTTTCAGCCGCACTGCACCGTACAAATGTATCCACATTACAGCTCTCGAGCCGCGCGCGCGCTAAGAGCAGGAGACGAACGACGCGGTGGAATGCAGCGAAAAGTCAGAGCCGCGGCGCTCGCTCGAAGCTTGCGCAAGCCCCCGTATGACGCTTGCGCTCGGGGGAAGGGGGGGGGGGGAAGCGGCGGCTTTACACCGAGACGAATGGGAGCGTAAAATCCCCATCGCACGCGCGGGACTTCTCTTTTCCCGAGATTATTATGCGCGATTATGCTCTATACTGTATACTGCGTACAATGTATGTATACACGTGTAGTACGCGTGTATGGATGAACGCGCGTGCGAACCGCGCACATATATAGCAGCGCATATCTCGCGCTGGATTGCAGTAAAAGATGATTTTTCGCGGCTCTGCGCGCCGCCTGGTAAGAAATTTACCGATCGCCGCGCGGAACGAATACGCGCTCTCTGTGCGCGACGTTGTAATCGCGATGTATAGAGGGAGAGAGAGAGAGAGAGAGGAGACAGCGTGAAAGGACGACAGGACGTGAGAAAAGTGTAAACGCTTTCATTGTTCGGGACGCCGCCTTGTGCACGTGCTATATATGCGTGCCGAACATTCGAATGCTCGCGGCTTGTGTCCTGCAGTGCTCGCTACGCGCGCGCGCGTTGCAGTGCACCGAAATGAAACAAAGGAGAGCATTGTCGATCCAAGCGCGCTCGCGCTCTCTAATCGTCCCCCGTAATCACGGAAAATTCGATAAGCTCGAGAAACGTGCTCGATTTATTGACCGAAAGGAGTTGTCGTGTACGTAGGGGAAAGAGCGTACTCTTGTTTTCGCGCTAGAGCTCGGCCCAGCTCGCGTTCACATAATAAGGGAGAAAATTACAGCGGTACTTCTATTGTTGCTGTAATTACGACGTGTAATGTCACTCACTCTCCCTCTCTCCCTCTCTCTTTCCTCGTTAGTTACGAACGAAATCGAGTCTTTTGA